>CM034540.1:2912424-3090392 GCA_020002185.1 Paraescarpia echinospica
TGTGTTAACAGTGTAGTTGTTGTTGTGGGTATGTACACATGTCGTTGTGGGAGAGTTGAGAAAAGTGAGATTTGTGTTGTTGGTGAGAAAAAACAACTCATTGTTTACGCTACAGCCTCAGCCACTGTCAATTGTCAGACGACGGTCTCCGACACATCGTGGATGGAGTCTCCAACGGATATCCAAGTTTTACTTGTTTCATTTAAGGACATTTTATCAAGACACGATAATAGTTACATCAATCTTCGGATCGGGTTGTTACAAAAAATTGTTGGAAAATAGTAAATAATTGTATTTTATTTATTCAACCTCACATTTAGCCAGCCTCTAGTGCCGACAGCAGAATCCAGAAACCGGTTTGGCACAGACGGGTGTCATCTGACATGCCATCAATTGAACCAGTGTTTCTTGGCGAAACTTCCGCTGGTAATCCTGTGAATGAACCTATCAGTATCACTTACTTCAACGACCAACTGGAAGGCGAAATGAAAGCAAATTTTGTGACTCAATCCAACCTTTTCGCAATACAAACAAAGGCAACTACAGCTCTTGGCATCACGGTGCCAGAACTCAAACAGTTCATTGGCATGTTGTTTTACACGAGCATTGTCTGCATGCCACGTGCAGATATGTAGTGGAGTGTCGAGATGCAGTATGGCAAAGTTGCGGACGTGATGTCTATCATTCGCTTCAAGACGATCAAGCGGGTGCTCCACGTCAATGACAAGACAAGCTGGCCTGATAACTGCCAAGTACTTCAGACCACAAAACAGTGCACCTGCTGCCCAAGTATCAACAGAAACAGACACAGTCCAAGGACAGTGAAAGGTCTGTGCAGTATTGTTTAGTTATAACACCAATGTGTTAACAGTGTAGTTGTTGTTGTGGGTATGTACACATGTCGTTGTGGGAGAGTTGAGAAAAGTGAGATTTGTGTTGTTGGTGAGAGAAAACAACTCACTGTTTACGCTACAGCCTCAGCCACTGTCAACTGTCAGACGACGGTCTACGACACATCGTGGATGGAGTCTCCAACGGATATCCAAGTTTTACTTGTTTCATTTAAGGACATTTTATCAAGACATGATAATAGGTACATCACTTTTCGGATCGGGTTGTTACAAATAGTTGTTGGAAAATAGTAAATAATTGTATTTTATTCATTCAACCTCACATTTAGCCAACCTCTAGTGCCGACAGCAGAATCCAGAAACCGGTTTGGCACAGACGGGTGTCATCTGACATGCCATCAATTGAACCAGCGTTTCTTGGCAAAACTTCCGCTGGTAATCCTGTGAATGAACCTATCAGTATCACTTACTTCAACGACCAACTGGAAGGCGAAATGAAAGCAAATTTTGTGACTCAATCCAACCTTTTCGCAATACAAACAAAGGCAACTACAGCTCTTGGCATCACGGTGCCAGAACTCAAACAGTTCATTGGCATGTTGTTTTACACGAGCATTGTCCGCATGCCACGTGCAGATATGTACTGGAGTGTCGAGATGCGATATGGCAAAGTTGCGGACGTGATGTCTATCATTCGCTTCAAGACGATCAAGCGGGTGCTCCACGTCAATGACAAGACAAGCTGGCCTGATAACTGCCAAGTACTTCAGACCACAAAACAGTGCACCTGCTGCCCAAGTATCAACAGAAACAGACACAGTCCAAGGACAGTGAAAGGTTTGTGCAGTATTGTTTAGTTATAACACCAATGTGCTAACAGTGTAGTTGTTGTTGTGGGAGAGTCGAGAAAAGTGAGATTGGTGTTGTTGGTGAGAGAAAACAACTCACTGTTTACGCTACAGCCTCAGCCACTGTCAACTGTCAGATGACGGTCTACGACACATCGTGGATGGAGTCTCCAACGGATATCCAAGTTTTACTTGTTTCATTTAAGGACATTTTATCAAGACACGATAACAGTTACATCACTTTTCGGATCAGGTTGTTATAAATAATTGTTGGAAAATAGTAAATAATTGTATTTTATTTATTCAACCTCACATTTAGCCAACCTTTTGAATTATTACTGATCAACATCAGTAATAATTTGTGGGTTAATTTCTTATTAACATATTTACTCTTGTCTGTTTCTTTACAGGCTATATTAGTCAAATATTGTGTGCTGTACAGCTAGTACACATAGGCTATATTAGTCAAATATTGTGTGCTGTACAGCTAGTACACATAGGCTATATTAGACAAATATTGTGTGCTGTACAGCTAGTACACATAGGCTATATTAGACAAATATTGTGTGCTGTACAGCTAGTACACATAGGCTATATTAGACAAATATTGTGTGCTGTACAGCTAGTACACATAGGCTATATTAGACAAATATTGTGTGCTGTACAGCTAGTATGCATAGGTTATATTACATGGATAGAATCGTTGACTTGTTGTTCTGCAAAACTAAAATCAGCTAACTCAGCAGCTGCTGGCTGTCAATCTCAAGGTGAACTCCGCAAGGACAGAGACCTTGCGTAAGAGAGACCTTAAGTGAGTGAGTGAGCGAGAGAGAGAATGTGTGTAATCTGCCTGGCTAGTTTTAGTTAGTTTTTATTTAGTCATTTGCACCTAGGGGTACCCTCTTCTCAGGTGTCATGATTGATCAATTTTTACAATATTAACTTATTTGATACACCCTAATAGATTGTAATGAATGTATGTGAAACTGATTTGCAATGTACTAGTAGTTGCATTTATTGTAATGGTAATACCAATGTTGCCAGATGGAAGTGAGGAGGCAGGACATGAGGAACACCATGTGCCGTCAACCTCTAGTGCCGACAGCAGAATCCAGAAACCGGTTTGGCACAGACGGGTGTCATCTGACATGCCATCAATTGAACCAGTGTTTCTTGGCGAAACTTCTGCTGGTAATCCTGTGAATGAACCTATCACTATTACTTACTTCAACGACCAACTGGAAGGCGAAACGAAAGCAAATTGTGTGACTCAATCCAACCTTTTCACTGACTTGCTTAACTCTCTGTGAAGGAGATGCAGTAATGGTGAAATAACAGAAGAACAACTTGTCACTGGCTTGCTTAACTGTCTCTGCGAAGAAGATGCAGTAATGCTGAAATAACAGAACAACTTGTCACTGACTTGCTTAACTGTCTCTGTGAAGGAGATGCAGTAATGATGAAATAACAGAAGAACAACTTGTCACTGACTTGCTTAACTGTCTCTGCGAAGAAGATGCAGTAATGCTGAAATAACAGAACAACTTGTCACTGGCTTGCTTAACTGTTTCTGTGAAGGAGATGCAGTAATGATGAAATAACAGAAGAACAACTTGTCACTGACTTGCTTAACTGTCTCTGTGAAGGAGATGCAGTAATGATGAAATAACAGAAGAACAACTTGTCACTGACTTGCTTAACTGTCTCTGTGAAGGAGATGCAGTAATGATGAAATAACAGAAGAACAACTTGTCACTGACTTGCTTAACTGTCTCTGTGAAGGAGATGCAGTAATGATGAAATAACAGAAGAACAACTTGTCAATGACTTGCTTAACTGTCTCTGTGAAGGAGATGCAGTAATGGTGAAATAACAGAAGAACAACTTGTCACTGACTTGCTTAACTGTCTCTGTGAAGGAGATGCAGTAATGGTGTAATAACAGAAGAACAACTTGTCAATGACTTGCTTAACTGTCTCTGTGAAGGAGATGCAGTAATGATGAAATAACAGAAGAACAACTTGTCAATGACTTGCTTAACTGTCTCTGTGAAGGAGATGCAGTAATGGTGAAATAACAGAAGAACAACTTGTCACTGACTTGCTTAACTGTCTCTGTGAAGGAGATGCAGTAATGATGAAATAACAGAAGAACAACTTGTCACTGACTTGCTTAACTGTCTCTGTGAAGGAGATGCAGTAATGATGAAATAACAGAAGAACAACTTGTCAATGACTTGCTTAACTGTCTCTGTGAAGGAGATGCAGTAATGGTGAAATAACAGAAGAACAACTTGTCACTGACTTGCTTAACTGTCTCTGTGAAGGAGATGCAGTAATGGTGAAATAACAGAAGAACAACTTGTCACTGACTCGCTTAACTGTCTCTGTGAAAGAGATGCAGTAATGGTGAAATAACAGAAGAACAACTTGTCACTGGCTTGGTTAACTATCTCTGTGAAGGAGATGCAGTAATGGTGAAATAACAGAAGGACAACTTGTCACTGACTCGCTTAACTGTCTCTGTGAAAGAGATGCAGTAATGGTGAAATAACAGAAGAACAACTTGTCACTGACTTGCTTAACTATCTCTGTGAAGGAGATGCAGTAATGGTGAAATAACAGAAGGACAACTTGTCACTGACTCGCTTAACTGTCTCTGTGAAAGAGATGCAGTAATGGTGAAATAACAGAAGAACAACTTGTCACTGACTTGCTTAACTATCTCTGTGAAGGAGATGTAGTAATGGTGAAATAACAGAAGGACAACTTGTCACTGGCTTGCTTAACTATCTCTGTGAAGGAGATGCAGTAATGGTGAAATAACAGAAGAACAACTTGTCACTGACTTGCTTAACTATCTCTGTGAAGGAGATGCAGTAATGGTGAAATAACAGAAGGACAACTTGTCACTGGCTTGCTTAACTATCTCTGTGAAGGAGATGCAGTAATGGTGAAATAACAGAAGAACAACTTGTCACTGGCTTGCTTAACTATCTCTGTGAAGGAGATGCAATAATGGTGAAATAACAGAAGAACAACTTGTCACTGACTTGCTTAACTATCTCTGTGAAGGAGATGCAATAATGGTGAAATAACAGAAGGACAACTTGTCACTGGCTTGCTTAATCCATTCTGTGAAGGGAGAGGCAGTAATGGTGAAATAACAGAAGAACAACTTGTCACTGGCTTGCTTAACTATCTCTGTGAAGGAGATGCAATAATGGTGAAATAACAGAAGAAATGCACCACGGCTTAAGAATCATCTCTGTGAAGGAGATGCAGTAATGGTGAAATAACAGAAGAACAACTTGTCACTGGCTTGCTTAACTATGTCTGTGAAGGAGATGCAGTAATGGTGAAATAACAGAAGAACAACTTGTCACTGACTCGCTTAACTATCTCTGTGAAGGAGATGCAGTAATGGTGAAATAACAGAAGAACAACTTGTCACTGGCTTGCTTAACTATCTCTGTGAAGGAGATGCAGTAATGGTGAAATAACAGAAGAACAACTTGTCACTGGCTTGCTTAACTATCTCTGTGAAGGAGATGCAATAATGGTGAAATAACAGAAGAACAACTTGTCACTGGCTTGCTTAACTATCTCTGTGAAGGAGAGGCAGTAATGGTGAAATAACAGAAGAACAACTTGTCACTGGCTTGCTTAACTATCTCTGTGAAGGAGATGCAATAATGGTGAAATAACAGAAGAACAACTTGTCACTGGCTTGCTTAACTATCTCTGTGAAGGAGATGCAATAATGGTGAAATAACTGAAGAACAACTTGTCACTGGCTTGCTTAACTATCTCTGTGAAGGAGATGCAATAATGGTGAAATAACAGAAGAACAACTTGTCACTGGCTTGCTTAACTATCTCTGTGAAGGAGATGCAATAATGGAGAAATAACAGAAGAACAACTTGTCACTGGCTTGCTTAACTATCTCTGTGAAGTAGATGCAATAATGGTGAAATAACAGAAGAACAACTTGTCACTGGCTTGCTTAACTATCTCTGTGAAGGAGATGCAGTAATGGTGAAATAACAGAAGAACAACTTGTCACTGACTTGCTTAACTATCTCTGTGAAGGAGATGCAATAATGGTGAAATAACAGAAGAACAACGTGTCACTGGCTTGCTTAACTATCTCTGTGAAGGAGATGCAGTAATGGTGAAATAACAGAAGAACAACTTGTCACTGGCTTGCTTAACTGTCTCTGTGAAGGAGATGCAGTAATGGTGAAATAACAGAAGAACAATTTGTCACTGGCTTGCTTAACTGTCTCTGTGAAGGAGATGCAGTAATGGTGAAATAACAGAAGAACAACTTGTCACTGGCTTGCTTAACTATCTCTGTGAAGGAGATGCAGTAATGGTGAAATAACAGAAGAACAACGTGTCACTGGCTTGCTTAACTATCTCTGTGAAGGAGATGCAGTAATGGTGAAATAACAGAAGAACAACTTGTCACTGGCTTGCTTAACTATGTCTATGAAGGAGATGCAGTAATGGTGAAATAACAGAAGAACAACGTGTCACTGGCTTGCTTAACTGTCTCTGTGAAGGAGATGCAGTAATGGTGAAATAACAGAAGAACAACTTTTCACTGGCTTGCTTAACTGTCTCTGTGAAGGAGATGCAGTAATGGTGAAATAACAGAAGAACAACGTGTCACTGGCTTGCTTAACTATCTCTGTGAAGGAGATGCAGTAATGGTGAAATAACAGAAGGACAACTTGTCACTGGCTTGCTTAACTATCTCTGTGAAGGAGATGCAATAATGGTGAAATAACAGAAGAACAACTTGTCACTGACTTGCTTAACTATCTCTGTGAAGGAGATGCAATAATGGTGAAATAACAGAAGGACAACTTGTCACTGACTTGCTTAACTGTCTCTGTGAAGGAGATGCAGTAATGGTGAAATAACAGAAGAACAACTTGTCACTGGCTTGCTTAACTATCTCTGTGAAGGAGATGCAGTAATGGTGAAATAACAGAAGAACAACTTGTCACTGGCTTGCTTAACTATCTCTGTGAAGGAGATGCAATAATGGTGAAATAACAGAACAACTTGTCACTGACTTGCTTAACTGTCTCTGTGAAGGAGATGCAGTAATGGTGAAATAACAGAAGAACAACTTGTCACTGGCTTGCTTAACTATGTCTGTGAAGGAGATGCAGTAATGTTGAAATAACAGAAGAACAACTTGTCACTGGCTTGCTTAACTATCTCTGTGAAGGAGATGCAGTAATGGTGAAATAACAGAAGAACAACTTGTCACTGGCTTGCTTAACTATCTCTGTGAAGGAGATGCAATAATGGTGAAATAACAGAAGAACAACTTGTCACTGGCTTGCTTAACTATCTCTGTGAAGGAGATGCAATAATGGTGAAATAACAGAAGAACAACTTGTCACTGGCTTGCTTAACTATCTCTGTGAAGGAGATGCAATAATGGAGAAATAACAGAAGAACAACTTGTCACTGGCTTGCTTAACTATCTCTGTGAAGGAGATGCAATAATGGTGAAATAACAGAAGAACAACTTGTCACTGGCTTGCTTAACTATCTCTGTGAAGGAGATGCAGTAATGGTGAAATAACAGAAGAACAACTTGTCACTGGCTTGCTTAACTATCTCTGTGAAGGAGATGCAGTAATGGTGAAATAACAGAAGAACAACTTGTCACTGGCTTGCTTAACTATGTCTGTGAGGATGCGGTGGTGGAAATAACAGAAGGAACAACATCACTGAAGCATAACTGTCTCTGTGGAAGGGAGGATACAGTAATGGGTGAAAATTAACAAGAGAACAACTTGTCACTTTAAGCACTTAACTGTCTCTGTGGAAAGGAGGATGCAGTAATGGTGGAAATAACAGAAGAACAACTTAGTACTGAAAGGCATATCTCTGAAGGGAGATGCAGTAATGGTGAGAAGAAGAACAACGTGTGTCACTGAAAGCTTGCTTAACTATCTCTGTAGAAGGAGATACAGTAATAGTGAAATAACAAAACAACTTGTCCACTGGCTTGCTTAGCTTATGTCTATAGAGGAGATGCAGTAATGGTGAAATAACAGAAAGAACAACGTGTCACTGAAAGCATGTTGTCTCTGTGAAGGAGATGCAGTAATGGTGAAATAACAGAAGAACAACTTGTCACTGGCTTGCTTAACTGTCTCTGTGAAGGAGATGCAGTAATGGTGAAATAACAGAAGAACAACTTGTCACTGGCTTGCTTAACTATGTCTATGAAGGAGATGCAGTAATGGTGAAATAACAGAAGAACAACGTGTCACTGGCTTGCTTAATTGTCTCTGTGAAGGAGCTGCTGTAATGGTGAAATAACAGAAGAACAACTTGTCACTGGCTTGCTTAACTGTCTCTGTGAAGGAGATGCAGTAATGGTGAAATAACAGAAGAACAACGTGTCACTGGCTTGCTTAACTATCTCTGTGAAGGAGATGCAGTAATGGTGAAATAACAGAAGGACAACTTGTCACTGGCTTGCTTAACTATCTCTGTGAAGGAGATGCAGTAATGGTGAAATAACAGAAGAACAACTTGTCACTGACTTGCTTAACTATCTCTGTGAAGGAGATGCAATAATGGTGAAATAACAGAAGAACAACTTGTCACTGACTTGCTTAACTATCTCTGTGAAGGAGATGCAATAATGGTGAAATAACAGAAGGACAACTTGTCACTGACTTGCTTAACTGTCTCTGTGAAGGAGATGCAGTAATGGTGAAATAACAGAAGAACAACTTGTCACTGGCTTGCTTAACTATCTCTGTGAAGGAGATGCAGTAATGGTGAAATAACAGAAGAACAACTTGTCACTGGCTTGCTTAACTATCTCTGTGAAGGAGATGCAATAATGGTGAAATAACAGAACAACTTGTCACTGACTTGCTTAACTGTCTCTGTGAAGGAGATGCAGTAATGATGAAATAACAGAAGAACAACTTGTCACTGGCTTGCTTAACTATCTCTGTGAAGGAGATGCAGTAATGGTGAAATAACAGAAGAACAACTTGTCACTGGCTTGCTTAACTATGTCTGTGAAGGAGATGCAGTAATGGTGAAATAACAGAAGAACAACTTGTCACTGGCTTGCTTAACTATCTCTGTGAAGGAGATGCAGTAATGGTGAAATAACAGAAGAACAACTTGTCACTGGCTTGCTTAACTATCTCTGTGAAGGAGATGCAATAATGGTGAAATAACAGAAGAACAACTTGTCACTGGCTTGCTTAACTATCTCTGTGAAGGAGATGCAATAATGGTGAAATAACAGAAGAACAACTTGTCACTGGCTTGCTTAACTATCTCTGTGAAGGAGATGCAGTAATGGTGAAATAACAGAAGAACAACTTGTCACTGGCTTGCTTAACTATCTCTGTGAAGGAGATGCAGTAATGGTGAAATAACAGAAGAACAACTTGTCACTGACTCGCTTAACTATCTCTGTGAAGGAGATGCAGTAATGGTGAAATAACAGAAGAACAACTTGTCACTGACTCGCTTAACTATCTCTGTGAAGGAGATGCAGTAATGGTGAAATAACAGAAGAACAACTTGTCACTGGCTTGCTTAACTATGTCTGTGAAGGAGATGCAGTAATGGTGAAATGTGTGCTGAATGGTGAGGAGGTTGACAGTAACGATTAGTTGGATTTCCTCTCACGAAAGAAATGTCATACTGTCCCAACAAGAATGACGTTAATAAAATAAAGGCATTGGTGATGCAGACTGCTCACACAGATTTGGTGCAGGAACTGATGTATGTGGTATATGCAATGAGGGGAATTACTCTTCAGCTGCAGCCTTACTTACCCGACACAAAGTCTGTCTATGAAATGTAGGATCCGAAATTGATCTGCCGCATTGACTAAATAACTTCGTTTGATGTGACAATTTATGTCGTTTGCAGATTGTTCTAGCGGCGTATCTAATAGTGTTGTTAATTCAAGTGTATAACTAATATTATTTAGCCAGACAACTTCGTTACGTATAACTAGTCTGATGACGCAAACGGTGGACGCAGCAGCCAATGCGTAAATAGTTGAAATAACAATAACCAGCTGTGCTTGTCCTGGATATTTTGCAACAGCTACTGATCAATTGAGTATATTATATAGCATTGTTATTGTCAATTATACGAGTTGTTATTAGGCAAAAATTCAAAATAATTTAGGCATATAATGTTGGAGACGGCTGTTATGTTTTTGAACGACAATAATTCGTCGAGTTCTGTCTCGGACATTTTGCGACAATGACTGAACACATACAAATAATTTGTAATGTTTGTATTTTATTAATATTGCATTGTTGAGTCATTGGAAGAACCACACAAACAATGTGCCATTGAAAGGGTTCAATTTTGCTCACGGTATAACTGTATGATGATAAGATGTAAGTGATTTCCATTGAAATGGCAATTAATGACATGACCTCCAGACTTTCTATAAGAGGAAAGAACATGTACCCAAATAATTAGAAATTTTTATCGATTCATAATCAACCAAGAATGTGTAGTCTATTCCAGGAAAACATTACATACCAGATAGTCAAAACCGTATAATGCATGCATGAATGTATGCATGTATATACTATATGATATGCATGTGTATATACTATATGATATGCATGTATATACTATATGATATGCATGTATGTATACTATATGATATGCATGTATGTATACTATATGATGTGCATGTATGTATACTATATGATGTGCATGTGTATATACTATATGATGTGCATGTGTATATACTATATGATATGCATGTGTATATACTATATGATATGCATGTGTATATACTATATGATATGCATGTGTATATACTATATGATATGCATGTATATACTATATGATATGCATGTATGTATACTATATGATATGCATGTATATACTATATGATATGCATGTGTATATACTATATGATATGCATGTATATACTATATGATATGCATGTGTATATACTATATGATATGCATGTGTATATACTATATGATATGCATGTACAAGCTCAGTATCGAGCAACATGGACTCGCCAGTTCAAAAAGTTCGTGAGTGAGTTTTCGTATTATTAGGTTATCCACATTTATTTCACGATTACTTCGACATGTTGTTTATTGGTGACCAAAAGCAAAACGTTATAATGAATTCTAAATTTTCACTATAACACCACATGACGTTTCGTGAGAAGTGATCGTGTTTTGTGTGTGTGTGTGTGTGTGTGTGTGTGTGTGTGTGTGTGCGTGTATCCATGTATATATTAACCTTATTTAATTAAATACTGCGTGCGTATTTTATTTACTTTGTGAGTCAATGTTATTAGAAAATAAAGTGTGGTCTAACCCCATATCTTCAGGCAACTCTAAACTGGCGCCACCTACCGGAGATTCCTATACACACAAAAACGAGTTGATTTTTGTACATTTTGACCGATAAAAGACAATAATTTATTTTTGTTTCATCACATGACAAGTGTATAATATATGTGTAGCGTAAGAGATATATGATGAAGTTTGGTGACAGTAGGCGTAGCGGTGACCGTTTTCATGTTTTTTTGATGAGCGAGCCTAAACTGCAAACGTTCCCGCCTACATACATACGCGAACTGTTTTAAATATCAATTTTAATATTATAGATATACGGGCATTAAGTCAACAATTACGCATATCGATCATACCATCATATTCTGCACATCACGTTGCACTTTTTCACTCCTCCAGGAAACATGCATAGGTAAAAATGGAAAAATAGCAAGTCAAAATAACGGCTTTTTCATGACCATAGAAATCTGGATGACAACTATTTTCAATAATATGCATTCCTGTTTCAATAGCATCAACTCCTGTAAACACAGTATATCGCACTTGCTGAGCAGTTCGTGAAGATTTGGTTCAAAGCTCTTGAACCCATTACAGTTAAAACTTGCCAGTTGGATAGCCATTGTTTACGAATTGGGAAATGAAGAATTTCCTGATGTATACACCAGCAAGTCATCTTTGGGGGTCGTAGAAGTTAGAAGTGTTATCGCGCATTGCTTCCACCTTAAAGTGTTATGTTTGGTTTCCAGCTGGGTGCATTTTGCTGTTACATTAAAAGTGTACTTAATGCCTGGATCCAACCTCGTGTTTCCTCCGAGCTGAACGTTTCTTCTTCTCCACCACCGTGAAGCCTTCATTCAGTTTGCTGACAGCTGTCGACGATGCGACAAGAAAAGAACTACTGATCTTGGTCTCTTCAGCAACACATGGAGAATCACCAGTCACACGATTCATCGATGTGGTAACTGTCGCCCCTGCAGATGGCGACTTAGGTGATAGGTCCTACTTCCTTCTGTGTGGGAGAGCCGGTTTCACGGCTTCATCAGTCGGCACTGGAGGCAAATCGACCACCATCGGCACTGGCTTTGTCACATTGGTGCTGCGGTTGGCCCACACAGACTGTGAGATGTTGCTTTGCTTATAAAGCTTGATCTCTTCTCTCATTGAGGACATTTCGGCACGCATTCGATGAAACTCATGTACCAGGAATGCAAAGTCAATGTTATACACATCTAGTGGAGGCAGGCGGGACAAGTCACAAGCCATAATCTTAAGTAGCATGCTGGACTGCGAGACACATTTATGTAGTATGTGAAGAATGTCTTCCATGTTTGCTTTGTCTTTGCTGGGCCCTTGACGCTTGATCATCCTTACCCCATTTGCACTGATTGCAGTGACGCAGAGGTTAGACCATCTCTCAATGGAGAGAACCCGAGTTCAAATAATAATTCTGCCGTTTTGAACCGTGGGCAAGTTCGTTAAATGTACGCTGCTCCAATTCACTCTGCCGTAAGAATGAGTACCTGGCAATAGACAGTGGTGGACATTTGTGAACGAACAGTCTTCGCGCATTAATGGCAAACGTGGCTGAACACTTCCCAGAGAAGTCGAGATGGAGTTCGATTGAACTGGTCTGACAGGGAGTAAAATGTAAACCGCCATGAGTAGTCATAACGACACGAAACTGAGCTGTATAAGAACTTACTTTACCTTTTAGTTCTCGCCCGACTGTTACAACGATGCGCGTAGTGCTAATAACAGGTACATGCACACGCACGCACACACAGACACACACACATATATATATATATATGTATTCAATATATATATATATATATACTTGCGCGCGCGCGCGTGTGTGTGTGTGTATGAGTGAAGGTGTGCGTGTGCGTGTCTGTGTGTGCGCGTGTACACACACACACACACACACATATATATATATATATGTATTCAATATATATATATATACTTGCGCGCGCGTGCGCGTGCGTGTGTGTGTGTGTGTGAGTGAAGGTGTGCGTATGCGTGTCTGTGTATATATATATATATATATATATACATTATTGCATTGATCTCCCATTGCTAAATTACAACAGTAACAAATACCATCATCCTGAGATTTGTGCTCAATTAATTCAATGTAACGAAACACACAAGAGGTGTAGTAGACATATCACCAAAATCACACTGGCAAATAAAAAAATGCGTTTAGAACTGACAAAACATGGCACACGTGCACACGCATTCACAGCATGGACATGTCGTCATTCGAACAAGCATCGTTGTGTCAGTAATTAGCTTCATTAACGCTGCTTCCTCTTCCTGAATCTGCCACACTGCCTCAGGTTCTACCTACGTTTGCCATACCAACGCCATAGGAATAGGTTTAGTCATAACCGTAACTATTACGTTAAGTGTTCCTCTAATATCCCCTGCATGTTGCCATACAAACATTTTTTCTAAATCGCTGCAGCGACGTCGCTGTCGCCGTGTGATGTTAGCAAATCACGTCTGATATTGGCGGTGATTGCGGGCTGCGGCCGCTGACATGTATGCAGGCGACTGCACGGCGAGGCGATCAATATTGGCTATGAATATTAGAGCAGCATCGGGCGCCACTTGTACGAAGGCATCGGGAGAGGACAATCAGATTCCGGCTTGATCACAGATATGTGTACACAATAATTAGTCGTCGTTCAAAGGTAGTACTATCCGGAGATGTCAGACGGAGCAGGGAGACGAAACGACCAACCAGACAGTTTGACACGGGCAGTACAGACTGCTGAGATAACGTCTATCCGTGCTGCATGCGACAACGCCCGCCTACTTGGACGCTGAGTCGATTGACCTGCCGAGTTGACGCGCTGTGTCTGTCTGAGGTACGGAGTGCTGGCGCATGTTGGAGTTCTTGACACTTACAGGAAATTAGCTGAGCATTAACTATCAGTGTCACGTTGAAACAGCGTGACCACAATTCAGTTCACGTACGTAGAGTCGCCACGAACCGATGTAAGTCGACCACCAGTTTGTTTGTGTGTATGTGTGTGTGTGTGTGTGTGTGTGTATGTGTGTGCGCGCGTGCGTGTGTGCGTGTGCGTATGCGTGTGCGTGTGTGTGCGCGCGTGCGTGCGTGTGCGTGCGTGTGCGTGTGTGCGCGTGTGTGCGTGTGCGTGTACGTGTGCGTGCACGCGCTTGTGCGATTTGCGTATGCCGGCGTGACAAGGCTCGCTCTGTAACAAATGTGCTGATCTCATATATTATAAGCAAATTAACCCCAAATCCGAAATCCCGCTGTGGACTTGACAGCAACTAAGGCTCATTAAAGCGCCAGGTCAGTGCATTGATTAACTCGCAATCTCCAGGTTATCGTCTTTGTGCGGGCATTTGATACTATCTCATAACTAGTACCGCTGTGTCTGGAAAACATATCGGCTGACCCTCTCGCTAATTGAACAGACATCGTGACTCCCAGGCCAAGGCGTTACCTTGTTGTTATTCTGCCACAGGACATTTTGGTATCCAATTATGAACATTACGTCACGATGACCAAATAGATCGCCCATTGCGGATGCTTGCAGGCCTGTAGCCCACCGCCAGCATGTTGCACGATGTATGTGCATGTGTGCGCATATTACGGTGTTGACATAAAGTACCATCGTGTCGTGGTATTTATAATAACGGTGGAGCGAGCGCCTGAATTATGTCATCTGCTTGTTGCGCGTGTCGTGACGTCACAGTTTGACTGCGTAGTTTATTATCCGCCGTGAGTCGTGCCAGAATCCGACCTCTACAGGTATAATTCCGATATTCTATATTATTGTCGTACCCGTTACGTGGATTCGGAAAGCGAACACATTTTAAAGGAAATGATTTATAGTAAGCTAGGATTGCGATAATACAATCGTGCCAACATTCCAACTACTAATAATGGAACTGTATGTTACTACATATGTCTCAACGTCAACAAGTGTACGTAACTAATCTGCATTCATAGTGGATAACACCAAGTCGAACTCGTTTGACGCCGAGAGCGTGGCTTTGTTTCATTAATGGTCATATATTGATCGACATAGCCGCCGGGGCTTTATGAAGTGCATATCAATATTGTGAGAATTATTCGCTTAAGAATAAATTTATTATACTAACATTTACTAGATACGAAAAGGAGCTTTAGGTTTTTTTATCGTCGTCCACAAGTAGTCTTCATTTTCTGGTTAACCAACGTGCAAAAGGGTAAGCGTACGTGATTTTAATTTGATGCTAATTGCATCGGTTAAATGTTAACTATTAACTCCTACACTGGCAACGATATCTGTACATAATAAAATAGTAAATTAATCAGAAAGTTCTCTGTGTTCTGCAACATTGCATTGTTGTTTAAAGTCCGTACAAAGTCATGCAGGCCCAGGGTCGTTTGTCGAAGTACCAGACGACAGTGCTGAGTGCCTTGTTCTATTGCACATGGTGGCGACTTCTTAGCAATAACGTGGATTTTGTCAACAATGATAATAACAACAACAATAATCACAATAATAATCATAATCATAATCATAATCATAATAATAATCATAATCATAATCATAATCACAATCACAATCACAATCACAATCACAATCACAATAACAATAACAATAACAATAACAATCATAGTCATAGTCATAGTCATAATCATAATCACAATCACAATCACAATCACAATAACAATAACAATAACAATAACAATAACCATAACCATAACCATAACCATAACCATAACCACAATAACAATAACAATCACAATCACAATAACAATAACCATAACCATAACCATAACCATAACCACAACCACAACCACAACCCCAACCACAACCACAACCACAACCACAATCACAATCACAATCATAATCATAATCACAATCACAATCACAATCACAATCACAATCATAATCATAATCATAATCACAATCACAATCATAATCATAATCATAAACTACGCTGTGCCTCGTCAGTCAACAGCAGTTTTTGTTAAACTTTCCATTCCTGTGTTACACGTTTGTTTTCTAGCCTACCTGGTATCGCATAAAACATGGACCCAACTCTACAAAGAGGATATTCGCAACTAGAAGATGGCATAGAGAGAGACCGGAACTCAAGCAGCAGTGGCGCCTCCTGGAGTCACAATGACAATGACAACGACACGAGAGACGGAGACATTGCACCTAAAGACAGCTACAATCTGGTGTACTTGGCCATGGTGTTGTGCGGTGTTGGCTTCCTGCTTCCGTACAACAACTTCATCACGGCTGTCGACTACTATCAAGCCAAGTATCCCGGAAGTACAATTATGTTTGACATGAGTCTGACGTACATATGTATGGCGCTAGGGGGCGTCATTGTCAACAACCTGCTGGTAGAGGTAGGCATCTATGTATTAATATGCGCCGAGGTCCACGCGCCAACTTCCTTGTTCATTCGCTTCCTTATATGTGCCACTGGCCTCTGATCTACCAACTGGCGATGTCTTTCAGAAAACACGAAGATAGTTACTTATAGTTTACGTACTTATGTGTTGTTGCTTACTGCAACTACTAGTTATGTTACTATCGCTACTGCTATAACGAACTCGAGCAATACGTCTTTGTACGATAGCTTGCCGAAAAGTCATGCACTAATCAGTGTTAATCTCGCAATCGCGAAACGGATATAAATAACTGGAACTAACTGACCATACCTCCATGTTAGGTCGGCGGCACACCAGGCACGTAGCGTGGCTGACGTGAGGAGTACGATGTTTGATCTGCGATTAATAACCAACACAAATTGTTCAGGGGATGTATCCACATATAATAACCAACACTATTATTCAGAGGATGTATCCACACATAATAACCACTACTATTATTCAGGGGATGTATCCACACATAATAATCAATCCTATTATTCAGGCGATGTATCCACATATAATAATCAATACTATTATTCAGGGGATGTATCCACATATAATAATCAATACTATTATTGAGGCGATGTATCCATATATAATATCAGTATTATTCAGGAGATTTTCCATATATATATAAACCAATACTATTATTCAGAGAATTCTCCCACATATATTTGCCAATAATATTATCCAGATGATGTATCCACATATAATAACCTGGATTTAGTTTCAATTTACTTGCTTCCATCCACAGCAAGATGTCAGTAAGACAGTCATTTAAAGTTGATAGAGATGCCTGTGTTCATACAACTATTATTACTAATACTAGTGTTGTCACTACCACTAATACCACATTGCCACAATGATCACAGTAATCTTTGTAAATACGATAACGTTACCATAGCGAACAAACTGGAAGCGAACATGTACTGCCACGTCATTAATATCGTTGTCGTTACCATTACAGCGTAACACATGCTATTTTATTATATACATATATATATTATATTATATTATATTATATTTGAGTCGCATCTTTCTCCCTGTGATTGCAGTTGCTCTCTCTGAACGCTCGTATCACCTTCGGGTACACGTTGCCGTTTGTCATGCTCACCCTTGTGACGATCTGCGACGTGTGGAAGGGAATGTTTGACACAGACACGTCGTATCGCTTCACACTGGCGGCCATCGCCGTCGTTGCTCTCGGCTGCACCGGTATAGTAGACGCACAATCGTCCGTCGATTTTCAATGATGATATTGGCGATATAACTTATTACTGTTCATATACTTAACAAATGTCAGCAGAGCAGAGTTTTGTAATTAGTGTTTTTTATGTGAAAACAGTTTGTTTCAGGAAGCTTATTGCTAATCCGCCAGACTTTTCCTTGAAGAATCGAAACCAATAGGGAAGGGCAGCTGTTTTCAGGAAACAATACAATTCTTTCTCAAATATAAATATGTATATTTTAAATTTGCTTGTAGAAAAATGGGTACGCAGAATCAAATAAAAACTCCCGAAGAGACACAGCAGTATGTTGTAATATGCACCTATATGTGTAGCTATTGGAAGCTTTGATAAAAGACCTGTCCACTTTAGCGCTCATGTAAAATGTCACAGCCAGCAATGACGTTTGTTCGGTCTGTCTGTTTCAGTGCAACAGTCGAGTTTCTACGGGTTCACGAGCATGTTGCCGTCTCGCTACACACAGGCAGTGATGACAGGAGAAAGTACGTATTTTCTTTGTTCCGCCCAGTAAGACACATCCACAACAGTAACGTACATAGGATATATGTAACAACCTCCTATTGGATGGGGCAGGATACGTATAACAATAAAGGTGGACTTTCGATAATCCAAAGGCGTCCTTTACCGTTTGCCATCTGTAGTTAATTCTTTGGGTGTTAAATATTGTTAAATATTGTTAAATGTAGACAGTTCATACTGCCGTGGAGCCTCACGGTTAAGATCACCGCTGGGTCTGGACAAAAGTAATATGACTAGTAAGGTGGCCGCATTAGCGAGGTTGACTTAGTATACTTGACTATTACGAAAATAACGTGGGACTGTAATTTTTGTGGGTGACTTTAATTGCAAGACCAGACATCGCCATCAAATGTGCCAAACATTGGCAGCACATTGTGTGACAGTGGAAGGACAGTTGACGAATGATGATGGTTGTGACGTGACTGTACTACCATAACGACTGTGACGTGACTGTATCACCATAACGACTGTGACGTGACTGTATCATCATAACGACTGTGACGTGACTGTATCACCATAACGACTGTGACGTGGCTGTATTACCATAACGACTGTGACGTGACTGTATTACCATAACGACTGTGACGTGACTGTATTACCATAACGACTGTGACGTGACTGTATTACCATAATGACTGTGACGTGGCTGTATTACCATAACGACTGTGACGTGACTGTATTACCATAACGACTGTGACGTGGCTGTATTACCATAACGACTGTGACGTGACTGTATTACCATAACGACTGTGACGTGACTGTATTACCATAACGACTGTGACTGTATGACCATAACGACTGTGACGTGGCTGTATGACCATAACGACTGTGACGTGACTGTATCACCATAACGACTGTGACGTGACTGTATTACCATAACGACTGTGACGTGACTGTATCACAATAACGACTGTGACGTGACTCTATTACCATAACGACTGTGACGTGGCTGTATTACCATAACGACTGTGACGTGGCTGTATTACCATAACGACTGTGACGTGTCTGTATTACCATAACGACTGTGACGTGACTGTATCACCATAACGACTGTGACGTGACTGTATTACCATAACGACTGTGACGTGACTGTAACACCATAACGACTGTGACGTGACTGTATCACCATAACGACTGTGACGTGACTGTAGCACCATAACGACAGTGACGTGACTGTATCACCATAACGACTGTGACGTGACTGTATCACCATAACGACTGTGACGTGACTGTATTACCATAACGACTGTGACGTGACTGTATCACCATAACGACTGTGACGTGGCTGTATCACCATAACGACTATGACGTGACCGTATCACCATAACGACTGTGAAGCGAAGTTCGACTGTAGTTTATACCAGTATCCATGCAGGTGGTGTTTTTGTTTATTTGAGGCAATACGGTAAACAACTTTGAACTATTTATCGGTTTAAATAGTGAGTTTTAAAAAATTATGACCGACACTATTTTGGTACGTCATGCAGCGTTCGATATAGCTGCGGCCGCGGGCCCGGAGTCCGTGAATTTTCTCTCGGGCCCGCAACTGCCGCAAGTCACAGACCCGGTTAGCCCGCGCTGTTTTTGGATATATATGTCAGGTTTGTCACATTACTGGAGAACAAACATGAATTTCAAGAAGCGTTGCAAGAATGGAACGGGGGTTCTAGATGCACGGGCTGGAGATTAGTGAAATGATGTGATTGGACACCAGAAAGATGGATTGATCGTCATGTTGGAGTTGAAAAATCAAAGCACATGAGAGTGTGAATACACGGCGGGAGGCAGAGGAATATATAAAATGAGCTGAAAGGGAAATTCATAAAAAGCGATGTTGTACTATTAGCCGAAATCATTCTCTCGAGCCAGTGATGGTTATTATATTACACTATACCCGTGGTGCATTGTGTACGGACGTTCGCCGAATCACCCATTTGCTAGTCTGTATCTCATTTATCAATATCAGGGGTGGATCCAGAAAGTGAGTCGGGGGGGGGGCAAAAAACCTTTTCTGGCGGTCGAATCAGTGTAGTAGAAATGTTGTCGCTGCCGCGCCGCCGTAACTTCACTCGCTGTCTCGGTTGGACTGGTGACATCGGAACGGAAGAGGGGGGGGGGGGCTGTTTAAAATGGTTTCTGCTTCAATTCCTAAGGACCCCTGGACCCATGGATCCACCTATGAATATAGTATTCTTAATATAATAATTAATGCGAAAGATATACTGCACGTGAAATTGCTCTGAATAAACCAGAATCATTGTTCGTAATGTGATTTTTCCACCAACGATAAGTTCAAATGGTAAGCGAAACATTTAAATGGTAAATACTTGGTAATAATAATAATAATATATTTTATTTGGTATAACGCCACATCCAGTATTGTTCGTGGCGCTTCACAACATATTAAAATACATAAAAATGGTACAATAAATTTGTATATGTATATTAATTTAAAATAAATATTAATAGTAAAGAATAAAATAAATAAATACAGACATATTGAATAATGTAGAATGTCTAAATAAAGAAGTAAATAAATATATATATTAGCAGTTATTCATCAAAATAATATTAATAATAATCAAGTTAGCATAATAATTATATAAAAATAATACTAATAAATAAATACTTATATGTATGATTAATAATAATAAATAATTTAGTAAAACATTTGATATAAAATAGTTTACGTGAGGAATAATGAATAATCATTATACGAATACGATAACTAATAAAAATTGGTTTTAGTAGAGGGCAGAGTTCATCTAGAGTGACACTAATATGAAACACAAAAGAAGTGTGTCTTCAGACGACATTTGAAGCTGGCGAGAGTGTCACATGTTTTAACAACACTTGGTAAAGTGTTCCATAGGGACGCAGCAACTACAGCGAACGAGCCGTCCCCAGCCTTGATACGAGTGCGCTCCACTTCCAACCTGTTACTGCTCGCAGAGCGCAGTGCTCTTGCCGGTTGATATGGGTGCACGAGTTCACACAGGTACACGGGCGCGTCATTGTGCATGGCTTTGTGAGTACCAGTATCTTGTAATCCACTCTGCGCGCAACAGGCAGCCAACGAAGTTCGCGTAACAGGGGCGTGACGCTGTCACTACGTGGACGACGCAGGATCAGTCTGGCAGCCGAGTTGTGTATTCGTTGCAGACGCGCGATGTTAACAGCAGACGTGCCGTACAAGAGTGCGTTGCAGTAGTCAATCCGCGATGTGATGATGGCATTGACTATGCGTTCCTTTGTCGGTTTGGATAGAAAACGGCTAATCTGATTTATGTGGCGGAGGTAGAATGAGCATGCGCTGACAGTTTGCGACACTTGCTTTTTCATATCTAGGTCCTGTCAATGAAGACACCGAGACTCTGAACACATCGTGAAGCTGTAATTGTAGAACCACCAGCGCGAATCACAGTGCCATCAACGATTGCATCCGCAGACTTGGATACATTTGTGTCTTGCCGTCGTTCATGCAAATATAATTCCATGCCATCCAGTTCTTTATTTCATCCGAACAGTCCTCCATTTGCTGAACTGCAGTCGTTAAAGCGGAAATAAATGTGAGTAGATCTGTAAGACGTCAGCATAGTCGTGGAAGAATAGTCCTTGGGCTCGAATAATGTCACCGATAGGTTGGACACACAATGAAAATAGCAGTGGTCCAAGGAAAGAGCCTTGCGGGACACCTGTCGTTAGAGTAGTAGTACTCGACGATTGGTCACCGATTACTATTCGCTGCGTCCGGTCTTGCAGGTACGATGTCATCCAGTCCAGTGCTTTTCCAACAAAGCCACAGCGCAAACGTAGACGCCTAATCAAGATGTCATGGTTGATAGTATCGAAGGCGGCATTAAAATCAACGAGAACCAAGATGGTTCTTTGTTTATTGTCCATGGCTGTTTTGATGGCACTTGTAACGTACAGTAGCGCGGTTTCGGTCGAATGTTTTTTTCGATACACCGACTGAAAGCACTCAACCATTTGCTGGTCAGAAACATGCGTCATTATCCTAAGCGCGACCACTTTCTCAATTAATTTGGATAATTGTGTAAGGTTATTCACAGGTCGAAAACTGCTCAGAATGTCTTTGTCAAGTGATGGTTTCTTCAAAAGCGGACGGATAATTGCATGCTTCAGCGACTTTGGCATGACTGCCTCGTCCAGCGAAGCATTTGTAATACTTGTGATATTGTCCTTTAGCCGAATTGCCCGCACGTTTTGTGTCAGTAGTACCACAAATCGCTGTGTTCGTTGACGGATCAAACACATGGATACAATCAGTGAAACATCTTTCAACTGTTGGCCTAACGATGATGTTGAAACACTGCAGACATGACAGGAGTTTGTCAGTCTTTTCACTAAAGAAACGTGAAAATTGTTCGCATCTTTGGGCCGTCAAGTGGAATTCAGGATGTTCCTGTATGCGGTGGCCATCAAGCGATCTCAGTAATCGAAACATGGTTTTGTTGTTTGCCTTCTCCAGGCGGTTTTAATAATAATCCATTTTGCGTGCTGATATCAACGCAGTACATTCTTCAAATGCGGTGACATATAATTGCCGATGAATCTCCAGTTTAGTTCTTCTCCACACATTCTCCCATTTCCGCTTTTTATCCCTGGCGTCGTCGATGTCAGAGTCGTACCAGGGATGTGGTGTGCTGTCTCTTACTTTCACATTGAGGAGCGGGGCATGTTTGTCAAGGCACTCAGTGAGACAGATGTTGTACATCTCCACCAAATCCTCTGCTTCTCGATCATTCGCGTATGTACGCAATGTCATGTCAGCACATGCAGACTCGATATCGTTTCGGAGTGCATCTGTTTCAATGTTCCTGAAATTCCGCTTTGCAATCGTCTTAGTTTTTATTGCTCTTAGTGTGAGTTCAATGCGATAGTGGTCAGACAGAGAGTCAGAAAATACACAGTAACGGAAGTAATGAAGTCGTCATCAATTTGACTGATCACAAGATCCAATATATGTCCAGTTTGGTGCGTTGGCGAATGTATATGTTGAGTTAGATTGGACGATTCAAATAGAATGCGAAGTGGTTCTGATTTGAGGGTATCGTCAAAATGAACATTGAAGTCACCAACGATGACGACAGAAACAACGGAGATGAATGCCTCGATGAATAGTTGCTCAAGTTCAGCGTAAAAGTACGATATTGTTCCAGATGTCTCACTTGATGCAGGCGGGTGATAAGCGACCCATATATTGTATTTCAACAAGAACGAGTTGGTGAGTTGCAGACGGAGAAGTTCAATGGTTGTGAATGGCAGCTTTGGGAGGATCTTGGTGTTGAAGGTATTTCGATGAACTATGGCAACTCCGCCGCCACGACCAGAGGCACGTGCTACATAATTGAATGTGTAGCCGGGAGGCGTCAGTTCAGCTACAATCGCTTCGTCTCCAGTATTTTTAGCCACATCTCGGTGATGGGCAAAACATCCCAATCGTGTTGGATAATTTCATCATTTACAGTCAACGTCTTATTTTTCACAGATCTTGCATTGATCAATGCGATGTTGGTATAACGATTCTTAAAATCCTTGTCATCGGTTTGACAAGACGACAGTTTCACTTGTGTAATGTTCGTGTTGTTGACACCGAGTTGGTGGTAAGTAGGTATAAAACCGAGTCGACGTCCAATTGCTGAACGTATTGTACGATGACGATTGCGACCGGCTCTGCAACCTCATGTAACCGCACAAATTCCACTGTCCTTTAATGTGTCGAACAAAGGCCGAGGCAGCTTTCCGCCAGTGACACTCGCAATGTTAATGGCGAATAGTTCCTGCCGAGTGTAGGTCGCCATGGGTACAGGTGTGCCGCCGGAATAAAAGTCGCAGAAATACACACACACACACACACACACACGCACGCACGCACGCACTCACGCACTCACACACACACACATAAAACCGATAACACGAACGAACGAAGTGCATTCAGGGTAATGTTATCAAAACGATGTTCGAATCTCATCAGTGTCGTAGTAATACAAATAAGTAAAATTCAATGTTAAACACAGAGCAAATAAATAGCTGCCACTGGAGCGCTTGTCACGTGATACCCACCTAATAGCGGAGCAACCGGGCAAACAACCAAACCACACGTCCATTGAACTGTTCTTTGGTGTCAAATAATTATTAAGATCGTGTATAACGTCAGTTTATCAGATGGGTGTACGATGGTGGCGTAGCTAGAGCAGCGACTACGGAGGTGCAAGGCACGTCTACAACTACACGTCCGGACAAATAAAGCAACAATGAGAATGGATGGTTCGAGGAAACGTACTGGGATGCAGTTGAGCTGAGAAAGAAGAATAGTAAGAAGCCATATATGTGTGATATATTTATTATGACGCGGATCGAGACAGGTCGACAATCAAAAGAACGAAGGCCGTAAAATAAGGATCTTAGATCAGTTCAGAAATTGGCTTAGTGACATTTACGTTTGGATGACCGAGAGTAGATTAAAGTTAAGTGCTGAAGAAACAGTTGGTACACAGAGGCAGCGTGACAAAATTAAAAGCTTTTCCCCACACCTAAGCTTAGCCAGTATGTTACACCTGCATCTTCAGCATGAAATCTTGGGAGTAATCTTTGATGATAATTTCAATTTTAGACGGCATATTTCTCAAACTTGTCGCTGATGTTATTATCACATTCGTGATTTTCGACGTATTCGCCGTTATTTGCCTCTTTTTGTTGCAACAAAACTAGCACACCTGTACTTGTTACTAGAAGGCTTGACTTGTAATTATCTGTTTTGCAATATTGCCCAAAACGATATTATTAGGGTAGAACGTTTACATAATTGCCTAGCTAGGGTTGTGTCTCAGTTTCCGTGGTTTTCTCACTCAGTGCTTCTTCTGAAGTCTTTGCACTGGCTTCCAGTACGATATCGTATTATTTTAAAGATATGTACCATTACCCATCGGGCACTTTCATGTAAACAACCAGCATATTTATACTAATTACTTTGTCCTGTAAAGAAGCCTGTCCAGCTTCGATCATCTAGTTCTGATTTACTTTTTGTTCCTAGAGTCAATACTAATATTTGGACATTGACATTTTCTGTTGTTGCACCAAATCTCTGGAGTGTTCGATCAGTTGAAAATATTATATAATTTCGCAGTCATTTAAAAACTTACGTTTATAACCTTGCGTATCCACCTTGAATCCCTGGCGTATCGATCCATCTGTTGACGACTTTAATATGGCTTATTAATTCTGATATTGACTAAACCTTTTGTATGGATGCGCCTCTGAGCTTGGTTTCCTAGGATTTAGGCGCAAAAGTAGTTACCTTATTATTATTAATATATATAAATATATTAATAAGGTAACTTATATATATATATATATATATATATATGTATATATATATATATATATATATATGTGTGTGTGTATATTATATATATATATATATATATATATATATGTATATATATATACTACATATTCAATATGGGATTGTTGGGCCTTCAAATCCACTGTCGGGCCCTTAACCTTTTTAGGTTACAGGCCCGGTTGGCCCTTAACATGTTTAGCCTTATGTCTAACGTAAGACCACATCTGACTGCGGCGGTAAAGAACACAGCCTCTAACACATATTGTGAACTGAGTTTTATTTTATTAAGTCATTACGTGTCTGAATTAAATATAAAATGGTACCTTTACGACTAGCATTCCTCAGTAATCGTACTCGACAGTAGTAGCACAAGTAACACGTGCCACTACGCGTCCATCTTACACTTGTGTGCAATTAGCACTGGTGCCATTTTATATAATAACCTAACGCATGACTATTCATCGAAAACGTTTACAGCGAACTGTTTTTCATAACGTTTTCTTCTTCTTCGGCGATCGCTCAGACTGTAACTCCGGTTTCTCTTATATACGTCGCTGTACACCGCAGTTGTTCCAGAGGGCCAAAGATCTTGTCTTTCACTGACGTCTCAGTGGGCCAAACTTAACTCTTAGTATGTCCGCCAGGTGCCGCAGGTCTCATTGTTTCTATCAACCGAATCTTGACAAAGGCTCTCGTCCAAGACATGCACACGAGCACGATCATATTCTTCGCCCTCGGTGTCGGCTGCGTGTCCATCTGCTTCGTCGTCTTCCACGTGAGCAGGCGCACTGAGTTCGCGCGCTGTTACGTCAGTCGCTGCAGAAGCGCGGGAATCGCTGAAGACCAGCGCGCCATGACACTTCACATGTCAGTGCCAGAGGAAGTAAGCTTAGTAAGCTCGACAACTTTATCATTCTTACTCATCTATTCCTGTTGCACCTTTGTGAGGTGCGGGCCATGGCACTCGGCGGTTTGTTCAGTGTTATGTTCTAGTTTTCATCACGTCATCATAAACATCATCACTTCATTGTCACCACCAGCGGCAACAACAGGGACATCATCAATAGCAACAACGACAACATCATTGTTATCATCTTTGTCATCATCATCATCATCTTCATTATCATCATTGTCATTTGTAATAATAATAATATCAACAAAAATCATCATCATAATCATCATCATCATCATCATCGGCAGCAGCAGCAGCATCACTTTTACAACTAAAACATTACGATCCGTCTAGATATCGTTGTAATGGTCCAACGGCAGCCCGATTGAGTGAGTCTGTTGTAGGTGGACATCATGGACGGCACGGCGTCGGCGGCCAACTACGGGCAACTCGTGCTTCAGGTTCGTTGGCTCGACGACGGGTCATTTATAGCAAGCGGTCCTGCCAATAGTTTTGCCAGTGCCGCCTCCTTCTTGATAATTAGAGCAACAAACCAAAGACATCACCGTTGCAATATGTTGAACTTGTGTTGCCACCTGGGTAATGCATCCCCAGTCAGTCTATTAATTGTAGAAAGTAGGTAACCCTAAATACGTACCTTTGTGTTTGCTATGCATTTCCAATGGGTAGGTCATAAAACAATGGTCCAACGAAGTGAATCTACATAGAAAGAGGCAAGTGGACCCGAGCGCTTCGGAGGACATGCTCTTACAGTGCATCCGAGTTAGCGTGATAATACACGGATACTGTTTACATACAACTGGCAAACAGTGGCTCTTCCAACTACAGTAGTTTAATTACCGTTGCTTTGCTGCCTGAAACGCATTGATACACTTCATGATGTATTATTTATTTAGTGCTACATCATCTAAACAAAAGTGTGCTGCATGTGATAACTAGTGGCATTCTAACGCGTGCAGAGTCCAACGACGCCGCCTGGTGAGAGTGAGAGACAGCAGGGGGCGCCACATTCCGGGAGCCACGTTAACGATGGCCGAGTGAAGAAGACGTTATCTCATCAGGAAGCTGACGTTCTACTCAGGGGCAAGGCTTACAAAAGTCACATCGGAGTTTGGCAAAACATCAAAGGTAATCGTTACATAAATTATTACTAATGCGGTTATAACCGCTCACATATTTTCTCTAGTGTATATTGTACAGTATTGGAAATCCTAAACTTGCGCGCGTGCGTGTGTATGAGTGTGTGGGGAGGGGGTGGGTGGATGTATGTGTGTTTGTGTGTGTGCGTGCGTGTGCGCGCATGTGTGTGTGCGTGTCGGTATATGATGAGGGTGTGTGCATCATGTGGTTTGTGTGTTCGTGTGTACGTGTGTACGTGTGTGCGTGCGTGTGCTCCTATGTACGCGTGCGGTTTGTGCATGTTTGTAGGTTTTATAGCATTGGGCATTTTTCTAAATGTTCGACTTTGCAACCGAATAACGAATGATTCTTAATGTTACAAACAAGAAATCAGTCAAAACACAATATTACATACGAAGAGAGGAAACAAAAAACCGCTAAGACGAATCATTTTTGGAATGAGACTAATTATAAATTGTTTCACGTTGCTACTTTACACGATAGTCGCAAGAGTGGTACTTCTGTGTTCCACAGAGGGCTGTCGTAGTCGCTACAGAGTGGCACAGATCGCGTGGCCCTACATGCTGTCTATCGCCATCACTTACTTCGTCACGCTCTGTCTCTTCCCCGGCATAGAGTCGGAAGTCATCAGTTGCCGTCTACGCAGCTGGATGCCAGTCGTTCTTATTGCTATCTTCAACTTGTTCGACTTCGTTGGAAAGGTATGCCAACAAACTGCAAATGTGTTTCTTTTGCCTTTGCGTATCTAACCATAATTTCAATGAATAAATGTCTGCAAATGCGAAACCTTTCAACCTCTATTCTATCTGCCACGGTCTCTGATTAGAAGACATATGTGGTCTCGTCCCATATTTGCCGTGGCATGCTTCTAAGTATTTGTCCGTGCACTGATTACGCTATTCCACGATTTCACGATGTATTGTCTTGTATAATCCTTTGCGCCTTTTTACATGGCTAAACATCCGTGATCAAAGTGTTTCTTCTATAGATGAGTGTTCTCGTAAAATATATCATCATTGTTGTAATAACAATAATAATAAATAATAGTAATAATAATAACAATAATGATAATAACAATAATAGTTGTTATTATTACGCAATAACAAGTTTACGCGTACCCTCGGTGTCAGTATGTTACACAATATTTGCGCAGTATCATGCGCTAGCATTTCATCTAAAAGGCATTTATTATCTTTCATCCATTTTGCATAGTGCATTGCTTCGCAACCGATGCAAGCTACAAGGAACATGTTTAAGTATTGTTAACGTATACTGCAGACTATGCAACGAATGTTATTTATCTTAACGTATGCGTAGCGACAAGAACAAGAAGAAGAGCAACATGCCGTACATAATATGTTGACAACAACATAACCAATTCTAGTATGCTTATGTAACACTTCAGATTTTTGCGTCCTTCCACTACGACTGGCCACGTGACCGACTGGTGCTGCTCTCTGTCGCCCGCGTCATACTGGTGCCTCTCATGATGATGAGCGTCATGCCGCGGACTAGTCCGGTACTACACGACGACAGCTGGCCAATGGTGTGGTCACTGCTGCTCGGCGTCACGAACGGCTACTTTGGCAGCGTGCCAATGATCCTGGCCCCCGGCAATATACCGGATGCACACAAGGAATTAACAGGTTTCGTATAGCATTATTAACTGCCACGAAAGTACTGCATAATGAACAACTATATAATTATAGTATCGTTACGTCTGATGAAATTTATTGTTGTGTATACAGTTATGCGAACATAGTTTGCAAATAAAATTATTACTACGACCGTTGTCAATATCAAATTAGTTATGTTTCCGTCCAAGGAGAGCCACATCCGGGACTATCCTAAATGAGAAATGATATTTTACTAAAATGCTCCCAGTGGTCCCCGTCACCGAGAAACCGACATAGAGCTAGATGGGAGTCCCACCTGGTGACGTCAGGAATCACTCAATTTTAAAGATCACAAATAATAAAAATAGAGCGATTTAAACGTACGTTGTATTTATAAATGATTTCCAACATTTTGTGTGATAAAATATATTTCGGAATTTAAAGTAGCAATGTGCATAGAATACCATTTATCTATGTTTATTGGAGAATATAAAGCGTAAACTCTTCTCCAAGTTTTGCCAAATTAGCCTGCAAAAAGAATGTTAGTTCTTACCAAGAGCGGTCATAAAACGTCTTGCTATTCGTGGTACAAAACACTGCTGTATATCTTGTTTTGTTTGTCTGTGTCGCATAGCAACGCTCTGATGTCGAGTCACGTGTCTTACAGGAAACATCATGACGTTGTCGTACAGCTTCGGTTTGACGAGTGGCAGTGCGGTCGCCTATCTCCTCGATATTGTGGCTGGACCTAGACTCTCTTACGACCCGTGTGGCTTACACAATCTCACAACGCCGGCAAGCGTCTACTCCAACTTGTCGACAACCGTCAAAATTCTCTCGCAACTTCCTGACCCCGACTCGTTCGTTGGATAACAACGAACGCGATGGATATTTGATAGCTGCGCATATATATCACAACAATATATAATTACAAACCGTATAAGGACAACACAAAGCTTACTGTGTCGTTGATGTCGTAAAAAAAGACATGGCAACATGTGGAAGATCGCACAGTCGATATAACATCCCGTATTTGTCTTGTTATATTGTATTGGCTATTTAAAATATACATTTTATTTCATGATTTGTTGTATCCACGAACAATAAGTCATTTAGTTAAATAATAAAAAACAAAGCAAAAACAATGTTTGATTTATTATAACACATAAACTAGGATACTAATGTGAAAATTACTTATTGTTGAGCGATTGTTAGGAACAATAACAGCGGATACGAGAGTTTGTGGAAGAAGACAATAAGAAAATGATGTCTCACAATACTCGTAAGACTCACTTCCGAAATTGCTCCTTCGGAGTTCCAGCTATTGCGTTTGCAAACACGTGATTGGAGCACCGCAGTATATATCGACGTAAAAGATAAAAGTATGTTCTTATATAGCGCAGTATCCAATCCTTTAGGACTGCTCAAAACACTTTACAATTATACTGGCAATGCCAATTGATTTAATAAAACATTTTAAAACGTGTGTATTAAACGTTGAAGATATCACGGCTTAAACGCGTGTAATGCTGCTCACTATAAATGCCATTTCTTTTAGGATTATTTAATAAACATCACTACTGCAAAGTCGAATTGCCTGCAGGTGTAACCAAAACTGATATTTTTATGTTTTATTTGGACCCTGGTCGCCAGATCTTGGTCGTTCTAGCTTTGATCGCTGGGACCCTGGCCGTCTTAGCTTTGATCGCTCGGACCCTGGCCGTTCTAGATTTATTCGTCAGGACCCTGGTCATTTTTTATAATTATTAATGCGGATGTTACAGTGACCGTATGCGTTGTTCACGAATATAGCCACTTGATGGCAGCACTAACTCGTTGTTTTTTGGAAAGTGGACCCTGGCCGTTCTACATCTCGCTCCTTCATATATATATATATATATATACACACACACACACACACACACACACACACACACACACACACACACACACACACACACACACCACACACACACACACACACACACACACACACACACACACACACACACACACACACACACACACACACACACGCACACACACACACACACACATATACACCCATATTTGGTTCTGAATTAAATAATTGCCAAATTAATTAATGACTTAAAACAAACAAATCAACAGGACCCGACCACGTGTCAGCCAGAATCCAGCGTCGGTGCGGCAGTATTTTACAGCAGCAGGATTGTTCGCCCCTTGCTAGCATAACAAGCCCTGACGTCTCCCCGCGAAAAACAAACTGTACTTCCGCACATGCACATTCAGAGGCAGGATTTTTCGCTACAACACGACCAAGCACGAGGGGCGATTGTGTGCAGTCTAGCGTAACGCGACAAAGCAGGTGTGCGCGGTCAAGCGTGACGCGCAAGCTTGGCAATGCTGGTGAGCCCGTGTGCGTTCTCCCGTGATGAGCTGGAGCAAATATGTGAATGAACCAAATGTTTTCTCGTGTATGTCGTGAATACGACTTGGCGAACTAGAAAGTTCACGGGCTCCTCGAGTTTACCACTTGTAATTTTTTTGCAACTGGGTCAAGTAGGTGTTACTAAGTAGTATTCGCGACATACACGAGGTGATTGGAACGCAGTATTATATTCTCCTCTGTCTCCTTATTGTAATCGTCCACAACTGTTTATTTGTTTCTAACTGTTTACCGTCTCTACAGATTCACCATTCAGCGTATGCTGATTATATATGTGCACATAATTGCCTATTCAAATGTGCACGACAATTTGTAGTAAGCATTCTGATATGAACAATCTCCCTACTACGTTACTAAGGACCAAGATTGCCACAAGAACACATTGCACAAATTGCACTATGAACGTTCGCGTCTACCTACCTGCAAGTGTGAACAAAGTTAAATGTGTGTTCGCTTGAGCGCTACCATCTTTGCGTAAAAACACATAATTCTTTGTTAGGTGACAAAGTGTTTTGCCTCAGGGATACGTCCTGTAACAACTGCGCCTACTTCTACGCGAAGACGGGACACTATCAGAATCAGAATAATGTCGTTTTCGGTAAAGATATCAAATCCGTTCCGAATCCCTTCGAGGTTCATCTCGATGTTTGGCCGGTAAGTGCCGTTGTTACTGGTTAGTTACATGGTTGCCTAGTAGGTGACGTGTGTGTAGTAGGTGATGTGTGTGTAGTAGGTGGTGTGTGTGTGCTCATTTGTTTTAATAATAATAAGGTAATTTCGTTTGCACCTAAATCCTCGGAAACCAAGCTCAGAGGCTCTGCTCAAACGAAGCCGTGTTTGTGTGTGTGTGTGTGTGTGTGTGTGTGTGTGTGTGTGTGTGTGTGTGTGTGTGTGTGTGTGTGTGTGTGTGTGTGTGTGTGTGTGTGTGTGTGTGTCTGTGTGTGTGTCTCTGTGTGTGTGTGTGTGTGTGTGTGTGTGTGTGTGTGTGTGTGTGTGTGTGTGTGTGTGTGTGTGTGTGTGTGTGTCTGTGTGTGTGTGTGTGTGTGTGTCCGTGTGTCCGTCCGTCCGTCCGTCCGTCCGTCCGTCCGCCCGTTCGAGACTAATATTTCGTCTCGAATTACTGCATCTTGACGATCTCCTATCTTTTGTCTTCGTCTTCTTCCAGGGTAGCATCCGCTTCGTTGAAACATGAAGGGATGCAGATATTATGAAGCTACTCTTTGACCCATACATAGACTGGTTAACCGCTGTATGGAAGATAGAAGCAGCACGCAACATCGGCCAGTCTCAATGGTCTGACACTCAAGTCATCACGAGGCTCAGGGAAGTTGACCCGACCAGATAATTGCTACCTTTTACGTACAGTCAGGTCAGCAGGAGCAAAAACGTATTAAGAATAAGACCTGTCAGTCGCTAGCCTCTCGTATTGAATAGCATTGTCCCACTGCTGAGTGGTGGCGCCCCTAGTAGTTGGATTGCAAGTCCGCCTAATGTTGTATGTGCGTTGTGATAATAATAATAATAATAGTAATAGAAAGGTAGCCTCTTTTGCGCCTAATTCTTCGGAAACCATGTTCAGAGGCGCATAAATACAAAAGGTTTAGTCACTGTCAGAATGGATAAGTCATATTAAAGTCGTCAACAGATGGATCGGTACGCCAGGGAGCTTAGGTGGACATGCAAGGTTATAAAGGTAAGTTTTTAAATGACGGCGAAATTGTATAATATTTTAGTGTTAATTTGACGATTAACACATAAAGATTACACCTTATATATTAACTATTATTTGGTACAATGCCAACTAAATTGAAAATGTTCAACAGCAAGCAAATAAAAGTTATTAAAACTTGTAATTTCATTACATATAAGTTATATATTTGGAATACTAATTATCCATTTAATTAATATTTACAACTGAATTGAACCAGCGTTATAAGTAGCATAATAAAGAATGAAGAGATAGCAGGGAAGGAACACAGCAATCAAATGTGTCCACCTTTTTTATAAATAGAAAATAAAGTAGTTAATTAATTAACTAACATAACACAAATTAATGAATAGAACAATATTACAATTAATAGTTTTTGACAGTGTGAAATATATCAAATGACAGTTGAACACCTCAGCAATATATACATATATATATATGTGTGTGTGTGTGTGTGTGTGTGCGCGCACGCGCGTGTGTGTGTATGTGCGTGTGTGTGTGTGTGCGTGTGTGTGTGCGTGTGTGTGTGTGTGTGTGTGTGTGTGTCTGTCTGTACGCTTATCCCGGGTTAAAACGCCGTGACGGGGCTATGGACTGGTTGAATATGGTCACTAAAGTGTTTTCCTTCGTATTACTACCCTTCATGTGCATTTGTCTCAACTCTGTGCATATTTACGCGCTCGAGCTAACTACGACGCGCTCAACGTGACGTAGTCATTGAGCGCAACGACGGCGATTTAAAAAACTGCAATTGACTTGCATTCGACTACGATTAACACGATTACATAATATATGCTGTTAAAAGCGAGTATATCAACGTTATGGACGGACACGGGACGTTCGACTGTGTAGCCTCTCACAACACGTCTGCAGCGTGTCGCTTATAGCCCAGTAGAAATTGACGATGACCCGGAATTTTGGTTAAAAAGCCAATTTTTGGTTTTAAGAATACCAGTAGGGTTACCTGGAGTGCCAATAAAAACAACCAAAATCAACCCTGGCGAAGCTCGACTTTTTCAAGAAAATAGTCGTACCCAATATATTGAATATGTTCGCTTTTTGTAAGATGTCTTTGTATTGGCTGTCCCTACGTAGTCGCCATTTGGTATGGAAAGCCAAACACGACATTTGTTCGCGATTTTGTTGCCAAGGCCTAACGATATAAATACAATTATAATAATATTATCTTGGTTGATTTACTTGTGAGACATAGGCGTCGAAACGGGGGAAGAGTTGTATGGGGGAGGGGTGCTGAGCCCCCTCAATATTTTGGTGGGGACTGAATATAGGATTAGCCCCCCAATATTTAGGGAAGAGGTGTGGAGATATGGCTTTGTATAATGATGCACCATGCCACCAATTAATTATGGAGTTTAGTTAACTAACTAATTTATTACTGAATTAATTATTACTACTAGTATAGTTATACGGGTTTGACTGCGAGAAGTCGGACCTCTGCCATCATGTATTTGACTAGGATGTTTGTATGGACGTTTGCTGTTGTCGCAATCCCCTGCACGTGTAATGTCATCATTGCTAATTTTCTCGCTTATGACGACATAGTTATATTATTTCGGATGCATTTTTGTGCAAATTCCTGATTTATTCTGGTTATATGTATTTCATTTTGTCTACGTGTTATGATTGTGAATATTAAAATTATATTGCAATGTTAGGCGTTGAATGTACCCAGGCAGTTTATTATGTATGAATTTATAATAAAATGTTAGTCGGTGGATTTGTAAAATGTTTGATACTTTTAGTAATTTTAGGCTTTTAAAAATAGGTTCTGTGTACGCATTGTACTTTGTTAAGCTTATAATTTTAAGTAATTTTTTTATAATTTTAAAACTCCGAAAGAAGTTTTAAAATTCTCCCACATTTGTGTAAGAAGCACCGCCAACAATGTCACTAGTAATTAGGAGACACGATCCTGGCGTGTTTACGCAGAGGCCAGTAAATTTCTGAAAACTATAAAAGACGCAGCACTTATGATCCTCAGTGATCTGAGGTAATACCTTGAATTTAATTTCTAATCGAATGAGCAAATTTCCCACATAAACATGACAGCCCCATCCGTCTTGACGCTAACAATAGGGTGGCAATAATTAGGCGCCTGACTGCTTGTTTATCTAGTAAAGCTTAATCCAGTTTGGAGAGTTCAGGTTGCAAAACGTAGTCTGGGCAATGAAAAACTGCTTAATGACATTGTTTCTGTAGTCAAAAGCCAAATTAACCAGTAAATGAAAACTGTGCATATATCATACTTATTGCTAAAATTAAGTATTCCTGTATGTGGCGCCGTCTGACGAACACAGTCAAACAATGATTCTGCGGTCAGATTCTTACCCTCGCGGCCGGGTGAAAGTCGACTGAACGAAACGAAAGGGGTTTGGTGTGACGCACGGGATTTCCCCTTTACAATAATAACCCTTCAATGCAGGTGCCAGATACAGGTCGACTTAACAATAACTGCTCAAGTTTGTGCGCCCGACTGCTGGCTGCTGATTTTTAGTAAACAACCTCTGTATAAATTACCACAGACGTAATTCTCTGACAACTGAGGTAAGTTCTGTGTGAGTAGATTGGTTTAGTGTGAAACAACGGCTTTGTAGACTGGCTTTGTGTGAAACAACGGCTTATAGTAGACTGGCTTCGTGTGAAACATTGGCTTAGTGTGAAACGACGGATGTCAATGGAGTTGACGTTGACAGAGGCTGTAGGCTGACGAAGTCGGTTTTCCGTGTTACTGAACGGAGAACTAAACTTGTTCCGTTTCACGAAATCATACGTTATACTTCCGTATCATTCGTGTGTCAACAAACATAACTTAGCAATTTCTTAGAATAAATAATTGGACAAGTTCAAAGACACAATCTAAGTAACCACGTTCGTGGTTACGGTAGTTATGGTTGGGTTGATGATGTCCAGTACGGAATATCGCATCACCTGATTAGTCTTTCCTACCCGAAGTAGCGTACAGTAGAACTTGTCATGGACAACCTCTCCTTTGGACGACTACCGGTCTGGAGAGACCACTTTTGGTGGACTCAAAAAAAGAGGTGGTCGTTGAAGACAGGTTCTGCTCTGTGTTTATTCGCCAGATGACGAATACGTCGAATGCTGTCGAGATGTTCGTCAAACGTATGTGATATATACTAATAATAGTAATAATAATATAATTATTATTAATAATAGAACGCTAATTTGGAAGTTACGTAAGTGTATCTCCTCCCAGCCACCAAGATCTACTCGCCTGTTTCTATTTTCATTCGATTCCATGGACCATTGGCCTCAGATCTATCAACATGCCGTGTATTTGACACATCACTTGTTATCGTTACAATACCACTTCCTGCTAGACGATGTATTTCAGCAATTGATTTGTGCTGATTCATTCTACACCACTGTGGCTCCCTCTGGCGTATGTTGTCGTCGTTACAATACCACTTCTTGCTAGAAGTTTAGCAAGGGTAATACTCTTAGGCGGATCCAGGGGGCTGGGGGCACGTGACCCCTCGACCTTTGGAATTTGGTGTGCCCCGTTGTCGTGCTTACATTTATCCGGGTGTTAAATAATATCCGGGTGACGTTTCTGCGCGTGCGCGTATCTAGAGGAATGTATTTAGCACCAGCTACGACTGTCGCGTTTATGTTTATTCGGGCGTTATGTATATTTATATGTATATATATATATATTTACATATATGTATATATATATATACATAAATTATAAAATGTTTGCTTCCCACAGATATAAACAATTTCTGTCGTAAAACAGTGTCCTCTCCACGCACACGTCACGTGACTTACTCTTATACTTGGTCACAAATCTGAATCAGCAAATTATAATTATGTACTCTAACTTTAACGCTCGTATTACGACAACAAACGAAGCATATTTAACTACTGGATATTATTTATCACTACGTGATCTACTGGTGCCAAATATTATGCCTTACATATGCAAATAAACATCACCGGATACAATTTAACGCCCGGATAAATGTAAGGGCGACACCGTAAACAATTTTGAACGTGTCCCTGCTACGTGCCTAGATCTTTGAAATGTGCCCCCGGCAAATGAGGTTAGAATAACCAGAAGTTACGCTGCGCGGCGGCGACGATTTTTCAACAGCATCCGCTCCCTCGTCTTTCGGTGTCATGATCCGACAGCGCAATAGTGCAAAGTGAATATGAATTTGGTTCGGCCGCCAGTGATGGTTTTTTGGCAAGCCTCAAGGGGTGCAGTTGGAGGTTTTTAGTCCCTCTCGATCCCTCAATTATAAACCAGTTACAGTTAGTCTTCACTTACGCATTGAACTATGACTTAATGTGAACATTAACCCAGTCATGCCCAAAACTTACTGAACACACAAAGCCTACGTTTTATTGTATTTCGTTAGTTCATTTGGTTATGGTAACATACCTTTTCAGTTTCAACAATATAGCATGTTCCGAAATGTGACATCTGAAGTGGTCCATTTAGAGCCACCCGGGCGCGAGAGGGTACGTCACAGTGATAGCTGCGCTGGCCTGTTTGAGCCATATGGGCGCCAGATTGTAAATGCAAACTTTACGAATAACCAACCAACTTAAAAAAGGAAATTTGTATCAAGGTAACTTATTTTGTAGCATGTTATCAAGTTAATGCGGCTGCTTGAAGCATTTTACACTTTACCCGTTGGCAGAACTGTTCATTGCAATACCAACGTGACTTATCTGGCCTCTCTATAATTACTGCGCTAAGACTACTCCACCATTGTCAACATTATCAGATGCTGATTTAGATGGCTGAGTAACTTGAGGCAAGGTGGAGTGAACGAAATTGCCGAAACGTCAAAACGGCAGCGTGAAGAGTATGTGTTCGTCTACTTCAATAATTACACATGTCACATCGGTCCCATCAATCACACCTGTCACACCTGCTTCACCTGTCACACCTGTCACAACAGTAACATATGTTATTTATTCATGATACACTTGTCACGCGTGTTACACCTGACACATATATTACACATGTTACTTATTACACCTGTCACACATGTTACTTACTCATGATACTCTTGTCACACCTGTTACACCTGTCACAACAGTCACACATGTTACTTATTCATGATACACTTGCCACACCTGTTACACCTGCCACAAATGTTACACTTGTTACTTGTTACACCTGTATACGCGTGTGATACAACTGTCACACCTGTTGCACTTGTAACAACGGTTACACATGTTACACATGTTACAAACGTCACACATATTACACCTGCTACACCTGTCACACATGTCACACATGTCATACATGTCACACCTGTCACACCTGTCACACCTGTCACACCTGTCACACCTGTCACACCTGTCACATCTGTCACACATGCCACAACTGTCACACACGCCACAACTGTCACACACGCCACATCTGTCACACATGCCACAACTGTCACACATGCCACATCTGTCACACATGCCACAACTGTCACACCGGTTACACATGTTAGATATGTCACATATGTTACACATGATACAACGAAACGTTTTGAAGCGTCATATTCAGTTCTTTCTAGTAAGAATGCCACCGAACCCCACCACCGGAAATTCTTTCAATAAAACTATATTATCATAGTCAACAAGATTTAACAAGATTGCCACCCAAAGAAATAACTCTACATGGCAGGTGGGCAAGGAAGCCCTTTGGCTTATCGAGAGTCCAACCCTTTTTATTTAAGTGTATCCCGCCCTTCTGAGGTATGTGTGGATTTTACTCTTAAACATATTCTCGCTACTAGCACCCACACAATCAGCAGATAATCTGTTCTATTCATGTACAGTCCTTTGTGAAAATGAGAACTGTCTTATATCTAATCTACACTGCTCATTTACTAAAGCAACTTCATGTCCTCTGGTCCTTCTATCTTTCTTAACTGAGAAAAAATATTTCGATCAATATTTTCCAACCATTCAATACATTAACAGTTTTGAGTGGGATACCACATGGATCAGTACTGGGACCTATATTATTCGTAATAAATATCAACGATTTGGACGATGATATAACAGCAATATTTTAAACACTTCTATTTAATCTTCTCTCAATCTGTTTGTTTCTAGTTTTGTTAAACCACTATTATTTTAGGCCTATTTCGTAACTAAGATCCAACAGTTTTGAAATCATTTTAGTCGCTCTCCTCTGTACTCTTTCTAGCATATCTATATACTTTTTGCAATATGGCATCCACGCTTCTATACAATGTTCTAAATGAGACCTAACTATACCCTGCAGTGCCTTAGCTGGAATTCCGCACTGCTCTGAAACTTTCATATCAGCATTAATGGTTAACCCTAAGTTCTTTTTGTTATAGTAGTACTTGGTACAGTACCTCCCATTGTATATTGTACATTTTCGTTCCCATGTCCTGTGTGGAGGCATTTACATTTCCCAAAATTGAACAATATTTGCCACTTTTCAGACCATTTGTTGAACCTGTCAAGATCATCTTGTAAATGCTGTCTATCTCCATCACTTTTAATCCTTCTAAACACTTTTGTATCATCCGCAAATTTCAACACCTTGTTTGTTATTTCATCATCCAAATCGTTGATATATATTAAGAATAATATAGGTCCCAGTACTGATCCCTGTGGTACCCCACTGAAAACTGATTTCCAGTCTCCCCATCATCTACTATCCGTTGTTTTCTGTCAATCGGCCATTTTTCTATCCTGTTAATTATGCCACCCCTATGCCCTGGGCTTTTAGTTTAAGCAGTAATCTTTAAAGTGACACTTTGTCGAAAGCATTCTGAAAATCTAAGTAGATGATATCTACTGATGATCCCTCGTCTAACCACTTAGTGATATCTTCCAAAAATACATAACATACTTGTTAAGCATAACCTCGCTTTTAGAAAACCATGTTGAGCTGGGTTATGAAGTTACGTTTAACAAGAAAATCCACCATGTGATCTTTAATAATTTTTTTTTACAATTAGCAAATCACCGTTGTTAAACTCACTGGTCGTCTATAGTTCTCTGACTAGTTTCTCGAAACGTTTTTAAATAACGTTATAATGTTTCCTTCTTTCCATTCTAAAGGAACCACTCCCTCTTCTAATGATACACTTAAATTGTTGCAAGCGGTATGCTAATTTGTTCTACAATTTCCACTAGTAGTTTGGGCGGAATCCCATCCACGCCATTGTGAAGCATATCGGAACCAAATTAAATCCTTCTAAGTCGTAACAAATGGGTTTCTCTCGCTCTTTTCATATATTATTTCTGCCACAGCATCCTGGACGGTCCGTCCACGTGAAGAAACCAAACACTTGTATGCGTCGCCGTGATTCATTATTCTTCATAGCCCTTACTTTGTTAACTACCAATTCCGGGGTTACAATTAACTGTCCTAAATAGTCTGATTCTGCCCCCTTGAACTTAGTCTCTGGTACTGGCAGTGAACTAATATCTTCTCTGGTAAACACCGAACTAAAATACTAATTCAGGTCGTCTGCCATTAAGAATCCTTCTGATGTTATATTTCCAGCACTATCTTCTAGAGGACCGACCTTATAATGAACTTTCTGTTTGCTTCGAATATATGCATAAACATTTTTGTTCAGCTTCTCTTTGAATTTCTAATTTCAGCTGTAGCTTGGTTTGGTGCTTCTTTATAAATGTTCATCTTTTCCTGTACATCTGTATGACTGCCACATCATTTGTTTGTACTTAATTTTTCTAATGGCTTCTTTCGATAAGTGTTTTTTTTGGGACAGTTTCTCTTGTTTTTAAGGGAACAAATTTATCGACGATGCACTCAATTTCACTCGTTAAGATACTCCATCATTCTGTTGCTGTCTTATTTTTCAGTGTGTTGTTCCATTCTATCTTTGCTAAATATTTCCTCATGTCCTTATATCTTCCTTTGTGGAGATTTCTCCTGTACTGCTTTTTACTATTCCTTTCTGATTTTACTTTGATGTTAACATATATCTGGTTGTGATCACTACTCCCCAGTGGCTCACATATCTTTACATTGTCAACTACCCCAATTCATTCTGTGAGGACAAAACTATATCTAACACATTCTCACCACTGGTTGGTTCTAGCACATGTTGAGAAAAGAAACTATCTTGTACTAAAACTAAAAACTTGTGGTCCTCACTACCCATACTCTGTAGAGATTTCTATGGTATATGCCTATGGTTAAAATCCTCCTCCTTCAGTCTCTCAATATTCCCAACACTCTCCGTGTTGTCCTTCTCCGTTCCACCCGTCTCCTTATTAATTCTCATCACCATCCCCTTCGCAATATCCTTCATCGTAACTACCTCCTTCAGCAGACATTCCACCTTCGAACACCCCAAGCACTGAAAGATGAATCCCTCTTCCTTAGTATCTGCCCATGACTTCCCACAGCCGGACAAGGCAAAATCCACCCAGCTGTGGCAGTGATCGCACACCAAGTGTCGCTTTGCCTTGACTTGCCGCTTGCAAGGCGCCATATCAGAATTTATTTAATAATAATGATAATAATTTAATTAGCTATTCAAAATAGTTTATGCCTTTCTACGTAGTCCTTAGAAAGACTATTTCCTCCGTATAGTGTATACCAGAATGACTAAGTCTAAGTTATGTGGCCTTCTATTACAATATATAAGTATATATTTACATGTGCGCACTGATTCATGAGTCAAACTGAAACTAAGTTATTACGATATTTGGTAGATGCTTCTTTGTGTGTAGTCTACACACTCCAAATCACGTATTCTCATATATTCAATAATGGAAACAATACTCTGAATTAGACTGACCTATCACCAACTAACCAACTATCCTACACTAGACATACGCTACGTGCTCCCTATCGAATGGGCGTAGCCCTACGATTGATCAACAAACCTTCTAATATCGGACACGAAAGCTAAGGTAGTCTAAAATATTTATTTAAACTAGGGTATCACTCAATATAATATTTACATGTACCCTCTCATACCCAGGTGTCTCTAAAGACCAGTAAACTAAAAAAAAATTCACACGGTAAAACTAATGCCAGTTTTTATAAATATTTGTGGCAGAGTTTATGCATATATTATTTCAAAAATAAATAATACTATACTTTTTTCAAGGACATAGGAACTTATAACAAACGTTCAGTTTGTGGTGATGGCGTTTTGGAAGAAGGCAAGTTCACGATAATGGTGTAGTGCAAATTTTGAGAAAAATCACTATTTTTGTTATGCACCTATGTTGGCATACCTTCCCTAGTAATAACACAAAGAACTCACTATTTTATAATCATGTTGTTAGCTCGTGGGAGAGCCATTAACAGGTGGTCCCTTTACAGCCCTCTGGGCATGAGAGGGTTAACCATGTGTAGGAGTCGTCGACATTACCATTACAGGGAATTTTACTGGTCTGTAACGAAGCTCCGCCGTTGCCGGTCCCAAGCCAGGATGAGAAAGAACACAAGCCTGAAAGAGGAATGGCCTTCATCTCGAAGGTCCATTACGTCATATGGTGAAAACAATGAGTCCACGGAAACCGAGAACCCTTCTTTCGACCATAAAGCAGCGTTCAAAATTGACTGAACTTCAGATATCACGCCATTGTTGTATGTAATATAATGCATCGCAGATTCGCTTCAGTGAGTTTGACTGGCAACGTTGCAAGTAGTAGGCCATGGGTCAGACATGCCCCTCGTGCACCCCCCACAACCCTACCAACCCATGTTTTTTTTAAGCTTTGGGGTCCCTTGAAGATGATTTCAAGTGGTAACAGTGAAACAGTTGGGTCTCACTACCCATTTCCAGCCTATCTTGGATGGTACCCTGAAATATCGTATTGCTCATCAATGTCGCGTGGTATTTAATCACCCACACCAAAATCGTCATTGTATAGTCATATACGTATCAATATGTATTTATGATGTGTCAAATTGAAGGTTTTCATCTGCTGATCATTATATTCATTCAATAAATATCTACTATTATGGCATGTGCCCTAATTAGCATAGAATAACTATACCCTATTATCACTCGTAACCGCATAGATGACATCATTATTTTTGTCAAATATATCAATTTCCTTTGATCCTATGCCCTCTTTAAGATAAAAATAATAATGCATGACTCTCTGGAGCATCACATCTTTCATTTGATACCAGAATTGTCTTTATGTCATTACAAATGGATTAGATATGATGCTTCAAAGATAACCGTAGTGTCGCGGATCAAGAGGCGTAACCCAGGGTATTTTTAATGATTACACATTGTACTTAATCAGCAATGGACTGTTTAAAATGTAATGAAGAAGTGACTATAATATTGTTGTTTTATAAGTCATTTACGTTCTTTTGGAGTATCTAGGTACATGCTAGCAGTTGGAATACTAGTTTTCTTACACGTTTCATCATGGTATGCGGAGATCACAAGGTTGTATCCCATGTTATATTATTTAAGTTTCATATTATATTATTTAGGTATCATATCATATTATTTAAGTTTCAATTGCAGCTTATACGAATACCTCAGGTCAACTTCACATATATCGATAAGTTAAAATGTTATTTAAGTTGGGTAATGATAAATTATAAGCTTTACCTGCTTTGACCTGCTGATACTGCATGCCTATCTTTGTATGTATTTACTATTAAAACGAAAACGAACAAGTGATCAAACTGTCGAACCTACTTGTATAGTTCACGTAAAGGGCTCTTAAATATGGAGAACTTCAACTCATGTCTGGTATGCGGGATGCAGAGAAGAAGTTGGCGAAATTGCAGGAGATCAAAGAAAAGAGACTTTCAGAACATCCAACTTCAACTCACAGGATGGAGGACACGTGCTAGCTCATACCCAACATAGTGATGGAATATCATGGCTTCCATTGGGAATGGTACAAACGTTTCATCATGAAAATGGACAGGCTGACGTTCACCTCAGCACCACCATCTGATGCCTCCACACCCCAACGTACGAGCCGCATAACTTCCACAGAAGGTGATAAATCATCTTCAAGTCGGAGTGTATTTTCTGTGGATCAGAGGGTCGTAAGACGATAAAAGTGAAAGGCACACGGACCAGTCAAGGCATGAGTCAGTTTGAATTTGATGAATGTAAGACTGTGGCGACGATGGCAGAAATAAAACAGGATGAGAAGTTCCTCACAAGAATACGATATGTTTGCTTGTGAAGCCAAGTTCCACAAGAATTGCCGCATGAACTATATGCAAAAACCAGAGAACTGGCGAAGTACAGATGAAGAGGCACGTGTTAACCAGTTCAACTTGATGGAAGCACATGAGAAGGGATTTGACATAGTCTGTTGCATGGTGGAGAAGGATGTCCTGCATGATCGGAAGATGGTGAAATTGGCTGACCTGCAACAAGTGTACATAACCAGCCTAGAGAATACAGAGCATAGTAAACCTGACTTCCGGAGTGAGAAATTAAAACTCAAACTTGAAACCCATGAACCCTTCAAAAGCAGTCTGTCCTTCTGCGATATGGGGAAGTTCCAGTCAAGCGTAGTCTATGTTTCACATATTGACATCAACACAGCCGTGAAACATGCCTTCCAGTTGGGATCAACTGATGTTATCAAGACCACTGATACATATCTTCGACAGATTATCCAGGATGGGTTTGCTGAAGCCCCTGATCTTAAATAGCCACCAACTCCCCGTGATTGTGACAGAATTGACACTATCTTATCAGACACACTCCAAAATTGTTATGTTATGTCATAACTGGGATGGCAGCTCCCACATCATCCCGCACAGAGAGACTTGTTCTGTCATTTGGTCAGGACATCTGCCGGGCAACAACCAATGGATCGTGGAAGCTGCCAAAACACATCTTTATGAGCATGTCCATGCGTCACATGTTCAAATGTGAAAAACTCGTAATTCTCCTGAATAGAATGGGACACTGTGAAAGCTACTCCTTTCCACTGGAGCTGGAGACAGCGCTAGCTGAACCTGTTATGCAGTCGTCCACTCTTCTCTCCAACCAGATTGTCAGGTCACCACCCGGACCAACGGTGTTCCATTCATAATTTTTTAATTTCGAACAGCTTCTGAATGATCTCACAGAAAAAAGGATAGGATTAGTTCACACAGCTCATGGCATCATGCTACAGGAAGTTGGCAGTGATGATCATTCTGAGGAATCTGGTGACTGTCCTGAGATACCACCTCAAACAAGGAAAAAGGAGAGGTCGCTCTGAAGTCATCACAGGAAACTGACTCAAGAGTTATTCTCTATGTTAATTACGCGAGGAGTAGGAATTACCGATTCGTTCGTGTGAAGAGCCCAGATTCAAACATCTTCTTCGTTCTTCTGCTCTATGCTGCATCAATTGGAGATATCACCATCTCGTTTGACACTGGTGTAGGAAATAAGCAAAGATTGATTGATGTCAGCAAACTAGGAGTTGATCTCGGCCAAGACAAATGTACGACTCTGATGGTTCTGTATGCTTTCAATAGATGTGACAGCACTAGTGCTTTCCGAGGGATTGGCAAACTCAAACCAGTGAAACCTCTACTGAAGATTCCTCAATACATTCATGTACTCAAGAAGCTGGGAGATACATGGGACCTACCTGAAGAAAGGATTGATGAGCTGGACAGCTTCACTTGTGCTGCGTATGGTAGAGCATCAAATGTATAAAAAGTTGATGACTTCAGGCTAATTCGTATCAATGAGCTGTGAGCCAAGGATAACCGTGTTATTCCTTCAGTTGATATTGACATGGCCAATCTACCACCATGCAAGCGTAGTCTCACCCAGCCTGTCAGAAGAGTCAACTATCAAGTTTTCATATGGAAGAGTGCATATATTCCTGAGCCTGACGTCCCCAAGGTGAGCAGAAACCATGGTTGGAACATCAGTAATTGAAGCATTGAGCCACTCTGGTATGATGAAGATGTGCTTCCGTGAACTGGCTGATATAGCTCAGGTAGACCCCGACCACACTGATAGTGATGACGAGTCTGACATGAACATGTCTGATGGGATGGAACAATATGCTGACAGTGACTGTGATTATGATTGAGCATCAAAATGTGACTAGTGTAATTGGTTAAGTAGCTATCAATGTTTGGCAAGTGTCCGTACATCAACCTAGATGTTGTATATCATTGCATATAATTAAGATGTGAATAACTTTTTGGCATCTAACTACATTTTGTTTTATCAATGGCTAGCATTTAAATGAATGTCATACATACGTAATTCGCTTTAAACTGAATTATCATATTTTGAGATACTGGTTTCGATTTGTCTGTACTGTTGACATTTGTCACATCTTAATTCACGAGTTTTGGATACCACATTAAGCTAATATACATGTACATTATATGAAATATGTAGTGCTTTGTTTTATGCATCTGAAATTAATATGGCGTAAATGTAAACCTGAAAACACACACATAATCTAGACAGTTTTGACATGTATGCCATCCATATCCATGGTTATCTTTGCTTTCGCCACTTGATCCGCGACATTATCTTTGAAGCATCATATCTAATCCATTTGTAATGCAGAAAGACAATTCTGATATATAATGAAAGATATGATGCTGCAGAGTGTCATGCATTATTATTTTGATCTTAAAGAGGCCATAGGATCAAAGGAAATTGATATATTTAATAAAAATAATGATGTCATCTATGCGGTCACGAATGATAATGGGGTATAGTTATTCTATGCTAATTAGTGCAAGTGCTATAATAGTACATATTTATTGAATGCTATTATAATAATCAGCAGATGAAAACCTTCAATTTGACACATCACAAGTACATATTGATACATATATGACTATACAATGACGATTGTGGTGTGGATGATTAAATACCACGCGACATTGATGAGAAATACGATATTTCAGGGTACCATCCAAGATAGGTTGGAAATGGGTTTTGAGACCCAACGTTTTCACTGTTACCACTTGAAATAATCTTCAAGGGACCCCAAAGCTTAACAAACATGGGTTGGTAGAGTTGTGGGGGGTGCACGAGGGGCATATCTGGCCCATGGACTATAGTACTTTATAATCATTTTACAGCCTGACGTAAATCAACAAACAAACACAGAAGGGGGTGACAGAGACATAAGCTTAACGTTGACACATTCATTGCACGTTATTTACGCAAATATATGACGTTGTTGATAAGACAGAATAAACGAAGGTTGAGAATGCAGTCATTGTGGGGAAAGGTAATTTGATCGATCTCGTCGCGTACCTGTGCGTGCATGCGATGGCCGATTTCAGTCTATCTGAAAATGCTAATCTGTCCGAACGTTTGAATGGTAAATGTTAAATTTTTGTGTGAAGCATATCGGACACAAATTAAATCCTTCTAAGTCGTAACAAATGCGTTTCTCTCGCTGTTTTCAGATATTATTTCTGCCGCAGCATCCTGGACTGTCCGTCATCATGAAGAAATCAAAACTTACAGGTGTATGTGTCGTCGTGAACTTCATTGCACAGGTACGTTAAACATGGCGAATATGTTCGTCGTGACAAAACGCAGTGGACGAGGGGGACTCATATATATATAACAATTTAAAAACAAGCTATCATATGTCATTGTTTCTAATAAATATCGTTCAAATAACTACCCTAATGAGCATGTTTAATAGAGAATGCGTCTTTAATCTTCACCCACCTTCCGATCTATTAATTTATTATTTGCGTCAGAACCGCATTGTAGGCAAGACAAAACAGAAAATAACAAAGTAAACATTGTTTTGTGTAACGTATGTTTTAGATGGTTGTCTTTGTTCACGGTGAAGCCACCTTAGAAGTGCACATGTTGACGTATAGAAACCCCACCGGTTCGGTTAGTGGGCCGGGCAGCTGTGATGTTCGCTACCTTGGCAAATACTGGCGATGTGATACGTTTTTTAATATTTGCTTCACCAACAATTTAGGGTAAGTACATTACATATGTGTGAATGTGACAGCTATTCAGATATATACATATATATATATATATACATACATTTATATATATATATATATAGTTAGTGAACGATTGTCAGGTGACAGTGTGTTTTTCCAGAGGGGAGACAGAGAGAGAGAGAGAGAGAGAGAGAGAGAGAGAGAGAGAGAGAGAGAGAGAGAGAGAGAGAGAGAGAGAGAGAGAGAGAGAGAGAGAGAGAGAGGGGGGGAGAGAATGAGAAAGAGAGAGAGTGTAACAATATCATTTAATGACGTCTCCCCAGAAAGTAGAGTAACAGGCCGCTCCCTTGTGGCAGCAGCCACGTTTAATAAAGTTGGTTTACTAGAACTATCGTCTCTGTTCTGCCTGGATATGCTAGCGTCTATACAGTGAGGCCTGAACAGATGTTGTAAGATGGTGGCAGCGGTGGGATATCGAAGGTAACTGAATATGGCAAGGCAGTCCTGTCAAAAGTGACATTTGTGTTAAAGAGTGAACTATGGCTGACGATAATTCAACTGTAACTGCCGGCGTGGCCGCTGTCGGGGCACCTGCTGTGGCTGCTCCAAATGTCGAAGACCCTCGGTCTCAGAATCACATCTATGTGAACTTGCCCAGTGGCTCGCCTCCACCTGCATTTGAACTGGAAACCAATCAGGTCGATAACTGGAAGTTGTGGAAACAAATGTGGACAAACTATCTAATCGTGTCTGGACTCGACACTAAGCCAGACAGATATGTGACGGCACTTCTTCTACACTGTATTGGGAAAGACGCACTACGCGTCTTCAATGGTATGGATTTGACGGAAGAAGAACGGGTCAAGCCTGCTGAAATCATCAGAAAATTTGATGAACATATCTTGGGCGAAGTAAAAGAATTCTTTGAAAGGTATAAGTTTAACACCCGAAATCAGGAAAACGAGTCGTCTGAACAATTCTACTCAGTGTTGAAAAATCTAGCAAAAACCTGTGGGTTTTGCAATTGTATGCGAGACAAGCTTATTGTTGACAGGATAATCCTCGGTGTAAGGAGTGACAAAATCCGCAACAAGCTCATTTCACAATCGCAACTTGATCTACCCAGAGCAGTAGACATCTGCCGGTGCATGCAAGAGGCTGAAGAACAATGCAAAATTATGAATAAAACAGAAACAGTGAACCGAGTCGACACCAGATACAGACGCTACTGCCAAGTCGACATTCGGTGAAAGAAAATCTGCTAGTCAGCGAAAATGCAAATTCTGCTGCAAAACGCACCCCATGAAGAAAGAACTCTGCCCTGCATGGGGCAAGACGTATGATGCACGTAGGGGTCGAAACCATTTCAGAGGTTCCGTGCAATGCCCTAAGACTGTTCACATTGTACAAGATGGGTCAGACTCAGATAGCTCCGTGGCTAGCTTTGGCGATATCAGCTGCGTCACTGCCGATGTGCACGCACTCCCTCACAAAATGGTCCCATTTTGTGCAACATGCTGGTCGAAAAGCAGTCGGTGAAGATGCAGGTTGACTGTAGTTCAACTGTCAACATACTGCCCAAGAAGTACGTGAAGGAGAAAGATATCCGTCCAGAACCAATCACTCTGAAGATGTGGAACAATGTGAAGACTGAAGCTCTCGGCAAGTGCCGAGCTAAAACCGTAAATCCTGCTACAGGAGACAAGTTCAAAGTGGACTATGTCATAGTGGATGATGACAAACTGACACCACTACTCAGCCGTAAAGCTGCTGAATGCATGAAGCTCATCACGGTGAACTACGAGAACTTTGAAACTGTATCTTCAGTATCCAGCTGTAGAGTTGCTCAAACTCCATGCACTGAAGACTATCCTGAAGTGTTCGACGGTAAACTTGGCTCGCTTCCTGGTGGGAAAATTCGTCTCACCCTGGAACAAAATGCTGAACCGGTTGTGAGACCACCTCGTACCCTACCAGAATCACTGAACAGTACCGTGAAAGATGAGCTAGACCGACTAGAACACACTGGTGTCATAGTCAAAGTGGACCAACCCACTGATTGGGTGAACCAAATGTCTGTAGCCAAGAAACATTCTGGAGCTCTCAAGATCTGCATTGATCCTAGACTTCTCAACCTAGCCCTAAAGCGTGAACACTACAAGCTTCCTGTACTAGACGACATTCTACCGAAGCTTGTGAATTCCAAGAAATTTGCTGTGTGTGACTTGCAACAAGGATATCTACAGTGCGAACTGGGTGAAGAATCTAGCCTACTGACTACTTTCGCAACACCATTTGGGCGGTATCGTTGGCGACGATTACCTTTCGGCTTGAAAGTCAGCAGTGAAATTTTCCAAAAGCGTCTGCAACAAGCACTGGAAGGGTTGGAGAATGTTCACTGCGTTGCTGATGATATTATCATCCATGGATACGATGACTCTGATCTCTCTGTCAAGATCCAGAAGCTGCTCCAAAGATGCAAGAAACATGGGATCAAACTGAACCGTGAGAAATGTCGCTTCAATGAGAATGAAATTCAGTTCTTAGGCCATGTTGTCTCAGCTGATGGTCTGAAACCTGACCCATCAAGGTCGAAGCTGTTGTGAAGATGAAGAGTCCGTGTGACAGGGAAGCTGTGGAGAGGCTAAGAGGTACAGTAACTTACCTGGCGAGATACGTACCCAAGTTGACTGATGTATTCCGCAGCATTGCTGCTCTTGTACAACGATATGTTGCCTGGATGTGGGGAGATGCTCAGAAGAAAGCTTTCACAACACTGAAACAACTCCTGGCTGAGGCACCCACTCTGGCTTACTTTGACCCGAGTCAGCAACTGGTCATTCAGTGTGATGCTAGCAACTATGGCCTGGGATGTGCGCTACTTCAGGAAGGAAGACCAATTGCTTACGCCAGTCGTGCTTTGACTGACACAGAGACCAGATATGCCATTATAGAGAAAGATATGCTGGCCGTCGTCTTTGCTCTTGAGAAGTGGCATCAGTTCACCTATGGTCGCCCCATCCTTGTCTACAGTGACCACAAGCCACTAGAGGCAATAACAAAGAAACCTCTGGACAGAGCACCTAAGCGTCTACAGGGCATGCTCTTACGTGCACTTGCGTATGACATTGATGTAAAGTACTTGGAAGGCAAGAAGATGTCTCTCGCTGACACGCTGTCACGTGCCTTCCTGCCAGCTGGACAGGAACAACCGACCACTGAGTTCGAAGCTATCCACGCTGTGAACTATCTATCCATGAGAGAAGATGTTATCCAGGACATTCGTAATGCCACCGAGCAAGATGCCACTCTACAAGTGCTGACAGCTGTCCTGCAACATGGCTGGCCCGAGAAACCAGATGTGCCGCCACCTGCTGTGGCTTACTACCACTTCAGAGATGAGTTGGCCGTCACTGATGGATTGGTGTTCCGCGGCGAAAGACTTGTGATTCCACAATCCATGAGATCACAAATTAAGAAGGATGTTCACCTATGCCACGTTGGCACTGAAGGATGCCTAAGAAGAGCAAGGGAGTTGGTGTTCTGGCCTGGCATGAATGCAGAAATCAAAGTGTACATACAAACGTGTGAAGCCTTTCGTGAGTTCGAACGTTCTCAGACTAAGGAAACTCTGATGAGCCATGAAGTGTCGGACCGTCCATGGCAGAAGGTCGGTGTCGACCTGTTCTCTTACCAAGGAAAGGACTACCTAGTCACCACTGACTACTTATCAAACTTCTGGGAAATAGACTATCTACCAACCACTGGCTCCAAGGCAGTAATCACAAAGCTCAAAACTCACTTTGCTAGGATGGGAATTCCGGACAGTGTAGTTACTGACAATGGTCCACAACTGGTGTCAGACGAGTTCGCTCATTTCAGTAAGAAATGGGGATTCGAACATGTAACGACATCTCCACACCACAGTCGCTCAAACGGCAAGGTGGAATCATCGGTGAAAGCTGCAAAGAAGATGATCAAGAAAGCACAATGCGCTGGTGATGACCAATATTTAGCTACTAGGTAGGCGGACGAAAACAATTCTTCCAACAGCTCAAAGTCTTCTGGAGTCGCGGTCGTCTGTGCAGCAAAATGAAACAGATATGAAGTTGAAGATAGTGAGGGAACAGTGCACAGGCGCAACCGTGTACACATAAGAAGAACACACGAAACACCACCTCATGTGTTGGATGAGGAGTCCATGGATATCCCATCCCAAGATGATCCTGTAATCGCTCCAGTTGACCCAATTCGGGCCAACACACCAGTTGAAATTCAGCCGAACACACCAGTTGAACAACAACACCAGAGTGACCAGACAGAACCACACTCACCGGTACGTCCAACGACACCCAGGAAGTCAGAGAGAATCAACAAGTCCAAACTACCCAGCAAATACAAGGACTATGTTGTATCTAAATGAACAGTTGATGATACTTACATGAACATTGATGAGTGCAGACTTGATTGATGCGGACTCGCATGTATGTTAAATTGTGGATGCTCCATCCATGTGTTCATACAAGGACTATGTTGTGTCTAAATGAACAGCTGATGATACTTACATGAACATTGATGAGTACAGACATGATTGATGCAGACACGCAAGTGTGTTGTCTTGTGGATGTTCCATCCTATTCCATATGTTCAGGTTTACCATGTTCGTATGAGCATGACATGTTGTCTGGTGCTATTCTCATAATTGAGCGTTTGCATGTTGACCATGCCATTTTGGCTTTAGCATGACATCAGGAATGTTGCTGCTGTTGTGAAATAGTGTGTTATGTAGTGTTTAGTTTAGCTGGAACGTTTCGTGATTCAGTTATGTTACATTCAGGTTTTGGCAACTTTATTTTATTATACCACTACGAAACATTAATGCTGATCGTAATGAGTTGGTTACTTTAATACATTAGTACGTTTTGGTTGAGTACATGTTGCTTGTAAAACGGAGGGGATGTAACAATATCACTTAATGACGTCTCCCCAGAAAGTAGAATAACAGGCCGCTCCCTTGTGGCAGCAGCCACGTTTAATAAAGTTGGTTTACTAGAACTATCGTCTCTGTTCTGCCTGAATATGCTAGCGTGTATACAGTGAGGCCTGAACTGATGTTGTAACAGAGAGTGTGTGTGTGTATGTATGTATGTGTGTGTGTGTGTGTGTGTGTGTGTGTGTGTGTGTGTGTGTATGTGTGTGTGTGTGTGCACGTGAGTGCGTGTATGCACTCGTGTCCTTGTGTAGGTGGTTTGGCAACAATACTAAATTGTTTGTGTATACTATGTGTAGTTCCTTCCCAAAGTTTCATACGGAGAGTTAACTAAATAATAGTGTCATATATTGGTAACTAAAAACGCAACAATCTTGCTGATGTGAGCGGCGAGCAGTCTTAAAGTAGAACAACCATGCACCGAAAAAAGCCATTTGTTTTTAATTGCTTGAGAACAATCAACTGTAAGAATTCCTAGCATTCCTTATATCTCGCCTTTGCACTGAATACACACATTTTCCAAATAAAGCCATGTATACGCCAATTAATCACTAGCCTAGTTTTTAGGACAACCTTGGCCTCTATATAAACAAAAGACTGAAAAGATACATTTGTTCTTAAATGCACACCTCACTGGGCTGGACACTTACCAACTCTGCTGCAGTGTTACGCATTCAAACGTTAATTTATAACATAAAAACTAGCTAACATTTCTGTATACATCCAGTGAAATATTTGTAGATGGCAATACTTTTTATATATTTACGATGATATAGAAAAAACACCTACAATTTCGCCACTGGAACTCCACGTACAGCCATTTGAAATATTGAATCCGACATTTCATGTTAACATGAGTCACCATCTAGGAAGTATGATTTGTTTATTATTATTGGCAAATCACAAATTTAACCACCATTTTATATTGGCTCACACCACTATGACATAAGCCCCCTCAACTCAGGCTCCACTATACAGGTATCTACGTGCATGTAAGAGGTATAGTTAAAAGTTTGTTCGTTTGAGCGTTCATGTCCTTGCTTAAACCGACACCGACATATTCAACGATTGGTAGGTGACGATGTGCTTTTCCATAGGTATTTTGACAACTTTGGCGCCTGCAACTATTTCTATGCGGAGACGGGATACTACCAAGACCAGAATGATATCGTATTCGGTAAAGATATCAAATCCGTTCGGAATCCCATCAAGGTTCATCTCGATGTTTTGCCGGTAGGTGGCCGTTGTTACAGGTTTGTTACATGTTTGCCTAGTAGGTTGTGTATGCGTGTGTGTGTGATACATATATATATATATATATATATATATATGTACTTATACATGCATACTACAGACATACATACAGTGTACATGGATACATGCATTCATACCTACATGCCTACACGCATACACGCATACACACCCAGACCGACCGATCGACCCACCTAGACCCATCCGTAATTACTGCATCACGACGTTGTTGAATGTTTTGTATCCATCTTTTTCCAGGGGAGCATCCACTTTGAAGTAGTCGCAAGGGATAAAGATAACATAAAATTTATCCTTGACCCCTTTATTGACTGGCTAGACGTAACATGGAAGATGAAAGCAGCACGTAACATCAGCCAGTCCAAATGGTCTGACACTCAAGTCATCACGGGCTCCAGGGGAAACGACCCGACTAAGTAATATAATTTTAGTCAGTACAGTTATATGTAAATAAATATTTATATGTTAACTTTTAAAATAAAGTACCAGTCTCCATTTAACAATGTTACCTATATAAACTATGTAAACCATATATATATATATATATATATATATACATATACGTATATATACATACATATATATACATATATATATATACATACATATATATATACATATATATATATATATATACATATATATATGTATATATATATATATATGACGCAACTCCATGACATTGTGTATATTGCTGAGATGGTAAATCATGTGTAACAGGCGGCGCTTCTAAAATGTTGGGTGTATGCATTCCTTGTCATTAAGACATCGCGTAAGCCTACTGGGCAAAATCTGCATAAGTACATACTACGTACAACCTTCGTCACTCCTGTATGAAATCCCACAAATCAAATCAAATTCAAATCAATTTATTTTGCAACAACAACAACATAGCAGTATACGTACACAAAACAACTGTTTAAAAATAAAGTTGTGTTGCATGGTGGTCACATGGCATGTAATATGCCGTCTTCCTGTGACCCCATAAACATATATTTCGAATTATATTTACGCATACGTATACGATGATTATCACGAGTGTATGATATCTTTTGTATGACAACGGACTGACAACGGACTGGGGATGCGATGGAGAGAGAAACGAATTATTGTAGGAAATTACTGTTAGAAAAACAATTATAAGAAATTTGTGCGGATCCAAACATTAATATATAAAGTAAACAAATATTTAATTGCACTCCGCACATCTGGGATTTAGGCAGTGCACGTGGCTAAGATAGTTGTCTAGATATTGATTGGATAATACAAATTTCATTTGTTGTCTGGATTTGACGTTTTGTAACTTATAATCGAGATTATTCCATAGTTTTATAAAATGGTGTTTAGGTAATTTAGATGAAAAATGTGTTCTGGGCTTCTCTCTATATAAGAGGTTACGTTGTCTAGTAATTCTGGTGTTAGTGGCTAGATTCTTTTTTGGTATATAGTGTTTGAAGGATTTAGGCAGTGTATTATGGTGATAATCATACATAAATAGTGAGACATGCAACCTGTGAATATCAGTGATTTTAAGTTTTTTTTTCAGATTTAAAGATAGGATCGGTGTGGCTTCTATATTTCTTTTGTTAATTATTCGTATAGCGTTTTTGTAATATTTCTATCTTTCTTATGGTATTTTCATTGCCCCATGCTTGTACACCGTAAGTTAAGTGACTTTGAATCAAGGTATAATATAGAGTTTTTAAAGCACTGCGTGGCAAAAAAATTTTCATTCTATTAATTGCAAAAATTGCTCTAGATAATTTAGAACTGATTATGTTGATATGTTTTTTCCATGTTAAATGTTTATCAATATGTATTCCTAAGAACTTCACCGATTCTTCGTTGTCATCCTTTCCAACATGATTAATAATTTCACTGTTTATTTTAATACAGTTATTTACATGGTATTTGCTATTCGGTGGACTAAATATGCAAAAGTTTGTCTTTTTTATATTTAATGACAATTTATTGGCACAAAGCCAATCGTACAAATGTATTAATTCTTGGTTTACGCTGTCAATTAAAGTATCAATATGAGGACCTGATTGGTATACAGTTGTGTCATCTGCAAAAGATAATAGATTCAGAGACGTAGAGTTAGTTATATCATTGACATAAATTAAAAATAAGATTGGTCCAAGTATGGATCCTTGAGGCACTCCACTTATTATGTTTTGGGAGATGATTGACATTTGTGTATCTCAGCATATAGTTTTCGATTTGATAAATAACTTGCAAACCATTTATTGCTTATTCCCCGAATTCCATAAAAGTTTAGTTTGTACAGTAAAATATCATGGTTTATTGTGTCGAATGCCTTTGAAAGGTCCAGAAACACAGCCAATGTAAGGTCTTTTGTTATTTTATCGTTTGCCTCTGCAATATCTTTCAGCAGGTGTAGTATTGGTTGAATAGGAGAATGCTTTGCACGAAACCCATATTGATGTTTATACAAAATGTTATATTTTTCTAAGAACATTATTAATCTATTGCATACGATTTTTTTCCATTATTTTAGAAATCGTGGGTAGAATACTTATAGGTCTATAATGGTTGAACAGTTTATTCTTACCAGATTTGAAAACGGGAATGACATTTGCAGTTTTTTAGTTTTCAGGAACAATTCCCGTGGCAAAGGATTGGTTTAGTATATGCTCAAGCGGAGTGGCTACTTCATGTATAGTCGCTTGTAGTAGTTTAGTGGATAGATCGTCGAAACCTTCAGTGCTTTTTGTTTTAAGTTTTCGTACAATTATTTCTATTTCTGTTGTCTGCGTTGGTTGCATGAAAAAATGTACGGGAAAGTTTCCTCTTAGGTGTGTTTCAAATTGATTAACTGGAAGAGCTATTGAGTTGCTTATCGATTTACCTATTCCAACGAAAAAATTATTAAATTCTTCTGTAATTTGTTTTAAATTTGAATTCTCTTGTCCGTTTATGATGAAGGTTTCAGGTAATTTTGGCGAATTCTTTTTGTTTATGTATTGCTTGTCGTAATACATCCCATGTTTCTTTTATATTGTGCTTACGTTCTTCTAGCATTTCTGTATAATAATTAGCACTTTTTGCTGTTCGTTTAATCTTATTAAAGACTACAATATTCTCTATATTTATTGATGATTTCTGGATTATGTCTGTTTAATTTCTTTCGAAGTAACTTTGCTTTATTTAGAGATGAAGTCAATATGCCTGACGTAATCCATGGCTCTCGTTTAATGTATTTTTTTATAACTTTCATAGATTTAATTGGACAAGATATTTCGAAAAGTGATTTGTATATTATCATAAAATTATCATAAGCTTCATTCACATCAGCAGTGGATAGTACAGTTGAGTAATCAGCCATATCTAATAGATTTCTAAATGATGCAATGTTTTGTGGGGTCAACTGTCGTACCTGCCTATATACTGATTTTTGTGGACGAGGTGTGCCATAAATTTTATGAAATATTCCAAAATGATCGGCTAAATCAGTAATAATAATCCCCGATTCATAACTAGGATGAGTATGGTTTGAGTATAAGTGGTATATAAGTGTTGCCGAATATGATGTTATTCGTGTTGGTTTAGTTATATGCGGAATAAATCCTTGGGATATTACATTATCTATGAAGTCATTGGTTTTTTGATGGGTGACAAAGTTTAGCAAATTAATGTTATAGTCGCCCATTAAATAAGCAGTTTTATTTTCATTTGATATTTTATCCTGTATTTCTACTATTTTACTTATAAACATATCGATATCTGCACGAGGAGCAGAGTTAGGACGATAAATTACACCTACTATAAAAGGTTTATTATGATTACCTTGAACTTAAAAAAATATAGATTCAAAAACATGGGGAATAAATATAGAGAGATCTTCACGTTTAGAGTAGATGAAGCTTTCGTTGATATATATTCCAACTCCACCATGCCTATCATCATTTTGTAATCTTGTATTAAAAAATAAACTATGGTATTCATTTATTTTGTATTGCTGGGAATCACGAATTCTAAATATTTCTGTTAAGCCGATTAAATCAAGTTTGAGACCATTTGAAGATAAGTTAAAAAGTACTTCTTGCACAGAATCCCAATGTGCCTCCAAACTGCGACAACTCATACATAACATCGATAGAGATACATTGTCACAGTGGAAAGCTTTTGAGAATTCAGTTGGGGTAAAATATTTACAATCATTGGTATTTAAAGAAAAGGTGGAATCATGATACATTTCATCTCCGTAATGATTAATTTCATTATATAATTTTCTAAAGTCAAAGTTTGCATTTGTTTGGATCCGGTCAATACTAATATTATCATCCATTTACAAATCTAGTTAAGTATATCATATTAAACCAATCTCCCCAGTCCGTCGTCTTTACGCTACTACCAGAAGCAACACAGAAAATCAAATGAAAAAACCTGTAATGCAAACGAATAATCAGCTTAGTACATCCTGTGTAGCACGTCATCGTAACATTCACCGTAATTGTATGAGTAATACTAAAACAAAATAAAACTTGTATATATGTAATAAAACCGGGAGCATTAGGGAACAAAGATAATAAGGATAGCCAACTGGCTGGCCTTCCATTAGGCATGGCATAATTATGAACATATTAGAACAAAAATACAACAACCGAGATATAACAACAAATAATTAACATACATATATTTGAAGAGAACTGTATTATTTAGCAAACCATTTGCGCAGGACTAATGTCTACAAATGGTTGTTTCCATTCTATATTGCAAGATCCAATTTATAGATGAAAAAAACATTAGGGAACAACATTAGGTCAAACATTAGGTTATGAGTTGACCCAATATAATTAAGCAACACCTTTAGTTGCTATGTATTAAACATTTTAATAGTAAAATTATAAAAATAAAATTAGGACAAGCATACAACAATTATTATTTAATGTCATATATAAACAAATTAATTAATAGAAATAATAAGTTTAGATAATACAAATCTATAATGTATTGTATTCTACATTATAAAACAACATTGGTTATGTATATGGCGCAATACATTCAATCAGTTTAGTTCCAGCCAACTGTTTGTTCCCGCAGCTCAAACAAAAGGCGGACTTTCTTGTGCCGCAATAACTCCACCAATTACATATCTGGTTAGCGGCAATTAAGTAGGGCATACATAATATCACAGACTCGTATTAAAACGCACATTCTTATCTGTCGTCCCCAACCTATGGTTTAAATGTGAGGCTAAGCTTGTGTACCCGGGGATTTCGACGTTATTGAAAAATGTCAAATTGTATTGAATTGCAAAGGGTATTGTTGGCCGCAGGTTGACTGTGCAGTATCGTCTATACTGCAACCAGAACTACTACAACACTAGTTGCGACCGACACTGTGTGGCGTCCAATGACCCGAAGAAGCACACACTCTGCGATCCGGCCACCGGAGCGGAGTTGTGTCAGCATGGTAAGATTTCGCAATGAACATTATATTTTAACGGAGACGAATAATACAGTTTTTATTATGCTACGTGAAGAGTATACAATACTATATATATATATATATATATATGTATATATATATATATATATATAGTATTGTGCTATTATAAAACTTCGTGAAAACGTAGATTTTTGCAAATTAATTCTTTGATCAGTATATTTAAACACGTGGAACATTCATAACCGAAATAAAATAAATAGTTAGGAGGTGACGGTTGGGGTAATGGTGTAGATATGGGCACTAGTGAATATTGTTTTAACATGTCTAGTGAGCTGTCGATTACGTTGCTTTTATTGCTGGTTTTGAAGTAAATGTTGCAATTAAAACAACAATAATAACCTCTTGTGATCAAGGGAGAATAGACAATGATACGATTAACTCAATCATGCATTGTTGATGAAAGAATGAACTGGAAGTAATCCTTTTGCAGTCAATTTTGCGTGCATCCATTCTATTATAATACTGCATGTCATAGAGAAATATGGTTATGTGACTAGATGTAAGTAAGTAAGTAAGTAAGTACATTTATTTCCTCATCCAGATAATATGCAACATAATTCAAGAGCAATGTAACACAGATGAGGTGACTACCAGAGAAGTATAACTTATCGAGCTGGTAGCCAATTAAATCAAACTCATATAGTGTACTCCCACATACATAATATTACGTATATAAAGGTTATACAGTGCATTCAATTGCAATAGCTTCAGGTTAACGACTTTCGTAAATTAAAGCTAGAGATGTGTACCAATATAAGATAATTCACAAGCGAATTTCTTACAATAGATAATTAGATTTAAACTTTAGTTAATGCCAATTAAAAAGCTCCTGGCTTTATGCTTAAAAATATTTAGCGTTTTCGAATGTATAATGTCTACAGGTAGTTTATTCCAAAGTCGAGCCCCTATTACTTTCAAGGAATTCTCTCCAGTTCTATAATTGCATCTAGGTATATATAAATTGTTCTCCTGTCTGGAACTTCTGGTCATGAAGTCACTATTACATTTGTAAAATTGATGGAATAGACAAAGACGTTGATTCGTACGCTGTTTAAATATTAGAACATTTAGTTAAAATAGTTCCTGAACTTTAAGTATATTAAGTTCCCTATGCAATGCTGTGGCACTGTCAAGGCGGTTACGCTTTGCTAATGTTTTAAGTAATACATTTAGTAAAACGTGTATTTTAGTTAAGTTAGTTTTACAAGCCGATCCATATAATTCAATCCCATAATTAATATGGGGAAATACATAGGCATAATATAATTGCCTGACCATATCGGCATTTATGAACGAGGCCATATGATAAAAATAAACCTGATAACTTAGACACCTTTGAACAAAGATCCTTAATATGTTCCCACCATGACAGCTTAAAGTCTAGATATATACCCAGATATTTGGCTGAGTTAACCCGTTCAATGCGTTTGCCCTGCAACAACAATGGCGCGACTTCACGTTCCATATGTCTACTGAAAATTGTATAACATGTCTTACTCAAGTTCAGAGTTAGTTGATTGTATCGGAACCAGACACTAAACGATTCTAACTTCTCCATAGCCGTATACACAGTATCATTGGCAACCATCCATTAATGAACAAGTTAGTATCGTCAGCAAACAATCGCAAAGATACGTGATCCACAGCACTCGATACATCACTAATATATAATAGTAATAACATTGGCCCTAAGATGGAGCCCTGCGGGATGCCAGTTTGAACTCGAGCATATTCTGAAACTGTGCCATTAATGCTAACACATTGCTGTCTATCTCTTAAATAATGTCTAAACCATTTACATACATGACCTCTTATTCCATAATGATCCAGCTTATACAACAATATATCGTGATTGACGGTGTCAAAAGCCTTACTTAGGTCAAGGTATACCCCAACAACTAATTCGCCATTTTCAAGAGAATTTATAATATTTTCTATAATTTCAATAATCGTTAAACGTAGTCGAATGATCTTTACGAAATCCAAATTGATGTTTGGACAAAACATCATTTTTATCCATAAAGTCTAATAACCTCTTTAACATTAACTTGTCTAGGATTTTATTAAAGACACTCATCAGACTAAATGGTCGATAGTTGGATGGTTCACACCTTGATCCTTTCTTAAATATAAGTATTACTTTTGACACCTTTAATGCTCGTGGTACCGTGGCTTCGGAGAACGACAAATTACAAATGTAAGTCAGAGGTTTACAAATGAAATTGCCTGATAATTTGACAATTTTTAAAGGAAAATTATCAATACCTGATACATTAGAATTCGCTATCTTGTTAATTTCATTGATCACTTCTTGTTGACAAACTGGGGACAGGAACATAGTATTGTGTATCGGGTCAGATAGAAATTGTCTATATTCGTTTCCCTGAGTATATGTCTTTGACAATTATATACATACAATAGCGAAATATTGGTTCATTGCATTAGCAATACTTTCGTTGTCGTTAAATTCTATATGATTGACGACCAGCTTTTTAATGTTGTGCATGTTCCTTTTGTCCTTATTCACAAGTTCCGCATATATCTTAAATAATTCCATGGTTGACTGTTTTGCTTGTGAGAGTAAGCTACTGTAATATGATTTCTCCGCCTGTCGTATGATAGTTGTCAGTTTATTCTTATACTGTCGGTATTCTGTTTTATTGTATTCATTTGGTCTATTGATATATTTCTTATACAACCTAGTCTTTGTTAAAATACTATTTCTAATGCCTTTAGTCATCCACTTTTTGTCCTCGAAGCGTTTAATTGACGTTCTGGTAAGTGGGAAACATTTTTTGAAAATTGTGTCGTATTTGGTTACAAACATGTCATAACATTCATCCGTGTCCTTACATGTCATAATATTGTCCCGGTTTATATTCTCCAGTTCCCGAGTGAAATTTGATATATTATTTTCACAAAATATTCTCAGTTTTGGTCTGTCATTGATGTCATGAGTTTTGGATAAACCTTTTATAATGATGAAGTTGGGTAAATGGTCTGATATATCTACAAACAGGTTTCCTGAAATTATATCACTTTTCATAAACTTTAAAGGTCGATATATATTCATTATGATCAATGAGAGTTGCAGAGTGATCTGTTATTCTTGTTAGTAGTGTGATACATGGTAAGAGAATTTCCCTCATTAACGTGTCTATGTATATCTTAGTGTGACACGAGTCCTGTTGTAAAGGATCAATATTAACATCACCACATATAATACAGATTTTACCTTCCTGCTTGATAATAGACAAGTTTGATCCAATAAGTGTGTGTTATAGCACCAAAGAAGCTACTCTTTCGTGACGTAAAACCAGTTACATTGGGAGTAAGTGTTGATGATAACCGGAGTATGATAAGTGTTGATGACACCCGAACTCTTGCTTGTTGTAAACGCTTCTGTTTTACAGGGTGGGAAGGTTCTGACTGCGACGTCGTGTCGGACGACTGTATAGACAACAAGTGTACCAACGAGGCTTCTGTCTTACAGGGTGGGAAGGTTCTGACTGCGACGTCGTGTCTGACGACTGTATAGACAACAAGTGTACTAACGAGGCTTCTGTCTTACAGGGTGGGAAGGTTCTGACTGCGACGTCGTGTCGGACGACTGTATAGACAACAAGTGTACCAACGAGGCTTCTGTCTTACAGGGTGGGAAGGTTCTGACTGCGACGTCGTGTCCGACGACTGTATAGACAACAAGTGTACCAACGAGGCTTCTGTCTTACAGGGTGGGAAGGTTCTGTTTGCGACGTCGTGTCGACGACTGTATAGACAGCAAGTATACCAACGAGGCTTCCGTCTTACAGGGTGGGAAGGTTATGACTGCGACGTCGTGTCGGACGACTGTATAGACAACAAGTGTACTAACGAGGCTTCTGTCTTACAGGGTGGGAAGGTTCTGACTGCGACGTCGTGTCGGACGACTGTATAGACAGCAAGTGCACCAACGAGGCTTCTGTCTTACAGGGTGGGAAGGTTCTGACTGCGACGTCGTGTCCGACGACTGTATAGACAACAAGTGTACCAACGAGGCTTCTGTCTTACAGGGTTGGAAGGTTCTGACTGCGACGTCGTGTCTGACGACTGTATAGACAACAAGTGTACTAACGAGGCTTCTGTCTTACAGGGTGGGAAGGTTCTGAATGCGACGTCGTGTCGGACGACTGTATAGACAACAAGTGTACCAACGAGGCTTCCTGCAAGGACGGCCATCGCAAGTACACATGCACGTGTGTCCCCGGATTCACGGGTAACGTTTGATTTCAAAGTGGCTTTGTTTTAGTAAAACGAAGGTAATTTCTTGACTAACTTGACTTTGTGTCTAGAGCACATAGCTCTACCATTAGTAGTGGGATTCCAGTATCCTGTCTAATTTTGGCGCTCCACCGCTTCCGTGACCTTCCTCTTTTCTTCTGTCCTTTAAAGTCTTCTAAGCTATTTTCATGAGGTTTTCATTTGGCATGCGGTAACCATGTCCAAACCACCGGAGCCTTCTACGTCTGATGACAACTCGGAATGACTCAGTGATAAATGAATGTAACTTGTTAGCATCTAAATTCCTGGAAAACAAGATCTGTGGCGTATCAAGCCAAAAGGTTTGGTCAATATCAAACCAATAAACAGTAATATATTTAACAAAGTTGAATGAATATGCCACAAAAGCAAAGATAGATAAACAAGTTTATAAAGGCACATTTTAAAATGACGACCGAGTTGTGTAGTATTTCAACCGATCTAACATTAAGAGCAGTCAAATTCTAAGAGTTGGTGGAGCAACAGACAATGCCCTACTTTAATTAGATTTTTCGTATAACACAACTATGAATTATAAAGACTAAGTGAAATGAAATCATAAACATCTTTGTAACTTCGTATTCATAAACGTAATACTCTTGTCAAGTAATGTGTCAAATATGAAGCCTGTTCATTGCGAACTCATGTCACTAAGCCTGCTCATCCGTGGTTATTTGCGTGTCATGTTGCTGACATCATCACAGGTACGGCCGCTGGGCGCGCATTATCCTTTATCACGGCGAGCGACGGTGCGGCCTGTTGATTCATATTGTACATGAAAGTACAATTACGAATATTTTTGATATCACCGTGAAAATAATAATCTTATCTACAAATTTGACGCTGGGTGTACGCAGGAATTGTGTTACGTTTTTTAGTTATTGCCGTTTGAACGTCGCGGATGCTCAACCTTGCATTATATCCGCTACCGCGTATACATTGTAGGATTAAGCATTCGCGATGTTCAAAACTGCAAGCACAGTAAAATACCGTGGAAGCGCCATGAGCGCGTCTAAGGCGGATACCGGCACTATAGAAGATTTCATTATTATTATCTCCTTGTCTGTTCACTAGCTTCACAGAATGACTGTGTCTCCTTGGACCAATATGTCCTTGTTAAAAACATTTCTGATGACACCACTGTGGGGTGTTGTATTAAGAATGTGGACGAGACGGCATACAGGGAAGAGGTTCAGAGAATGGTTGGCTGGTGTGCAGATAACAACCTTGAAATGAACGTGTCGATGACGAAAGAAATTATAGTTGATTCTCGTAGGAAGAAGACGCCCATCCGTCCTCTCTCGTGAAACGGCGTGGTGGTGGAACAAGTGGAATCTTTTAGATCCCTGGGGACAACTATATCAAGCGATCTAAGCTGGGGCAAAAACACACTGTGCATCACAAAAAGGCACAACAACGCCTGCACTTCCCGAGGCAGCTCATGATATTCGGCATCGCACAGGAGATCCTGATACGCCTCTACCACGCTATAATTGAAAGTATCCTCACTTTTCCCACCACAGTGTGTTTTGGCAGATTCGGTCATAAAGAGAAACAGTATCCATTGTGAAAGGCGCATCAAAAATCATTGGGCGCGAGTTGCCATCCTTAGACTTAATCTACCATGCTTGCTGCGCGCATAAATCCAGAAGCATTGTTCGGGATACAACTCACCCAGCCAACCGTCTCTTTGAGCTTCTACCCTCTCCGAAGCGCTACAGGAGTACTAAGACAAGAACAACGAGGTTTAAAAACAAACACATGAACGGCGAGATATTCCTCGTTTCGTAACTATGTCTTCTGCCAGTTCCGTTTTGTGTCGTCATGCTTATTTTACTATACTGTTTTACTGTTTTACTGTTTTATGTGTTTTACGTTAGACGGTTGTGATACTGCATTCATGGAATTGTACTATTATTATACTGACATTTATTTATTTATTTACGAAGTTAGTGGAACGCAGTAGCGCTGCGATAAGAGCCCGGATTCTCGACTGAGAGAACGCCGGGTTCGAATCCTGTGCGGCGGTGTCGAACCTTGGGCATGCTCGTTCACTCTACGTTGCTTCAGTTCATGCAGCTATATGAATGAATACCTGGCTATAGACAATGCTGGATATTTGTGTACGAATAATTTTCGCGCATTAATTGCAGCATGGCGGAATGCTTCCTAGAGAAGTTGAGATGATGTTCGATTGAACAGGTCTGTCAGGGGGTAAAGTGTAAAGCGCTTTGGGCAGTCCTGAGGGCTAGATACTGCGCTATATAAGAACTTACCTTTACCTTTTATGTCTGGAGATATGTGGGTGCGCATTTGTTTTGGGGGGTTATGGGAGACAAGCGTGGAAAAAAGTATTGAATGTTGCAAAGTGTACTTGAGTTGTCACGCCACAACGCCACAAATTCCTTGTACATTAAAAAAAGAAAAGCGCGACCAAAAGGGGGCTCGAACAAGGTGATGGGGGATTATAAAATTAGTTGAATATCAGGACATTATTCGTTTAGTCTTTAATTTAGTCTTCCAACTTAATAAATATTTTCGTTAAATGAGAAATGCCTTGTTCCAATGCGGGTATTGACTTTTGGAACAAAACGTCAATCAAAATTAGATGATCCAAGATGGGTAAGATTTTTTACAGGTGCAAGCCATGAATACTAATATGAACGGTTGTATGCATGATAGTATTTAGTAGGTAATACTACATATTAGGGCCGGGACGATATAATGGTGTATCTGTGTATCGCGATATACAGCGCACGGTACGGTGCACGATACACAATATCAATATCGCGATACTGATAAATGAAATACGACCTTCGAGAAGCAGTAAGCGTTCAACGCGAACAACAAATACTTGTGTATCAATAAAATAGGGGAACTTAATATAATACTCTCTCTTTCTCTCTCTCTCTCTATATATATATATGTATATATATACATATGTACATATATATATACATATATACATATATATATATATATATATATCCTCTCGCCTCACGCTTTCTCGTTCCCTCTACGTATGCTATAATTAGGCAGTCTCGTTCTCTGTGATATTTGACAACAAATAAACAAATATTATAATAAATAATTTTATTTTTATTTTTTATTACTAGTTCAAATGCATATTTGCTAACAAATTTGTAAGAATGCCGGTATTCATTCGCTGTTTGACGGTTTCAGGTAGGTTCTGTGAGATAGACATCAATGAATGTGCCAGCGGGCCGTGCCTTAACGGCGGAAGGTGTGTTGATAAAATCGGCAGCTTCGCCTGCGTCTGTAAACGAGGGTACTTCGATGGAACCTGCTCTCAAAACAAGTGCGACAGCGCAAATTCGCCCTGCATGAACTACGGTACTTGCTTCATTGACACCAAAAACCAGGCCGGATGCATCTGTTCGACGGCGTTCACTGGTGACGTCTGCGAACGAGAGAAATGTTCGGACGTCGTCTGTCAGAACGGAGGAATATGTAAGGATGGGGTCTGCAAATGTCAACAAGGATATGTCGGTCAGTTCTGCGACGTAATCCTCTGCGACCAGATGGATTGTATGAACGGAGGGTCGTGTACAGACGGAAAGTGTTTCTGTTTGCAAGGCTACACGGGCGTGTACTGCCAAAACAAGGTATATAACAATAATGACATCATCACAGCCACCGCCACCACCGCCACTACCACCGCTACCACCACCACAGCATACAGCGCCACCACCGCCACCACCACCACCACCACCACCACCGCCGCCGCACACACACTCACGCACGCACACACACACACACACACACACACACACACACACACACACACACACACACACACACACACACACACACACACACACACACACACGCACGCACGCACGCATGCACACACATACACACACACAGGCTCTGGGAAGTGTCCACTTCGCCCAGTCACTGACCCTCGTCTTTCCAGGTACGAAGCGACCCTGGCAATGGGCGTGGGCCAGCGTACACCGTGAATGACGACAATGACGACATTGATCCTCCCCATCCCGGTCAACGAGGGGAAGATGGTCATCTGGCCAGGGACGATCAGGCTACAACCTCGCATGAAGAGAACCACGTATGTGTGATATCGGTGAAACTGGATATGTGATATCGGTGAAACTGGATATGTGATATCGGTGAAACTGGATATGTCTTATCGGTGAAACTGGATATGTGATATCGGTGAAACTGGATATGTCTTATCGGTGAAACTGGATATGTGATATCGGTGAAACTGGATATGTCTTATCGGTGAAACTGGATATGTCTTATCGGTGAAACTGGATATGTGATATCGGTGAAACTGGATATGTCTTATTGGTGAAACTGGATATGTGATATCGGTGAAACTGGATATGTGATATCGATGAAACTGGATACAGATCTACTCGTGCTAATAATTGGTGTCATTTATTTTCCAAATAACCCTTGTTGTTGTTAAGAAATAGTTACAATATACAAACTGTTATTGGGTCACCTTGTACAAGACACATAGGAAATGGTTCCTGTGCGCAGACTGCGTGGAGCGCAGTGGGACAGTGGATAGAGCTTCGGACTCTCAACCGAGAGAACCCTGGTTCGAATCCTCTGCTGCCGTGTCGAATCTTGGGCAACTTCGTTCACAATACGTTGCTCCAGTTCACTCAGCTGTATGAATGAGTATATGGCTATAGACAGTGGTGGATATTTGTGTACGAATAGTCTTCGCGCTTTAATTGCAGCGTGGCTGGATGCTTTCCAGAGAAGTCGAGATGGTGTTCGATTGAACAGATCTGCCAGGGTGTAAAGTGTAAAACGCTTTGAGCAGTCCTAAGGACTGGATACTGCGCTATATAAGAACTTACCTTACCTTTTACCTTCTATAATGCTAGTTCGATTAGTGTTTCGGACCAGCCTAATTATGGGGAGGTTGTTTTTAATCACCTAGCGTATTGGCTACGCCTTCGCTATGCTGCTACACAAAAAACCTTTTCACCCTAACGGTCAACGATTCACACCAGTGGAGTGTCTCTAGTTATTGCAATCTTCTGGTGTTGTCGTTGCAGCCCAGCCGTGGTCCAGAGACAAGCCGCTCGCTGCCAGTAATCCTCGGCGTCGTGTTGACAACACTGATGCATACTATCTGGTGAACGTTCTAGCGACGACGTAGAGCTGCCACACGCTTCAGTGAACAAGAACACGTTAGCTACTCTCTATTGCGCTGCACTCGTAGGGAAACCATTATTCCAGATTATAATAATCAAATAATGGATAGTATATTGCATTAATTATTGTTGGGACAAAACTGGGAAATTAGGTTATTACTACAATTGTAATAATTAGATCGTTCAACTGTTTAATATAAAATAATTTGTAGCTTGTGCTTAGCGAGATAGTTTTTAGTTTTTCTTGTTTTTTTGTATGGATTAGAGGATGGTCTTAAATTAGCATTTTGATGCATTCCTCAAGTCTGTCTTTCCTTCAGTGTGTTATTAGAGTCTATCACTGCCAATAATGTTATATATTTTAAGTTCACATCGTGGATATTTCTCCTGTATTTTTTATATATTCTCTGGTTTTGGTTTGATATTACATTGTATATGTTTATTATAACTGCAACCCAAGGGTCCATGTACTTGGAAAAACTAGTCCATTGCATCACGACAACATTGCGTAGATTTAGTACATCATTGGCAACGGTCGGAGTTAGAATACGTTGAGAAAACAATTGCTATTATATTGTTCCTCACCCTCGGTACTTTGAAATTTCACCCCCTGCTAATTGCTAATTCAAAATATTATCCGCCAGACAGTTTTATTGCATCCTGCTACCATTTGGATTGTAATATTGTCACGAAATAATTGCTTTCCGATATGAACCAACTCAATGGTATATTTTTGCTATGCAAATTCGCTAATAAAACTAATTCGCATGTTTAATTTACTATGTGCTACTAATGATTATTACAACAACACGGTTATTTACAAATATATATTTTGTCAGTTATGACGTCTCTTATGATTACGGTATATCGGAGCTGCTTTTAAGTTGTTTACACGAAGAAGCATTACATTACAAATACATTACATTACAAATAGTTATACTTGGTAGCTAGTCCTTTCAGGTTTTCCTCTTAGGAGCTTCGTCTGTATAAAATTGTATTCAAGGACCGATTCTTTGAATAAACACGTTTGATTGGCTAATGGACTGATGTACGCGTTCAAATACTGTGGACCAAAATACACGAACACGGCAGGTAAACATGGAAGTAAAGGAATATGATTATGGAGATCATGACGACGAAACTGAATAAAAACACGATGATGATGATGAAGAATAAGATGGTGAAAATTAAGATGATGAAGATGATGAGGATGATGGTGTTGCTGATAGAGATGACACATATTGAAATGACGATGTATATTATGATGTGATGGCGATGAAGACGGAAATTGTGATGATGATGATGGCGATGGTTATGAAGATGCATACATTGATAACGATAGTGATGGTTATGAAGATGCATACATTGATAACGATAGTGATGATAAGGAAGGTGCATACGATGATAACGATCGTGACGATTATGAAGATGCATACGATGATAACGATAGTGACGATTATGAAGATGCATATGATGATAACGATAGTGATGATAAGGAAGGTGCATACGATGATAACGATAGTGATAATTATGAAGATGCATACGATGATAACGATAGTGATGGTTATGAAGATGCATACGATGATAACGATAGTGATGGTTATGAAGATGCATACGATGATAACGATAGTGATGGTTATGAAGATGCATACGATGATAACGATAGTGATGATTATGAAGATGTATACGATGATAACGATAGTGATGATTATGAAGATGCATACGATGATAACGATAGTGATGGTTATGAAGATGCATACGATGGTTACAATAGTGATGGTTATGAAGATACATACGATGATAACGATAGTGATGATTATGAAGATGCATACGATGATAACGATAGTGATGATTATGAAGATGCATACGATGATTACAATAGTGATGGTTATGAAGATACATACGATGATAACGATAGTGATGATTATGAAGATGCATACGATGATAAGGATAGTGATGATTATGAAGATGCATACGAAGATAATGATAGTGATGGTTATGAAGATGCATACGGTGATAACGATAGTGATGATTATGAAGATGCATATGATGATAACGATAGTGATGATTATGAAGATGCATACGATGATAACGATAGTGATGATTATGAAGATGCATACGATGATAACGATAGTGATGGTATGAAGATGCATACGATGATAACGATAGTGATGGCTATGAAGATGCATACGATGATAACGATAGTGATGATTATGAAGATGCTTACGATGATAACGATAGTTATGGTAATGAGATTGGGGATTGGGACTGGGGCTATGGCTTGACGGAGGTCACGCGCAAAATTTTTATTGTGACTTACGCAAACCGTGACGTACTGGATAGATCAATTTGCTTCAACAAAATATGTCAGCAGTTGACGTATCCAAGACGCCGTGGTGTGACTACATCATTGAGCCCGCGACCTCCGTCAAGCTTTGCTTTTTCCAACAAAGTTAATAACGTTTATATACGTGAATTACATTACTATTGCTGCATGCAATCTCATAAATCAAGCACCATCGCATACAATTGTCACTATACACAATTAGGCCATATATGTTTTCGTTATATAAAACACTTATGTGGCCAGAATTTAAACAAATATATACAACGAAATGCACCAGCGAACCTCTGATGGCTTGGATGAGCTTTTGATAGAAAACAGGTCACGTGATGGATAGGTTAATTATTTTTTTGAAATGTAATGATTTCGATGGGGTTATCGAACTGTTATTTTACTTAGTAGAGACCCGGGCTGTATGTCCAATCCCAGCCAAGGCGTGACCTCTAACATCTCGCATCGGGTCGCCACGGGATCAATTAGTATCAAAATTTAATATCATATGCTAAGTCCTCAAAAAATGGTAAAGATAATAATATCACGTGGCAACACAAAACGATGAGAAACATACAGGGTTGTCCCATTTTTATAGATTGGGCATCCACAAAATAATAAATCCACAAAAAGCTTATATATTTACCGAACAATGTCCACTTTAATTTAAATATTGGAAGACATATGCCTCCTTGGTCATGCCTCTTGCTTCCGGTTACGTCTTACGAAGTTATAGCTTTGAGTTTGACTAGAGTACATGCACTGACTTGTGACAGACTAGCGTCACTAGCGTCATAGTCATGGAATGATGGCTAGCCGAGCGATAGAAACCCCGAGTGATCAAACTAAATCTCACCTTCGGCGCGTCGTCTGAATAGTAATCGACATCATACACATACGCAGGTTGTGTCTTCTAACTGAACTATGTAACAGTGTAGTGAGGATACGCAGATGAAGCGTCAAATTCCTAATTCTGCAGTAATGTAAACATTAACTGGCTCGGCAGCTGGCATCCTTCCCCTTGCTTGCTTTTTGTTTCTGTCATTTTCGTTCAAATGCTTCGCTGGCGTTAAGCCCATTATTACCTATGCATCAACATATCTCAGTGGCAGTGCTACATTATGTGTTGCATAGCAGCTATATTGATTGGTCACCAGGTTCCCTTGACAATTTTTCTACGTTATTCTTTTACATATACCGCCAGGAACACGTGAGCAGCGTTAAAACGGTAAAACATAGCAAAATATCAGTGACCGTATCCGTTGCAACGCAAGCAAACCCTCGCGAGATTTTCGTAAGCAAGTTGCGAATTTCTTAGTCGCGAAAATTCGTAAGCGTTTCGAGAATACCAACTTGCGAATTTTCGCAGCTAACAAATAATCGGCCAGATTTGCGCAACTTCTTACGTACGAAATCTGTATCTTCGAGAATACGGGCCCAGGTTATTAGTTTTGGGCGCTGGCCTAAAGATAGGCCAAAGGAACTCTCTTAGTTTTATTTGCAATACGTTTCGATGATGGTCTTGAACGCGATTTATTTGCGACATAGTCGCCGGTTCGTCGAATGCCTAATTTCCGTTAAAAAACACACCGTCATCTGTCTAATGTCACTAACTGTGTACCGTTCACGACTAAATAAATTTAAAATAACTCTACAATCTTGGCTAGTCGCCCATATTTTTGTGGACTACATCTTTGCAAGAAAATCCTACGTTTTGAACGGTTTGTTTAATTTTCCCAATCCCCAACTAAACTTCCTTACCTGACAATTTCCAATACTAACTAACTGCTCGCCAACTCAAATCAATAAATCACGTGCGCCACGACTACGTCAGTAGCCATACATACGTTAGTTATTTCGTTTTTATTAATAATCCAAAATTAAACAAAATAACATATATTTTCTCATTGAAAATAAATTATGCCTACGACAGGTATCTAGCGGGCGCAGAACAATTCATAAGAAACTGAGAATAAGCATTATAGGACTAAATACGCTTTCAGCGATAAAGTATTTTTCCAGTATTAAATTAAGCGTAAATCGCTCTGAATACATTTTCAACCGCAGCGGAAGCAAATCGCTCTGAATGCGGTCTCTCCTTCCAACCACACCAGAAGTAAATCGCTCTGAAGGCGTTCTCTCCTTCCAACCACACAGGGAGTAAATCGTTCTGAATGCGTTCTATCCCTCCAGTCACACCGGACGGTGCGGAAGAACGGTCTTCGAAGGACGTAGAACTCAACCAGAGTTGAAAATCCGCTGGAGAAAACGTATCGACTTACGTCGAAGTTTATTAATATGTGAGTCAGTTTTACAGGACGCCCTTGCTATGCATACTATATATACTTAACGTTTGATATTAGCGCACACAGTTTGAACAAAACGTGATTAATGCAGACTTTGGTGGTGACGTAATACTATCTATGCTAATTTTATTAAATATGGTAATTTAATCCCATAATATGCATAACATCACACTTCGAATTGTGCAATAAAATGCTATATTAAAAAATTACACTTAACTCTTAATTGTATGAGTTTTACAGAGACAATTAAAAATAATGTATAGACAGTATTATGGTCTACATACCGATGCGCCGTCAACTCACATTGAGTTTACGTCAATGCGTAGCGTAGCAATGAGACGTCCATAGCATTTACGTGATATTCCTACGCAACAATATTCCGTTATGTTATATATTTTGCGTCACCGTGTAAACTGTAGTACGAGAACAAAAGGCTTTGTTACGTATATTTCACATTTCCATAGCACATTTCAAAGCTAAATTACGTTGTAATGTTTTTCTTCACGTCACTGTGTCACGTGCATTTATTTTGTTTAGTATTATTCACCCCGCTAAGAAATTACGTCACAGGTGCGTCATCTGTTCCGTGTCAGTTATCTCATCGCGATGTCAGAGGCACGTGGTCTCGCAGATACGTATAGAGCTTTGGATATTATGAAAACCGCCGAGAAAAATGTACAGCAGCAAAAGCCCCGTTTTCCGATGTCATCAGTCGTGCCGAGACAACGGACAAGCTGAAGCTGAAGTTATGGAGAAGCTTAAGTAATAGCGGCGTGACAGCGAAAACGTTTCGACAACACCCCTTCCCCCGTCTTAGTATGTCATTATCCGATAACGCGCCAGGCGGAGGCGTGCTGAAGCATTGGCTCAGCCCACACAACGTGAATTTTGGATCTGCCACCAGGGTGTTTGCCGAGCCTCAACTGGGGTGCAATTGGAGGTTTATGCCCCCCTAGACACTCTAACTCCGCCCCTGATCAGGTCATATATTGGGGAGTACAGACCAACAAAAATGCTGTATTATAATTATACTTACTAGCAAACATGTCCGTCACTTGACGGGATGCCTTGGTAGTTGACAGTCAAAATAGTAATATTTACCAAATGTGAGAAGGCACATAATACAGTATAGTATAAAATTATGAAATAATATTCTTATTGCCATATTTTTGGCATGAAGGGTAGACATACGCATATTGTGTCAGCGTCTGCTTCATGTTGTCAAGTCCGTGACGCTGGGGCTGTTTTCCTGAAGTAGATGCAGCGAGCGTGATTCAAGATTTAACAAGACAAGACTTAACAAGATTGCCATCCAGAAAATTAGCTCTAGCTGGCAGGTGGACAAGGAAGCCTTTTGGCTTATCAAGAGTCCAATTTGTGTTTATCTACCTGTATCTCACCATTTCAAGGTATGTGTCGATTTTATGTTTAAACATATTCACGCTACTAGCACCAACACAATCAGGAGATAATCTGTTCAATTCAGTTACAGTCCTTTGTGAGAATGAGAACTTTCTTATATCTAATCTACACTGGTCCTTTACTAGTGTAACTTCATGTCCTCTGGTCCTTTTTTTTTTAACTTAAATATATTTCTATCAATATTTTCATAACCATTCAATATTTTAAAAACTTCGATCTGATCGATTCTCAATCTCCTGGTCTCTAGTGTTGTTAAACCACATTCTTTTAGGCGTATTTCGTAATTAAGATCCCTCAGTTTTGATATAATTTTAGTTGCTCTCCTCTGTACTGTTTCTAGCATATCTATGTCCTTCCTGCGAAATGGCCTCCACGCTTGAATACAATATTCTAAATGAGGCCTAACTATTGTTTTGTACAGCGGTATTATTAGCTCTTTTTCCTTATACGTTATGTTTCGCCTAATTAATCCAAGGATTTGGTTTCCCTTTGAAGCTGCAATTCCGCACTGCTCTGAAACCTTCATATCAGCACTAATGGTTAACCATAATCCTTTTCTTTTACAGTAGTACTTAGTACAGTACCCCCATTATATATTCTCCTTCTTCGTTCCCATGTCCTGTGTGGAGGCATTTACATTTCCCAAAATTGAACAACATTTGCCGTTTTTCAGACCATCTTATCAATCTGTCAAGATCATCTTATTAATTCTGATTAGCTCTACCATGTTTAATCCTTCTAAACAAAATTGTATTATCCGCAAATTTCAAAACCTTACATGTTATATCATCGTCCAAATCGTTTATATATATATATATATATATAGTTTATATATATATATATATATATTAAGGATAATACTGGTCCAAGTACTGATCTACTCAAAACTGTGGTAACCCACCCACTCAAAACTGATTTCCAGTTTGAAGCCTCCCCTACTACCCGTTGTCTTCTGTCAATTACACATTTTTCTATCCAGTCAATGAAACCATTTCCTATGCTATGGGCCTTTAGTTTAAGCAGTAATCTTTGATGTGGCACTTTGTCGAAAGCTTCCTGAAAATCAAAGTAGATGATATCTACTAGTGATTCCTCGTCTACCCACTTAGTGATATCTTCCCAAAAACATAAACTGTTTGTTAAGTATGACCTCGCTTTTAGAAACCCATGTTGCGATGGGTTTAACAAGTTATGTTTAACAAGAATATCCATATGTGATCTTTAATTAACCTTTCTAATAATCAAATCGTTGATGATCTACTCACTGGTCTGTAGTTCTCTGACTTGTTTCTGGAACCTTTTTATTTAAAATGGTATAATGTTCGCTTCTTTCCATTCTAAAGGAACTACTCCCTCTTCTAATGATCAATTGAAAACTGTTGCAAGCGGTATGCTTCTTTGTTCTACAATTTCCAATAGTAGTTTGGGCGGAATCTCATCCACTCTACAATATTCTAAATGAGGCCTAACTATTGTTTTGTACAGCGGTATTATTAGCTCTTTTTCCTTATACGTTATGTTTCGCCTAATTAATCCAAGGATTTGATTTCCCTTTGAAGCTGCAATTCCGCACTGCTCTGAAACCTTCATATCAGCACTAATGGTTAACCATAAGTCCTTTTCTTTTACAGTAGTACTTAGTACAGTACCCCCATTATATATTCTCCTTCTTCGTTCCCATGTCCTGTGTGGAGGCATTTACATTTCCCAAAATTGAACAACATTTGCCGTTTTTCAGACCATCTTATCAATCTGTCAAGATCATCTTATTAATTCTGATTAGCTCTACCATGTTTAATCCTTCTAAACAAAATTGTATTATCCGCAAATTTCAAAACCTTACATGTTATATCATCGTCCAAATCGTTTATATATATATATATATATATAGTTTATATATATATATATATATATTAAGGATAATACTGGTCCAAGTACTGATCTACTCAAAACTGTGGTAACCCACCCACTCAAAACTGATTTCCAGTTTGAAGCCTCCCCTACTACCCGTTGTCTTCTGTCAATTACACATTTTTCTATCCAGTCAATGAAACCATTTCCTATGCTATGGGCCTTTAGTTTAAGCAGTAATCTTTGATGTGGCACTTTGTCGAAAGCTTCCTGAAAATCAAAGTAGATGATATCTACTAGTGATTCCTCGTCTACCCACTTAGTGATATCTTCCCAAAAACATAAACTGTTTGTTAAGTATGACCTCGCTTTTAGAAACCCATGTTGCGATGGGTTTAACAAGTTATGTTTAACAAGAATATCCATATGTGATCTTTAATTAACCTTTCTAATAATCAAATCGTTGATGATCTACTCACTGGTCTGTAGTTCTCTGACTTGTTTCTGGAACCTTTTTATTTAAAATGGTATAATGTTCGCTTCTTTCCATTCTAAAGGAACTACTCCCTCTTCTAATGATCAATTGAAAACTGTTGCAAGCGGTATGCTTCTTTGTTCTACAATTTCCAATAGTAGTTTGGGCGGAATCTCATCCACTCTACAATATTCTAAATGAGGCCTAACTATTGTTTTGTACAGCGGTATTATTAGCTCTTTTTCCTTATACGTTATGTTTCGCCTAATTAATCCAAGGATTTGATTTCCCTTTGAAGCTGCAATTCCGCACTGCTCTGAAACCTTCATATCAGCACTAATGGTTAACCATAAGTCCTTTTCTTTTACAGTAGTACTTAGTACAGTACCCCCATTATATATTCTCCTTCTTCGTTCCCATGTCCTGTGTGGAGGCATTTACATTTCCCAAAATTGAACAACATTTGCCGTTTTTCAGACCATCTTATCAATCTGTCAAGATCATCTTATTAATTCTGATTAGCTCTACCATGTTTAATCCTTCTAAACAAAATTGTATTATCCGCAAATTTCAAAACCTTACATGTTATATCATCGTCCAAATCGTTTATATATATATATATATATATAGTTTATATATATATATATATATATTAAGGATAATACTGGTCCAAGTACTGATCTACTCAAAACTGTGGTAACCCACCCACTCAAAACTGATTTCCAGTTTGAAGCCTCCCCTACTACCCGTTGTCTTCTGTCAATTACACATTTTTCTATCCAGTCAATGAAACCATTTCCTATGCTATGGGCCTTTAGTTTAAGCAGTAATCTTTGATGTGGCACTTTGTCGAAAGCTTCCTGAAAATCAAAGTAGATGATATCTACTAGTGATTCCTCGTCTACCCACTTAGTGATATCTTCCCAAAAACATAAACTGTTTGTTAAGTATGACCTCGCTTTTAGAAACCCATGTTGCGATGGGTTTAACAAGTTATGTTTAACAAGAATATCCATATGTGATCTTTAATTAACCTTTCTAATAATCAAATCGTTGATGATCTACTCACTGGTCTGTAGTTCTCTGACTTGTTTCTGGAACCTTTTTATTTAAAATGGTATAATGTTCGCTTCTTTCCATTCTAAAGGAACTACTCCCTCTTCTAATGATCAATTGAAAACTGTTGCAAGCGGTATGCTTCTTTGTTCTACAATTTCCAATAGTAGTTTGGGCGGAATCTCATCCACTCCATGTGATTTATTATCCTTCAAAGCCCTTATTTTCTTAGCTACCATTTCCGGGGTTACAATTAACTGTCCTAAATAATCTGATTTCGCCATCATGAACTTAGCCTCTGGTACGGGCAGTGAAATAATATCTTCCCTAGTAAACACTGAAATAAAATACTTATTCAGGTCTTCTGCCAATAAGAATCCCTATGATATTATATTTCCAGCACTATCTTCTAGAGGACCGACCTTATTCTGAATTTTTGTTTGCACCGAACATATGCATACAAATTCTTGCTGTCTTGTTTAATATTACAAGCTAATTTTTGTTCGTAGCTTTTCTTCGAATTTCGAATTTCAGTTGTAGGTTGGTTTAATGCTTCTTTATAAATGTTGTAGTCTTCGTCATTACCAGTACGTCTATATGACTTCCACATCATTTGTTTGTACTTAATTTTTCTAATGGCTTCTTTCGATCAGTATTTCTGCCTGGACCGTTTCCCTTGTTTTTTCAAGGGGCCAAATTTATTGACAATGCACTCTATTTAACTCTTAAGATATTCGAGCAGTCTGTTGCTGTCTTATTCTTCAGTGTGTTGTTCCAATCTATCTTTGCCAAATATTTCCTAATTTCGTGAAAATTTCTCCTGAATTGCTTTTCATTATTTCTTTCTGATTTTACTTTGATGTTAAAATGTATCTGGTTGGGATCACTACTTCCCAGTGGCTCACATAGTTTGACATTGTCAACTAATTCATTCTGTGAGGACAACATTATGTCTACCACATTCTTTCACCTGGGTGGCTCTAGCACATGTTGAGAAAGAAAACTGTCTTGTATTAAAACTAAACATTTGTGGTCCTCACTCCCCGTACTCTGTAGAGATTTCCATTGTATATGACCATAGTTAAAATCTCCCATTATAATACAATCCCGTTTGCTAACTTCCCTAATAGCTTTTTGTACTTTCTCTCTCTTTTATGCTTATGTTTGGACTTCGATAAACGCACCCCACCGTTAACGTTGAGTTTCCTGTAACTACGTTACACCAAGCAGCTTCTTCGCAATCTTCTTCTATTTCTAATTTTATTTCATAAGCCTGGATAGTTTCTTTAACATATAAAATAACTCCACTTCCTCTTCTTCCTATTCTATCTTTCCTGAACATTTGATAGCCTGTTAGTCCCAACTCGGCATCTCATATATCAGTGGTGGCCCATGATTCGGTTATACCTATTATGTGAGGGTCAATATCTTCTACCATTATGTTTAGTTCACGTCTTTTGTTTACTATGCTCCTTGCATTTAAGCAAACGCATTTATATCCAGATTCAGAACAGTTTTCCCGGCTGTTCGTTGCTGATTTATTTCTGCTGTCTTTATCTGTGCCTCCAGTTTCAGACTACTCTGTGAATCCCCCCCCAGCGAATCTAGTTGAAATAGATGCAACCTGTCCCATTGTCAAAACATTGCAGCTGGTTCTCATAGAAAAATGCAGCCCCCTTTCCACTTAGATGGAGGCCATCTCCCATGTACATAATCTTCCCTCCCAACAAAGTATCCCCATAAATCTACGAATCCCACCCCCTCTTTTTCACACATCTGCGCAACTAGTGCGTTGATCGCCATCCTCTTGCAGTTTATATACGTTGCCCCACTTCCTCCCTTACTGGCAACATTCCTGAGAGAATAATCTGTTCAACTCTTGTCTTCTTTAGCTTCCTCACTAACTGTCTATACTTCTGTACTATCACAGTTGTTCACTCCCTGTCGTATGTGTTTCTACGTGTACTAGTATAGACCCTCCCTTGCCATGCCCCAATACCTTATCTACCCTTTCTGTCACATGTTCTATACTAGCCCCCGGTAGACAAACAACGACGTCTTTCCCCTCGCTTAGTGTCTTTTCCGTCTTTCTCATAATGGAGTCGCCCATAAACACCCTCTCTTTCCTCATTGCCCTCTCATCACTGACTCAGAGTAGCTCCTTCTCCGGTTTGCATCTGTCTGGTTGTTGTCTTTTCCCTCTGCCGTCTTCTCTCCTGTCACATTCTCTTCCGATCGATTCTTTCCTGTCGCTTTTTTTCTTGTCACCTTTCCTCCTGTCATCGTCCCTTTTATCGACTTCTCTTCTATCGCATTTGCTCTCACTTCCTTTCGTCCCTTCATCTTTCCTCCCATCTCATTTTCTTCTCTCCTCTCCCGTCCCATCTTCCCTCCCTCCTGCTCTACGGTCACTTTCTCCCCTGTCACCTTCACGCTTGTCACGTTTTCTGTCGTCGATTTTCCAATTTCTTCCCCTCCAATCACCTTCCCTCCTCACAATCTCCTTTCCTCAGTCTTTTTGCCAATGCTATTCTCCTTCGGTCTTGCAGTATTCCCACCTCTCTCCCTGTCGTTTCTCTCCATTCCACCTGTCTTCTTGCTAATTCCCATCTCCATCTCCTTCACAATATCTGTCAACCTAACTATCTCCTTCTGCAGACACCCCACCTTCCAACACCCCATGCACTGAATGGTTTCTGCCCATGTTTTCCCACAGCCGGACAATGCAAAATCAACCCAGCTGTGACTCTGATCGCACATCAAGTGTTGCTTTGCCTTGACTTGCCGCTTGCAAGGCGCCATATCACTATCATAATTTATTTAATAACTTAAGTAACTTAATCTTTCTATAGACTGTTTCCTGTGTACTACAGCACACTTTTTGTTACAGACTTTGATTACACAGCTGACTACCTATCCTATCACAAACGCTAACATTACCGGTAGTGAACTAATTTAAATACAATCAGTTACGTTATGTTAGGCTGCTTTAATTATTTAGGTTACGCCGCGCCCTAGCGAATACGTGGGACACTAGCTACGTAAACAATATGGAGTTCGCCCGACTATCGCCCTTGCTTAATTTTAACAACAATGCTACCTAATCAAAATATCTAGCAAGTACTGGCTTACACGGATATTATCTTATGTAAGTAGTTTTATGGTTGTTACTTTATGTCCTATATATTCTATTACATAATCAGGTTTGTTAAATCTTGTTTACAACTTATCGAAAGCTAAGTTACCCAATTATCACTCATTATACTAAAGTGTTCTAAAATACTTTAACTAACTAACTTTAACCACAACTGCTACTCGATATATGTTTACTGGAACTTTATGAATGATATTAAGGCAAGAATAATACAAATAAATTCATGCGATTGTTAAGTTACGTTTAACGTACTATGCGCAAATTACGTTTTACGTTCCGAACAACTGATATACCCCCTAAAAGATAACAATCCTGACATATATTTATATATGGGGTATTTGGTAAATCTGTCTTACGTCCTATTCTAGGGGTCGTAGATTAATTATTGTATGTTTGGATCTCGAGGTCCAAGTCGTCTAAGAGGAACTTAACGAAACTTACCTGCATACATACATGTATACAAATGTATACTTTACAAAAGTGTTTAGAAGGATTACAAGTGATGGAGATAGACAGCATTTACAAGATGATCTTGACAGATTAATCAAGCAACCATTAGTGCTGATATGAATGTTTCAGAGCAGTGCGGAATTGCAGCTTCAAAGGGAAATCAAATCCTTGGATTAATTAGACGAAATATAGCGTATAAAAAGAACAAATAATACCGCTGTACAAAGCAATAGTTAGGCCTCATTTAGAAAATTGTATACAAGCGTGGATGCCATATCGCAAGAAAGACATAGATATGCTAGACAGAAGATTAGAAATGAAAGCGACTAGAATGATACCAAAACTGAGGGATATTACTTTTGATATATGCCTAAAAATACGTGGTTTAATAACACTAGATACTAGGAGATTGAGAGGAGATCAGATAGAAGTGTTTAAAATATTGAATTGTTATGAAAATATTCATAGACATATTTTGTTCTCGGTTAAGAAAGATAGAAGGACTAGCGGACATGAAATTACATTAGTATAGGAGCAGTGTAGATTAGATATAAGAAAATTCTCATTTTCACCAGGGACTGTAAATGAATGGAATATTTTATCTGCTGAACATAGTATCTGCTGGGTGCTAGTAGCGTGAATATGTTTAAACATAAAATCGACACATACCCCAAAAGGGCGGGATACACGTAGATAAAAGGATTGGACTCGATAAGCCAAAAGGTTATTTCTGTGGGTGGCAATCTCGTTATATCTTGTATGTAGACGCAAACTCTATTACAAGTAGAAGTCGCAGATACGTCGTTTGTTTGCTGGGAGGGATCGTGGGGGTTTATTATTTTAAAAGTCTGTACATGGAATTGCAACGGCGGAAGCCTTTCTACATAGTCGTAAAGGAAATATTGCCAACTACAAATATCTCGCTGGAAGAATTATAACTTTTGTTTAGTTTTTACGTTTTTGCCGTTTCGAAAATAGCGAATACATTACCGTCCACCAGCCCTGCGTGCTGCTGGTGACATCAGCATTTAGCGGTGGATGCATGCTAGTTCTGGCCAGGCCCAAACAATAAACACCACGCTTCACATGAAACAATGCAACTTTTCAGTATATTTTAATACAGAGACCAAGGTTGTCCTAACATCCAATATAACATTCTTTGGACAACCGATGGATTAAAGAGGTAATTATCTAACTACTCGGCTTATCCGTTTTGTTATTCCATCTAATCTCCCCCCCCTAAGTCAATCGAATGATACAATATATCGTCCAAATTACACGTTTTCTATTTATGAAATAGACTACTAAGTATGCTTTAGAGATCGAAGCTGGGCGTCGGTGTTGTTTCCAATATACTCGGTTGTTCTTTAGCCCCTAAAGGAAATTAAAGTGACATCGACTGAAATAATGTCTAGTTGTAATATAAATCTTACAGCATCGCACATCTACATGTGGTGATCGTATAGTAAATATGTGGGCAACGGACAAGATCCTGGATGTTTTCAGGAGTGGCTCAAGTACGATGGTAATGGTCGCATCCTTTCTTATCGCAGCCATACTGTCACCTGGCGGGTTTATCGATAGCGTACGACAACAATGCCTGTCACCAGTGCGACACCACCAACCACCAACATGATGACGGCGGCCATGTTGCGAATGGACCATTTCTGAGAGGCGGAAGAATGTTTCAAGGCGGCCACATTTGATGCGTCTGAAAAGAATACAATAAATAATAACCGTTGTGGTAATACAATAAATACACATATTGAAATGTACATAGGTCTATAGCATACAGGGTTGATACACGTTTCATTGTTTAGCTTAAGCAGGGATGAGAATAGGAGTCTATTGCATACAGGGTTGATACACGTTTCATTGTTTAGCTTAAGCAGGGATGAGAATAGGAGTCTATAGCATGCACGGTTGATACACGTTTCATTGTTTAGCTTAAGCAGGGATGAGAATAGGAGTCTATTGCATACAGGGTTGATACACGTTTCATTGTTTCGCTTAAGCAGGGATGAGAATAGGAGTATATTGCATACAGGGTTGATACACGTTTCATTGTTTAGCTTAAGCAGGGATGAGAATAGGAGTCTATTGCATACAGGGTTGATGCACGTTTCATTGTTTAGCTTAAGCAGGGATGAGAATAGGAGTCTATAGCATGCACGGTTGATACACGTTTCATTCTTTAGCTTAAGCAGGGATGAGAATAGGAGTATATTGCATACAGGGTTGATACACGTTTCATTGTTTAGCGTAAGCAGGGATGAGAATAGGAATATGCTCAAGCATTAATCAACATGATAACATGTAGTTCAAACACAACCAAGTACCAATTATGCTATTCCTCCAAACTTCGCAAATGTGACATATCCTAGCCAATAGACCACCAAGTGCCACCCGTCAACGAGACAATGCAATGACGAATGGAGTGCTGCAGCCTATTGGAAGACGAAGCCACCCGACGAAATGATCCGTGACTCCTCGAGTGGATAAGTTTACAAACGGTTGCATACCCACAGCTATGTGAGCTAGATCACAATCCAGAAATACTCCAGAAACGATCTTGTCAGAAAACAATAACACCCACCAGTTTACAAAATTACCAGCGTAGCGTCTAGTTTAACACGTAGGTCCCCTGACTTGCAGGCTGGGATCAACCAATAACGGATTCTATTTGTGACAGTTACAACAAGTTAGGCCTATGTTAAGCGCTTCCCAATCAGTGATATCTGGTTGTTCGTCCTTCGTGAAGCGATGAAGACCATGATATCATTATTTCATGATCGTCTGTTATCTTTATGTCGTGACTTTCTCTAGCTTCTTCTCTTCTCGGCCTCTGCAACGCGTCTGTGTTCAATGGAAACAACACCCGCTGTTATTTCACTGCGCCATGATGCTCAATCACAGGCTGTCCTCTCCCAACAGCCACAGTCCTATGTTAAATACTACTACTAGTAGTAGTCCTACTGCTGCTGCTACTACTACTACTACTACTACTACAACTACTACTACAACAACTACTACCATTACAACTACTACTACAACTAGTACTAATACTACTACTACTACTACTACTACTACAACAACAACAACAACAACTACTACTACTACTACTACTACTACTACTACTACGACAAGCAATAGTAATGATAGTAATAATCAGTGTTATACACCTGATATGAAAAGCTGGTCGTCAGCAGGACCTTCAATTTATTCGGATTCAGCCACTTGCAAGATAACGTATATACAATTGGGTGTTTTAGAGTAGTCAATGTCGTCCTCACCGTCAAGAATGAGAGGACCCTGGTAGACTTTGTGCGTCGACCCGTCTTCCATTAGTGAACGTCTCTCACGTCTGTGCGAGCACTGCTGCGAACAGCGCTCCTCGCGGCTGTCGTTGGCACACACGATTACATGACAACTGATGTAGACGGTGTTGTAGTCGCCACGAAAGCGAAACGCACTGAAACTGAAAGTGCCGTTGGCTGCCCCTCCAGATGGAGCAGGGTATATCTCGACGGTCTCGTCCTGGGGACATCTGAAGTCGAGAATAACTCGTTAGCTGTTTCTTTCGACTTGTTATAAGCAGAGCGGTTTTAAACATCAATCACATCACCCCAATCACAATACTTTATTGTCCCTTGTGAGGGAAATTCATTTGGAGTGTAGAGCAGCATATTAAGACATATAAAACAAATGTACATGCAATATACACAATGTAAAAATAAAAAGAGTAAAAGTAATAAAAGTTATATCTGTTAAATAAATAAATTTAATATGTTAAATAAGTTAAATAAATTAAAAGTTTAAAAAAAGTTAAGTTAAAGTTACATCATCTCACAAATCATCTCAGGCTCACTCAGTGTCAGACTGGCAGAGATGGAGGGGAACGAAGGTCAGTTACTCATTCATTAGTCTTATTGACGAGGGGACAAAAGAGTTTCGAGTGCGGTTCAATTTGCAGTGAGGGAGTTGAAAGCGGCGGCCAGAAGGAAGTAGTTTATAGCATGGAAACAGGGGATGTTCGGGGTCTGAGGAGACGTTCCTTCCCTTTCTCTCTGCCCGTTGCCTGTATAGATCCTCTAGACTGGTCTGCTTTTTTCCCACCACCTTGCCACTAACCCTGACTGTTCGTGCCAGAGTGTTGCGATGCACGATACTCAGGCCGCCGTACGACACACGAAACCCAAATGTAATAGAGCTTTCTATGTAGCATCTGTAGAAGGTTTGTAGAACATGTGGCTGACACTGAGTGACCTGAGCTTGCGTAAGAAATACAGCTTTTGCTGGCACTTTCTGTTAATTATCGCTGTATTTTCACCAAATGTGAGCTTTGCATCTATGATAGTGCCGAAATACTTGTATTCATCTACTCTCCTTACACACTCTCGGTTAATGAGTAGTCTCTTGGGAGAAGTAGGATTTTTCATAAATCTACTGAGTTCTTCAGTTTTACGAACGTTCAGGTCTAGGAAATGATTGTCACACCACAATGTGAAATCAGCTACAGCGCACGCACACACATGATCAGAGCCGGATAGGTCGACGATAGCTGTGTCATCGCTGTATTTTATGAAATTGACGGTCTCCTGGCTGCTACGACAGTCGTCTGTGTAAAGTGTGAACAGAACAGGGGAGATCACAGAGCCCTGGGGGGCACCAGTGAAAGTGAAGAGTGAGCTCGAAACAGCACCATTATAGCGCACTACTTGCGTACGCTCAGTAAGAAACTGGTTTACCCACAAGATGATGTGTGTGTTCACATGCACATTGACAAGTTTACTCATCATGATGTGTGGCTGGATGGTGTTGAAAGCCGACGAAAAGTCAATAAAGACTATCCTGGCAAACGACTTGGGCTTTTCCAGGTGAGTATACACATTATCACATAGAGTGAGGACTGCATCATCCACACCCCGATTGTGTTTATACGCAAATTGGAGGGGATCCAGTTGATCCCCAACATGCTGCAGGAGAGGACGAAGTACGAGTCGCTCAAAGCACTTCATGACGATTGAGGTAAGCGCCACTGCGCGGTAGTCGTTGAGAACAGATGGCACAGGTTTCTTGGGGACAGGACATATAACTGGCGATTTCCAGGCCGGGGGGATGCGATGCTGCTTCAGAGACCAGTTGAAAAGGATGCTGAACACTGCACCCAGCTGAGCATGGCACTCCTTGAGGACCCGACCACTGACGTTGTCAGGCCCAGCTGCCTTGTGAGGATTAACGTGCTTGAAGATCTTACTGACGTCATCAGGAGTTGTTTCTGGGGTATCATGCTCAGTGAGCTGAGACTCAATATCATCCACCGCCTCCTGACGCTCACGTGAGAAGTCATGCCGGTCAAAACGCCCAATGAAGGAATTCAAGTCCTCAGCGAACTTGAGACTGTCTTCCGCTGACTCTGAGGTTTGTATGACACGTTTGCCGGACTCAACACCAGACATAGTTTTTAGTCCCTGCCATGCCCTGCGCATATTGCCGTATTGGAACAGGCGTTCAATTTTGTCCTTGTATTCTAGTTTAGCGTCCCTGATCTGCTTTTTTAGAGTACACTGGATCCTTTTTGCTTCAGTGCGGTTGTTAGACATGAAAGCTCTCTTCTTCTCGTTGATTATGTTTTTCAGTTCTTTACTCACCCACGGTTTGTTATTTGAGAAGATTTTCACAGTCTTTGTGGGGACAATCATCTCTTCACAAAACTTGATATAGTCTGTGACGACATCAACTGCTTCTTCAAGCGAAGAACTGGTTTCAATAAAAACATCCCACAAAGTACAGTCAAAACACCCCCTGAGGGCGTCGACCGAGTTCAAGTCCCACGTTTTTACAGTTTTCTGCACTGCTTTCTGTCTCTGCAGTTTATTTCTATATACCGGGATCAAATGTACCACATTGTGATCAGCTGTACCGAGTGCCATCTTCTTCACGGACTTGTACGCGTCCTTAATGTTGCCATAACAGAGATCCAGGGTGTTACTACCGCGTGTCTGACACGTCACGTACTGCTGGTAAACAGGCAATGTTTTGTCTAGTCGGCAGCCATTGCAATCTCCGAGTATTATGTTAGGCGAGTCTGGTGACATTGTCTCACGCCGGTGCACACAGCTAGTGATTGCATCAGCTGCGCGTGCAACGTTAGCTGACGGTGGCACATAGACCAGAGTTAAAAATAGCTGTCCGAACTCTCTGGGTAAATACGTCGGACGCAGCGACACTGACAATAGCTCCACGTCCGGGGTACACAGTTCTTCCCTCACGATGTTTATGATGACATTTTGGTGGCACGATTTCTACATTTACTGTTCCTACTAGTAACATTAAAACACATTTCTACAACAAACAAAAAAACCGATCCACTCTTGGTATTGTTAATCTAACAAGATTTGTGTTTGTGTACGTGTGTGTACAGCACATGTGTGTGGACCGGGAAGTATGTTAACGTTTTCCTTTTAGACGATTTGCATCTCGGACTAAACTAAGACCCTTCGAAGGAACACTAGCGCCTTTACGTTATTCGAAATTCGCCGTCGGTTAATGGTTCTTAAATTTTTTGAGGTTTGTAACGTACGTTAGCTGCTTTGGTATTTTTTTGAGGACAGCCGAACACTCTGGGAAGTTTCACGTAACGTTCATTAACGCAGGACACTGTTTGCAGTGACGATGTAATAAACGTAATTAACGAATAGTCCGGGAATCCATGTTCTGCGTCTGTGTGGTGTCAATATATCTTTGGTTATCAAATTCTGATGGCTTATCGTTGGCGATTTCTGTCTCACTTACTAAATGATTTACGATGACATGTATCTGATCAAACTTGTATATAAATAAAAGTAAAGTGTCGAAATAGAAAACTGTGTATCATACTTGTGGTTAATCAGGCCATATTGTCTCTCTGCCGGTGTATCACGTGTAGGCATGGCGACGCATGCGTGCAGTGCCAACCTCAAGTGCGGGTCGGACGCGTTGAGACTGACGTGAACGTACAGTCTGTTTCGCAGTCCGACTGATGCCGGGAATTGTCTGATCGGCCGGGTCATCAGGGGGTCACGAAAGAAGTCCATATTCAAGGTGAAGTTTCCGCGTCCAACTGTCGTGTAGCCAGCATGGAGACGCTCAATCACCCCGTAGCCGTCGTTAACGGTGGCGTCACGTGACAACATGCACGTGACATTCATGTTCCAATTATCTGCCTCTCGGATGATGAGTGGATGTCGTCGCGACACAGATGTCAGCTGGTTCAGGTAGAGGATGTCTGATGGCAGTTCCTGGGAACAAGAAAGTCGAAGGACGAATTTTAGGAAATAGCAAACAAACAGCCATTATTAATAGTTTGATTTCTGTAGTCGATGCTTATGTGTTATTGCAGTTTTATGCATTAATACAAAGAAAACACGAAAGCATGACCACACTTTTATCTTTCGCTTTCTTAACATTTCATTATCAAAAACGCTCAAATTTAGATGTTTCCCTTTAAATAAAAAATAATAATTTTTAGAATGAATACTATTTCGGACAGAAAATATCACGTCACTTACAAATTTTGTCGTGCGGCACTCGTCCAACGAAAAACTCCACACGAGACGTGCGCCATCTATTGTCCCACGGCAACTGTCATCTCTCAGGGCCAGCGTTATTGGGTCAACATCCGGGAATCTGATCGCGAACTTCTCTACATCGACAGTGACCGTCATCCTGCGTGAGTCGCAACTCAACTGGACAGCGCCACCTAGGGAACATATGCAAACACAATGACTGTCCTTGAACCCTGTTGACGTCAACTTAGCTCTTGAACTGGTTGCGGTTGGCGGGTTGCTGGTGGCGAGGGGGGGCTCTCATAAGAGGATCTACTGTATTCGCAGTGCAATTGCCAAAAAACCTCCACCGTAATCTTTCAATAGTGAATGCAGTTCATTGTACATCATTATATTAATATGTGTTGTATGATTTGGTTTAAATGATGCGTAAATGGCTCGGTCATCGAAAATAGTGTAAACTAAGCGTGTTACCGAGTGAAAATAAAACTATCAATCAATCAATCAGTTCAAAATAAATCACATACGTTGGTGCTTCAATGTATCACATCATCTGCAACCTGTATAACATTATTTATATCCAATTCAACTAAAGAGCAAAATAAGTAAGTACTGCCGTAGAGCCGTCATAGTTTCACAGTGCTCCAAAAGTACAATGGTTTGCTATGGACAAAACCACTACCAACAGCTGGTGGTGCGAGGTAGTCTAAGGCAGCCACCTCTGTCAGATCATGACACTTCTGGAATAGAGTTGAAGGTAATTCGTCATGTTTACAAACCCAGCGACATTTTGATAGCTTCATGCAACCGGACGAGCGTTGAATTCATGTCAAAATAAAAACAGCCATTAATCGATCAGATGGCTGGATTGGCTATTCTTTTCGCGAGAGAGAAGAGACGACTGTAGTTATGTGATACCTACCAGTCTGTAGGTCAGACGATGCCGTGGTTGTGACTCGTAGATCGTTCCTCGAGGTCGTCAAATCAATATGTTCCAGCGTCATCGACTGTACTGACGGCCTCGTCTGACGGGGGGAGGTTTTCAGGCCGGGTGGCGTTGTCACCCATGGTGACGTCTTTAGGCCGGGTGATGTTATGCGTTCAGTGACGTCCTGATGAGATACGGCAGATTCCGTGCTGACTTCTGCTGTTAACAAACAACGATTCCACAAGAACGCCGTACGCTGTAAACACAAAGCAGTGTGCGATGTAAAAGACGCAGGTGATTTTGGCAGACTTTTTAACATGATTTAACAAGATTGCCGTCCAGAGCTACACGCTCCAGACGACATGCGGACAAGGAAACCTTCGGCTCATCGAGAGTCCAACAATTTTCCATCGATGTATAGCCTGCCCTCCCCAGATAGTTGACAATTTTATTTTGAACATATTCACACAACTAGCATTAACACAATCATCAGATAATTTGTTCCAGTCATTTATTGTCCTATGAGAGAATGAGTATTTTCTTACATCTAACCTACACTGTTCTTTCACTGATGCCGCATTGTGACCTCTGGCTGTACTGCCTTCTGTAAGTTTCAACAAAATATTTCTATCACTATCTTCATAACCATTCAATATTAAAAAAACACTTTTATTTGGTCTCCTCTTAGTTTCCTAGTCTCTAATGTTGTAAGCCCGCAATTAAATAGGCGTCTTTCACAACTAAGATCTTTCAGTTCAGGAATCAGCTTAGATGCTCTTCGTTGTACTCTTTCTTGCTATCCAAGTCCTTCTTACGATAAGGTCTCCATCCTTTTATGCAATATTCGAAATGATTCCTAGTCTCTAATGTTGTCAGCCCGCAATTAAATAGGCGTCTTTCACAACTAAGATCTTTCAGTTCAGGAATCAGCTTAGATGCTCTTCGTTGTACTCTTTCTTGCTATCCAAGTCCTTCTTACGATAAGGCCTCCATCCTTTTATGCAATATTCGAAATGTTTCCTAGTCTCTAATGTTGTCAGCCCGCAATTAAATAGGCGTCTTTCACAACTAAGATCTTTCAGTTCAGGAATCAGCTTAGATGCTCTTCGTTGTACTCTTTCTTGCTATCCAAGTCCTTCTTACGATAAGGCCTCCATCCTTTTATGCAATATTCGAAATGTTTCCTAGTCTCTAATGTTGTCAGCCCGCAATTAAATAGGCGTCTTTCACAACTAAGATCTTTCAGTTCAGGAATCAGCTTAGATGCTCTTCGTTGTACTCTTTCTAGCTATCCATGTCCTTCTTACGATAAGGCCTCCATCCTTTTATGCAATATTCGAAATGTTTCCTAGTCTCTAATGTTGTCAGCCCGCAATTAAATAGGCGTCTTTCACAACTAAGATCTTTCAGTTCAGGAATCAGCTTAGATGCTCTTCGTTGTACTCTTTCTAGCTATCCATGTCCTTCTTACGATATGGCCTCCATCCTTTTATGCAATATTCGAAATGTTTCCTAGTCTCTAATGTTGTCAGCCCGCAATTAAATAGGCGTCTTTCACAACTAAGATCTTTCAGTTCAGGAATCAGCTTAGATGCTCTTCGTTGTACTCTTTCTAGCTATCCAAGTCCTTCTTACGATAAGGCCTCCATCCTTTCATGCAATATTCTAAATGTTTCCTAGTCTCTAATGTTGTCAGCCCGCAATTAAATAGGCGTCTTTCACAACTAAGATCTTTCAGTTCAGGAATCAGCTTAGATGCTCTTCGTTGTACTCTTTCTTGCTATCCAAGTCCTTCTTACGATAAGGCCTCCATCCTTTTATGCAATATTCGAAATGTTTCCTAGTCTCTAATGTTGTCAGCCCGCAATTAAATAGGCGTCTTTCACAACTAAGATCTTTCAGTTCAGGAATCAGCTTAGATGCTCTTCGTTGTACTCTTTCTTGCTATCCAAGTCCTTCTTACGATAAGGCCTCCATCCTTTTATGCAATATTCGAAATGAGGCATAACTATTGCTTTGTACAGCGGTACAATCAGCGATTTCTTCTTACACGTGATGTTTCTTCTAATTAGCCCTAGTATATGTTAACCATTTGAAGCAGCAATTCCTCATTGCTCTAAAACTTTCATGTCAGCACAAACTGTCACTCCTAAATCCTTTTCCTTTACTGTTTTGTTTAATATTTTATCCCCCATTATGTATTCTTTGTCCACCTTTCCATGTCCTATGTGAATGCATTTGCATTCCTGTTTGTTGTTAATCATAGCGTTTTGCACCCAGGTAAGGCTGTTTGTTCCACGAGATACGCATCTTATCGGGCGGCGCGTAACGTCATTCGTGCACGTGAACAATAAATATATACTTCTCGAAGGCAGACGACTTACCGTCGCTGATCGTGTAGCGAAGAGAGAAGCCTTGATTACGTTTCGATGGGAACAGGTTCCTCCCTATGACAAATAGGTCGAAAGTCTTGTTGCGAGTAAAGTCTGAAACATACACAGACGAGAAAGGATTATAAATTCTCCGTTTAAAATGTAGACTGTCGACCTGCTGCAAGTCAATATGTGGTTTGACTTTCGCTTCCAGGGAAAGGCTAAACACTCAGCCGTACATTCTGGGGGCTATTTGCAACATACCTCAGTTGCAATATTATAAGTAGGCCCTTTACCAAGAAACGTACCTGATGAAATCATGTATAAATTAAATATTATGGTCTCTTTTGCAAAGCAAAGCCGTACCATCAGTATGCATAATTTCCCCCAAATTGTTGGATCATTATGAAAAAAATGCGACGATAAACTTAACTACGATATCTTATTTTAGCACATGTCGTTTCTACGTGATGAGAGTACGTAGATGGTACATCAACGAGTACATGTATTTTATGTCACTTTCAGATCTTAGGTTGTTAGCGTCAACGCACCGTGTCTGAACTGTCAGACCAGCAAGGTGATATTAGACCAATTACATTGCCATGTTATCACTTCACATCTTCAGAGTCTGCATGAACCATTTGCTCAGTACTCACACTCGTACGTTTGTCCAACCCGCATGGCATTTGGATCTTCAGTTAAACCGTTGCCGTGCAAAACGCGTCCATTTATTAAAAGCACTAGCCTGTGCCTGTAATATTTGATGTCGAAAAACTCCGTGTACAGTGTGACTCTCTTTCGTCTGAAAGTCAGTATATGTTTATGGTTAAGTTATAATACTACTTTGAGACAATAGTGGTGTGCAGTTTCTGATTTATCTTATACAATATATTGTGAGATGTCAGTTTTATATATCCCTAAAGGCAGAATTTGGTCAACATTGCATATGTCATTACGTGAGAAGTAACACAAGGGAAGGGAGTTGGTCAGCTACGGTATCCGTTGACCAAGGCTATGAGATACGACTGAACTATTGGGAGATAGACAAACGTTTCTTGTGAGGTAAGTATGTCTAATTAAACAAGCCAATGAGCCAATATCTCTGTACAGTTTAAGATTAACACATTTTAGTTCAATTTTTCCAAAACAAACGATTGTAAACATGCAATGTGGAGGTAACACGCAGAAACATTGTTTGATAAACGACAGTAGATAGAATAATAATAAACAGTTAGTACCAGTATTAGTCCAGTAGAAATTGACGATGACCTGGACATTTTGGTTAAAAAGCCAGTTTTTGTTTTAAGGTGACCTGAACTTCCAAAAAACCCAACCAAAATCAACCCTGGGGTACTTTGTTTTTACCCCAATCCTTGTTTTTGGGTGTTTCGGTCCAATTTCGAAGTAACACTTTTTGTTTGCGTTTGTTAATGATATGTTTAACTGTTTCATTTATTGGTTAATACGTTTGTAATGATATGTATACTGGTCTATTAAGCCTCACATTAATGATGGAGTTTAATTAATCAAGTAAGTAATTAACCGATTAATAAATTAATTAGTAATATATTTCTTATATAGCACTCCGCCCCAACGTTGTTCCGGGATTTAATTAACATCTTAACTAAGATCACATGAATGTCATTTATACCCCAAACAATGAATGGTATAGCATTCAAACTTATAACATAACTAGGAAAGATCATAAATGTTCTACCTGTAATCTTCTAATATATCATTTGTTAAACATCACAATCAGCATTGTCATCATCGTCACTGTCGGGTAGCAGTACAAGAGTTGGGCCGTTTGCGTACTGTCCTTGACATTTGCAGTGGACGCTACAGGCAAGATGCATCTTTGAGCAGTTGCAAGACACACACAATTTATTTTGGTGCTTGCAAGAGCAACGGATCTCTTGTAGAAGATGTTCGGGTGCTGGTTTTGTGTCTGTGCTGACGGGCACTACTGAGTGTGCGTCACAGTGGAAGCCATATTGTTTCTTTCTGTCCAATACCATCTTCAGATTAACCCAGGTAGAAACCTGTAGGTGCACTCTGAGTGAATGGAATTAGTATGCTCGACTTGTCGATGGAATTCTTTCAATGGCGACATACTTTGATGAAATTATGTGCATGTATCGTAGGTCGTCGAGACATTTCAGTTGCTTTTGGTGTAAAGCGAAACCATATACCGCTCCCCAGCTGTTGCAATGTCGGCGCTCGATGCAGTGTTACTGCCGAATATGGCAACGGATGTTCTCAGCTCTGTTGAAGATCCTGGAACTTTCATGTGTTTGACTTTGCCAATGCCCGTAGATAGCTGACGTTGTGTCACAGCCATACATAGCGTGTGCAAATGGCAAGCACTTACACATCTCCTTTCCGAGAGCATGTTGACCAGTGCGCATACTGATTAGTCTTTGTTTGGTTTGCATGTAAATAGTGGACTTCTCAGGCGCATGGTAAAGCAGGATTACAAGCAGATCTGTATCATCAACGGATGCATACGTTCTCGTGGGATTCTGCAACTTCTAGGGTACACTTCGCAATTGTGGTATCCGCATATCGCACCTCGATACCTTCTTTCAGCAGATAAGTAGCGAGTAATGAGTTGCTGTTTGTTGTGCTTGTTTGAAAGAAAACTACTTTTGTCTGAAGGCACTGGAGTGTTACGTCCAACCAACATATCTTGCCCAATTTACGTCGCTTCTGTTCGGGTTTCTTGGTGGTGAGCACTTCATAACTGTCGAGCACTACGAACCAGGCCCTATCGTGTGCTGCCAAGTGGAGAAATACATCACATAAGATGAACACATTTCATGAAAGGTACCTGTCTATGGCCAGGGTATCTGATGCAGAACGGCACATCCATCCACAACTGTGGCTTTGTAGTCAATTCCCTCATTGCAGACAACATGGGGATCGAGGGTAGCGATGTACGAAACTAATTTAGACTTCACTGGCCTTTGCATTGTGCCGTTGTCGTGGAATAAAGCTGGGGCTCCGGCTGCTAGCTCATGTGAGAAGACACTGCGATCTGATGGTCCAGAAGTATATGCCCTGGCCAATAGTCTCTGGTACAGCTCCGTCGACGACATGCGCACTTCTTTTCCATCTTTCAGCTTGATAGTTTTCCTCATATCTGCAAAGGTTTTCACTCGGTCTGACTTTCTGAAAACGATGTCTCTGTGATGTTCTGGTGGATTTTCATTCCAATATCCACAGCTTGGTCTACATTGACTCTCTCATCAGCTATGACCCCAGTAGTAAGATTTTGCAGGTGCTCGTCATTGTCGGTGGAAAATGGGTTGTGACTTCGCAGAAAGGTCAGGAATTTTGCCAAATCAATGTTGTCCTGTTTGGTGCGACAGTGAGTTTAATAATCGTAACCGCTCGAGTTCGTACGAGTTGGCATACATTCAGATGCAACAACCTTGTTTGTTGCCCGATATGATTTAGCCACATTTTTTGAGGCAGTGTAAGTCTTTCCACATTTTTTATGGACATAATGATCACCTGCATTTTTTTATTATTCAGCTAAACCATCAACTCGTAGTTTTGACACCGCCACCAATGAATATATCCCTTTCTTTCTAAGTTTTAACCATTAAGCCACCACCACCTTCTTTACAAATGACACATTGCTCCATATCAGTGACCCGTTCCTGAAAAAGATGTATGACTATTTTCTAGGCAATCTTCATAATATGACTATGTGTACTATTATTATGGGTAATATGTTCAACAACAGTTGCTAACTTTACTTTGTATAATTACTAAAACTGAGATGTCGGATTTAACATTCTATCTTACTAACTATGAATTTTTAACTAATAAATCAACCAAGATCTACCGTTACGCCTTAGCTACAAAATTATGAACAATGTCATGTTTGGCTTTCCATACCACACATTTTCAAATCGCTCTAGCATATAAATGCATAATAATCCAGAACAATCAGTACAGGAATTTATTAAACTTTTTCTAACAATCTGTAAACAAGCAATTAATACAATAGCTGTATTTAAAATATAGATCCACTGCGTAAAATGTCTTGTGGGGGTTTATGAAAACGGTTTGTTCTATTAAGTACTACGGATTTTTGTTAAATTACTATATATGTGATATTATCGCATGTGTTTGGATTTTAAAATATTGGCTTTCAATACACAAATGTAAGATCTAATCTTGTGGCAAACACTTCTTATATTAGCGGGTTAATGGATACATAAAATACAAATCACCACAATTAAGTATCCTAACCGTTAACTTGTTGGCCAGTGGAAGTCAGTGCGCCAAAGCTCATTTGCATTTATGCATGGACAGCCAATAAAAAGAAAATGTTACAAAAAATGACTGTCGGGGTACGTATATAGTTCATGAAAAAAATCGAAGTTCCCCAAGGTTGAATTTGGTTGGTTTTTTTCTGGAAGTTCAGGAAACATTACTAGTCATCCTAAAACAAAAATTGGCTTTTTAACCAAAATGTCCGGGTTTGGTAATAAATGTGCTGATTTCTACTGGACTAGTATAAACAAATCAGGAGAATATTGAGTTCTGGGAGAGGTGAGCACGCCAAGATAGGTTGGGACGGTGACTCATGCTGTTGTGTATTTCTTCATGTATTTGTGTGCAATGTTATCGAGAGGGATGCTATGTACTTGTGCGCAGTGTTATCGAGGGGGATGCGATGTACCTGTGCGCAGTGTTATCGAGGGGGATGCGATGTACCTGTGCGCAGTGTTATCGAGGGGCATGCGATGTACCTGTGCGCAGTGTTATCGAGGGGCATGCGATGTACCTGTGCGCAGTGTTATCGAGAGGGATGCGGATGCGACAGTTGACGTAGGGTAACCTGTCGACCAGCATACACTTCACCCGGCCTCCGTGGGTTCCATTGTCGTAATGTATCACCTTCGTCGGGGGGCAGATTCCTGTGACAAGAGATTCTGAAAACTAACTACGTCGTCCGTAATCCACCCTGGGTTCACACATTCAACCACACGAACGAACTCACCCATAGTCAGTTTGTGTGTGGATCGACCCCCCAGTTACTGTTCAATACTTCCTGTCAGATTTCAATTGGTTCTCACATCCTTCCGTGGACACAGAACACATACACGTATATACCACAGTTTTGTGTGGACAGATTATGTGGCTGGAAGAAAATATCCGAATAATGTTTCTTTAAAACGGTTAAATTACATAATTGTAACGAAATGCAATAATGCATACAGCGTATGTCAAACATAACTGTATATATTTGTATAGTACAAAATACCAGAAACGTGAACATAACATCACTGTATATCAAACCTGACGTGACGCTTTGAAGCTCGATTTCATGGCTTTCCGAATACTGTGCCCCGACAAGTGCCGCGAACAGCGCCAAACAGACACCGATATCCCTGCAACGGCAATTAGTAATATTTGGTTCGCGCGCGTGATCTCTCTGCACCCCCTCCTCCCCCCTCTCCTCAAATTCACTGGCAGCAGTTCTTGCACAAACAACACACTGACCCATGGCCTGGCATTCACTCAGCAGTCATCCACCACCGGCCAAAAGTACCTATATATATATATATATCGTAGATTCTCACAAAACCTGGACACACTGGCGATTTGGCGACTTTCATATATGGTTTTCATTTTTTATATGATAAAGTAGACATATTGTAGATTTGAAGACAAAGCTTGGGGCATCTTAACATGGTTATGCCTGCCAGACAGAGGGGTATGAAGTCAAATGTCCGATTCGTGTGGTACCACGCGAAACACACATACAACTTGTCTTGTCTTGCAACATCTCGTAATATAAATTCATCAACTGTCAACGCACGGTTTAATAGACTTCTTGATCATATCACACATCACACCATGTCAAATGTTATAAGTTTAGTCATGTTGTACGCAGAGAATAATTATGTTATTGCTGACGAAATACAAAAAGATGGCTTTGCAATGGTATCGAATTTGGTTTTGTGTGATCACTAATAATGTGGTGGGTGCGGACTTAGAAATTGTGTTTCGCGGGTATCGTTTATATTTATTATAATTGGGTACCTGTCGAATAGATGATAACGTATTTACATTAATTTCATCGCTTTATTGAGAATACTTCATACCTGGCTTGGCAAGGAAAACAAGCTCAAACACAGTTAACGACATATTTTGATTTACAATGTTGTTTCCGACTTAACCATAACACAAGTACCATAACAAGTTCTTAGCAGTGCCACCGGCACACGTAGAATAGCTCTTTAACACATACTTAGTTTTAATGGTACGTGATGAATGTACTAGCATTGAAACAACAACAATAACATTTTTTATATAAGTCTTGACACAACAGTTACACAAACTTATGCTTTTCGCCTGGTATCGCCTTTCGCGTTGATCCATTTCTTGCTGAAGACTTGGTATAATTTCACAATGTAATCGTGTAATTAACTTATCATTGATATTTAACACAACTGGCGCCTGAAGAACAACGACACTTATTGTTCAAATGTATCATCTTCATCCATATTTTTGTTGTTTCCTAGAATGTCGTAATCACTGCCGACAGAGGTTTGTGATGTTACTTAGTATAGCATTTCCCATTCTTTATATCCCGCTTTCCTTTTTAGAACCAGCCTCGCGCTGGTGTTTTTAACAAAGATGGCGTCCGTTACCTTCTCTACGTGCCACTGGTTACCACGCTTTACAGAAATGAAGTCATCATCTATATACATAACTTTTTCTGTGTATTTGATGATCGTTCACATATGGGTGTGAAGATTAACAGGATCATCAGTAATATCGCTTTATGTGACATCAGTTATGGTTATGTCATTAGTGGTGGCTGTGTTGTCAGTTGTGGCTGTGTCAGCAGTGAAGCTGCGTCCGCTGTAGCAGTATGAACCTTGAACCATTACGATATGTGTTGCAGTCCTGCCCGGACACATATGCTGGAACGTATTTAGCGTAGTACCAACCAGACAAGCAAGATCTATTTCGAATGTACATTTGACCTCAACTTTGGACCAAAGCGTGAGCGGTCATGAGACTGTCGTAGTGTGGTTGAGTTTCTTGAACTGATGATACCATAGCTGGCTTTGATTGAGATGGAGAATGCACGGACAACTGGCATCTTGGTTTCCTTTTGTAACGAAGCGGTTGTAGAAGGTTTTTTGTTCCACAATACGACTCCGCAGTTTCCGCTAACTCTTTATAGCACGGCACACACTTTCGCTGGAAATATACATATATATATGTATATATACATATATATATATATATATATATATTCATACATATATATATATACAGCTTTATATATATATATATATATTTATTTATATATATATATATATACGTATATAAATATACATACATACGTACATATTATGTTTGCGTGCGTGCGTGTGTGAAAGTGAACATAAAAAATAAACGTCACTAGTTAGCTTCCATTATATAATTAAATCGTTATTTACACAAACAATCAGAAACGACTAAGCGAGCAGTTATGATAACAGTCCATTGTTATCGTTACAATGGTTCTCTTTCCGCATACACCAACTTGAAGGAAATACTTGATATTTGTGTTAGTATGACCTGTTATAATACGCCTACTATAACAGCTACATTGAAGTAAATCAGCAAATATGTTGTGATTACAGACGATACTCACAGCAAGTGCAGCTCGATGCCTTTATTCATCGCTGCAAAAACAAATCATATTTGGTCTTTTCTGCATCTGATGAATTCAACTCTGCCCTATAGTGAAATAGCTAACTTTCTCAATGAAAGAAGTAAGCGTAAATTGCAGATTAGTTAGAGACCTCTTTTTCACATCGTATGTAATTTCGTCTTGTTGACATTTCTAATCTTAAACGACATCACGTGATAATCACATTATTGATGTCGCATTCTGTTTTTAATTACCCTACTAAAATACAATGTTTTGATACATGGTTATAATCACTGTTGTTGGATCGGTGGACTGTGATTGGTATGGGGTATAAATGTATGTATATAACTCAGGTTGTTTGATGAACAACCAAGCTATTTCCTTCATACCATTATCACGTTATAATCTCAACACATTCACCCTTAATTCCCTGTTGTTAACTGTTGCGAACAATTACAGCATCCGCGTTCTTTTCCTGTTTTCTAAATTATGTCGAAAGTGCCTTACCGGGCGAGTGATCTCAGATGGATGTACGAAGAATGTCTTCTGTTCCTTGGTTGATGAAAACTCCTGTCTTTCTTCCAAACCGTCAGTTACACCGTCGGGGAATATATACAGCTAGCCGGACCTTGGAAACACCCATTTATATAGGAATACGATATTTGTTTTAGCTTTCATCCAAATGTGGTTGACCTATTCAGAAGATCTTATAACAGGACACATGTTGTTTGTTGATCGATTGTTCTTGTTTACAATTGACTTACTGTTTACCGTTCTGCCATCCCGTGTCATGCTGGTGCCAGACGCCACATCTTCTCAACACCGATGTCAACAGCTGTGAACACATTGCTTCACTTGAGTATTTATGGACTACTTCCTTTCTCATAGAACCCTCAAACGTAACCTAGAATAGCTTATATAACAACGTTCAGCCAAATAAGAAATAATGTGTTCTGAAAGTTTCACAAATGTCTTAAATATTCGGCGTTTTAACAAGATTTAACAAGCTTTAATAAGATTGCCACCCAGAGAATTAACTCTAGGTGGCAGGTGGACAAGGAAGCCCTTTGGCTTATCGAGAGTCCGACCCTTTTTTGTATGTGTATCCCACCCTTCCGAGGTATGTGTCGATTTTATTTTAAACATATTCACGCTATTAGCACCCACACAATCAGCAGATAATTCAATTAATTTACAGTCCTTTGTGAAAATGAAAACTTTCTTATATATAATCTACACTGCTCCTTTGCTAATGTAACGTCATGTTCTCTAGTCCTTCTATCTTTCCTAACTGAGAAAAAAATATTTCTATCAATATTTTCATAACCACTCATTATTTTAAACACTTCTATCTGATCTTCTCTCAATCTCCTGGTCTCTAGAGTTGTTAAGCCGCATTTTTAGGCGTATTTCGTAACTAAGATCCCTCAGTTTTGGTATCACTTTAGATGCTCTCCTTTGCACTCTTTCTAGCATATCTATGTCCTTCCTGTGATATGGTCTCCACGCGTGAATACAATATTCTAAATGAGGCCTAACTATTGTTTTGTACAGCGGTATTATTAGCTCTTTTTCCTTATACGTTATGTTTCGCCTAATTAATCCAAGGATTTGATTTCCCTTTGAAGCTGCCATTCCACACTGCTCTGAAACCTTCACATCAGCACTAATGGTTAACCCTAAGTCCTTTTCTTTTACAGTAGTACTTAGTACAGTACCCCCCATTGTATATTCTACCTCTTCGTTCCCATGTCCTGCGTGGAGGCATTTACATTTCCCAAAATTGAACAGCATTTGCCACTTTTCAGACCATTTGATCAACTTGCCAAGATCATCTTGTAAATGTTGTCTATCTCCATCACGTTTAATGCTTCTAAACACTTTTGTATCATCCGCAAATTTCAACACCTTGCTTGTTATTTCATCATCCAAATCGTTGATATATATTAAGAATAATATAGGTACTAGTACTGATCCCTGTGGTACCCCACTCAATACCGATTTCCAGTTTGAAGCCTCCCCATAAACAACTACCCGTTGTCTTCTGTCAATCAGCCATTTTTCTATCCAGTTTATTATACCATTTCCTATGCCTTGGGTCTTTAGTTTAAGTAGTAATCTTTGATGTGATACTTTGTCGAAAGCTTTTTAAAAATCTAAGTAGACGATACCTACTGGTGATCCCTCATCTACCCACTTAGTGATGTCTTCCAAAAAACATAACATATTTGTTAAGCATGACCTCGCTTTAAAAAAACTCATGTTGAGATGGGTTTATTAAGTTATGTTTAACAAGAAAATCCACCATGTGATCTTTAATTAGTCTTTCTAATAATTTGCAAATCACTGAAGTTAAACTCACTGGTCTATCGTTCTCTGACTTGTTTCTCGAACTTTTTTAAATAACGGTATAATGTTTGCCTCTTTCCATTCTAAAGGAACCAGTCCCTCTTCTAATGACAAATTGAAAACTGTTGCAAGCGGTTCGCTAATTTGTTCTACAATTTCTAATAGTAGTTTGGGCGGAATCCCATCCACTCCAGGTGATTTATTATCCTTCATAGCCCTTATTTTCTTAGCTACCATTTCCGGGGTTACAATTAATTAATTGAAACAATGCACGCAGTTACTTCTTTCAGTAAGGTAATATAAACTGAGTCATATGCGAACTAGATTGCCAACGATCGAAGCAGTCGCTCTCTAGCTTTCTGTACATCACTTGTGAACTTTTGTTGAACATGTCAAAATATTTTTTTTTATGAAACAGGAGGCATAAAACATACAAACAAACCAATCAGCATTTGCTGAAGTTACCGTGATTGTTTCCATATACAGTGGAGAAATGTGGTAGAGCGGCAGATTTTGACTGATAAGGTCTGAAAAAACCCAAACTATGTTCTCACTCCAATCAAAAAGTTAAAAATACTAACAAAACGAAGCTGAGAAAAAATTTGGTGACGTCACCCGGATTGGATCCATATGCAATGGAGAAATGTAGTAAAATGGCAGATATTGTTTGATATGGGGTGACAAATAATGGGCCCACCCAAAATAATTGCTGATTCCGATCAAAACGTTAGAGCTACAAAACTAAAGGTGTGGAAAAAATGTGGTGCTTTTATCCGGTCTGTCCCCATATCCCAACAAAATATGTCGCTAAGGTACCTGACTATTCTTCTTATATTCGATGGCGCCACACCTGTCATTTAATTAAACAAGTCCCTCCCGTATCTCGGTCACTTTTGTTCTCTCTCCTTGTATGACAAGATTGTTGAAAGACCAATGTCCGATTGCGCTACGCATGTGTCTTGTCGTATTTAGCAATGGTAATTAAGTTTGCCATCCAATAGAATTACGAGTTTGATTGGCGCGCTTATCGCATACAGAGAATGCACGAACGTTGAATTGAGCAAACTGAATGTTCCACCGGGTGTTAGATGCAATGATCCCAATTGTCATAACTGTAATCATCATGATGATCTCGATGACTTTTACAATTCTATCGTGATTACATTAAAGAGGTGTGGTCACACACTCCGGTCAAATCGCAAAGGTGCTTATAAGTATAATATTGTACCAGGTTGGAACGAGCGAGTGAAAGAGCTTCATTGTGCAGCCCGTGATGCTTACTGTATATGGAAAGAGACTGGCAAACCTAGACAAGGTGACATTTTTAATGTTATGAAATTATCCAGAATGAAATTCAAGCAGGCGGTCAGAAAATGTAAAAGAGAGAAAGAAACTATCATTGCTGATAACATTGCAGAACAGTTGTGTCAGAAAGACCACCGCAAATTCTGGAAAGAAATTAAGCACTGTACGAACAGTAAAGTAAAACTTCCGACAAACATTGATAATATACACGGTGACGTAAACATCGGGTCAATGTGGAAGCATCATTATGAACATTTATTTAATGATGTGGAGGATAGTCGATGTGATAAAGTTTGTTATGATTGTTCCACTGGCAATAAGGGAATGACTGTTGGTGCAGTTGAACTGATGGATATTATTAATGGACTCTCACAAAATAAGTTACCAGGTCTGGACGGTATCAATGCAGAACATATTACGTTCGCTGATTATCAACTCGCTGTGCTTTTGTCTATCCTTGTGTCTTCGATTCTGGTGCATGGTTATTTACCAAAAGAAATTTCACAGTCTGTTATTGTACCAATTATTAAAGACAAGAATAGACGAGTAAACGACAAAGGGAATTATAGGCCAATATGTCTATCGAACATATTTTCGAAGATAATAGACATTGTTCTTTTTAACAGAATGGAAATGTACTTCTAAAACCACTCCTAATCAATTTGGCTTTAAGCCTAAACATGGAACGGAGTTATGCGTGTTTGCATTTAAGGAATTATTAAGGTTGTACACTGAACATGGTTCAGCTATGCACGTCGCGTTTTTAGATGCATCAAAGGCGTTTGATCGTGTCAACCGATATAAACTTTTAACGAAACTAGAAAAACGAAATGTACCAAACTATATCTTAAGAGTTCTCAGCAATGAATTCAATAATCAATGTGTATGCATACGATGGGGAAATACCTACTCGGACTTCTTCTCGGTAGGCAGTGGTGTTAAGCAAGGTGGGAAGTTATCCCCTTTGCTTTTTAACATTTATATGGATAATCTGAGTATACAACTGCACAAAAACAAATCGGTTGTAGTCTTGGTAACATGGTTGTTAATCACCTTATATACGCCGATGATCTACTTCTGTTTGCACCTTCTGCTAAAGGACTATACACCTACTTGACATGTGTTACTCATATGGATGTGAGCATGACGTGCAATACAATGCGGGTTAATCCCTGGTCATGTACTTTGAATCTAGAATGTCAAATCTGTCTAAAGAAATGACATTAGGAGGAAAGAAGTTAAACTTTGCCACCTCTTGTAAATATATTGGACATGTCATTTCTAATAACTTGTCTGATGAGTCTGACATGCAAGCCAAAGTTCCACTTTTGTATGCCAAGAGTAATATGTTACGTCAAAAGTTCCACTTTTGTTCAACTGCTGTAAAATTAAGCTATTTACAGCGTATTTTGGTAATATCTATATGTATGCGTTATGGGAGAACTTTAGAAAAGTTAATTTTCAGCAATTCGTTGTTGCATATAATAACTCTTTCAGAATATTGAACAATTTGCCCATGAGATGTAGCGCTAGCCACATGTTTGCTACAGCTAATGTCAGCTCTGGTAAATGTGTAATCAGAAAGGCTATTTTTAGCTTAATGAATAGGATTGACATGTCTTTGAATCCCATTATTTATAGCATTAAAACTAGCAACGTGTATTGTACTTCGAAACTGCGGCACCAGTGGGTCCGGGATTTATATAATTTTTAAACATATTGTTCTTATCGATGTATTTTTATATTTATTTACATACTTTTATTGATGTACTTGTATATATGGACATGATGATTGTCTGAAATAAATACATTAATATTATTATTATTGTGAATTGATGCAGTTTTACATCCACGCTTGCATGACAAGTTATTATGTTTTGAAGTTCTTCTTGTTTTTTGCACTAGAAAGTTAAACTGTGAACACGATCTTGATATTTAGCATTTCTCAAGAACGTTCGCTGTTTGCGGTAACAAACAAAATACGAAAGGTAAAGCAGATTAACCTTCAAGGATTAACGAACGGTGTAATCCGGCATTTGTTCACAAACACTGCGTGTCTGTTCACGTGTCTGTGTCTACAGCAGTGTAGCACATACCGGAACAGTGACTTTCTGGACAAACAAACTGAGCCGTAAAGTCAGGAAAGAGTTCAAGTGTTATCCACCTTTAACACGTGAAATTCGATACCCGATTCACAGAACTGTTTGACATATATTTAACATTGACACACGTCGGATATGCTAATAGATAAGTCGCGGAACATCCTGATTTAGGAAGAAAACTGATTTGCGTTTCTTCGTCAGGCATCGAGATCTTACATTAGAATGTCTAACCAGCGTGAACCATGTCCGAATGTGCATGAGCGATATATGTTGGCGTAAGAAGTCTAGGCCGCTGTTAGTTATCATAGAATTCCTTCGAAGAAAGTAGTTCCAGTGAAATGTAATGCAAATAAAGACTTTATTCGGTTGTGGGGCTTCTGACTACTTCGACATCGCGCTGTCATACCTCTCAGCTGTTTTTGTAGTCGGCGAGTCAGAATTGGGAGAACATTGTGTGGCGTTCTAAAATGTCATATTGTGCAAATTGTGCAGGATAACAGGATACGCAAATCTACTTATAATCGGCCTAGCAAATGTATGCGGGTAACTTAACGTTTCCATCTTAGACGGCTTGAACCATGAGCGCCGAACTTACAATGATTTATCTACGCACGACTTGTCTCCCAATATGCACTCGGAGATAAATCCCTATACTGCATTACAGAGACACAAATTGCAACGTTTTAGGAAACAATGCAATTTACGTGTATATATTTGATTGCGAAATTGAACTATTTGGTACAAACTGACGAAAATGTATATATTTGGTTGGTGATAGATGAATCCAATATTTCACCAAATGTGATTTAGATGAACGGAAGAAACAATCACGTACCCAATTAAGAACAGAGAACGTATCCCGCACAACGTCAAATATACATATGGATTTTAGTCTACTATGACTTGTTTGTTCATGTTATAAATCATGATATCATTACTGCACCTTGGTCATTATTTATGTTTTGTTATCTCAGGAAAAAAGACAGTGACTGCAGGACAGTTGCCAGGGGAACGATTCACTAAGGCGTCTTGAGCAATGGTGGTAAGCAGTGTACCTACATTGCATTCGCGTTTCGGCACATTCATGCAGCAACGGTTATGCGTAGCTCGGCTGTTGAATCCGTATTAAAAGAAGGCACCCGTGTCTACAGTGCGATTTATAAAGCCGCAGGGGACTATCTTCTCATCACGGATATTCCCGAAGTTATCAACGTTTGGGATAATGACTTTTCCGTAAAACCGCATGACGTGCCCTTCGCAGGTGCACTCGCAATCGAAACATCCAACGAATCGGCGCTGACATTTAATTTGGTTGATGCTCTGAAAAAGGATTTGACACTGCCGCGACGAATTTTCTCACCATCAGGGAGAGTCTATGCTACACAAGTGCGATACTAACGCATACCGATGGTACATATTTTTGGTTTGACTGGCATAGTCGCAACAGCAAGGGTGACTGCATGTCAGATGACACTGCTGTACTACTCTCCGTGGCATCTCTGGATAATGTGGTGCCGTGTATTAATCGCCTTGCAAAGTCCGTAAAATGTGATGATGTTAAACAGTTCGACGTCAGTTCAGTCAAAATTGGCATACGTCTTCAAAAACGTTCTTGCAAGACGAGTCGAACATATGCAGCACAACCCCATCAAAGAAGATATGCATAACAACCGTAACCAGTGCTATTGTAACAGAGCAAATCAAGTCAACTTATATAGGACACTATATCGGGTCTTCGGGCGACCCCTCTACACCCACCAGTGATTATTGGAAATACGATCTTCTGACTATAATAAGAAGAAGAACACTTATATAGCGCTATAGATCTAGATAAATCCATCCGGAGGCGCTTAGAATACATAATTATATATATATATATATATATATACATATATATATATATATATATATATATATATAATTATATGTATATATATTTATATATGCAGAACATTAATAAGTTACGTAAAATTTATAATATTAAATTAGTTAAAATAAATGACAATATATACACAACTTAAAAAGTTACAGCTATAGATGATCGTTAAAATTAAAGCTACATTGATAATAAATCAGTAAAGATAAACAACTATAACAAAAACTGACTAAACTGATTGGTGGCGCCTATGTTGCGTAAGCAACACGGAAAATTTGGGTTTTCAAAAGTCTTTTGAAAGTCACAAAGCAACAGGTTGTCTTCATCTCGCTTGGAAGTGAATTCCATAGTCGTGGAGCAGATACCAAGAAAGTTATGTCGCCGTATCGGCTTCGACATGGTGGCATTTACAAGTCATTGTTTGTAGTTGAACGCAACACTCGAGTAGCTCTTTGTTCGTGGAGTAGGTCGGTGATGTCAGCTGGTGCCAGTCCGTGTTGAGCACGAAACGTCAGTAGCAGAATTGCGTAATGAATGCGTTGCTTCACGGGAAGCCAGTGCAGTTTCTTGAGCACCGGTGTGATATGAACCCATCTGTGGCAGCGGATCACCAGCCGAGCAACAGCATTTTGCACTCTTTGCAGCTTGTTAATTAGTTGGGGATGTCATATAGCAGACAGTTCGCATAGTCAATCCTCGATATAACAAGAGAGTACATAAGACGGACTGCGGCTTTCTGTGTTAGGCACGATCAGATCGACGCAATGTTCTTCAGGTGATAGTAGGCTACGCAGCACATGTACTTTACATGACTGACCATCGACATTTCCGAGTCGAATATTACGCCGATATTTCTGGCAGTCGGACTTGGCGTTATGTCGCAGTCGCCAATTTTGATCACGGTGATGTTGTGTTTCGCTTGATTGTTTCGTGATGCTAACAAAGTGCGACCGTTTTGTTATCATTCACCTTTAGTCGATTATCTATCATCCACACGCGGACGTCTTTGATGCAATGCTCAATTCGGCGTAGAGACGACATTCTGTTGGTTTCGGTCATCTCAAATTTGATGTTTGGCTGGGTATCGTCCGCGTAGAGATGGAAGCCCAAGTTGTGTCTTCTGATAATATCACCGATAGGTGTTGTGTATGCAGATAACAACATAGGCCCCAGTATCGGTCCTCCAGGGACGCCACAAGCGACGCTGGTTTTTGACTGGTCGGTTAGATATGATCGCACCCATGCCAGCACGGAACCAGCCATTCCGAAGCGTTGTTCTAATCAGCTGAGCAGAATTTCATGGTCAACTGTGTCGAAGGCGGCCGACATGTCAAGTAGAACCAGTATGTCTCCATACCGCCGGTCTAGCGCCTCGAGGATGTCATTCTGTATCAAAACTAGCGCAGCTTCCGTGAAGTGATGCGATGTATAGGCTGATTGGTATCGTTCAAGAAGATTGTTATCAGTCATGTGGTCGATCAGACAGCGTGCAACGTACCTTTCGAGTAGCTTTGACACAAAAGGCAGGTTTGGTATTAGTCTATAACTATCCATATGGTCCTGATCGATATTTGCCTTCTTAAGCACAGGGGTGAAACATAAAAATATAAATGTAAAACGCTTTGAGCAGTCCTAAGGACTGGATACTGCGCTATATAATAATAATATTAATGTATTTATTTCAGACAATCATCATGTCCATATATACAAATACATCAATAAAAGTATGTAAATAAATATAAAAATACATCGATAAGAACAATATGTTTAAAAATTATATAAATCCCGGACCCACTGGTGCCGCAGTTTCGAAGTACAATACACGTCGCTAGTTTTAATGCTATAAATATTAGGATCCAAAGACATGTAAATTCTATTCATTAAACTAAAAATAGCCTTTCTGATTACACATTTACCCGAGCTGACATTAGCTGTAGCAAACATGTGGCTAGCGCTACATCTCATGGGCAAATTGTTCAATATCCTGAAAGAGTTGTTATATGCAAAAACGAATTGACGAAAATTAACTTTTCTAAAGTTCACCCATAACGCACACATATATATTACCAAACTACGCTATAAATAGCTTATTTTTACAGCAGTTGAACAAAAGTGGAACTTTTGACGTAACACGTTACTCTTTGCATACAAAAGTCTCACTTTGGCTTGCATGTCAGACTCATCAGACAAGTTATTAGAAATGACATGTCCAATATATTTACTCGAGGTGGCAAAGTTTAACTTCTTTCCTTCTAATGTCATTTCTTTAGACATATTTGACTTTCTTGATTCAAAGTACATGACTAGGGATTTACTCGCATTGTATTGCACGTCGTGCTCACATCCATATGAGTAACACATGTCTAGTAGTGTTTGTAGTCCTTTAGCAGAAGGTGCAAACAGATGTAGATCATCGGCGTATATAAGGTGATTAACAACCATGTTACCAAGACTACAACCGATTTGTTTTTTGTGCAGTTGTATACTCAGATTATCCATATAAATGTTAAAAAGCAAAAGGGATAACTTCCCACCTTGCTTAACACCATTGCCTACCCAGAAGAAGCCCGAGTAGGTATTTCCCCATCGTATGCATACACATTGATTATTTAATTAATTGCTGAGAACTCTTAAGATATAGTTCGGTACATTTCGTTGTTCTAGTTTCGTTAAAAGCTTATATCGGTTGACACGATCAAACGCCTTTGATGCATATAAAAACGCGACGTGCATAGCTGAACCATGTTCAGTGTAGAACCTTAATAATTCATTAAATGCAAACACGCATAACTCCGTTCCATGTTTAGGCTTAAAGCCAAGTTGATTAGGAGTGGTTTCCAAGTACATTTCCATTCTGTTAAAAAAGACAGTGTCTATTATCTTCGAAAATATGTTCGATAGACATATTGGCCTATAATTCCCTTTGTCGTTTACCCGTCTGTTCTTGTCTTTAATAATTGGTACAATAACAGACTGTGACATTTCTTTTGGTAAATAACCATGCACCAGATTCGAAGACACAAGGATAGACAAAAGCACAGCGAGTTGATAATCAGCGAACTTAATATGTTCTGCACTGATACCTTCCAGACCTTGTGACTTATTTTTTGAGAGTCCATTAATAATATCCATCAGTTCAACTGCACCAACAGTCATTCCCTTATTGCCAGTGGAACAATCATAACAAACTTTATCACATCGACTATCCTCCACATCATTAAATAAATGTTCATAATGATGCTTCCACACTGACCCGATGTTTACGTCACCGTGTATATTATCAATGTTTGTCGGAAGTTTTACTTTACTGTTCGTACAGTGCTTAATTTCTTTCCAGAATTTGCGGTGGTCTTTCTGACACACCTGTTCTGCAATGTTATCAGCAATGATAGTTTCTTTCTCCCTTTTACATTTTCTGATCGCCTGCTTGAATTTCATTCTGGATAATTTCATAACATTAAAAATGTCACCTTGTCTAGGTTTACCAGTCTCTTTCCATATACAGTAAGCATCACGGGCTGCACAATGAAGCTCTTTCACTCGCTCGTTCCAACCTGGTACAGCATTATACTTATAAGCACCTTTGCGATTTGACCGGTGTGTGTGACCACACCTCTTCAATGTAATCACGATAGAATTGTAAAAGTCATCGAGATCATCATGATGATTACAGTTATGACTATTGGGATCATTGCATCTAACACCCGGTGGAACATTCAGTTTGCTCAATTCAACGTTCGTGCATTCTCTATATGCATCAATATCTTGTGGGTTTAATCTGTCCCACTTTATGCCTTGCTTAATCTCATTAGTATTGCCACTACCACTAACGCATTCTGGTACAATATCACTGTCTATGCTGAACGATATCGGTTGGTGATCAGAATAAATAACATCATAAAGTATGGACATGTTAGATAGGCAATCCTTCGCACCAGCGGTACATATGATATGGTCTAGCCATGATGTAATTCCCCAGGCAGAACTAACGTATGTATATGTGTCTACTGGGAGAGTATCTTGATTACATATAGCCAGAGTAAATTCTTTGCAGAAATCAAGTAAGATATTCCAAAAAACTGATTTCTTGGAAATATTCAAAATATCCCGATAACGTTCGCAGCTGGTAGAGGTGTTATGTTAACCATCGCAGGGCTACGCTGACGAGTAGGCGTAGCTCGAATATTACTCACGGTTACGTCTGCCGACGTGTGGCTCGGTTCGACTGTGGTGACTGCGCTGATCGGCGGCAAATTCACCCGAAGCGTCTGTCGATCATCTGTCGTGAGCTCAGGCTTACGCTGAGGCCATATCACCGGGTCATGTTCCCTCGATTTGAAGGCTGTCATGTCACGCCGCAAATCCGCCATTTCTGCCCGCATCGCACGAAACTCGAAAATAATGTGACCGAAGTCGATACTGTTGACGTCGAGCGGCGGCAGGGTGGACAAATCCGTAACCGCAAACACTGGCAGTCCCCTAGGCGACTTGTGCAGCGCCATCAGTATATCTTCAATGTTGTTTTTCTCTTTATGATGCCCTTGTCGGCGCCGGCCCTGACGCAAAGCAAGATTCTTGACGACTTCGCATTTGTATAAGGTCTGTTTAGCTGCTTCGATCTCGCTGTAAGTGAAGTGGTCTATGCACAACTTTACCAGCGTGTCATGCACCATGATGTCCATCTTGTTGAAGAGATAGCAAAGTATACCATTGCATACGATGTGAGTTTGGCCATCTGTCTGAACTTCGGCAGCACACTGACCACGGGCCGGGGATCTGCAGTTCGGAGTGTGATCGCTTGCATTGTTCGAAGGGGCAGCGCCGTCAGTCATGCTTGATGCTTGATGTAGTAATCCCTTTACAGCTGTTCACAGCTAAACTGGGATTTGTGCGGTGCGTAACGTCAGGGCAGTCGAACAAAAAGGAAAAAATCGTGTAGAAGATTGTTCAAATTAAAGAAACAAAACAATGAAAACCAACAAAAAACAAACAAAAGCGCGGATAAAAACAAGTGGTGCACTATATACATAAGTTTTGTAGCTTTAAAGGATGTGGACGCTCTGGGGTAGAATGCATATTTATATGCATTGATGGTTGGAATTATTGTGTTGGTATATTTAAGTGGATGGTCGATTCTGTTGGAGATATGTGTGGCGTGCTGGAAACATGGCGGAGGGCTGATGTTGGCCATGTGGTAGTGGATTTTGTAAAACATTGATGCTTGTTGAATGAGGCGACGTGTGTGGAGCGAGTCCCAGTTGAGTTTGTTTATGAGTGGTTTAATATGTGTTTCCTTTCGGTAGTCGGAGAAGATGAATCTTGCAGCATTTCTTTGGATTTGTTCTATGCGGTTAATTTCTGTTGCTGTGTTTGGATTCCAGACTTCGCTGGCATATTCAACTTGTGGTCGGAAAAGGGTTTTGTAAGCTGTTTCTTTGACATTTTGTGAGCAAGATGACAGTGTTCTTCTTAAGAGTCCAAGTGTGCGGCTGGCTTTGGTGGTTATTTTGGTGCAGTTGTCATTCCACCTTAGGTCATGTGAAATTGTGACTCCAAGGTAGTCGTGATTTTGAACATGGTTTAGTGATTTTCCCAGTAATGTATGTTGATATAGTTTGGGGTTTCGTTTGCGTGTGATGGTGAGGACTGCACATTTCTTAACATTGAAATTCATTGACCACTTCTTAGTCCACGTTGTGAGGGTTTCTAAATCGTTTTGTAATATATGTTGATCTTTTATGTTATTTATTTCTCTGTATAGGATGCTGTCGTCTGCAAAGAGTTTGATTGCTGAATTTATTTGTTCCTTGATGTCGTTTATGTATAGGAGGAATAGGACCGGCCCCAAGACAGATCCCTGAGGAACTCCGGAAGTGACATTAGCCCAGTATGAATGTGTGCCATTCACTGAAACAGATTGTTTACGATGGGATAAGAAGCTATTGATCCAGCCAACAGTGTTGTTTCGGATGCTGTAGTAGTTTAATTTATCTGATAGGTGGTGATGAGCAACTTCATCAAACGCTTTACTGAGGTCTAGTAATATTACATCTGTCCGACCTTTTTGATTTAGTGTTTCTGACCAGTCATTAGTTGAGTTTATGAGTTGTGTTACAGTAGAGAGGCAGTTCCTGAATCCATGTTGTTCATTAATAAGGATGTTATGAGTGTTAAGATGTTTGGCGACATGACTTAGGATTATGTGTTCCATGATTTTACAGCACAAGCAGGTCAAGGATATGGGTCGGTAGTTGGAGGCGTCTGATTTTGGACCGCTCTTATGAATTGCTGTAACTAGTGCTTTGCGCCACTGTTTTGGGACTTTTGCTTGGTTATAGGATTGCTGGAATAGACATCTAAGAGCTGGAGCTAGTTCATTTGCAACAATTTTAAGGAAACGAGGAGACATTTCATCAGGACCGCATGCTTTTGATGGGGTTAGGCTAGATAATTGTTTGGCTATGCCGGCAGTTGTGATGTGTAAGTGAGGAATGGAGGTATATGGAGATGGACCTTTACTGTGCATTTGTGTATGTGTCTGCTTATTAAATACGCTTTGGAAATGCATGTTCAATGCCTCCGCCTTATCGTGATCTGTGCTGCACATTTTATCAGAAGTTTTAAGTGTTGGGATTCCTAGGTGTTCTGTGCAAGTGAGTTTTATGTATGACCAGAAAGATTTTGGGTTTTCAGTCATATTCTTGCCAATTATGTTGTTGACATAATCGTGGTGTGCTCAGCGGATACATTTTGTAACATAGTTGCGATATTCACGATAGGCTTTCCAATCTGATGGGGTGTTTGTTTTATGGGCTTTTGAGAACAATTTATTACGTTTTCTCATCTTATGCTTGATTTCAGATGTTATCCAAGGTACCTCTCGATCGAATTCGTAGCGGCCGGCGGTAAGCGTCTTCTGCCCGGCTTCGTCTTTCAGTTGAACGTATTCAACTGACTTCGCAATCGTTTGCGACCGTGCGATAACTGAACGGACGCGACTCGAGAATTCGCGGCGTACGACAGCAATCGTCAAGTACCCGGCATCATCACTCGTGCGCCCGAGATACACCGTTCTAATTGTGTTCTGAGCTCGGCGTGTTGACTTCAACAAACGTTCGTATATATTCGAGATGGGACTAGCCCAGTATAAATGTTTATTTTCTGATTGAACATATCTATTATTTGCTGTATTATGATTAGTAGTTAACTGTGGGTTTTGAAGTGAGGTATTATTACCCATGAAGTATTCACATACATATAATTATATGTGTGTGTTGTAACATATTACTGTAACGAGAGTCCGCGAGGACTAGCTATATACTGTGTATTTATATTATGGAAGTTATCCTTAGATAACACTTGGCGCCTAGTGTATGGTCGTGTAGCGGTATAATCCACCTTAGAAAGGAAGTGGAATTTGATAATCGAAAGATTCAGTGTTATTGTTTATTATGTTCTATTAAGATTTGGGTACGGGATTTCTTTATTCTGTTTATTTTGTTAATCGAGATATTTACCAAAAGAAAGATATCTTGTAATAAAGTTTATTAAATTTTCCTCGTTCTTTGTTGCTTGTTCACGAAAACCGTTCTTTCTCATATGCGTTGACCTTGATATATAAGAACCCTACTAGACTGAGCCATCTAGTGTACGGAGACCTCGCTAATCCGTGACATCCTCAAGTCTGTCTTTCCTCCAGTGTGTTATTAGAGTCTTTCACTGCCATAATGTTATATATTTTAAGTTCCCTTCGTGGATATTTCTCCTGTATTTTTCTATATTCTCTGGTTTTGGTTTGATATTATATTGTATATGTTTATTATGATTGCAACCCAAGGGTCCATGTACTTGGAAAAACTAGTCAATTGCATCACGACAACATTGTGTAGATTTAGTAAATCATTGCCAACGGTTGGAGTTAGAATGCGTTGAGAAAACAATTGTTATTTTATTGTTCCTCACCCTCGGTACTTTTAAAGTTTCACCCCATGCTAATTGCTAATTCTAAATATTATCCGCCAGACAATTTTATTGCGTCTTGCTACCATTTTTTTATTGTAATGTTGTCACGAAATAATTGCTTTCCGATATGAACCAACTCATAGGATAGTTCAGAAGTATAGAGAGTTAGTGAGGAAGCTAAAGAAGACAAGAGTTGAACCGCTAATTCTGTCAGGAATTTTGCCAGTAATGGGAGGAAGGGGGGCAACGTATAGACACTGCAAGAGGATGGGGATACTTTGTTGGGAGGGAAGATATGTACATGAGAGATGGCCTCCATCTTAGTGGAAAGGGGCAGCAGTTTTCTCAGAGAACCTGCTGCGATCTGTTGACAGCGGGACAGGTTGCATCTATTTAAACTAGATTCGCAGGGGGGACTCACATAAAAGCCTGAAACTGGAGGCATAGATAAAGACGGCACAAATAAATCGGCAAAGAACAGTCTGGTAAACTCTTCTGAAGCTGGATATAAATGTGTTTGTTTAAACGCAAGGAGTATAGTAAACAAAAGAAATGAACTAAACATTGTGGTAGAAGATATTGACCCTCACATAATAGGTATAACCAAATCCTGGACCACCACAGATATACCAGATGCCGAATTGGGACTGACAGGATATGTAATGTTTAGGAAATGTAGAATGGAAGAAAGGGAGGTGGAGTTATTTTATATATTAACGAATATGTCCAGGCTTATGAAATAAAATTAGAAAGAGAAGCAGATTGCGAAGAAGCTGTTTGGTGTAACATAGTTACAGGAAACTCAACGTTAACAATTGGGTTAGTTTATCGAAGTCCAAACAAAAGCATAGAAGAGAATGAAAGAATACAAAATGCTACAAGGGAAGTAAGCAAACAGGACTGTATTATTATGAGGGATTTTAAACACGGCTATATGTAGTGGAAATCTCTACAGAATATGGGGAGTGAGGACCACAAGTTGTTAGTTTTAGTACAATATATTTTCCTTTCTCAACATGTGCTAGAACCAAACAAGGGTGAGAATGTGTTAGACATAGTTTTGTCCTCGTAGAATGAATTAGTTGACAATGTCAAGATATGTGAGCCAAGGGGAGTAGTGATCACAACCAGATACATTTTACCATCAAAGTAAAATCAGAAAGGAATAGTAAAAAGCAGTATAGGAGAAATTTCCACAAAGGAAGGTATAAGGACATGAGGAAATATTTAACAAAGATAGACTGGAATAACACACTGAAAAATGCTGGAATATATTAAGTAGTGAAATTAAGTGTATAGTTGATTAATGTGTACCCTTCAAAAACAAGGGAAACGGTCTAAAAAGAAACAGTTTTCGAAAGAAGCCATTAGAAAAATTAAATATAAACAAATGATGTGGAAATCATATAGAGGTAATGGAAATGATGAAGACTACAACAGTTATAAAGAAACACTTAACCAAGCTACAGCTGAAATGATAAATTCAAACAGAAGCTATGAACAACAATTAGCTAGTAATATAAAACGTGACAGCAAGAGTTTTTATGCGTATGTTCGAAGCAAACAGAAAGTTCAGGATAAGGTCGGTCCTCTAGAAGATAGTGCTGGAAATGTAATATCAGAGGTATTCTTAATGGCAGAAGACGTGAATGAGTACTTTACTTCAGTGTTTACCAGGTAATATATTAGTTCACTGCCAGTACCAGAGGTTAAGTTCAAGGGGGCAGATTCAGACTATTTAGGACAATTAATTGTAACCCCGGAAATGGTAGTTAAGAAAATAAGGGCTATGAAAGATAATAAATCACCTGGAGTGGATGGGATTCCGCCCAAACTACTATTGGAAATTGTAGAACAAATTAGCGTACCGCTTGCAACAGTTTTTAATTTGTCATTAGAAGGAGTGGTTTCTTTAGAATGGAAAGAGGCAAACATTATACCATTATTTAAAAAAGGTTCGAGAAACAAGTCAGAGAACTATAGATCAGTGAGTTTAACATCAGTGATTTGAAAATTATTAGAAAGACTATTTGAAGATCACATGGTGGATTTTCTTGTTAAGCATAACTTGATAAACCCACCTCAAAATGGTTTTTTAAAGCGAGGTCATGCTTAACAAATATGTTATGTTTTTTGGAAGACATCACAAAGTGGATAGATGAGGGATCACCAGTAGATATCGTCTACTTAGATTTTCAAAAAGCTTTCGACAAAGTACCACATCAAAGATTACTGCTTAAACTAAAGGCCCATGGCATAGGAAATGGTATAATAAACTAGATAGATAAATGGTTGATTGACAGAAGACAACATGTAGTAGTTGATGGGGAGGTTTCAAACTGGAAATCGGTATGGTAATATATATCAACGATTTGGATGATGAAATAACAAGCAAAGTGTTGAAATTTGCGGATGATACAAAAGTGTTTAGAAGGATTAAAAGTGATGGAGATAGACAACATTTACAAGATGATCTTGACAGGTTGATCAAATGGTCTGAAAAGTGGCAAATGCTGTTCAATTTTGGGAAATGTAAATGCCTCCACACAGGACATGGGAACGAATGGGAGGTACTGTACTAAGTACTACTGTAGAAGAAAAGGACTTAGGGTTAACCATTAGTGCTGATACGAAGGTTTCAGAGCAGTGCGGAATTGCAGCTTCAAAGGGAAATCAAATCCTTGGATTAATTAGGCGAAACATAACGTATAAGGAAAAAGAGCTAATAATACCGCTGTACAAAACAATAGTTAGGCCTCATTTAGAATATTGTTTTGAAGTGTGGAGGTCATATCGCAGGAAGGACATATTTATGCTAGAAAGAGTACTGAGGAGAGCAACTAAAATGATACCAAAACTGAGGGATCTTAGTTACGAAATACGCCTAAAAATGCGGCTTAACAACAGTAGAGACCAGGAGATTGAGAGGAGATCAGATAGAAGTGTTTAAAATAATGAATGGTTATGAAAATATTGATAGAACTATTTTTTTCTCAGTCAAAAAAGATAAAAGGACTAGAGGACATGAAGTTACATTAGCAAAGGAGCAGTGTAGATTAGATATAAGAAAGTTCTCATTTTCACAAAGGACTGTAAATGAATGGAACATATTACCTGCTGATTGTGTGGGTGCTAGTAGCGTGAATACGTTTAAAAATAAAATCGACACATACCTCAGAAGGGCGGGATACACATAGACAAAAGGGCTTCCTTGTCCACCTGCCACCTAGAGTTAATTCTCTGAGTGGCAATCTTATTAAATCTAAATCTTGTTAAACTCAATGGTATATTTTTGCTATGCAAATTCGCTAATAAATGTAATTCGCACGTTTAATTTACTATGTGCTACTAATGATTATTACAACAAACGGTTATTTACAAATATATATTTTGCCAATGATGACGTCGCTTATGGTTACAGTATATCGCAGCTGCTTTTAAGTTGTTTACACGAAGACGAACCATTACATTACAAATAGTTATACTTGATAGCTAGTCCTTTCAGGTGTTACACGAAGAAGAACCATTACATTACAAATAGTTATACTTGATAGCTAGTCCTTTCAGGTGTTACACGAAGAAGAACCATTACATTACAAATAGTTATACTTGATAGCTAGTCCTTTCAGGTTTTACACAAAGAAGAACCAATACATTACAAATAGTTACTTGATAGCTAGTCCTTTCAGGTGTTACACAAAGAAGAACCATTACATTACAAATAGTTAGACTTGATAGCTAGTCCTTTCAGGTTTTACACAAAGAAGAACCATTACATTACAAATAGTTATACTTGATAACTAGTCCTTTCAGGTTTTACACAAAGAAGAACCATTACATTACAAATAGTTATACTTGATAGCTAGTTCTTTCAGGTTTTACACAAAGAAGAACCATTACATTACAAATAGTTATACTTGATAGCTAATCCTTTCAGGTTTACCTCTTAGAAGCTTCGTCTCTATAAAATTGTATTCAAGGACCGATTCTTTGAATGAACGCGTTTGATTGGCTAATGGACTGATGTTCGCGTTCAAATAATGTGGACCAAAATACGTGAACGTAGAACACGGCAGGTAAACATGGAAGTAAAGGAATATGATCATGGAGATCATGGCGATGAAACTTAATAAAAACACGATGATGATGATGAAGAAGAAGATGGTGAAAATTGAGATGATGAAGATGATGATGATGATGGTGTTGAGAATGGAGATGACACATATAGAAATGACGATGTATATTATGATGTGATGGCGATGAAGACGGAAATTGTGATGATGATGATGGCGATGAAGACGATGATGATTATGATGAATTGGTTCATAATAAAGAAGATGCAGACTATCAAGAAACTGGAGAAGGATATGTTGAAGAAGGATATGATGACGGCGAAATAAAGAGCACGAATATACAGGCGATAAAGGTGCTAAACATGTATATTGTGGTCAAGAAGATGATTATGAAGATGTATGCGATGATAACAATAGTGATGGTAATGAAGATGCATACGATGATAACGATAGTGATGATTATGAAGAGGCTTACGATGATAACGATAGTGATGGTTATGAAGATGCATACGATGATAATGATAGTGATGATTATGAAGATGCATACGATGATAACAATAGTGATGATTATGAAGATGCATACGATGATAACGATAGTGATGGTTATGAAGATGCATACGATGATAACGATAGTGATGGTTGTGAAGATGCATACGATGATAACGATAGTGATGGTTGTGAAGATGCATACGATGATAACGATAGTGATGGTTGTGAAGATGCATACGATGATAACGATAGTGATGGTTGCGAAGATGCATACGATGATAACAATAGTGATGGTTATGAAGATCGTTATTCGTTACTTGTGCTATTATATTGTCTACGTATTTATTTATTTCAAATAACAAAAACCAATACCGATGATGTTGGTGTTGTTGTTGATGACGACGACAACGAAAAAGATGATTATTATGAAGTGAGAATTCCGATGTTGATGAAAATAATAACAATGATACGGAGGACGATTTGCCACCGCTCGATATAGGAACTTTACTTCCGTTACCTTAACAGAATGGGTTTGTTGAATGAGTGACTTAGTGATTGAGTGAGCGACCGAGGATTTGAAAAAAGAGACCCCGTTATGCACTTATTATAACGAAGCGAACCATATTGCTTAATTGCATAATTCAGTCGGTCAGTGTTAAGTTTAGACTACTGGTTGATGAACAAATGGTGGCTCTTTTTGTAGTATAATATCATACGTTGTCATTCGTTATTTGTGCTATTACGATGTCTACGTATTTATTTAATTCAAATAACAAAAACACACTACGCTAGTTTCTCTTTCTCATTTTGCATTAGAACAATCAAATCGGCCATCTTTAGTATTCCTTTACTCCGTGTCACACTTTTCTCTCAAAAACGCTAAAACATTGTTACCAAATTAAATGTCAATCAAATTTGACACATGTCCTACCGTCAATGGTGTCTTCAAAATAGTAAGGTGTTTTCTAAAATATAAAATGTTCTTTAAAGAAGCGGGAAATTAAACAAAATATAAACAACAATTATAAGTTCAACAACCCCCATTATTGTGTTTATGTATTATGGCAGCAATCATGCTTTACTTATAATTTCACAGACTTGTGCATAATAATCACACACAAGTAAGAATCTAAAAATGCCTACTATATATTTTTTCAATAATTTAACTAAAAATTTTGATTTTTGCTTAACAAATGTGTAATGTTTTTTGGAAGACATCACTAAGTGGGTAGATGAGGGATCACCGGTAGATATCATCTACTTAGATTTTCAAAAAGCATTCGACAAAGTACCACATCAAAGATTACTGCTTAAACTAAAGGCCCATTGCATAGGAAATGGTATAATAAACTGGATAGAAAAATGGCTGATTGACAGAAGACAACGTGTAGTAGTTGATGGGGAGGCTTCAAACTGGAAATCGGTATTGAGTGGGGTACCACAGGGATCAGTACTGGGACCTATATTATTCTTAATATATATCAACGATTTGGATGATGATATAACAAGCAAGGCGTTGAAATTTGCTGATGATACAAAAGTGTTTAGAAGGATTAAAAGTGATGGAGATAGACAGCATTTACAAGATGATCTTGACAGGTTGATCAAAAGGTCTGAAAACTGGCAAATGCTGTTCAATTTTGGGAAATGTAAATACTTCCACGCAGGACATGGGAACGAAGATGTAGAATATAAAATGGGGGGTACTGTACTAAGTACTACTGTAAAAGAAAAAGACTTAGGGTTAATCATTAGTGCTGATATGAACATTTCAGAGCAGTGCGGAATTGCAGCTTTAAAGGGAAATCAAATCCTTGCATTAATTAGGCGAAATATAGTGCATAAGGAAAACGAACTAATAATACCGCTGTACAAAAACAATAGTGAGGCTTTATTTATAATTTTACAGATATAATCACATACATGTAAGAATCTACAAATACCTACTACAGTTTTCATCAATACTTTAACTACCATGACACTCACGTTTATAATATTTGTTTGAGATCTCAGACCATATACATAGTGCACATGTTGAGTTGTTTAAATTACATGTAAGTTTGCATATGTGACAAACATACATAACCCATAGCAGGCGTCAAACGTCGAGCAGCCTCATTTGTGCAAAATACACCAGTATTGAAACCTAAACCTAACATTCACCAATTACGCAACAGCATATTTGGCACGTCTTACAAGTTGGCACGTCAGACCAGTTGGCACGTCTTACCAGTTGCCACAGATTGTTCAAGTTTCACGTCGCTTCACTCGGTTAATTCGAACAAAGCATACCGCACATAAATAAACAGATACGTGTGTTATCCTTACCAAAAATATGTAGAATTCCATTGAATATGTGTTATAGAAAATATGACATAGGACTTTGCGCAATATTCTATGGAATTCTATAGAATATTCTACATAATTCTACAAAAGTAAAATGGCTATAGGTTTTCAATGTATACATACATGCATATATATATATATATATATATATATGTGTGTGTGTGTGCGCGTGTGTGTGTGTGTGTGTGTGTGTGTGTGTGTGTGTGTGTGTGTGTGTGTGTTTGTGTGTGTGTGTATATATATATATTATTCTACAAAATATAGAGCAAAATCCTATGTCATATTTCCTATAGCATATATTCTGTAGAATAATACATAATTATATATTACTATAGAATGATATGTAATTATGTAGAAAATATGTAGAATTACGTACATTTTTAGATAAGTGTAGCGATAACAGCTACCTTTGTGACATACACAACAGCAGCGACAAAAGAGCCAACAGGTAGGCCAACATTTATCGCACAAGTTCCGCGTCGCTTCGCACGATCAATATGTCGTCACTACACCAGAACCTGACCACCACTTAGTCTTGTCATTGGGTGCAATCTACAACCTTCTGACCGTGACAGCAGTGATGGACGAAGGAGACTGTCTCGACTTCCCGGCGTCGATGGCGTACACGGAGGGCGATCAATCAGCTATGCTCCCCTATCACAACAACCCTTCGTTCTGCGACAACAGATCCGGACGGTGTGTCTTTGAGTGCGACTGCAGCGCCACGCCGTGTCAGAATGTCTACCTCGTCATGCTCAGCGCCCCCGACCACTCGCGCAAACTGTGTGAAATATTCATCACGTAAAAAGTGAATAATATTGCTGCGTTCACACGAAGTTAAACCGGTTTAGCCAAGCGGTTTATGTTCACGTGTGCGACAAACTGTGTGAAACATTCGTTACGTAAAGACTGAACACATCAACTGTAAATAGTGGGACAACTTTTATATTTTAAATACAGTAAATATTAACCTCTTCTCTCCGTGATTGTATAGGGTGAGGCTAGCTTCGATACTGGTCCTCCTTTTATGCGTTTTTCGCCCTTACTAGTTTTAAACACCTGCCAACCATCTCCACTGCCGCCCATCTTTACCTGTCGTTCTCCGTCCCTCTCCCAATCTCCTCCCTCCCTCCCTCCGTCCCTCCCTCCCCCCTCCTTCCCTCCTTCCCTCCCTCCGTCTCTCCCTCCCTCCGTCCCTCCCTCCCTCCCTCCCTCCCTCCCTCCGTCCGTCCGTCCGTCCGTCCGTCCGTCCGTCCGTCCCTCCCTCCCTCCCTCCTCCCTCCTCTCCTCCCTCCTCCTCCCTCCTCTCCTCCCTCCCTCTCTCCTCCCTCCCTCCCTCCTCCTCTCCCCTCCCCTTCCATCCTCCCTCCCTCCTCCTCCCTCCCTCCCTCCCTCCCTCCTCCCTCCTCCCTCCCTCCCTCCCTCCCTCCTCCCTCCTCCTCCCTCCCCCTCCCTCCCTCCCTCCCTCCCTCCTCCCTCCTCCCTCCCTCCCTCCCTCTCCCACCCTTCTTCCTTCCTCCTTTCCTCCCTTCCTGATTCCCTTCTCCGTCCCTCCCTCCCTCTCTCTCTCCCTCACCTCCCTCCTCCTTCCTCCCTACCTCACTCCCTCCTTTCCTCCCTCCATCCTTCCCCCCTAACTCCGTCCATCCGTCCGACCACACACACACATACACACACACACACACACACACACACACACACACACACACACACACACACACACACACACACACACACACACACACACACACACACATACACCCATATTTGGTTCTGAATTAAATAATTCACCAACTACAACGAGTGTGATATCGGAGAACACGAACAGTCCCCAGTCATTCAGTGTACACGCGCATAATTGACGACGGACGGATGACAAACGCTCTGTGTATGACTGTAGACTGCTGTCTGTTCTACTGTTCAAGACCATATCGCCAGTCAATTATGACATGTCAATATGCCATATGTCAGCTCCACCAAGCGGGAGACAGCGTTCTGGTATATTTTCTGCTTTTTGTTGCGATCCAACGAGGTGAGTGTATACAACATGAATGACCATGCTCCGTTATTCGTACGGAATCTTCGTCATAGTATGTAAATTAATGTCTTATTTCACTATGGTGACCATGTAACAATGTGAGTTTCAATGTGCCATCACTCAGAAATACATATCCTGCGACATCCACATTGATGTAGTTCAGCATTTCTTAATCTTTTTTGACCGCGACCCAAATTCCTGCCGTGCGACTTGCTAAGCGACCCTATCATTCAAATATCATTTATCATAAGGTAAAAACCTGTTGCAACGAATGATGCAATGAATAATGGAAATATAAATAGGCATAACTTTGATAAACGAGAACGTTTGTTAGACTTTCTTGCGTATATGCAATAACCAAAGAGGTGTGTCTAAAATGTCTCGTCATTTTGGATATCGATGAGCTCCTGTTGCAGCCTATTGACGCTTGAAACGTCGTCCGGCAGGGCTTCCACTTCGATATCGAGTGGGTTTCGCACTCAGACATAATGTTTATTTCATCACATGCTCGGTGAAATAGTGATGACATGATATGACTAATTTCTCGAATTGTTCCACGACAAGGGTTTGGTCCTCATTGAATGAAACTGCATTGTTCTACAGAAATAAACTCAGGAGTGGGAAATAAGCTTCCATTTCTTCCTCTGATTTCTTCGTCCACACCAGCTTACCCGTGAATAGTGTAAGCTTCTCTGACACCTCAACCAGTGTCTGAACACGACTTTACATTAAAGTGTGCAGCAAATATATCCGAAATGCATGCCAATTGCAATATCCTCGTTAAATCTGAGAATCGTGTATCTTTTTCAACAAAACCCTTTCAACAACGTTAAGCAACGCCGCCGCTCGTTGAATCACCTTTCCTCGCGACAGCTATCTCACCTCATAATGGTAGAGTAAACGCAGCCAAACTCTGTGCACGTCTCAAGATTCGAAGATTTAGAGACCTAGCTTTGATTAAATTCACGACTTGAGTGAGTTTTTGCACCACAGTCTGCAAATCGGGCGACAACTCTTCGAAGCAAGATTCGCCCGACGGAGGAGACAACGAAGAACTATCGCTTGCTGACTAACGTCCTTCACACGAGCATGCGGTGTAACATAGACGTGTTCCTGACATCGCTGGTGCACCATCACAACATACGCTGAAGTTCTGATACCACGTCAATCCGTCTTCCTTGATGAACGGATCCTCAACAAAACAGCCAACAAAACAGGAACTATTCGTCCCTATCTTTCAAACCTCCAGCCTTGCTATGAGTTGGGGATCGTCACTAACATCGGTAGATTCATCCCACTGAAGATCTAGATGCCCATTCGTTCTCATGACTGCAATCACTTGCTGCTTTGTGTCATTTGACAATTCGTAGATGGCGTACGGTTCATGCCATAAAGGTTTCTGTTCGGTTATCCTGTCAACGTCACCTTCGCAGACGCCAGGCATCATGTCGACAGCTGCTGATTACACCAATTCCTCGCCGATGGTGCGTGGCTTCTTCTGTTTTTCACTTCGCCATGCCTCCAAATAAGACGCCAATGAAGCATGCTGGACTGAATATACCACCTTGGTGATGGGAACTTCCATCCGCATACACTTTAGTTGTTTGTCATTCCTTTTGAAAACGTTCTTGTTTATCCAGGAAAGCACAGTGCTTCGATATATCGCCTGATTCTGAATTTTATTTTCTCTCGTTAAGACTCATTTTTTATCCTAATCCTGAAACTCGAATTAACTACGTTTAATCGCGACCCACGCACGACGCTCGTGTGGCGAATACAACTGTAATTATTTCAAAGTCATGCAATATCTGGCATCAATTAGTTGTCTCGAATGTAACTAGTGCGGGCAAGAGAAACAAGTAATTCAACAATTCTAAAGATACTGGAAACTGAGCGACCTATTCAATTAGCTTATCGACCCAATTTTGAGTCGCGATCCAGGGGTTAAGAACCGCTGATATAATTATATATATATATATATATATTTATTTATTTAATATATATATATATATATATGGATGTCGGAGGACATATAATATATATAATTATATATATATGATAATATCTATATATTTCTATATATATATAATCTGTATAAATGTGGATGTGGAAGGATATATATATACTATATATATAATTAGCAATTCACAATATAACGATATAATAATAATAATAATAATAACAAATATATAATTACAACAACAAATAATTCGAAAAATAAACATAACAATTATTAATAATTTTTTTGTAATTCTAAAAATATAGAATTTTTTTAAACATAATTAATAAAAACTAGTTTCTATCTAGGTATAGACAAATATGCTGGCATATCGACTTAAAAATGATCACAATTGTGAACATCCTTCAAGACTAGATTTTAAAACAGCGTTTTAAATCTTTCTACAGAGATCTCATTTCTATTACGTTCCGAGAGAGTGCTCAAAATGTCTCACCCCAGTAAGCAAACAGAACAGTGACCTGCGTTTGAACATGAATATTTCAGCAGCCGCGGCCGACCGAGCAGACGCACTAATGACAAGTATCAATACATAGCCATAGCAAGCGGTTATAAACGCATGCGAACATATTTTGTAACGATCCTACAGTAAGAAATAGTATCATTATTAAAACATGTAGTCAGTCTTTAACATTAGAAAATACACGTGCATACTGCTTTAACATTGTTATTAACGTTCGATAGTAAAACGTGTCCGCTACTGCCCCGTATAACGCTCCAGTAGTCAGTCAACGACTGCATCCATGAGAAGTACAGTTTACTTGCACATAGCGACATGGTGTGGTGCAGAAAGGTTTATAAACAAGTGGAATTATTGATTGATAAGTATTATTCTTTCCTTAGTATCATTCATAAAGTTGCAATAAATATATATCGAGTAGAAGTTGTGCTTAAAGTTAGTTAGTTAAAGTATTTTAGGACACCTTAGTATAGTGAGTGATAATAGGGTAATTTAGACTTCGATATGTTGTAAACAAGATTTAACAAACCTGATTATGTGGTAGAATATATAGGAGATAAAGTATCAACCATCAAACTACTTACATAAGATAATATATGTGTAAGCCAGAACTTGCTAGATATTTTGATTAGGTAGCATTGTTGTTAAAATTAAGCAAGGGTGATAGTCGGGCGGCGTAACCTAAGTAAATGTAGCAGCTTAACGTAACGTAATTGATTGTATTTAAATTAGGTCACTACCGGTAATGTTAGCGTTCGTGTTAGAATAAATAGTCGGCTGTGTAATTGGAATCTGTAACATCAATTGTGCTGTAGTAGACAGGAAACAGTCTTTATAAAGACTAAGTTAGTTAAGTTATTAAATAAATTCTGATAGGGATATGGCGCCTTGCAAGCGGCAAGTCAAGGCAAAGCGACAATTGGTGTGCGATCACTGCCACAGCTGGGTAGATTTTGCATTGTCCGGCTGTGGGAAGTCATGGTCAGAAACCATGGAGGAAGGATTCATTCATTCAAGTCTGCAAAGGAGATAGTTAGGTTGACAGATGTTGTGAAGGGAATGGAGATGGGAATTAGCAAGGAGACAGGTCGAATGGAGAGAGATGACAGGGAGAGAGGTGGGAATACTGCAAGACTGAAGGAGAATAGCAGTGGCAAGAAGACTGAGGAAAGGGGATTGAGAGGAGGTAAGGTGATTGGAGGGGAAGAATTTGGAAAATCGACGACAGAAAACGTGACAAGCGTGAAGGTGACAGGGGAGAAAGTGAAAGTAGAGAAGGAGGGAGGGAAGATGGGACGGGAGAGGAGAGAAGAAAATGAGATGGGAGGAAAGATGAAGGGACGAAAGGAAGTGAGAGCAAATGTGATAGAAGAGAAGTCGATAAAAGGGACGATGACAGGAGGAAAGGTGACAAGAGAAAAAGCGACAGGAAAGAATGGATCGGAAGAGAATGTGACAGGACAGAAGACGGCAGGGGGAAACGACAACAACCAGACAGATGCAAACCGAAGAAGGAGCTACACTGAGGCAGTGATTGAGGGGGCAATGACGAAAGAGAGGGGGTTTATGGGCGACTCCATTATGAGAAAGATGGACAAGACACTGAGCGAGGGGAAGGACGTCGTTGTTCGTCTACCAGGGGATTCTTAATGGCAGAAGACCTGAATGAGTATTTTAGTTCAGAGTTTACCAGAGAAGATATTAGTTCACAGCCAGTACCAGAGGCTAAGTTCAAGAGGGCAGATTCACACTAGTCAGGACAATTAATTTTAACCCCGGAAATGGTAGCTAAGAAAATAATGGCGATGAAGGATAATAAATCACCTGGAGTGGATGGGATTCCGCCCAAACTACTACTGGAAATTGTAGAACAAATTAGCGTACCGCTTGCAACAGTTATCAATTTGTCATTAGAAGAGGGAGTGGTTCCTTTAGAATGTAAAGAGGCAAACATTATACCGTTATTTAAAAAAAGGTTCGAGAAACAAGTCAGAGAACTATAGACCAGTGAGTTTATCATCAGTGATTTGCAAATTATTAACTAACTAAAGATCACACGATGGATTTTCTTGTTAAACGTAACTTGATAAACCCATCTGAACATGCAATATGTTATGTTTTTTGGAAGACATCACTAAGTGGGTTGATGAGGGATCACCAGTAGATATCGTCTACTTAGATTTTCAAAAAGCTTTCGACAATATACCACATCAAAGATTACTGCTTAAACTAAAGGCCCAAGGCATAGGAAATGGTATAATAAACTGGATAGAAAAATGGCTGATTGACAGAAGAACTAGAACAAGAATAAGAACAAGAAAGTTTGATTTAAACCCCAATTACAATATGTGTATAATATCAAATTAACGTAACATGAACAGGCATACATATACAAATGCAGTGTAATTTCAAATTAGATGGGGTCTGTGACTCCTATTAAGACAATAACAGTCGCTCTCATAGGAGCCACAATAATAATTTGTTTCAACTCAGTTTTACCGAAGGAAGTGCAAATGTAAATGTGCAGGAAAAGAAAAGAAACCGAGATTACTTGATTACATATATGCATGTATTGGAGTATTAAAGGTATGTTAAAATAAACAAATACTAGTTGTCAATAGTATACTTCAATATACTTGATATGTATATGTATATGCACAAATACAATATCCATATGCTGATTTATATATATATACAATACATATCCATACATATCACATGCAATAATACAGTTTTAATGACTTTGATAGCATGTATAGCAGTTTAATATTGTACACGTATCTACGTGTTTTTCTAATAATTTGTTTTTTGCATAATTACCGAAACTTCTGAAGCTATGTGTTCCAATCTTCTCTGTGACTAACTTTGAGGTATTGTTAATGACATGTGGCAAACTGTATCTAAGACATCTTTTGGCAAATTCATGTTTTGTTCTGAATGGGTGTAACTCTGTTTTTTTCCTTGTGTTGTAATTGTGTACATAAGCATTTGTAATTATTTTCCAATTTAATAGGTAAGCACGGAGGTCATGATGTTCATATTTATAATAAAACTTAAGTTCATGTAATTTTAACATGTCATAAATTTTTAAGATATTCAATTTTTTGAAAAGTGGCTCAGAGTGTGAATTATATTTACTTATAGATAAAATTCTCATAGCTTTCTTTTGTATTTTCAACATTCGACTACCTCGGTATCCCCACACCATAATACAATAGTTGATATGTGATAAAAATAACGTATTATACAAGATAATTTTAATTTCTAGGGGAAAGATATATTTTAGTCTGTTTAAGATGCCGACTGTTTTGGAACACTTGTTTGAAACTTTTTCAATGTGTTTATTCCAATTTAAATTTGTATCTAAAGCAAGTCCTAAAAAAATGAATTCATCTACTCTTTCAATGTTTGTACCATTTATATTGAGCGTAAAGTTATCGACAGCTTTATTTTGCATGTGGAAAATCATATATTTGGATTTGTTTCTGTTTAATGATAATTTATTAATGTTTAACCATTCAATTATTTTAAGGAGTTCATCATTTATTGCCGATTCAATATTTCTATTTGGGGAGTTACCTTGAAAATAACTGATGATGCTAAATAAGGTGGTATCGTCGGCATACATAATAAAGTTAAACATTTCGCTAGCTTTAGGAAAATCATTAATGTATATTATGAATAATAGGGGACCGAGAATAGATCCTTGTGGTACACCAATTGTGATAGGTAGGATATCAGAACTTTCATTTTGAAATTCGGTGTATTGTCTTCTACTGCTTAAGTAGCTATTAAATAGGTTCAGGGTAGGACCCTGTAATCCATAATATCTTAGTTTAGTTAATAGTATCGAGTGATCAATTGTACAGAAGGCCTTAGAGAGGTCAAGAAAAATACTGAAAGGAACATAATTTTTATCAATTAGTGCAATTATTCTATCTATTAGTTCAAGTGATGCATACTCGGTAGAGTGTTTTTTTCTAAAACCATATTGATTTTTAACAAATAGATCAGAATCATTAAAGTATGCTGTTAGTTGACTAGATATTATTTTCTCTATCACTTTTCAAATTGTTGGAAGAAGAGATATGGGTCTATCATTTTTAAAAACAGATGGGTCATCTTTCTTAAAAGTAGGAATTACTTTAGTGAGTTTAAGTGTATCGGGAAATATACCAGTATTTATTACTTGATTTATTACCATGGTTAATGGTTTGATGATGGAGGGTTCAATTATTTTCAAAAGTTTACAGGAAATACCGTCACAGCCACTACTGTTTTTATTGGGAAGGCTTTCAATGGTTTTCTTGACTATTTCTTCATCAACATTTAATAGACTGAAAACGGAATGGACATTATCATTTAAGTAGTAATTATAATCCTTATTACCATTGTAATGAATGTATTGTGCTGTCGACTGACCTATACTTGTAAAAAAGTTGTTAAATTGGTTTGCAATAACCGTTTTATCTGTTATAGTTATGCCGTGTTGTTTGAATTGTTTTTGGAGATAAATTCATTTACGGTTTTCCATGTATTTCTGGTGTCATCTTTATATCGGTTAACGCGTGACTCAAAGTACATTTGTTTGGCAGTACGAATATTTTTCTTTAATATTGAGTTATATGTTTTAGGTTAGTTAGAAAGACTTCGTACATAGGTAAATTTGGATTATACATTTTCAATTTCTTATAGAGCGAGTCTCGATATTTGATTGATTTTAGAAGATTGTGTGTGATCCAGGTTGAATGCTTATGTTTGTATTTATGATTTTAACAGGCATATGCTTATTCTTAGCATGCATAATTTCTTCGTGTATTATGTTATAATTTAAATTGGGGTCAGCCGTAGGAGATTTATTTAGTTTGTTATACATTGCATCCGAATTTATCTCTAGTTTAACATTATGCATAGCTGCCTTATTTTGTAGATTTACTCGAACAAATTTTGGAGGAGGTTTGGATTTTAAGTTGATATTCATGATTAGGAAGTAAGGTTGATGATCAGAAAGGGTATTAGTGAAGATTCCTGCAGTGCTATCTAATATTAATATATTTAATTTACTGAAAAAGTTGTCTATCAGTGTTCCATTAGTTCTGGTAAAGCGAGTTGGAAAGGTAATTTGTGGATAGAGACTGTATGAAATTATAGTATCAAAAAATTCACTATATATTTTGTTCTCGTTTATTTTAAGTAGATTGATATTGAAATCGCCTGAAATGATTAGATTATTACAACTTTCTAGAGTAGCCATTGTTGTTGAAAATTCAGCTATGAAATCTATAATATTTTGATTTAATGACCTAGGCGGTCTGTATATGTTTCCAATAGTAAGTGTTTTTGATAAGCTGCCTCCAGTTACTTGAATTACTAACCCCTCCCAATGTTCATACATGTTGATATTTATATTTATTATCTACGTAAATTATTAAACCCCCTTTGACACTACAATGTTTCCCCTGAGAAATTAGATCATATCCGTGTAAACTGAATTGAGATAAATCATCATGATTTGACTTCCATGTTTCTTGCAAACATATAATGCTAAATTTAAATTGTTTAGTATTTAGAAGCTCTACAAAAAGTTCAAGTTCATCAAATTTAGCATTAATGGATTGAGTAGTTAAGCTTAGGATACTAAAATTATCAGTATTTTTATGTGCTAACTTGTGAAACATATCGATGTCATAGTATGAAGAACAATGGATCAACTGAGGTTCATTTTGTTCAGTACAATTTTCGTTTATATCTAGAAGATTTATTAAAGAACAGTTTCGGATACCTCCCAAGTGGGAGAGAAATGTCACATCAGAAGTCATTGCTTAGGTTCGGACATAAAACAATAATATAACCAGCCTTTGTACGTATGTTAGGTATTTTACAAAACAGTGAACTTGTGTGTATTTATTTCCTGTGCATATGTGAATGTTAAGAAATACTCCGTGTGTGACAGGGAAGATATCAGAATAGTCAAGACTAGACTTAGAATAAATAAATATAAAAGATAAGAAAAAAACATGACAGATTGGGTGTTGGGTCATGAATATAGATTAACAGTTGTCAACCTAAAAATAATAATAAAAGAGATATAATGTCTTGATTATCCAGTATCAAAATATCAAAAGTAATTAAGCATTATTGATGTTATGAGGAGAGAAACGATTAGTTATAATACTAGTTATTTAAATGTCATTCATACAAAAAAAGAAAACAAAACAAAAGGGCATGAATAGCCCATATATCATCAGATATATCAACAATACAGCAAACTGTTAATTGCAGTTGGTCATACAGCATAAGTAGATTATGTAATTATTATTTTTCAAAATATGAATTAGCATGTTGATAACGATTTCAACCGACAGAAGAACAGCAATACATAAAAATAGAAATACATAAAAAATAGAATCACATAAAAAGTAGAATCACACAATAATCTTGAATGTATTACAGATTATCAAGTTATCAATGCTTTCATTGACAATAACGTACAACTGGAGATCATTTACAGATGTACAAATGGTGATCACTTACATATGTACAACTGGAAATCATTTACACAAGTGATTTCTTTGATTTTATTGCTGAGGTCTTTGACCATAATTTTGGCGTTGGCAGTCCAGCAGTCGATGATCCTTTTTTGGTTTTTCAGTTTTCTGCATTCATAAGCCAACATTGACCTACGACTTGTTAAATCTTCGTTAACGAAGACCCGTGCATTACTATTTCTTCTGTTGTAGTCTTTCAGGTTAAAGCGACTGCGGAAAACGCTTTCGCTCTGTCTTAAAGCGCACAATGATTCGGCGGGACCCCGTGGCTCGTTTAGCGCCAAGGCGATGGCTTCGCTCTATGTCTTCTCTAGTTAGTGGCGGCGTAGTTTTCATCTTGTCATTGATAATCTCAAGCACTATGGTGTCAGTGTCCTCACCCTCTCTTCTTTCCGCGATGCCGTGGAAAGTTAAGTTTGGGCGACGAGTATATTGTTCAAGTTTGTCAGCTGATTGCTCAAGCGTGTCGACCTTCGTTTCCAGCTCGGCAATTCGCGAGTCCTTCGCTCGTATTTCTTTTGTCAAATGTTCGATGCGACCGTTTAGAGTATCGAGTTTGTCCGCAATGTCTCGCGGATACAACGCACTTTTGAGTTTCGTCAATACGGCATCGTCACTCAGTAACTCGATTAGACGTAATGCGAGGGCCTCCGGATCGTCCGAACTGTTTCGACGTGTCTTTGGAGGCATGTTCGGCACTGTGGTGGATGTTGTGTAATCACAGGTGTAGCGATTGTTGTTGGGCCTCGGTAGTTGTTACGTAACCTTGGTCGGTTGTTATGTCTGGTCAAGAGCGACGTAGTCCTAGGGAAGCATTCATGGAGTGGACGATAACTGACCCGTTTCAGATTGCACCATTAAATATCTGGCAAATACGACGAAATGTCATTCTTCTTCTCAGCAGTTAACTCACCTAACCTTTCCCATACCCGGGATAGTTACCCTGCACACATCTCAGCGCCTAGGACGTGCGTGGTACGGTAAAAATCACGTAGAGATAGTGGACAGCACTGCACGTGCACTTGTATGCGCAACCTTCCGATGCTGTTGCAAGACAACGTGTAGTAGTTGATGGGGAGGCTTCAAACTCGAAAACGGTATTGAATGGGGTACCAGGGATCAGTACTAAGATCTATGTTATTCTTAATATATGTCAACGACTTGGATGATGAAATAACAAGCAAGGTGTTGAAATTTGCGGATGATACAAAAGTGTTTAGATGGATTAAAAGTGATGGAGATAGACAACATTTACAAGATGATCTTGACAAGTTGATCAAATGGTCTGAAAAGTAGCAAATGATGTTCAATTTTGGGAAATGTAAATACCTCCACGCAGGACATGGAAACGAAGAGGTAGAATATACAATGGGGGGGGTACTGTGCTAAGTACTACTGTAAAAGAAAATGACTTAGGGTTAACCATTAGCGCTGATATGAAGTTTCAGAGCAGTGCGGAATTGCAGCTTCAAAGGGAAATCAAATCCTTGGATTAATTAGGCGAAATATAACGTATAAGGAATTAGAACTAATAATACCGCTGTACAAAGCAATATTGAGGCCTCATTTAGAATGTTGTATACAAGCGTGGAGGCCATATCGCAGGAAGGACATAGATATGCTAGAAAGAGTACAGAGGAAAGCGACTAAAATGATACCAAAACTGATGGATCTTAGTTATGAAATTCGCCTAAAAGAATGTGGTTTAACAACACTAGAGATCAGGAGATTGAGAGGAGATCAGATAGAAGTGTTTAAAATAATGAATGGCTATGAAAATATTGATAGAAATATTTTTTTCTCAGTTAAGAAAGATAGAAGGACTAGAGGACATGAAGTTACATTAGCAAAGGAGCAGTGTAGATTAGATATACGAAAGTTCTAATTTTCGCAAAGGACTATAAATTAATGGAACAGATTATCTGGTGATTGTGTGGTTGCTAGTAGCGTGAATATGTTTAAACATAAAATCGACTCATACCTCAGAAGGGCGGGATACGCATAGATAAAAGGATTGGACTCTCGAGAAGCCAAAGGGCTTCCTTGTCCACCTGCCACCTAGAGTTAATTCTCTGGGTGGCAATCTTGTTAAATCTTGTGAAAGCTGACATTAGGCGTTTCATCTGGTTAATCAAATATAACCGCCTATGCAGCTTGGAACACGCATTGGTCACGTGAACATTCCAAGTGAGATTATTATCAACTAAACTTGCTCAAGCTACCCATAGTAGCATACCGAAGATTACGAGGAGACACGATAGAAGTATACAACATAATGCACAACGTGTAAGATAATCCACCTGCACCAAACCTCCTGAAATGGAACGAAGTGTCACAAAGATCAGGTAATAGAGGACACTCTCTCAAATTATTTACGCAAAGAGTTAAATTAAACCTGAGAAAAAAATGCATTCCCACTAAGAGTGGTAGAATCATGGAATAGTCTCTCACAAACAGCAATACATGCTAGACCATTGAATTAATTCAAAAATCATCTAGACAAATTCATGTCTAACCAGGCAATATATTGTGACTATGAAGCTCCACTAATAATAAATACTGGAACCGGAAATCATGAGTTTTAACATTTGATTTCATCTAAAGATATGATCACCGTGGAACCGAGTGGATTCTGTGATCAGAATCATCCGAAGATATCCTAAAGTACAATCCAAGTACTCCTTGAAACCTCCATGGTAATATAATATACATACTAATGTTGCCGACAGAGAGATTATAATTTATTTCAAAGCTACATTTAACTAGCTCACCCGATGTGCACTCAATGAATGAACTGCGTCGCCCAAATAATGTCTTGCACGTTACTGTGTCGGTTATGATCTGGTCAGTTGACGTGCATTTGAGCCTTCGAGGCAGAATAAACATAGGGAAATAAAGACTTGGACATCTGGGTCACAATTGTCTTGTTCCAAGGCGACCAGACACATATCCGACGTCAAATTTGTTGTGATGTTCGAATGCGACACACCAGCGACTCATAAAAATGCACTGTAAATGGAATGTTCGCTTCTGGGGAGATTGCACCAAAACCCACTTTGTTTTGTAGTAGTCACAATCGACGAGAACATTGCTCGGGGAAAGAGGGCGTGGATGAGTTCTCCACGCATCCAATATCCCGCCGACCGCGGCGTAGATGGAGACCACAATACATACTTCCACACAGGCAAGGGAAATCAGGCGTGGTGGGCTGTAGACCTGGGGACTGAGAAAGCACGCGTCACACGAGTACGAATAAAGAACAGAGTAGCTAGTCGTGGGGGTGAGTTAACAATGTCGTATTGTCGAACACACGCACGCATTTACGAATACGTACACACATTCACGCACGCACACACACACACACACACACACACACACACACACACACACACACACACACACACACACACACACACACACACACACACACCACACCACACCACACCACACCACACACACACACACACACACACACACACACACACACACACACACACACACACACACACACACACACACACACACACACACACACACACACACACACACACACACACACACACACACACACACACACACACACACACACACAACTACCCTTACACCATCTTAGCAACTTAAACTTAGTTCCTCCTGTTCCTTTCGGGACATAGGGAAACGAGGTTCCTTCATCTTCATCATATACGGTCATATGTAACTTCTTTGGCCTGATTCCAGGTGATTCCCATTTCTGCCAAGTCTTCCATAAATGTCTTGCGCCAAGACTTAGTCGGCCTTCCTCTTTTCCTGTTATCACCTTCCGGGACCCACTCCATCGCTACATGCGCAAGTCTCTCCCTCAGTAGATGTAGCACATGCCCAGCTAGTCTCATTCGCCTACACTTGACGATGTCATGCAGTTTCTCCAGACCTGCCCTACTCGTGACTTCTTCATTGGTGATGTGCTCCCTCCATGATATGCCCAATATGAACAGAAGGCATCGCCGGTGGAAGGTCTCTAATTTTTTGGATATCCTCACTGTATTCTTCCACGTCTCGCAGGCATGTATCGCTGTTGCTATTACAATTGACATGTAGAGACGTAATTGTATAGCCTTACTGATGGTGGTAGTGGACCTTATAGGACGTAGTCTTTGGAACACTGCTGAGGCCTTGCTTAACCTCTTTCGCACATCTACTTCTGCGTCACCCTCGCTAGAGATGTAGCTTCCGAAGTAGGGGAGTACTCGACGCACTGCAGGGTGCCACCCCCTCCTTCCATAGTCTTCTTGTCACTACCATGCTTCTTCAGTCTCAAAGTCATCACTCTCCTTAACGTATGTCTCCACGTTACGGTGGTTTTCACACAATGCCTTCATTCAGCTTAGCTACTATCATGCACAGCCACCATGGGGACGCATGCATGCAGGCACGCTCGCACTCACGCACGCTCACACACATGCACGCATACACAGTCTCACTGATGCATACATATGCACATAAATACATGCATACGCGCACGAACGCACACAAACTAACACACACAAGTACACACACGCTCTTCTTCGCGCGAGCACACACACACACACACACACACGCGCGCGCGCGCAAACCGACACATGCACAAACGCACACGCACAAACGCACACGCGCACTTTCACCCCCACGCATCCACGCATGCACGAACGCACACAAACTAACACACACAAGTACACACACGCGTGTTTCTTCGCGTGCGCGCACACACACGCAAACACACACACACACACGCATACCGACACACTGACACACCCACGCACGCACACATAACGTAACGTACTCTATAGAAGTGACATACAAGAAAACACTTTTTTGGCAGTAAATCTAAGTGTTGTGTATGCGTGCATGTGTCCGCGCGCGTACCTGCTAGATGTTTTAAGTGAACAGTTTAATCAACAGTTTTGATATTACGAATATATTTATAAATAACACTTTATATGCCATGTATATTTTATATGAAGCATCTATTACAAGATGAAATGCTTGAACGCTCGTTGATGAAAACTATTGTGAGTGGACTCTTGTGCACGGTATTAAGCTGCTTTCTCTGCGGTAACGTTTACAAATTCCATTGTTGTTAGATACCTGCGTAAACGTAGATCCCTGTTGGTAAACCATCCATTGACATCGAGCTTTTGTTACAGCAGTGGCTCGCAGATTGAAAAGCTTCGTAGTTCGTCTGACGGACCATGACCCGTGTACAGGCGGCGGGCCACTTGGCTCGTCATCACATACCTGTGCCGCACACAACCGTGTACTCCGCTCTGGCGAAGTCGTTAGATTAAAATGCGCTAAACCATTGCGGGGGCGCTACCTGTTCCTGACCGCTAACGTCAAAAGGTACTTTCACCTGGCCGAAGTGGAAGTGTATGACGGTATGTTGCCACGGTAACATCACATTCACCTCGACGCATCACAATCTCTATGCACAGTATTTGTACCTGTCAACATAATCCTGTCTGGTGTTATTGATCCGTTTTAGGCGATGCCAACAACAAGCAGTACTTCGTATAGTGTAGGCGTTGAATAATATACCGAATGTTAGTCAACAAAATTTTTTGTTTCCATGTTTAAAATATTATTGTATTGATGCATAACGATGTTTGGTCTTTTAGTTAATTATAACGGAATATGCAAGGATGCTCAATAGTCATGTCATTATATGTGTATTCATTCAGCTGTCATGGAACGTGTGAACCGCTTGTAATGGAACAGTGAACGACTTTTCTTTGAATAGGTGAACCTTTAGTTATGGAATATCTGAACCAGTTTTCATAGCCACGGTGAACCATTTGTCATGGAAAAAGTGAACCACTTGTCGTGGATGTGAAAAACTTGTCTTAACCATGTTCAACGGAAACTTCATCAAGCACTATTACGTCCATCCTTAAGCTATAATGTCCATTGTCTTCCTCGTCGTCACGGTGGTCTTACTGGTCTTAATTTTCCTTCCATCATGCCTTCAATGGAGACGTTGACTAGATGGCTAGGATCTACCGATTTTCACATATCCGAAATTGAACGCCAGACTGAAAACAGAAAGCCTTTGAACACTGCATATTCTAACAACAGTGTTTCAATCCCGGGTTTAAGCAGTCAAAATCCAGTTCGCCCCAGTAGAAGATATTGCTTAAAGGAATCAAAATAAAGAAACAAGCTAAATTAAAATGGCTACCTAATGAATAACATCAACATTATGTACTTGAGACCATGACATATGTTGGGAGTTCACAATGTTGTGTATCCAAACGCGATTCGTATATTGCGTCGATTACCAGCGGTGGTACAGGATCATACACTTTGTGATGATATTTGTATATACAAAGGAGTTGGGGCCATCGTTCGTTTGGAAAATTGAAAATAGTAACTGTTACTAAAAGTGTTATTAAGTTAGATTAATGTTTGTAGACTTCGATCCATTGATGGTCCGCATGACCGGACATCGCGACGACTACAATGTGTCTGCCGTCACTGACGTGAACAACGCCACCTGCCAACAAGTCACAACACCAGAATCCGACGAAGAGTTTACTCTCAAGGTCGAGTTGTCGAATGCTGTCCACAGCCGTCTGACCGTGACAGCAGTGCTGGGCGAAGGAGACTGTCTCGGCTTCCCGGCGACGATGGTGTACACGGAGGGCGATCAGTCAGCTATGCTCCCCTATCACAACAACCCTTCGTTCTGCGACAACACGCCCGGACGGTGCGTCTTTGAGTGCGACTGCAGCGCCACGCCGTGTCAGAACGTTTACCTCGTCATCCTCAGCGCCCCCGACCACTCGCACAACTTGTGTGAAATATTCGTCACGTAGAAAGTGAATATAAGTATCAGCAGTGATAATGGCTCACATTTTCATAAAAATAGTATCTTTAATGCCTCCCCAATTCGACTTAATTTCCGAAAAATAAAACCAGCCTTTATATCTAATACACCGAGACACTAACTGGACATATATTATTGTTGGAATTTTGGAGAAAATCACCTAACAAAGTGCTACTGTCGCAAGAATATTGGAAAATAGCTCAGTATCGATGGACTGTGTAATGTGACACGTGTCTACTCGCTCGTTTGCCAGTTACCGGACACGATTATCAAATAAATAATATCCATTATTTCAGTAAAAGTACGAGTTAAAAAAATTAATCGAATGACTTTCTCAAGCTACGGAACAAATCTTCAACGAACCTGGTATGTAATATGTGTGAAACAATGGTAGTCTTAGGTGGGAGACGTGTGAAAGCTTTGAGTATGTATAACGACTGGAAACCTCGTGATATAATAACGTACCTTCAACTTTTACTTAACAAGATAGAACACTCACATTTTGTGATGCGTGAAATGAACTGTTATGCAATGTTGACCTAAATGGTTCCTTTATCCTAGGACCTTTTGAAAATAAATATATTGAGCACACTTAAAGAACTCTTGACTTTGCAAACTGTGTCTTCTTCCCATTGATCCACTCTGGAGGGTGGTCCACGTCACTCAGTAGCTACTTCTCCTTCTCTCTTTGTTTCCTTCCATCTCTGTCTGTTGTCCAAAATGACTTGTCATTCTTGGTTGTTCTCACCTGCCCTCCTGAGGTCCGTTTTCATGTTGTTGTTTCATCTCAGCTTTGTTCTTCGATCCTCTTCGTCGATTCCTCTCCTCTGTTTCCGTGCTCGTTTTAACATTGTAAAATGTGCAAGCCTATAATTGTTTCGTATAAGCAGCGACAAAAGAGAAGTCATTTAGGCCAACATTGATCGCACAAGTTCCGCGTCGCTCCACACGACCAGACAATCGGTACTTGTCGTAGACATCGCAGCACAGGTCGTTGACAACGGATAACAGAGATAATAGCAGTCATTGTATGAGCTCGCTCAAAATATATACCTTTCATATTTAAACCACATAGTCGACCATTGTGCACAGTTAAGTTCAGTTCAGTTCATCCCGAGACCTGTCAGGTCGTAGGGGAGACATGAGGGACGCAGTCGCAGCGAATGCTCTCCAGCCGGGGCGGTCTAACACAAGTCTCAGTATCGTTTGGACGTCAAGGTCGGTCCACTCCCGTATGTTGTGCTTCCAGATCTTCCTTTGCCTGCCTCTCCGTCTGCTGCCCTCCAGAGTGCCCTGCATGATTGTCTTGGCAAGGGAGTCGTGGCGTGTGACATGACCGTACTTTCTCCTCTTTACTGTTGCGAGGAGAGTGGCTCCTGTGGCCCTACCAGGGCAGTGATCCGGTTTCGGACAAAGTTATTGGTCTTGTGCTCGGCCCAAGATATGTGCAGCAGGCGTCTGAAGCACTTGGTCTCAAACGCCTGTATCTTCTTCGTCATTGCAGCCGTCATTGGCCAACTTTCGCAGATGTAGAGCAGGATGGAGACAACAAGGGCTCTGTACAGTCTGATCTTTGTTGTGAAGCTAACGTTAACGCTTCTCCATATCTTACTGAGTTTGGTCATTGCTGCTGTCGCAAGGGCTATTCGGATCTGAATCTCTTTGTCCGACCGTCCATCTTTGGTGAGTGTGGAGTCGAGATATTTGAACGCATCCACTTCCTCCAGCTTCTGGCCATTCATCGTGATGTCAGTAGTGATGTTTTCAGTGCTGCTGGCCATCACCTTGCTCTTTTCGTAGCTTACTTCCATGCCATAAGCGCCGGCTCTAATCACTAGTCTATTGGTGAGATCTTGGAGCTCGTTGCTGCTTCCTCCAAGAAGATATATATCGTCTGCAAATCGCAGGTTGCTGACCGATCTGCCTCCCACAGAGATGGTGGTGTTGAAGTTGTGGAGGGCTTCTCTCATGATGTGCTCGAGGTAGATGTTGAAGAGAACTGGCGACAGCAAGCAACCTTGACGGACTCCGACTGTGGTCCTAAAGTACTCCCCTATTTGGCTGTTGAGATGGACCGCACTGCTGGCGTTGTTATACACTGCGCTGATGACTTGGGTGATGCCTTCTTCAATGTTGAAGCGCCTTAGCACTTGCCACAGACCTTCGTGCCACATCCTATCTTCTTGAAATCTATAAAGTTGTGGAGCAAGGTGTTCTGGTGTTGCATATGTTTTCGATCAGGATTCTGCAGTTGCAGATTTGTTCTATGGTACTTCTTCCGGGTCTGAATCCGTCCTGCTCTTCTGCTAGTAGTTCTTCTGATTGCTTTTTCAACCGGTTAAAAATGATGCGTAGCAGGATCTTGCTTGGATCGCTAATGAGACTAATGGTTCAGTAGTTTTTGCACTTCCGGATATTTCCTTTCTTAGGTAATGGGATGAAGAGTGACTGTGTCCATTCTTTTGGCCACTGTTTCAAGTTCCAGATCTTGTGGCAAATGGCTGTCATTGCAGTGACCATTCCTTCGCCACCATTTTTGAGCAGCTCCGCTGTAATGCTGTCTGCTCCTGGTGATTTCCCTACTGATATACTGCGGATGGCTTCTTCCACCTCTTCCCTTAAAATAGGCAGTGTTTCTGGTTCTCTCTCTGGGGCCAGTTCTGTCTGCAGCACACTGGTATCAGGCTGCAGAGGGTAATTGTAGAGCTCCTGACTGTACTCCATCCACCTCTTTAAGACTTCGCCAGTCACTGTCAGGAGTGCTCCCATGCTATCTTCAATGACTGATGTTCTGTTTTGCTGCGGCTTGTTCAGGTTCTTCAGTGTGTTGAAGGCTTGCCTGCTGTTACCCTGAGCCATTCCTTTCTCAATACTTGCACACTGCTCCTCAATCAACTGTTCTTTGGCTGCTTTCGTTTCCTTCCGTATCGTCCTGTTGACCTGGCAATACTGTTTCTGTGACTATGGGCTGTACTGTCTGGTCTTTTTCAATTCTCGTCTTTCGTCAAAGAGGTCAAGGATGTTGTTTGTGACCCAAGGTTGTTTCTTCATCCTCTGTCGACCCTGTACCCCCTCAGCTGTTTTGTGGACTACCTCGTTGAAGTTGTTAGTGAGGACATTGATGTCATTGTCCAGGAGGTTGAGTGCCGCAAACTTCCCCCTATCAGAGCTTGAAATACTGTAGCCACTTCGGGATCTTTTAGCTTATCGACATCAAACCTGACACGTGGCTGTGTCGCATGATATTTCTTTTTCAACTTGAGCATCAATGTAAGCATGACAAGGACGTGATCGCTGCCTATGTCAGCTCCTGGGAATGTCCTGGTCTGTGCTTTGTTAATGCTGGACTTGAAGCAACGAGGCGTCAGAATGAAATCAATGTGATTGCGAATCAGGCCGCTTGGTGAGTGCCATGTTGTTCTGCGAGAGAGTTTGTGTGGGTTTAGGGTGTTTGCCAGGGTCAGTCTGAGGCTGCTTGTAAATTCCAGGAGGCGGAGTCCCCTTTCGTTAGTTTCTCCTATACAAAATTTCTCAAGTGTTCTGGACCAGTGTACATGGGCGTCGGGGCCCACTTTTGCGTTCCAGTCACCTTGTACGATGGTGATGTCCTTCTTTGGGGTCTTGGTGATAGTGTTTTCGATGTCTTCATAGAAAGCCTCTACGTCCTCATCATCGTGGGCTGTTGTTGGTGCATAAACCTGGATGATGGAGATGTTCTTAGGTGTAGCTGAGACGCGGATGGAGATGATTCTGCTGGATATGGGGGTGCAGCTGGTAATGCACCCTGTAATTTCCTTCCATCCAATGAAGGCGACCCCGTGCTCGTGCTTGGTCTGGTCATTGTGCATTGTGCACATTAAGCCTAATAATGTAAGACTGTTGTTTCGTTGTTAACGTTTGTCGAACATGGTGTATAAACTCCAGGCAAGTAGCCACGGGGGGTACACGGGTACACTTGAACCCCCCTTTTATGAACCCCCCTCCTAAATTGTGAAACCCCCTAACCCCCATCTTAAAAATAATGTGCCCCTATTTCATCTTAATTTCCCCCTTTCTCAAAAACGTGTACTGTTTAGGTCATAGTTAGGCATGTTTTTTGTTCTCCATCTACTAATAAATACGGCTTAAATCTTTATTTGAGTGGTGACTAAATTGTATTTCGTAACGATAAGGTGAAGGTGTTTGGTTGTGTCACCTAGCGAATGAACCGTGAACTAATCGTATCACTGACTACACACACACCTTAATGGGTTCGGATATGGAGTTACTTTTTGACTACAATCAAGTATAAAGAGAAACCAAGGCCAGAAAAGCATTGCAAGCTTCTTCTGCAGGTAAGAAGAACATGACATTTATTCAACTCTTGTCACATGAACGGTTAAAAAAAGTAAAGGTAAGTTCTTATATAGCGCAGTATCCAGTCCTCAGGACTGCTCAAAGCACTTTACACTTTACTCCCTGGCAGACCTGTTCAATCGAACACCATCTCGACTTCTCTGGGAAGCATTCAGCCACGCTGCAATGAATGCGCGAAGACTATTCGTACACAAATATCCACCACTGTCCATAGCCAGGTACTCGTTCATACAGCTGAGTCAACTGAAGCAATGTAGAGTAAATTAACTTGCCCAAGGTTCGACAACGCCGCACAGGATTCGAACCCGCGTCCTCTCAGTCGAGAGTCCGGAGGTCTCTTCGCTGTGCTACGGCGTTCCATAATTATGAAACCCCCTAACTCCCACGGTTGCGTTCAACAGTAACTCCGGCAAAGAACACTAAATTTTATCATCGCCACCGGCAGCGTTTTTCAAGGCAAGACGGGACGCCATTTTCCCCAAGTTTTGTCCCGTCCTTTGGATTAAATTTGGTGGTATTTGGGAATAACTCGGTTATAGGTCATAGTTAGGCACGCTTTTTTTTGTTCTTCATCTACAGATAAATGCGGCTTAAATCCTTATTTAACTTGTGACTAAAGTATATTTCGTAACGATAAGGTGAAGGTGTTTGCTGGTGTCACCTAGCGAATGAACCGTCAAATAGTTGTCATGGCCACACACCTTACCGGGTATTTAAAGACGTGACAGATATACTGTATACATGAATCTGAGTACATACTATTTATTCTAGTATTAAGAACATCACATTAAAAAATTTAGGAACTGGAAAGAAATGTTTGAAGAAATTCTTTGTACCGCTGTAAATGAATAATTACTATTATGATTATTATTTATACATGTGACAGTGTTGAATTTTAATACATTATTTGCAGTTCCACTTCTCGGGAATCGGATATTGATTAATGTCAGCCAGCCAGAAGTGAAGATGGTGATGTTGAACCGAAGTCAAAATGTCTCAAGTCATCTAGAACAGGTTAGTATAACGCTTGTAAATATCAATCATCGTCTTGAAAATACAATGTCATACCGTTATACTATGTACGGTGTTATGGTATACCAATTTTCTATCATAAATTGTATGGTTGATGAAACATTACGACAATATACAGTTGAACCTAATTATTAAGGTAAGTCTTGGGACTGGGTCAAAGTGACCTGAATAGTATTAATACGTTTTAATCAATGCAATTAGTATTTGTGTATTTATTGTTTGGAAAGTGTTTTTCAAAATGTATCACCACTTTACGACACATTAAGTTTCTGAGTGTAGGGATTTATTCCAATGAAAAGGATTTTCACTTACTACGCCTCAATCAAGTGGATTTCCCATTGTCTTGTCTGATGTTTCAAATGCATATTTGGTTCTCTTTTTGGGTGTTCTTAAAATAGAAGCCAAGCGAATGTCCTGACTCCTGCGCGAAAGCGATCAATGTATGCCAGAAGGACATCTTCCCCAACCTGCATGTGCTACTGCAGGTGGCGTGTACCATCCCCGTGACCTCGTGCGAGTGTGAGAGAGGCGCCAGCGCACGCAGGCGACTGCACACATACATGCGTGCCAGCATGGGCCAGAGCAGGTCGTCATCGTTGGCACTAATGCACATTCACTACGACATCGCAGTGGATGGTAATTCCGACCGTAACGGCATAAAAATGTCCATAGTTACAACAATCTGTTCATCATAACAACGATAATGCTGATCATAGCTCCCATAATGACCATTATGAAAACAATAATCCCCTTCGTAACGATTGTATTGTTCGTAATAAATCGATAATATCCACCATAATATCAACACTATAAAAAGTAACACAGATAATAGAAATAGCACCAACGATATTGTTAATAGACACGCCAATAAAGTCCACTGTAACGAGCAATAGCCATGTCGAAATATCTTATTGTAATACTTTTAAAGTTCACTTTTTCAAATTACACTAGAAAAAACTAAACTGAAAAGCCAACTATAACTGCAAGTTACCGTCCTATATAAATGTAGCTCTACGGTGATATGTCGGCAGTTATGATCTACACGTTTTGGCCTAACAAAAGCGAGTTGCTGTATCAATTAACATGTAGATATTATAAAATGTTCACGTAAGCGAGGCATTTCCACATAAACAACACGGGAACATGTGCATGGTGGGCCGTACACTTTGGCGTGGAGAGAGCACGCGTTACTCGAGTACGAATTGTAAACACAGACACTAAATCTCTATACAGTAAGTGAATAATGCCATATTGTCAATAGAAACATGCACACATGCACGTGCACACATGAACACACGCACGCGCAGACGCACACACACACACACACACACACACACACAGTATAGGACTTTATGTATATTTGTAAGATATACAAGAGGATTCATTTACGCAGACAAAAATATGAACGACGGTGAGCACGTATGTTCGATCATGCGTGTACCAATACCTACTGCCTGACTACATACGCCAAAGTGGTAGAATGAAAGTTGTGATAGTGATGTAGTTGGATCATTGTTGTTGTTGAAAAGATTGGTGAACACGTGTGTTCCTTGCTAAGCAGGTCCCAAGGCAATCACGTCTAGAGTGTACTACACTGTGTATATTATGCCGTGTTGGTCAAGCGTTGACATCGTGCCTTTGACACAACAGTCGCGCATCGATTGCAACGATTTACCGTTGGTCTGACGGACCCGCGTATGGACGGCGGTCAACTCCGCACAACCTTCGAGATCTGTGGCGCACACAACGGCGAAATGGACTCTGGTGAAGTTGTCGGCTTAACGTGCGATGGTCCGCTGTGGGGGCGCTACCTGGTTGTGGGAGCTGTTACAAGCGACGGGTACTTTCACCTCGCGGAAGTAGAAGTGTATGACGGTATGTTGCCACGACATCATCACATGCACGGAATCACGACACATCCTCCATGCTCAGTATTTGAGCCGGTCGAGATATCCCGGGTCAGGAGTCCGTTTTCCGCTAGGTGGCGATACTTACAAATCCAATATGGCGTAATGTGTACACACATTAACTGACCGAACGTTTCTTAACAATATAAATGTTGTTCCTGTTTTTTAGGTTTTTTATTCTGCTGATTTGCCATAATATACAGGCTAGACTGTTAGTGATTCGTTGTAAACGAATACATTGTATTTGTCTACGATACCAACCTTTATCTGCAGAAGAGTGAAAACACAGAGGTTTAGTTTTGTCGCAAACTGTCAAACCAGTAATCGATTTCAATACTTCAATTAATAACAGATGGGAAATCAACACGTGCAATAAACTGTTGTCGGAGGAATATTTGAATATCTGTTAAAGGAACAAGACACTGTGAACCACTTCTCATGGGACATGCGAATAACTGTTCAAGGAACAAGACACTGTAAACCATTTCTCATGGAACATGCGAATAACTGTTCAAGGAACAAGACACTGTGAATCACTTCTCATGGAACACGCGAATAACTGTTCAAGGAATAAGACACTGTGAACCATTTCTCATGGAACATGCGAATAACTGTTCAAGGAACAAGACACTGTGAACCACTTCTCATAGAACACGCGAATAACTGTTCAAGGAACAAGACACTGTGAACCATTTCTCATGGAACATGCGAATAACTGTTCAAGGAACAAGACACAGTGAACCACTTCTCATGGAACATGTGAATAACTGTTCAAGGAACAAGACACTGTGAACCATTTCTCATGGAACATGCGAATAACTGTTAAAGTATTTTAGAACACTTTATTCTAGTTTGAGTGATAATAGGGTAACTTAGCCTTCGATAAGTTGTAAACAAGATTTAACAAACTTGATTATGTGGTAGAATATATAGGAGATAAAGTAGCAACCATAAAACTACTTACATAATATAATATATGTGTAAGCTAGTACTTGCTAGATACTTTGTTCACTGCCAGTACCAGAGGCTAAGTTCAAGGGGGCAGATTCAGACTATTTAGGACAGTTAATTGTAACCCCGGAAATGGTAGCTAAGAATATAAGGGCTATGAAGGATAATAAATCACCTAACCTACTATTGAAATTTGTAGAACAAATTAGCGTAGCTCTTGCTACAGTTTTCAAATTGTCATTAGAAGAGGGAGTGGTTCCTTTAGATTGGATAGAGGCAAACATTATACCGTTATTTAAAACAGGTTCGAGAAACAAGTCAAAGAACTATAGACCAGTGAGCTTAACATAAGTTATTTGCAAATTATTAGAAAGACTAATTAAAGATCGCATGGTGGATTTTCTTGTTAAACATAACTTGATAAACCCATCTGAACATGTTTTTTTAAAGCGAGGTCATGCTTATTAAATATATTATGTTTTTTGGAAGGCATCACTAATTAGGTAGATGAGGGATCACCAGTAAATATCGTCTACTTAGATTTTCAAATAGCTTTCGACAAAATACCGCATCAAAGATTACTGCTTAAACTAAAAGGGATTACAAATATATGTGGCTTGAATTCATATTATATTACATCCTGCTATCTATTTCCATGTCCACCAAGCCAAAAAAATTCAATGAATTAGAAATTCAACATGTTATGCTGTGCATCCGGACATTTTCGAATATGCATATTTTTGGTGCGCTTTTCGGGATGCCGAGATGTGACGTCACATATGACCCATAGTTGACCCTTTCCATGCATTCAGAGCATGTTTACAAGGATAGCTTTCGGATCGAAACGTGAGATAATATACACCAATAAACATACATAGTGTATAATATTATAATATCACTAGAATATCGATGTATCAAGGAGGAGTTGTACAATTTATCATAACAACTTAAATCAGTCATCACATTTCTGTCGGTCCTGCTAGCTCAGTTGATAAAGGCGTTGGCATTTATTTTGTAATCGGAAAGAAACAAACGCGTTTACCAACTGAGCTAGCAGGACCGACAGGAATTCCCTGACTGATTTAAGTTGTTATGATAAATTGTACAACTCCTCCTTCATACATCGATATTCCAGTGATATTATGAGATTATACACGTTACTTTCTATAACTGGATACGATATATGTTTGCTATGTATGTATATTGGTGTACATTATCTCCCGTTGGTTGCATTCGATATAATTATTCTGAAAACGAGCCCAAGCTCGACGATACCTAGTCGACTTGTAGGCTCATTCGCATTCATTGCTTTGAATAAAAATTGAATTCATGTCGAACCGTAAGATAACTGCTTGTTCCTCTATGATGACTTGTGTTTGCATTACATCGGAATATTGCACAATAACTCATTCTGACGCTCGTTTCGACCCCAAAACTATCCATGTAAACATGCTCTGAATGCATAGAAAGGGTCGGCCTGTTGCGCGTGTGAGTCATATGTGACGTTAAGATACCACGTGATCGCCTAGCTCATTACATTTTTCTTTTTGGCGGGAATCGCTACACAGACGGGTTTAAAATCGAATTTATGCTACAAATGTTTAGAAGGATTAAAAGTGATGGAGATAGACAGCATTTACAAGATGATCTTGACAGGTTGATCAAATGGTCTGAAAAGTGGCAAATGTTGTTCAATTTTGGGAAATGTAAATGCCTCCACACAGGACATGGGAACGAAGAGGTAGAATATACAATGGGGGGTACTGTACTAAGTACTACTGTAAAAGAAAAGGACTTAGGGTTAACCATTAGTGCTGATATGAAGGTTTCAGAGCAGTTCGGAATTGCAGCTTCAAAGGGAAATCAAATCCTTGGATTAATTAGGCGAAACATAACGTATAAGGAAAAAGAGCTAATAATACCGCTGTACAAAACAATAGTTAGGCCTCATTTAGAATATTTTATTCAAGCGTGGAGGCCATATCGCAGGAAGGACATAGATATGCTAGAAAGAGTGCAGAGGAGAGCAACTAAATGATACCAAAACTGAGGGATCTTAGTTACGAAATACGCCTAAAAAATGCGGTTTAACAACGCTAGAGACCAGGAAATTGAGAGGAGATCAGATAGAAGTGTTTAAAATATTGAAGGGTTATGAAAATATTGATAGAATTTTTTTTTTCTCAGTTAAGAAATATATAAGGACTAGAGGACATGAACTTACATTAGCAAAGGAGCAGAATAGATTGGATATAAGAAAGTTTTCATTTTCACAAAGGAGTGTAAATGAATGGAACAGATTACCTGCCGATTGTGTGGATGCTAGTAGCGTGAATATGTTTTAAAATAAAATCGTCACGGGGACTTCATTGTCCACCTGCCACCTAGAGTTAATTCTCTGGGTGGCAATCTTGTTAAATCTTGTTAAACTTCTACAAAAAGTAAAATGGATATAGGTTTTCAATAATATTTATATATATACATATGTATATATATATATATTATTATTCTACAAAATATACAGCAAAATCCTATGTCATATTTCTTATAGCATATATTCTATAGAATAGTACATAATTATATATTACTATAGAATAATATAGAATTTCATACAAAATATGTAGAATTATGTACATTTTTAGCTAAGAGTAGCGATAACAGCTACCTTTGTGACATAAACAACAGCAGCGACAAAAGAGCCAACATATAGGCCAAAATTGATCGCACAAGTTCCGCGTCGCTTAACACGATCAATATGTCGTTACTACACCAGAACCTGACAACCATTTAGTTTTTGTATTGGGGGCAGTCCATAGCCGTCTGCCCGTGACGGGATTGCTGGACGAAGGAGACTGTCTCGACTTCCCGACGTCGATGGTGTACACGGAGGGCGATCAGTCAGCTATGCTCCCCTATCACAACAACCCTTCGTTCTGCGACAACACGCCCGGACGGTGCGTCTTTGGGTGTGACTGCAGCACCACGCCGTGTCAGAACGTCTACCTCGTCATCTTCAGCGCCACCCGACCACTCGTGCAAACTGTGTCAATTATTCATGACATAAAAAGAGAATAATAATGCTGCGTTCACACGAAGTTAAACCGGTTTAGCCAAGCGGTTTATGTTCACGTGTGCGACAAACTATGAGAAACATTCGTTACGTAAAGACTGAACACACGAAGCGTTAAATAGTGGGACAACTTTTACATTTAAAAAACAGTAAATATTAAACTCTTCTCTCCGTGATTGTATGGGGTGAGGCTGGCTACGATACTGGTCCTCCATTTACGCTTTTTTCGCCCTTACTAGTTTACACAGCTGCCAACCATCTCCACTTCCACCCATCTTTACCTCTCGTTCTCCGTCTCTCTCCCAGTCACCTCCCTCCCTCCCAATCTCCTCCCTCCCTCCTCCTTCCCCCTCCCTCCACCATCCCTTCTTCCATTCCTCCCTCCTTCCTTCTACCCTCCTTCCTTCCTCCCTTCCTCCTTCCCTCCCTCCGTCTCTCCTTCATTCTCTCTCTCTCACCCTCACTCCGTCCCTCCTCCCGTCCTCCCTTCTCCCTCCGTCCATCCGTCCGACCACACACACACACACACACACACACACACACACACACACACACACACACACACACACACACACACACACACATATATACACACATATTTGGTTCTGAATTAAATAATTCACCAACTACAACGAGTGTGATATCGGAGAACACGAACAGTTCCCAGTCATTCGGTGTATACGCGCATCATTGACGACTGACGGATGACAAACGCTCTGTGTTTAACTGTAGACTGCTGTATGTTCTACTGTTCAAGACCAATCGCCAGTCAATTGTGACATGTCAGTATGGCATATGTCAGCTCCATCAAGCGGGAGACAGCGTCCTGATATATGTTTTGCTTTTTGTTACGATCCAACGAGGTGAGTGTATACAACATAAATGACCATGCTCCGTGATTCGTACGGAGTCTTCGTCATAGTAAGTAAATTAATGTCTTATTTCACTATGGTGACCGTGTAACTTTTACAATGTGAGTTTCAGTGCAATCACTCAGAAATACATATCCTGCGACATCCACATTGATGTAGTTCAGCATTTCTTAATCTTTTTTGACCGCGACCCAAATTCCTGCCGTGCGACTTGCTAAGCGACCCTATCATTCAAACATCATTTATCATAAGGTAAAAAAGTGTTGCAACAAATGATGCAATGAATAATGGAAATATAAATAGGCATAACTTTGATAAACGAGAACGTTTGTTAGACTTGTTTGCGTATATGCAATGACCAAAGAGGTGCGTCTAAAGTTTCTCGTCATTTTGGATATTGATGAGCTCCTGTTGCAGCCTATTGACGCTTGAAATGTCTTCCGGCAGAGCTTCCACTTCAATATCGTGTGGGTTTCGCACTCAGACATAATGTTTATTTGATCACATGCTCGGGGAAGTAGTGATGACATGATATGACTAAGTTCTCGAATTGTTCCACGACAAGGGTTTGGTCCTCATTGAATGAAACTGCATTGTACTATAGAAATAAACTCGGCAGTGGGAAATAAGCTTCCATTTCTTCCTCTGATTTCTTCGTCCACACCATGAGCTTACCCGTGAATAGTGTGAGCTTCTCTGACACCTCAACCAGTGTCTGAGCACGACTTTGCATTAAAGTGTGCAGCAAATATATCCGAAATGCATGCCAATTGCAATATCCTCGTTAAATCTGAGAATCGTGTATCTTTTTCAATAAAACCCTTTCAATAACGTTAAGCAACGCCGCCGCTCGTTGAATCACCTTTCATCGCGACAGCTATCTCACCTCATAATGGTAGAGTAAACGCAGCCAAACTCTGTGCACGTCTCAAGATTCGAAGATTTAGAGACCTAGCTTTGATTAAATTCACGACTTGAGTGACTTCTTGCACCACAGTCTGCAAATCGGGCGACAACTCTTCGAAGCAAGATTCGACCGACGGAGGAGACAACGAAGAACTATTGCTTGCTGACTAACTTCCTTCACACGAGCATGCAGTGTAACATATACGTGTAGATGAGATGGCGTACGGATCGTGCCATAAAGGTCTCTGTTCGGTTATCCTGTCAACGTCACCTCCGCAGACGCCAGGCATCATGTCGACAGCTGCTGATTACACCAATTCCTCGCCGATGGTGCGTGGCTTCTTCTGTTTTGCAATTCGCCATGCCTCCAAATAAGACGCCAAAGAAGCATGCTGGACTGAGTATACCACCTTGGTGATGGGAACTTCCATCCGCAGACACTTTAATTGTTTGTCATTCCTTTCGAAAAAGTTCATGTTTATCCAGAAAAGCACAGTGCTTCGATATATCGCCTGATTCTGAGTTTAATTTTCTCTCGTTAAGACTCATTTTTTATCCTAATCCTGAAACTCGAATTAACTACGTTAAATCGCGACCCACGCACGACGCTCGTGTGGCGAATACAACTGTAATTATTTCAAAGTCATGCAATATTTGGCATCAATTAGTTGTCTCGAATGTATCTAGAGCGGGCAAGAGAAACAAGTAATTCAACAATTCGAAAGATACTGGAAACTGAGCGACCTATTCAATTAGCTTGGTGACCCAATTTTGAGTCGCGATCCAGGGGTTAAGACCCGCTGATATAATTATATATATATGTATATATATATATATATATATAATATATATATACATATATATATAATATTATCTACATTTTATCTGTATAAATGTGGATGTGGATGGATATATATACTATATATATAATTAGCAATTCACAATATTACGATATAGTAATAATAATAACAAATATATAATTACAACAACAAATAATACGAAAATATTTTCAAACATAATTAATAAAAACTAGTTTCTATCTAGGTATAGACAATCATGCTGGCATATCGACTTGAAAATGTTCACAATTGTGAACTGCCTTGAGGACAATATTTTCAAACAGCGTTTTAAATCTTTCTACGGAGACCTCATTTCTATTACGTTTCTAGAGAGTGCTCAAATGTCTCACCCCAGTAAGCAAACAAAGCAGTGACCTGCTTTTGAACATGAATATTTCAGCAGCCGCGGCCGACCGAGCAGACGAACTAATGACAAGTATCAATACATAGCCATAGCAAGCGGTTATATAACGCATGCGAACATATTTTGTAACGATCCTACAGTAAGAAATAGAATCATTATTAAAACATGTAGTCAGTCTTTAACATTAGAAAATACACGTGCATACTGCTTTAACATTGTTATTAACGTTCGATAGTAAAACGTGTCCGCTACTGCCCCGTATAACGCTCCAGTAGTCAGTCAACGACTGCATCCCTGAGAAGTACAGTTTACTTGCACATAGTGACATGGTGTGGTGAAGAAAAGTTTATAAACAAGTGGAATTATTGATTGATGAGAATAATTCTTGCCTTAATATCATTCATAAAGTTGCAGTAAACATATATCGAGTAGAAGTTGTGCTTAAAGTTAGTTAGTTAAAGTATTTTAGAACACCTTAGTATAGTGAGTGATAATAGGGTAACTTATACTTCGATAAGTTGTAAACAAGATTTATCAAACGTGATTATGTGGTAGAATATATAGGAGATAACGTAACAACCATCAAACTACTTAAATAAGATAATATCTGTGTAAGCCAGTACTTGCTAGATATTTTGATTATGTAGCATTGTTGTTAAAATTAAGCAAGGGCGATAATCGGGCGGCGTAACCTAAGTAAATATAGCGGATGGCGATCAACGCACTAGTTGAGCAGATGTGTGAAGAAGAGGGGGCGGGATTCATAGATTTAGACATGTAGACAGGGAGGGAACAACTGGGATAGTACAGAATATAGACAGTTAGTGAGGAAGCTAAAGAAGACAAGAGTTGAACAGATTATTCTGTCAGGAATTTTTTTAGTAATGGGAGGAAGGGGGGCAACGAATAGAAATTGCAAGAGGATGGCGTTCAACGCACTAGTTGAGCAGATGTGTGAAGAAGAGGGGGTGGGATTTATAGATTGATTAGGATACTTTGTTGGGAGGGAAGATATGTACATGAGAGATGGCCTCCATCTTAGTGGAAAGGGGGCAGCAGTTTTCTCAGAGAACCTGCTGCGATCCGTTGACAGTGAGACAGGTTGCATCTATTTAAACTAGATTCGCAGGGGGGACTCACAGGAAAGCCTGAAACTGGAGGCATAGATAAAGACAGCACAAATAAATCAGCAAAGAACAGTCTGGAAAACTCTTCTGAAGCTGGATATAAATGTGTTTGTTTAAATGCAAGGAGTATAGTAAACAAAAGAAATGAACTAAACATTATGGTAGAAGATATTGATCCTCACATAATAGGTACAACCGAATCATGGACCAACACCGATATATCAGATGCCGAATTGGGACAGACAGGATACGTAATGTTTAGGAAATATAGAATGGAAGAGAGGGAGGTGGAGTTATTTTATATATTAACGAATATATCCAGGCTTATGAAATAAAATTAGAAAGAGAAGCAGAATGCGAAGAAGCTGTTTGGTGTAACATAGTTACAAGAAACTTAACGTTAACAGTTGGGTTAGTTTATCGAAGTCCAAACATAAGCATAGAAGAGAATGAAAGCATTCAAATCGCTATAAGGGAAGTAAGCAAACAGGACTGTATCATTATGGGGGATTTTAAACACGGGCATATACAATGGAAATCTCTACAGAGTATGGCTTGTGAGGACCACAAGTTTTTAGTTTTAGTTCAAGATACTTTCCTTTCTCAACATGTGCTAGAACCAACCATGGATGAGAATGTGTTAGACATAGTTCTGTCCTCACATAATGAATTAGTTACCAATGTCAAAATACATGAACCACTGGGGAGTAGTGATCACAACCAGATACATTTTATCACCAACGTAAAATCAGAAAGGAATAATAAAAAGCAGTATAGGAGAAATTTCCACAAAGGAAGGTATAAAAACATGATGAAATATTTAGCAAAGATAGACTGGAATAACACACTAAAAATAAGACAGCAACAGAATGCTGGAATATATTAAAGAGTGAAATTAAGTGCATAGTCGATAAATTTGTAAAAAACAAGGGAATCGAAAGAAGCCATTAGAACAATTAAGTATAAACAAATGATGTGGAAGTCATATAGATGTACTGGAAATGATGAAGACTACAACAGTTATAAAGAATCACTTAACCAAGCTATAGCTGAAATAAAAAATTCAAATAGAAGCTATCAACAACAATTAGCTAGTACTATAAAAGATGGAAACAAGAGTTTTTATGCGTATGCTCGAAGCAAACAGAAAGTTCAAAACAAGGTCGGTCCTCTAGAAGATAGCGCTGTAAATAGAATATCAGAGGGATTCTTAATGGCAGAAGACCTGAATGAGTATTTTAGTTCAGTGTTTACCAGAGAAGATATTAGATCACAGCCAGTACCAGAGGCTAAGTTCAAGAGGGCAGATTCACACTATTTAGGACAATTAATTGTAACCCCTAAAATGGTAGCTAAGAAAATAATGGCTTTGAAGGATATTAAATCACCTGGAGTGTCTAGAATTCCGCCCAAGTTACTATTGGAAATTGTAGAAGAAATTAGCGTACCGCTTGCAACAGTTTTTAATTTGTCATTAGAAGAGGGAGTGGTCTCTTTAGAATGGAAAGAGCAAACATTATACTGTTATTTAAAAAAGGTTCGAGAAACAAGTCAGAGAACTATAGACCAGTGAGTTTAACATCAGTGATTTGCAAATTATTAGAAAGACTAACTAAAGATCACATGATGAATTTTCTTGTTAAACATATCTTGATAAACCCATCTGAACATGGATTTTTTAAAGCGAGGTGATGCTTAACAAATATGGTATGTTTTTTGGAAGACATCACTAAGTGGGTAGATGAGGGATCACCAGTAGATATCGTCTACTTAGATTTTCAAAAAGCTTTCGACAAAGTACCACATCAAAGATTACTGCTTAAACTAAAGGCCCAAGGCATAGGAAATGGTATAATAAACTGGATAGAAAAATGGCTGATTGACAGAAAACAACGTGTAGTAGTTGATGGGAAGGCTTCAAACTCGAAAACAAAACGGTATTGAATGGGGTACCACAGGCATCAGTATTAGGACCTATGTTATTCTTAATATATATCAACGACTTGGATGATGAAATAACAAGCAAGTTGGTGAAATTTGCTGATGATACAAAAGTGTTTAGGAGGATTAAAAGTGATGGAGATAGACAGCATTTACAAGATGATCTTGACAAGTTGATCAAATGGTCTGAAAAGTGGCAAATGCTGTTCAATTTTGGGAAATGTAAATGCCTCCACGCAGGACATGGCAACAAAGAGGTAGAATATACAATGGGGGGTACTGTAATAAGTACTTCTATAAAAGAAAAGGACTTAGGGTTAACCATTAGTGCTGATATGAAGGTTTCAGAGCAGTGCGGAATTGCAGCTTCAAAGGGAAATTAAATCCTTGGATTAATTAGGCGAAATATAACGTATAAGGAATAAGAACTAATAATACCGCTGTACAAAGCAATATTGAGGCCTCATTTAGAATATTGTATACAACCGTGGAGGCCGTATCGCAGGGAGGACATAGATATGCTAGAAAGAGTACAGAGGAGAGCGACTAAAATTAGACCAACACTGAGGGATCTTTGTTTTTTTTTAATATAATAATAATGGTTTATTACAGAAACTGTGATACATTCCAGTCAATTACATACATAGATTGCCATGGTTTCTGTAATGAGGGTATAAAGCCACGAGTGGCTGATTAGCCCTCACAATACATGTGATACATAGGTAAATTCCATGGTGCAAGATAACAATTTGTGTGATTGAAGAAAGAAGAAAAAACAGAAACATGAATCACAACAGTACTATTTTCTTGAATACTTCATGTAAAATAGCAACAAAGAATGCTATTTATATATGTCATTAATATTATTTACTAGCAAAAAATTCTTAAGTTGACGCGTTGCTAACGCATAATTACAATTACAATCCACTGTTGTCGCCATATAGTTCCATAATTTGACACCTCGGTATCTAATGGTTTTATATAATACATTACTTTTTGAAATCGGCACATGTAGTAAGTCTGCGTTGCGTGTCCTATGTTCGTGTAGTTCGTTATTTCCAATGAACATCCTTGTCATAACTAACGGAAACATGTTCTTAACGATTTTGTACATAAACAGCACAACCGTGTATTCGTAGATTTTTCTTATTGGTAAAATAGACAGCTTCTGGAAGAGTTGGTCTGTGTGCGCTCTGTATGGAGCTGACATAATTAACAGAATTGCATACTTTTGTAATTTGAATAAGATGTGTATTATATGCTTCTCCCCACACTTCGACACAATACGTTAGATATGGATATAAAAATGTATAGTATAATGTTACAAGGGATGATCTACTCAGGGTTTTTATAGCTTTACTGATAATTCCAACGGCTTTGGCTATTTTAGATTTTATATACTGTATATGAAAAGTCCAGGACAAATTAGCATCGATTAAAATTCCTAAGAATTTTGTGTTTTCTACTTGAGTAATTAGTAGTCCATCAATAGGGATGGCAATTGGATTGGATACCTTTTTATTTACTGATTTGAAGACAATAAAATGTGTTTTACTGATATTTAAAGAGAGTTTATTACTCTTTAACCAAATAACTAATTTTTGCAGTTCATGATTCATCACAGTTTCTAGCTCGCTAAGACTGTTACCATTGACAAAAATATTTGTATCATCAGCAAATATAATAGGAAATAGGATATCTGATTCGTTAACAATGTCGTTAATATAGATTAAGAATAACAGTGGGCCTATTATTGATCCCTGTGGGACACCACACCAAATAGACTGAATGTTCGATTTTGTTCCATCAAATAAAACATACTGCGTTCTATTAGACAAATAACTTTCCAGCCAGGCAAGTGCTCTTCCTCTAATGCCATAATGTTCTAGTATATTAAGTAATATTTTATGGTCAACTGTATCGAAAGCTTTACTGAAGTCAAGAAAAACTCCTAGTAAGTAGTCACCATTATTTATAGCTGTGGAAATTTTGTCTACTAGTTGCACAAGAGCCATGTTTGCAGAATGCTTCTTCCTAAGTCCAAACTGGTAATCATATAAGATGTTATGTTTGTTTATGAAAGATGTTAATCTGTTGTACATTATTTTTTCTAGAACTTTAGAAAAAACTGGCAAAATCGATATTGGACGGTAATTGTTTACAACTGTCTTGCCACCGCCTTTGTATATCGGGATCACTTTTGCTCTTTTCAGGTCGTCTGGAAAAATACCTTTAGTTAACGACAAGTTAATAACATGTGTTAAAGGAAGTAAGGAAGTATGATATGTTAATTTAACAATATGTGGAGTTACTAAGTCCCAACCAGGGCTTGATATTTTTAGATCTTTGATTATAGTTTCTACTTCATTCAGTTCAACTGGGGAGATAAATATTGTATGAAAGTTTCGATGCTTAATATATAATGACGGGTCAATACCATCTTTGGTAATCTTTTCAGCCAACGATGGTCCAACCTTAACATAACAGTTATTGAAGTAATTGGCAATTACCTTTTTATCGGTTATTAATTGATTATTAATAGTTATCTTCGGAGATTGGGGAGGTTTTTTATTTTTATTAATTATTTGCTTAATAAGTTGCCATGATTTCAGAAGATTTGATTGATTTTGCTTTAATAACTGTTGATAGTGATTTCTTTCTGCTCTTCTTAAAATTGAGTTAAGTTTATTGCGGTATGCTTTATAGTTAGTTTCATTAGTAAGGGTAGGTGCTTTTTTGTAGTAGGCGAATAATAATTTATTTTATTTTATGGAGGTCTTCAGCCCATGTGATAGCCAAGGTTTCCTATTACTGTATTTGTGTTTAATCTTTACTCCAGGAAAGCAGTTAAGATAATGCTTACCAAACTGTGAATAGAAAGCAGCACATGCATTATTTGGGTCATCAAGCTCAGAAGTAACAAGAGACCAGTCAGCGTTAGTTAGACTTGTTGTAAACTTTGATATGTTCTGATCGGTATAAAACCTCTTAGTTATGTATGTTGTGTTTACATAAGTTGAACAACTATTGTTATCGACATAGAAGACAGGAAAATGATCTGATATATCTGTATATAGTATACCAGAACAGGTTTCTGTGCTATTTATAGTTAGGTTATTAGTAAAAATGTTGTCAATAAGTGTGGCAGAAGTAGCAGTTACTCTAGTTGGCTTGCTAATGAGAGGAATATATGACATGGTATACATACATTCAAGAAATTCTGAGCTAGGTACATGTTTATCCACATTTAGCAGATTGATATTGAAATCACCCATGAGATAACACAGGCAATTCTCTTTATGGATATTTTTTAAAATAGCATGCAAGATTGAGGTGAATACATTTATGTCTTTGTCTTGCGGCCTGTACACAACTCCTATAATAACGTTCCTTTTATATGTAAATATACCTTTATCCAACTCAGTAAATACACACTCTATATCTTCATTACTTTTGTCTAAATCTTCTCTTCGTTTGTAGAGAAGCGAATCTTTTATGCAGACCGCCACGCCACCACCATTTTTATTGTTTCTGTAGTTACTTACCATATGGTAACCTGCAATGTTATAAGTATCAACATTGCTTTCCTGTAGCCACGTTTCAGAGAATCCAATTATTGAAAAAGAGTGATTGAGATTGGCAAAGTAATTTTCAAATTGTTGGTGGTGGCGAGGCATACTTCTGATATTGACATGAACAACAGAGAATGTGGTATCTGTTACACCAATTTGTATGCATGACTTATTAAAGGTATCTTCTATATGGTAATTACATTTATTCATGTTTTGAGTGAATTCACAATAGTAATGTGTATCTGGATCAGAGTTAAATAGGATGTCTGTATCTGACTCACTGTTGATTTCAAGCTTTCTTTTCTAGTTCTTGGAATGAGAAAGAAATATTAACATGCATCCAACTTTCAGATATGACATCTATAAATTCACAGTCATTGTCGAGATGATTGTATGGAAAAATGTTAGACATACATTTTATACAATATCAATAGTCACAGTAATCTCGAAAATTGTGTTTGTTCAATACTGTGATACAATTAACATGATAATACCCTTTACAAGTAATGCATTGTAGTACAGTGGAGCAACTATGCACTCTCTTTTTACATATTTGGCAGAAGCATTTATCTCTATCCATTATCGATCGGTGTAAACATATGTTCTTGCTGTGATTCAAAGAGTGCTAAAAGAATTAGTGAGTAATTCATAGTACGTAACTCGTAGGAATAAAGCAAGGTGGAATTCATTACTATCAACATACATGTATGTTAATTTCACCCATTTGTATTAGAGTAATAGAATCATGATCTCCATTAGTAGTGTATGTGCTGCACGATAGACAAATACATATACACATTGTGTAAATGATGACAAATGTCATACCATTAATGGCATACAGCGACTCCAGCGTTAGACAGCCAGTTTGGTGAGTTCCGATCGGTTCTTAATTTGGACGACCCGGTTAGAAGTGTCCCGTATCAGGATATTTCCGTCAACAGTCCAAACGTCGTTTAGTTTGCCGGTCTTTTTGGCATTGCGGCACTCGTAAAGTAGGTGGGATCTTTGCTTCGTGAGGTCGTCGTTAATGTAGTATACCGGGTGGGATGTCGGTGTCGCTGACGGTCCTGGGGCTGGTTGTTCGTATTTAATGTGTTTCCGTGTCACGAAGACACGGCGTCTCGTTCGATATGTCGCGAACTTGATGAGGATCGGACGTGTCTTACCAGGGAGCTTTGGGCCAACACGATGTATGCGGTCTACTTCCTCCACCGTCAGTGGTGGTAGAAGCGCCGAATTCATCACACTTAGTGTCTCCTCGAGTACGTCCTCGCCCTCCCGTTCGGGAATCCCCGAAATGCGCAGAGAGTTGCGCCTGGAATATTGCTCGAGGGCGTCCGCCTTCTCTTCAAGGTCTACAACACGATCTCGGAGATCGGCGTTCTGCTTGTCTTTAGCTCCGACTATTCTTCTGAGGTCAGCAACTTCCTGCCTCAGTTCGTTGACCAGGATTTCCTTGAGCTTATTTGCGACCTTGGGGTCGCACAGTGCCTCAAAAAGACCAGATGAGAAATCGACTTCTTTTTCTGTCGCCGTCGATGACCCCCTAGATCGACCCATGTCTAACAGACTGTGACGAGGGAGTGTCGCAGTCTGTTACCACACAATTGTTTATATTGTCTAGCTGGTCGCTGTGCTGCCTGACTTTGGTCGGTGGATTACGTAATTACAGGGCAGTGACAGAAGAAAGTTCAATTCAGGCACCGATCACTGCTGTCCACCAAGACGCGGCAGAGACAGTGGTCACGGTCGACTGACGACACCAAACATCATCGTAAAACTCAGCATTCTACCTACCGCAGAGAGTTCACAACTTCAATGGGCACTGCATCGTGAATCCACCTGCTATTATGAAGGCTCAGATCATAATTCTTGAATGAGTAGTATATGCGTTCTGCCAATATTTGAAGTAATGTTGGAGCACGAACACAGCGCTGGTCAGATCCAATCTCACACCACGTGACCAAGTTATGTAATTCCCCTAAAAGAATGTGGTTTAACAACACTAGAGATCAGGAGATTGAGAGTAGATCAGATAGAAGTGTTTAAAATAATGAATGGCTACGAAGATATTGTTAGAAATATTTTTTTCTCAGTTAAGAAAAATACAAGGACTAGAGGACATGAAGTTACATTAGCAAACGAGCAGTGTAGATTAGATATACGAAAGTTCTCATTTTCACAAAGGACTGTAAATTAATGGAAAATATTATCTGGTGATTGTGTGGATGCTAGTAGCGTGAATATGTTTAAACATAAAATCGACTCATACCTCAGAAGGGCGGGATACACATAGATAAAAGGGTTGGACTCTCGAGAAGCCAAGGGGCTTCCTTGTCCACCTGCCACGTAGAGTTATTTCTCTGGGTGGCAATCTTGTTAAATCTTGTGAAAGCTGACATTAGGCGTTTCATTTGGTTAACCAAATATAACCGTCTGTGCAGCTTGGAACACGCATTGGTCACTTGAGCATTCCAAATGAGATTATTATCAACTAAACTTGCTCAAGCTACCCATAGTAGCATACCGAAGATTATGAGGAGACACAATAGAAGCATACAACATAATGTACAACGTGTAAGATAATCCACCTGCACCAAAACTCCTGAAACGGAACGAAGTGTCACAAAGATCAGGTAATAGAGGACACTCTCTCAAATTATTTACCCAAAGAGTTAAGTTAAACCTGAAAAAAAAATGCATTCCCACTAAGAGTGGTAGAATCATGGAATAGTCTCCCACAGACAGCAATATATGCTAGACCATTAAATTCATTCAAAAATTCGTCTAGACAAATTTGTGTCTAACCAGGCAATATATTGTGACTATGAAGCTCCACTAATAATAAATACTGGAACGGGAAATCATGAGTTTTTAACATTTGATTTGATCTAAAGATATGACCACCAAGGAACCGAGTGGATTCTGTGATCAGAATCATCCGAAGATATCCTAAGGTATAATCCAAGTACTCCTTGAAACCTCCATGGTAATATAATACACATACTAATGTTGCCGACAGAGAGATTATAGTTTATTGCAAAGCTACATTTAACTAGCTCACCCGATGTGCACTCAATGAATGAACTGCGTCGCCTAATTAGTGTCTTGCACGTTCTTGTGTCGGTTATGATCTGGTCAGTTGACGTGCATCTGAGCCTTCGAGGCAGAATAAACATAGGGAAATAAAGACTTGGACATCTGGGTCACAATTGCCCTGTTCCAAGGCGACCAGACAAACATCCGAATTCAAATGTGTTGTGATGTTCGAATGAGACACACCGAATGAGACACACCAGCGACACTGAATATACTTTAAATGGAATGTTCGTTTCTGAGGTGACTGCAACAAACCCACTTTGTTCTGCAGTAGTCACAATGGACGAGAACATTGCTCGGGGAAAGAGGGCGTGGATGAGTTCACTGCACGCCGATGATTACGCCGACCTCGGCGTAGATGGAGACCCCAATACATACTTCCATACAGGCAAGGGAAATCAGGCGTGGTGGGCTGTAGACCTGGGGGCCGAGAAAGCACGCGTCACACGAGTACGAATTAAGAACAGAATAGCTAGTCGTACGGGTGAGTTAACAATGTCGTATTGTCGAACACACGCACGCATTTACGAATACGTACACACACTCACGCACGCACACATACACACACACACACACACACACACACACACACACACACACACACACACACACACACACACACACACACACACACACACACACACACACACCATCTTAACAACTTAAACTTACTTTCTGCTATTCCTTTCGGGACATAGGGCGACGAGGTTCCTTCATCTTCATCTTATACGGTCATTTGTAACTTCTTTGGCCTGATTCCAGGTGATTTCCATTTCTGCCAAGTCTTCCATAAATGTCTTGCGCCAAGACTTAGTCGGCCTTCCTCTTTTCCTGTTACCACCTTCCGGGAACCACTCCATCGCTACATGCGCAAGTCTGTCCCTCAGTAGTTGTAGCACATGCCCAGCTAGTCTCATTCGCCTACACTTGATGATGTCTCCAGACCTGCCCTCCTCATCACTTCTTCATTGGTGATGTGCTCTCTCCATAATATGCCCAATATGAACAGAAGGCATCGCCGGTGGAAGGTCTCTAATTTTTTGGATATTCTCACTGTATCTTCCACGTCTCGCAGGCATGTATCGCTGTTGCTATTACAATTGACATGTAGAGACGTAATTGTATAGCCTTATTGATGGTGGTAGTGGACCTTATAGGACGTAGTCTTTGGAACACTGCTGAGGCCTTGCTTAACGTCTTTCGCACATCTACTTCCGCGTCACCCTCGCTAGAGATGTAGCTTCCGAAGTAGGGGAGTACTCGACGCACTGCAGGGTGCCACCCCCTCCTTCCATAGTCTTCTTGTCACTACCATGCTTCTTCAGTCTCAAAGTCATCTCTCTCCTTAACGTATGTCTCCACGTTTCGTTAGTTCTCACACAATGCCTTCATTCAGCTTAGCTACTATCATGCACGGTCACCATGGGAACGCATGCATGCAGGCACGCTCGCACTCACGCACGCTCACACACATGCACGTATACACAGTGTCACTGATGCATGCACATGCACATAAATACACACACAAGTACACACACGCTCTTCTTCGCGCGCGCGCACACACACACACACACACGCGCGCGCAAAACGACACACGCACAAACGCACACGCGCACTTTCACCCCCACGCATGCATGCATACATGCACGAACGCACACATACTAACACACACAAGTACACACACGCGCGTTTCTTCGCGTGCGCGCACACACACGCAAACACACACACACACACACACACACACGCGCGCGCATACCGACACACTGACACACCGACACACGCACAAACGCACACGCACACCCCCATGCATGCATGCACGCACACATAACGTAACGTACTCTATATATGTGACATACAAGAAAACACTTGGTTTTTTGGCAGTAAATCTAAGTGTGGTGTATACGTGCATGTGTCCGCGCGTACAGTTAAATCAACAGTTTTTATATTACGAATGTATTAATAAATAACACTTTATATGCTATGTATATTTTATATGAAGCATCTATTACACGATTAAATGCTTGAACGCTCGTTGATGAGAACTATTGTGAGTGGACTCTTGTGCACGGTATTAAGCCACTTTCTCTGCGGAAACGTTTACAAGTTCCATTGCTGTTAGATGCCTGCGTAGAACGTAGATTCTTGTTGATAAACCATCCATTGACATCGAGCTTTTGCTACAACAGTGGCTCGCAGATTGATAAGCTTCAACGTTAGTCTGACGGACCATGACCCGTGTACAGGCGGCGGACCACTTGGCTCGACATCACCTACCTGTGCCACACACAACCGTGTACTGGGCTCTGACGAAGTCGTTAGATTAAAATGCGCTAAACCGTTGTGGGGGCGCTACCTGTTCCTGGCCGCTAACGGCAAAGAGTACTTTCACCTGGCCGAAGTGGAAGTGTATGACGGTATGTTGCCACGGTAACATCACATTCACCTCGACGCATCACAATCTCTATGCACAGTATTTGTACCTGTCAACATAATCCTGTCTGGTGTTATTGATCCGTTTTAGGCGATGCCAACGACAAACAGTACTTCGTATTGTGTAGGCGTTGAATAATATACCGAATGTTAGTCAAAAACATGTTTTGTTTCTATGATTAAAATACTATAGTATTGACGCATAACGATGTTTGGTCTTTTAGTTAATTATAACGGAATATGCAAGGATGCTCAATAGTCATGTCATTATATGTGTATTCATTAACAGTAAGCCAGCTGTCATGGAACGTGTGAACCGCTTGTAATGGAACAGTGAACGACTTTTCATTGAATAGGTGAACCTTTAGTTATGGAATATCTGAACCAGTTTTTATAGCCGTGGTGGACCATTTGTTATGGAAATAGTGAACCACTTGTCGTGGATGTGAAAAACTTGTCTTAACCATGTTCAACGGAAACTTCATCAAGCAATATTATGTCCATCCTTAAGCTATAATGTCCTTTGTCTTCCTCGTCGTCATGGTGGTCTTACTGGTCTTAATTTTCCTTCCATAATGCTTTCAATGGAGACGTTGACTAGATGGCTAGGATCTACCGATTTTTACATATCCGAAATTGAACGCCATACTGAAAACAGAAAGCTTTTGAACACTGGATATTCTAGCAACAGTGTTTCAATCCCGGGTTTAAGCAGTCAAAATCAAGTTCCATTTAAAAAAAAAACGATAAAGAGACGTTCGCCTCAGTAGAAGATATTGCTTAAAGGAATCAAAATAAAGAAACAAGCTAAATTAAAATGGCTACCTAATGAATAACATCAACATTATGTACTTGAGACCATGACATATGTTGGGAGTTCACAATGTTGTGTATCCAAACGCGATTCGTATATTGCGTTGATTACCAGCGGTGGTACAGGATCATACACGTTGTGATGATATTTGTATATACAAAGGAGTTGGGGCCATCGTTCGTTTGGAAAATTGAAAATAGTAACTGTTACTAAAAGTGTTATTAAGTTAGATTAATGTTTGTAGACTTCGATCCATTGATGGTCCGCATGACCGGACATCGCGACGACTACAACGTGTCTGACGTCACTGACGTGAACAACGCCACCTGCCAACAAGTCACAACACCAGAATCCGACGAAGAGTTTACTCTCAAGGTCGAGTTGTCGAATGCCGTCCACAGCCGTCTGACCGTTACAGCAGTGCTGGGCGAAGGAGACTGTCTCGGCTTCCCGGCGACGATGGTGTACACGGAGGGCGATCAGTCAGCTATGCTCCCCTATCACAACAACCCTTCGTTCTGCGACAACACGCCCGGACGGTGCGTCTTTGAGTGCGACTGCAGCGACACGCCGTGTCAGAACGTTTATCTCGTCATCCTCAGCGCCCCCGATCACTCGCGCAACTTGTGTGAAATATTCGTGACGTAGAAAGTGAATATAAGTATCAGCAGTGATAATGGCTCACATTTTCATAAAAATAGTATCTTTTATGCCTCCCCAATTCGACTTAATTTCCTAAAAATAAAACCAGCCTTTATATCTAATACACCGAGACACTAACTGGACATATATTATTGGTGGAATTTTGGAGAAAATCACCTAACAAAGTGCTACTGTCGCCAGAATATTGGAAAATAGCTCAGTATCGATGGACTGTGTAATGTGACACGTGTCTACTCGCTCGTTTGCCAGTTACCGGACACGATTATCAAATAAATAATATCAATTATTTAAGTAAAAGTACGAGTTTAAAAAAATTATCGAATGACTTTCTCAAGCTACGGAACAAATCTTCAACGAACCTGGTATGTAATATGTGTGAAACAATGGTAGTCTTAGGTGGGAGACGTGTGAAAGCTTTGAGTATGTATAACGACTGGAAACCTCGTGATATAATAACGTACCTTCAACTTTTACTTAACAAGAAAGAACACTCACATTTTGTGATGCGTGAAATTAACTGTTATACAATGTTGACCTAATTGGTTCCTTTATCCTAGGACCTTTTGAAAATAAATGTATTGAGCACACTTAAAGAACTCTTGACTTTGCAAACTATGTCTTCTTCCCATTGATCCCCTCTGGAGGGTGGTCCACGTCAATCAGTAGCTTCTTCTCCTTCTCTCTTTGTTTCCCTCCATCTCTGTCTGTTGTCCAAAATGACTTTTCATTCTTGGTTGTTCTCAGCTGCTATCCTGAGGTCCCTTTTCGTGTTGTTGTTCCATCTCAGCTTTGGTCTTTGATCCTCTTCGTCGATTCCTCTCCTCTGTTTCCGTGCTCGTTTTAACATTGTAAAATATGCAAGCCTATATTGTTTCGTATAAGCAGCGACAAAAGAGCACTTGTGTAGGCCAACATTGATCGCACAAGTTCCGCGTCGCTCCACACGACCATACAATCGATACTTGTCGTAGACGTCGCAGCACAGGTCGTTGACAACGAAAAACAGAGATAATAGCAGTCATTGTATGAGCTCGCTCAAAATATATACCTTTCATATTTCAACCACATAGTCGACCTTTGTGCACAGTTCAGTTCAGTTCAGTTCATCCCGAGACTGTCAGGTCGTAAGGGAGACATGAGGGAAGCAGTCGCAGCGAATGCTCTCCAGCCGGGGCGGTCTAACACAAGTCTCAGTAGCGTTTGGACGTCAAGGTCGGTCCACTCCCGTATGTTGTGCATCCAGGTCTTCCTTTGCCTGACTCTCCGTCTGCTGCCCTCCAGAGTGCCCTGCATGATTGTCTTGGCAAGGGAGTCGTGGCGTGTGACATGACCGTACCTTGCCAACTTTCTCCTCTTTACTGTTGCGAGGAGTGGCTCCTGTGGCCCTACCAAGGCAGTGATCCGGTTTCGGACAAAGTCTGAAGCACTTGGTCTCAAACGCCTGTATCTTCTTCGTCATTGCAGCCGTCATTGTCCAACTTTCGCAGCCGTAGAGCTGGATGGAGACAACAAGGGCTCTGTACAGTCTGATCTTTGTTGCGAAGCTAACTTTAACGCTTCTATATATCTTACTGAGTTTGGTCATTGTTGCTGTCGCAAGGGCTATTCGGATCTGGATCTCTTTGTCCGACCGTCCATCTTTGGTGAGTGTGGAGCCGAAATATTTGAAAGCATCCACTTCCTCCAGCTTCTGGCCATTCATCGTAATGTCAGTAGTGATGTCTTCTGTGCTGCTGGCCATCACCTTGCTCTTTTCGTTGCTTACTTCCATGCCGTAAGCGCCTGCTCTATCCACTAGTCTATTGGTGAGATCTTGGAGCTCGTTGTTGCTTCCTCCAAGAAGATATATATCGTCTGCAAATCGCAGGTTACTGACCGATCTGCCTCCCACAGAGATGGTGGTGTCGAAGTTGTGGAGGGCTTCTCTCATGATATTCTCGAGGTAGATGTTGAAGAGAACTGGCGACAGCAAGCATCCTTGACGGACTCCGACTGTTGTCCTAAAGTACTCCCCTATTTGGCTGTTGAGATGGACCGCACTGCTGGCGTTGTCATACACTGCGCTGATTCAAGGAACAAGACACTGTAAACCATTTCTCATGGAACACGCGAATAACTGTTCAAGGAACAAGACACTGTGAACCATTTCTCATGGAACATGCGAATAACTGTTCAAGGAACAATACACTGTGAATCACTTCTCATGGAACACGCGAATAACTGTTCAAGGAACAAGACAATGTGAACCATTTCTCATGGAACATGCGAATAACTGTTCAAGGAACAAGACACAGTGAACCACTTCTCATGGAACATGTGAATAACTGTTCAAGGAACAAGACACTGTGAACCATTTCTCATGGAACATGCGAATAACTGTTAAACTGTTGTTAAACCACATTCTTTTAGGGGAATTACATAACTAAGATCCCTCAGTGTTGGTATTTTAGAACACTTTATTCTAGTTTGAGTGATAATAGGGTAACTTAGCCTTCGATAAGTTGTAAACAAGATTTAACAAACTTGATTATGTGGTAGAATATATAGGAGATAAAGTAGCAACCATAAAACTACTTACATAATATAATATATGTGTAAGCTAGTACTTGCTAGATACTTTGTTCACTGCCAGTACCAGAGGCTAAGTTCAAGGGGGCAGATTCAGACTATTTAGGACAGTTAATTGTAACCCCGGAAATGGTAGCTAAGAATATAAGGGCTATGAAGGATAATAAATCACCTGGAGTGGATGGGATTCCGCCTAACCTACTATTGAAATTTGTAGAACAAATTAGCGTAGCTCTTGCTACAGTTTTCAAATTTTCATTAGAAGAGGGAGTGGTTCCTTTAGATTGGATAGAGGCAAACATTATACCGTTATTTAAAAAAGGTTCCAGAAACAAGTCAAAGAACTATAGACCAGTGAGTTTAACATAAGTTATTTGCAAATTATTAGAAAGACTAATTAAAGATCACATGGTGGATTTTCTTGTTAAACATAACTTGATAAACCCATCTGAACATGTTTTTTTAAAGCGAGGTCATGCTTATTAAATATGTTATGTTTTTTGGAAGGCATCACTAATTAGGTATATGAGGGATCACCAGTAAATATCGTCTACTTAGATTTTCAAATAGCTTTCGACAAAATACCGCATCAAAGATTACTGCTTAAACTAAAAAGGATTACAAATATATGTGGCTTGAATTCATATTATATTACATCCTGCTATCTATTTCCATGTCCACCAAGCCAAAAAAATTCAATGAATTAGAAATTCAACATGTTATGCTGTGCATCCGGACATTTTCGAATATGCATATTTTTGGCGCGCTTTTCGGGATGCCGAGATGTGACGTCACATATGACCCATAATTGACCCTTTCCATGCATTCAGAGCATGTTTACAAGGATAGCTTTCGGATCGAAACGTGAGATAATCTACACCAATAAACATACATAGTGTATAATATTATAATATCACTAGAATATCGATGTATCAAGGAGGAGTTGTACAATTTATCATAACAACTTAAATCAGTCATCACATTTCTGTCGGTCCTGCTAGCTCAGTTGATAAAGGCGTTGGCATTTATTTTGTAATCGGAAAGAAACAAACGCGTTTACCAACTGAGCTAGCAGGACCGACAGGAATTCCCTGACTGATTTAAGTTGTTATGATAAATTGTACAACTCCTCCTTCATACATCGATATTCTAGTGATATTATGAGATTATACACGTTACATTCTATAACTGGATACGATATATGTTTGCTATGTATGTATATTGGTGTACATTATCTCGTTTTCAGAATAATTATATCGAATGCAACATTCGATATAATTATTCTGAAAACGAGCCCAAGCTCGGCGATACCTAGTCGACTTGTAGGCTCATTCGCATTCATTGCTTTGAATAAAAATTGAATTCATGTGGAACCGTAAGATAACTGCATGTTCCTCTATGATGACTTGTGTTTGCATTACATCGGAATGTTGCACAATAACTCATTCTGACGCTCGTTTCGAACCCAAAACTATCCATGTAAACATGCTCTGAATGCATAGAAAGGGTCGGCCTGTTGCGCGTATGAGTCATATGTGACGTTAAGATACCATGTGATCGCCTAGCTCATTACATTTTTCTTTTTGGCGGGAATCGCTACACAGACGGGTTTAAAATCGAATTTATGCTACAAATGTTTAGAAGGATTAAAAGTGATGGAGATAGACAGCATTTACAAGATGATCTTGACAGGTTGATCAAATGGTCTGAAAAGTGGCAAATGTTGTTCAATTTTGGGAAATGTAAATGCCTCCACACAGGACATGGGAACGAAGAGGTAGAATATACAATGTGGGGTACTGTACTAAGTACTACTGTAAAAGAAAAGGACTTAGGGTTAACCATTAGTGCTGATATGAAGGTTTCATAGCAGTTCGGAATTGCAGCTTCAAAGGGAAATCAAATCCTAGGATTAATTAGGCGAAACATAACGTATAAGGAAAAAAAGCTAATAATACCGCTGTACAAAACAATAGTTAAGCCTCATTTAGAATATTGTATTCAAGCGTGGAGGCCATATCGCAGGAAGGACATAGATATGCTAGAAAGAGTGCAGAGGAGAGCAACTAAATTATACCAAAACTGAGGGATCTTAGTTACGAAATACGCCTAAAAAATGCGGTTTAACAACGCTAGAGACCAGGAAATTGAGAGGAGATCAGATAGAAGTGTTTAAAATATTGAAGGGTTATGAAAATATTGATAGAAATATTTTTTTCTCAGTTAAGAAAGATATAAGGACTAGAGGACATGAACTTACATTAGCAAAGGAGCAGAATAGATTGGATATAAGAAAGTTTTCATTTTCACAAAGGAGTGTAAATGAAGGGAACAGATTACCTGCCGATTGTGTGGATGCTAGTAGCGTGAATATGTTTAACAATAAAATCGTCACATACCTCAGACGGGCGGGATACACATAGATAAAAGGGTCGGACTCTCGATAAGCCAAAGGGCTTCATTGTCCACCTGCCACCTAGAGTTAATTCTCTGGGTGGCAATCTTGTTAAATCTTGTTAAACTTCTACAAAAAGTAAAATGGATATAGGTTTTCAATATATATACATATATATATATATATATTATTATTCTACAAAATATACAGCAAAATCCTATGTCATATTTCTTATAGCATATATTCTATAGAATAGTACATAATTATATATTACTATAGAATAATATAGAATTTCATACAAAATATGTAGAATTATGTACATTTTTTGCTAAGAGTAGCGATAACAGCTACCTTTGTGACATACACAACAGCAGCGACAAAAGAGCCAACATATAGGCCAAAATTTATCGCACAAGTTCCGCGTCGCTTAACACGATCAATCTGTCGTCACTACACCAGAACCTGACAACCATTTAGTTTTTTTTTATTGGGGGCAGTCCATAGCCGTCTGCCCGTGACGGGATTGCTGGACGAAGGAGACTGTCTCGACTTCCCGACGTCGATGGTGTACACGGAGGGCGATCAGTCAGCTATGCTCCCCTATCACAACAACCCTTCGTTCTGCGACAACACGCCCGGACGGTGCGTCTTTGGGTGTGACTGCAGCACCACGCCGTGTCAGAACGTCTACCTCGTCATCTTCAGCGCCACCCGACCACTCGTGCAAACTGTGCCAATTATTCGTCACGTAAAAAGTGAATAATAATGCTGCGTTCACACGAAGTTAAACCGGTTTAGCCAAGCGGTTTATGTTCACGTGTGCGACAAACTATGAGAAACATTCGTTACGTAAAGACTGAACACACGAAGCGTTAAATAGTGGGACAACTTTTACATTTAAAAAACTGTAAATATTAAACTCTTCTCTCCGTGATTGTATAGGGTGAGGCTAGCTTCGATACTGGTCCTCCATTTACGGTTTTTTCGCCCTTACTAGTTTACACAGCTGCCAACCATCTCCACTTCCACCCATCTTTACCTCTCGTTCTCCGTCTCTCTCCCAGTCTCCTCCCTCCCTCCCAATCTCCTCCCTCCCTCCTCCTTCCCCCTCCCTCCACCATCCCTTCCTCCATTCCTCCTTCCTTCTACCCTCCTTCCTTCCTCCCTTCCTCCTTCCCTCCCTCCGTCTCTCCTTCATTCTCTCTCTCTCACCCTCACTCCGTCCCTCCTCCCGTCCTCCCTTCTCCCTCCGTCCATCCGTCCGACCACACACACACACACACACACACACACACACACACACACACACACACACACACACACACACACACACACACATATATACACACATATTTGGTTCTGAATTAAATAATTCACCAACTACAACGAGTGTGATATCGGAGAACACGAACAGTTCCCAGTCATTCGGTGTATACGCGCATCATTGACGACTGACGGATGACAAACGCTCTGTGTTTAACTGTAGACTGCTGTATGTTCTACTGTTCAAGACCAATCGCCAGTCAATTGTGACATGTCAGTATGGCATATGTCAGCTCCATCAAGCGGGAGACAGCGTCCTGATATATGTTTTGCTTTTTGTTGCGATCCAACGAGGTGAGTGTATACACCATGAATGACCATGCTCCGTGATTCGTGCGGAGTCTTCGTCATAGTAAGTAAATTAATGTCTTATTTCACTATGGTGACCGTGTAACTTTTACAATGTGAGTTTCAATGTACCATCACTCAGAAATACATATCCTGCGACATCCACATTGATGTAGTTCAGCATTTCTTAATCTTTTTTGACCGCGACCCAAATTCCTGCCGTGCGACTTGCTAAGCGACCCTATCATTCAAACATCATTTATCATAAGGTAAAAAAGTGTTGCAACAACTGATGCAATGAATAATGGAAATATAAATAGGCATAACTTTGATAAACGAGAACGTTTGTTAGACTTGCTTGCGTATATGCAATGACCAAAGAGGTGCGTCTAAAGTGTCTCGTCATGTTGGATATTGATTAGCTCCTGTTGCAGCCTATTGACGCTTGAAACGTCTTCCGGCAGAGTTTCCACTTCAATATCGTGTGGGTTTCGCACTCAGACATAATGTTTATTTCATCACATGCTCGGGGAAATAGTGATGACATGATATGACTAATTTCTCGAATTGTTCCACGACAAGGGTTTGGTCCTCATTGAATGAAACTGCATTGTACTATAGAAATAAACTCGGCAGTGGGAAATAAGCTTCCATTTCTTCCTCTGATTTCTTCGTCCACACCAAGCTCTTACCCGTGAATAGTGTCAGCTTCTCTGACACCTCAACCAGTGTCTGAGCACGACTTTGCATTAAAGTGTGCAGCAAATATACCCGAAATGCATGCCAATTGCAATATCCTCGTCAAATCTGAGAATCGTGTATCTTTTTCAACAAAACCCTTTCAACAACGTTAAGCAACGCCGCCGCTCGTTGAATCACCTTTCCTCGCGACAGCTATCTCACCTCATAATGGTAGAGTAAACGCAGCCAAACTCTGTGCACGTCTCAAGATTCGAAGATTTAGAGACCTAGCTTTGATTAAATTCACGACTTGAGTGAGTTTTTGCACCACAGTCTGCAAATCGGGCGACAACTCTTCGAAGCAAGATTCGACCGACGGAGGAGACAACGAAGAACTATTGCTTGCTGACTAACTTCCTTCACACGAGCATGCAGTGTAACATATACGTGTAGATGAGATGGCGTACGGATCGTGCCATCAAGGTCTCTGTTCGGTTATCCTGTCAACGTCACCTCCGCAGACGCCAGGCATCATGTCGACAGCTGCTGATTACACCAATTCCTCGCCGATGGTGCGTGGCTTCTTCTGTTTTGCAATTCGCCATGCCTCCAAATAAGACGCCAATGAAGCATGCTGGACTGAGTATACCACCTTGGTGATGGGAACTTCCATCCACAGACACTTTAATTGTTTGTCATTCCTTTCGAAAAAGTTCATGTTTATCCAGGAAAGCACAATGCTTCGATATATCGCCTGATTCTGAGTTTAATTTTCTCTCGTTAAGACTCATTTTTTATCCTAATCCTGAAACTCGAATTAACTACGTTAAATCGCGACCCACGCACGACGCTCGTGTGGCGAATACAACTGTAATTATTTCAAAGTCATGCAATATTTGGCATCAATTAGTTGTCTCGAATGTATCTAGAGCGGGCAAGAGAAACAAGTAATTCAACAATTCGAAAGATACTGGAAACTGAGCGACCTATTCAATTAGCTTGGCGACCCAATTTTGAGTCGCGATCCAGGGGTTAAGAACCGCTGATATAATTATATATATATATATATATATATAATATATATATACATATATATATAATATTATCTACATTTTATCTGTATAAATGTGGATGTGGAAGGATATATATACTATATATATAATTAGCAATTCACAATATTACGATATAGTAATAATAATAACAAATATATAATTACAACAACAAATAATACGAACATATTTTCAAACATAATTAATAAAAACTAGTTTCTATCTAGGTGTAGACAA
>CM034540.1:3091392-3198505 GCA_020002185.1 Paraescarpia echinospica
ATAAATCAGCAAATAACAGTCTGGAAAACTCTTCTGAAGCTGGATATAAATGTGTTTGTTTAAATGCAAGGAGTATAGTAAACAAAAGAAATGAACTAAACATTATGGTAGAAGATATTGATCCTCACATAATAGGTACAACCGAATCCTGGACCAACACCGATATATCAGATGCCGAATTGGGACTGACAGGATACGTAATGTTTAGGAAATATAGAATGGAAGAAAGGTAGGTGGTGTTATTTTATATATTAACGAATATATAGGCTTATGAAATAAAATTAGAAAGAGAAACAGAATGCGAAGAAGCTGTTTGGTGTAACATAGTTACAAGAAACTTAACGTTAACAGTTGGGATAGTTTATCGAAGTCCAAACATAAGCATAGAAGAGAATGAAAGCATTCAAATCGCTATAAGGGAAGTAAGCAAACAGGACTGTATCATTATGGTGGATTTTAAACACGGGCATATACAATGGAAATCTCTACAGAGTATGGCTAGTGAGGACCACAAGTTTTTAGTTTTAGTTCAAGATACTTTCCTTTCTCAACATGTGCTAGAACCAACCATGGATGAGAATGTGTTACACATAGTTTTGTCCTCACATAATGAATTAGTTGACAATGTCAAAATATATGAGCCACTGGGGAGTAGTGATCACAACCAGATACATTTTATCACCAAAGTAAAACCAGAAAGGAATAATAAAAAGCAGTATAGGAGAAATTTCCACAAAGGAAGGTATAAAAACATGATGAAATATTTAGCAAAGATAGACTGGAATAACACACTGAAAAATAAGACAGCAACAGAATGCTGGAATATATTAAAGAGTGAAATTAAGTGCATAGTCGATAAATTTGTAAAAAAACAAGGGAATCGAAAGAAGCCATTAGAAAAATTAAGTATAAACAAATGATGTGGAAGTCATATAGATGTACTGGAAATGATGAAGACTACAACAGTTATAAAGAAGCACTTAACCAAGCTATAGCTGAAATTAAAAATTCAAAGAGAAGCTATCAACAATAATTAGCTAGTACTATAAAAAATGGAAACAAGAGTTTGTATGCGTATGCTCGAAGCAAACAGAAAGTTCAAAACAATGTCGGTCCTCTAGAAGATAGCGCTGTAAATAGAATATCAGAGGGATTCTTAATGGCAGAAGACCTGAATGAGTATTTTAGTTCAGTGTTTACCAGAGAAGATATTAGATCACAGCCAGTACCAGAGGCTAAGTTCAAGAGGGCAGATTCACACTATTTAGGACAATTAATTGTAACCCCTAAAATGGTAGTTAAGAAAATAAGGGCTATGAAAGATAATAAATCACCTGGAGTGTCTGGAATTCCGCCCAAGTTACTATTGGAAATTGTAGAAGAAATTAGCGTACCGCTTGCAACAGTTTTCAATTTGTCATTAGAAGAGGGAGTGGTCTCTTTAGAATGGAAAGAGCAAACATTATACTGTTATTTAAAAAGGTTCGAGAAACAAGTCAGAGAACTATAGACCAGTGAGTTTAACATCAGTGATTTGCAAATTATTAGAAAGACTAACTAAAGATCACATGATGAATTTTCTTGTTAAACATATCTTGATAAACCCATCTGAACATGGATTTTTTAAAGCGAGGTCATACTTAACAAATATGTTATGTTTTTTGGAAGACATCACTAAGTGGGTAGATGAGGGATCACCAGTAGATATCGTCTACTTAGATTTTCAAAAAGCTTTCGACATAGTACCACATCAAAGATTACTGCTTAAACTAAAGGCCCAAGGCATAGGAAATGGTATAATAAACTGGATAGAAAAATGGCTGATTGACAGAAGACAACGTGTAGTAGTTGATGGGAAGGCTTCAAACTCGAAAACAAAACGATATTGAATGGGGTACCATAGGCATCAGTACTAGGACCTATGTTATTCTTAATATATATCATCGACTTGGATGATGAAATAACAAGCAAGTTGGTGAAATTTGCGGATGATACAAAAGTGTTTAGGAGGATTAAAAGTGATGGAGATATACAGCATTTACAAGATGATCTTGACAGGTTCAACAAATGGTCTGAAAAGTGGCAAATGCTGTTCAATTTTGGGAAATGTAAATGCCTCCACGCAGGACATGGCAACAAAGAGGTAGAATATACAATGGGGGGTACTGTAATAAGTACTTCTATAAAAGAAAAGGACTTAGGGTTAACCATTAGTGCTGATATGAAGGTTTCAGAGCAGTGCGGAATTGCAGCTTCAAAGGGAAATTAAATCCTTGGGTTAATTAGGCGAAATATAACGTATAAAGAATAAGAACTAATAATACCGCTGTACAAAGCAATATTGAGGCCTCATTTAGAATATTGTATAAAACCGTGGAGGCCGTATCGCAGGAAGGACATAGATATGCTAGAAAGAATACAGAGGAGAGCGACTAAAATTATACCAACACTGAGGGATCTTTTTTTTTTATAAATAATAATAATGGTTTATTACAGAAACTGTGATACATTCCAGTCAATTACATACATACATAGATTGCCATGGTTTCTGTAATGAGGGTATAAAGCCACTAGTGGCTGATTAGCCCTCACAATACATGTGATACATAGTTAAATTCTATGGTGCAAGATAACAATTTGTGTGATTGAAGAAAGAAGAAAAAACAGAAACATGAATCACAACAGTACTATTTTCATGAATACTTCATGTAAAATAGCAACAAAGAATGCTATTTATATATGTCATTAATATTATTTACTAGCAAAAAATTCTTAAGTTGACGTATAAACGTTGCTAACGCATAATTACAATTACAATCCACTGTTGTCGCCATATAGTTCCATAATTTGACACCTCGGTATCTAATGGTTTTATATAATACATTACTTTTTGAAATCGGCACATGTAGTAAGTCTGCGTTGCGTGTCCTATGTTCGTGTAGTTCGTTATTTCCAATGAACATCCTTGTCATAACTGACGGAAACATATTCTTAACGATTTTGTACATAAACAGCACAACCGTGTATTCGTAGATTTTTCTTATTGGTAAAATAGACAGCTTCTGGAAGAGTTGGTCTGTGTGCGCTCTGTATGGAGCTGACATAATTAAAAGAATTGCATACTTTTGTAATTTGAATAAGATGTGTATTATATGCTCCTCCCCACACTTCGACTCAATACGTTAGATATGGATATAAAAATGTATGGTATAATGTTACAAGGGATGATCTACTCAGGGTTTTTCTAGCTTTACTGATAATTCCAACGGCTTTGGCTATTTTAGATTTTATATACTGTATATGAAAAGTCCAGGACAAATTAGCATCGATTAAAATTCCTAAGAATTTTGTGTTTTCTTCTTGAGTAATTTGTAGTCCATCAATAAGGATGGCAATTGGATTGGATACCTTTTTATTTACTGATTTGAAGACAATAAAATGTGTTTTACTGATATTTAAAGAGAGTTTATTACTCTTTAACCAAATAACTAATTTTTGCAGTTCATGATTCATCATAGTTTCTAGCTCGCTAAGACTGTTACCATTGACAAAAACATTTGTATCATCAGCAAATATAATAGGAAATAGGATATCTGATACGTTAACAATGTCGTTAATATAGATTAAGAATAAGAGTGGGCCTATTATTGATCCCTGTGGGACACCACACCAAATAGACTTAATGTTCGATTTTATTCCATCAAATAAAACAAACTGCGTTCTATTAGACAAATAGCTTTCCAGCCAGGCAAGTGCTCTTCCTCTAATGCCATAATGTTCTAGTTTATTAAGTAATATTTTATGGTCAACTGTATCGAAAGCTTTACTGAAGTCAACAAAAACTCTTAGTAAGTAGTCACCATTATTTATAGCTGTGGAAATTTTGTCTACTAGTTGCACAAGAGCCATGTTTGCAGAATGTTTCTTCCTAAGTCCAAACTGGTAATCGTATAAGATTTTATGTTTGTTTATGAAAGATGTTAATCTGTTGTACATTATTTTTTCTAGAACTTTAGAAAAAACTGGCAAAATCGATATTAGACGGTAATTGCTTACAACTGTCTTGCCACCGCCTTTGTATATCGGGATCACTTTTGCTCTTTTCAGGTCATCTGGAAAAATACCTTTAGTTAACGACAAGTTAATAACATGTGTTAAAGGAAGAAAGAAAGTATGATATGTTAATTTAACAATATGTGGAGTTACTAAGTCCCAACCAGGGCTTGATATTTTTAGATCTTTGATTATAGTTTCTACTTCATTCAATTCAACTGGGGAGATAAATATTGTATGAAAGTTTCGATGCTTAATATATAATGACGGGACAATACCATCTTTGGTAATCTTTTCAGCCAACGATGGTCCAACCTTAACATAACAGTTATTGAAGTAATTGGCAATTACCTTTTTATCGGTTATTAATTGATTATTAATAGTTATCTTCGGAGATTGGGGAGGTTTTTTATTTTTATTAATTATTTGCTTAATAAGTTGCCATGATTTCAGAAGATTTGATAGATTTTGCATTAATAACTGTTGATAGTGATTTCTTTCTGCTCTTCTTAAAATTTAGTTAAGTTTATTGCGGTATGCTTTATAGTTAGTTTCATTAGTATGGGTAGGTGCTTTTTTGTAGTAGGCGAATAATTAATTTTAAAATTTTATGGAGGTCTTCAGCCCATGTGATAGCCATGGTTTCCTATTACTGTATTTGTGTTTAATCTTTACTCCAGGAAAGCAGTTAAGATAATGCTTACCAAACTGTGAATAGAAAGCAGCATATGCATTATTTGGGTCATCAAGCTCAGAAGTAAAAAGTGACCAGTCAGCATTAGTTAGACTTGTTGTAAACTTTGCTATGTTCTGATCGGTATAAAACGTCTTAGTTATGTATTTTGTGTTTATATAAGTTGAACAACTATCGTTATCGACATAGAAGACAGGACAATGATCTGATATGTCTGTATATAGTATACCAGAACAGGTTTCTGTGCTATTTATAGTTAGGTTATTAGTAAAAATGTTGTCAATATGTGTGGCAGAAGTAGCAGTTACTTTAGTTGGCTTGCTAATGAGAGGAATGTATGACATGGTATACATACATTCAAGAAATTCTGAGCTAGGTACATGTTTATCCACATTTAGCAAATTGATATTGAAATCACCCATGAGATAACACAGGCAATTCTGTTTATGGATATTTTTTTAAATAGCATGCAAGATTGAGGTGAATACATTTATGTCTTTGTCTGGCGGCCTGTATACAACCCCTATAATAACGTTCCTTTTATATGTAAATATACCTTTATCCAACTCAGAAAATACACACTCTATATCTTCATTACTTTTGTCTAAATCTTCTCTTCGTTTGTAGAGAAGCGAATCTTTTATGCAGACCGCCACGCCACCACCATTTTTATTGTTTCTGTAGTTATTTACCATATGGTAACCTGCAATGTTATAAGTATCAACATTGCTTTCCTGTAGCCACGTTTCAGAGAATCCAATTATTGAAAAAGAGTGATTGAGATTGGCAAAGTAATTTTCAAATTGTTGGTGGTGGCGAGGCATACTTCTGATATTGACATGAACAACAGAGAATGTGGTATCTGTTACACCAATTTGTATGCATGACTTATTAAAGGTATCTTCTATATGGTAATTACACATATTCATGTTTTGAGTGAATTCACAATAGTAATGTGTATCTGGATCAGAGTTAAATAGGATGTCTGTATCTGACTCACTGTTGATTTCAAACGGTACGAAAGCTTTCTTTTCTAGTTCTTGGAATGAGAAAGAAATATTAACATGCATCCAACTTTCAGATATGACATCTATAAATTCACAGTCATTGTCGAGATGATTGTATGGAAAAATGTTAGACATACATTTTATACAATACCAATAGTCACAGTAATCTCGAAAATGTTGTTTGTTCAATACTGTGATACAATTAACACGATAATACCCTTTACAAGTAATGCATTGTAGTACAGTGGAGCAACTATGCACTCTCTTTTTACATATTTGGCAGAAGCATTTATGTCTATCCATTATCGATCGGTGTAAACATATGTTCTTGATGTGATTCAAAGAGTGCTAAAAGAATTAGTGAGTAATTCATAGTACGTAACTCGTAGGAATAAAGCAAAGTGGATTTCATTACTATCAACATACCCGTATGTTAATTTCACCCATTTGTATTAGAGTAATAGAATCATGATCTCCATTAATAGTATATGTGCTGCCCGATAGACAAGTACATATACACGTTGTGTAAATGATGACAAATGTCATACCATTAATGGCATACAGCGAGTCCAGCCAGTTTGGTGAGTTCCGATCGGTTCTTAATTTGGACGACCCGGTTAGAAGTGTCCCGTATCAGGATATTTCCGTCAACAGTCCAAACGTCGTTTAGTTTGCCGGTCTTTTTGGCATTGCGGCACTCGTAAAGTAGGTGGGATCTTTGCTTCGTGAGGTCATCGTTAATGTATACCGGGTGGGATGTCGGTGTCGCTGACGGTTCTGGGGCTGGTTGTTCGTATTTAATGTGTTTCCGTGTCACGAAGACACGGCGTCTCGTTCGATATGTCGCGAACTTGATGAGGATCGGACGTGTCTTACCTGGGAGCTTTGGGCCAACACGATGTATGCGAGTAGTATGTTAGTGGCGTATGCCCCCGTCCAAAAAGGTCATGCACTGAGATCAAAGGAACATCAAAGGTTTTGAATCCGTCCTAATTTTTTCCTAAAAGTGTGCACCTACTTATAAAAAAGGTAGGGTCACGTAAAAGTCAGACGATGCCGCCATCGCACCGGCTCATAGACGGACTCGGGAGTAGGTAACCGAGACAGCTACTCAACAGCGCCGTCCACAGGTTGGAGTCGCCCTGACCTTTCGTCAGATTGTATATACTCACGACGATAACCGTGTACAGGACGACGATCTGGCACAGGAAGATGATTTCGGCTTTAGGGCATTCGTTCCCGCAGAAATGCCATGGAACGTGTTCGCGGACGGAGGGGGTGGTAGATTCGGTAGCGTCGACGAAGTCTGCGGTTGTTGTTACGTCGACATTTAAGCAGTCTGCGGCGACGACTGCCTCCTCGTCGGTCATCGTAGCGCCACTGAGCTCTCGTTGTGCAGCGCCCTCCTTTATAATCGTCGCACCCTACCTCGTGTAGTCGACAGCATATCCAGTGTCGAGTCCACGACATGACTACTACCGTCCGACGTCCTCCTCCTACCCTTTATAGTCCACGAGCGCCTTGCCGGCGATCCAGCTGTTGAACGAAGCTGGATAACCGCTCCATTTCACGAGCACCTCCGCTGCACCCCCCTTACGACGACGACGCTGTAGAACGGCCTCCACGCGATACAGTTTGTCCTTCGGGATGACTACGCTTTGCAGTTCCGATTCGTAGAAGGTGCCGTCTAGCGGCGTCCCGGCGTCGTCCTCCAGTCGATACACGGGCGGCTCGGACGGGTGCGCCTCTACGACAGTGAAGAGCTCTTCGCTATAGTTAGCCATGTACCCTTTTTTTGAACCGACCCTTCGCTTTCTTATGGTCTCCCTCTCGCAGTTTCGGTTTGCCGCCGCCGCCGCCGCCGTACAACCGTTGCCATACGCTCTCCTGATTCGCGGCGTTAACGCTCGCCGGTGTCCTACCGATGCTTCGATGGTAGGCGTTGTACGACCATACGAGATGCGGCAACGGCTCTACGTATCGCAGCGTCTGATGTTTCGTAAAATACCTCCACATGCGCGTCTTCAACGTCCGATTGAACCGTTCCACGACACTCGCTTTAGTTTCCTCGTTATGCGTCACGAAATGGTGGACGCCGTAGTCCTTCAAGAGTTTCTGGAGGGGTCTGTTGAGAAAAACCGTCCCCTTATCGGTTTGCAGCGCGTTCGGTGGGCGTTCCTCCTTCAGCAGGGTTTCGAAGGCCGCGACGAGCGCCGGGCCGGATTTACTCTTCAACGGAACGCAAGACGCCCGCTTCGAGAAGACGTCGATAACCGTCAATAGGAACGTTATGCCGTCATTGTGTTTTTTAATGTGTAGCTACGTCGATCAAATCCGCTTGCCACTGCTGGTTTCGACCGCCTACGATAACGCAGCGTCGTTTGAAATGTCGTTTAACCGGTTTGTGCAGGGTGTACGTATCCTGCGCCGCTAGCCACCGCTTGACGTTCCGTTTGCGTACTACGACGACCCCCCTGTGCAACGCGTCGACGCCGCCGTAACTGCCCGCCTGTTTCGGATCGTAATAGACGCGCTTCAGGCGGTCGTCGTCTCGTTGAGTTCGATGACGCTTTCGTTTCGCACGATGACGAGGCCGCCCGGACACCATGACGACGATAAGCGATCGCGATTGACGACGGCTAGTATACACATATAGAGAGCGACAGCCGCTGCCGCGATGACGAGGATGACGGTTGCCGTCCTTCTTCTTTGTGGGGACATTGCGGCGAGTGACTCAGACGACGACGCTTCATCCGCTTTAATACGTCTCCCACGCCGCCTCCAAGACTACGCCGACTACGTTTTCCACCCGGCGGCGTCGCCTCTTTTTCAGCTATCCGCAGCTGTTGCTGTACCCACGCCGCCCCGAGACGACGGCGTTTAGTCGGTGTCGCCGCCTCTTCTAGCTGCTTCGGCTGCTGCGCTCGATACCGGGGGTTACCGACGAATTCCATAGGGATGTTCAGACCCCTCATACGCTCCCCGAACGCCTTCCACCCTACAGGTGGCGCCACCTTCTTTCTCGTTCGCATGAGATCGTTCACGAGGTCGACCATGTTACTGCCCGCAAAATCTGGCCGTCGTACACGAACTCGCCGCGGTTGTTCCATCAACACAACGGATCGGTTTTCATTTTTGCGATAAGGCGGCTGGCTTTTTCTTTCAGAGTTTTCGGCACGCTGTCCACGATCTCGCGTTCTATAGCGTTCAAGGGCGCCGCCTCCGCTATCTCCTGCTCAACCGGTGCCGTCTCGTTGTTCACCACCGACACGCGTACTGGTTACGTCGCTCGAGCCGCCTCTAGCGCGTTGTAGCGGCTCAGCAGTTGATTGTACGACGCCACCTTATCGTGTTCGGATAAATCCGGCCGGTCTAGAACATCCTTCATATCGCTATCCAGGCTACTCATTGCACGTGATCGGGTCGTGCTCGGCGGCTGGTCAATGAGCGGCAGGAGGCTCTCCACCAACCGCGGGTCGACCAACGCCATCTTCTTCGCGTGCTGCATCTTCACCCGATAACCTGTCTGAGCAGGGGGAGAAAGACGGTGCTCGCTAACGGTGCTAGCAGCGCCGTTAGAAGACCTCCCGCTCCCGTTTGCAGGATGGCCTGCCTCCGTCTGACGGGTACTCTTTCATCCGCCAGCTTATGCAAGTGGTTCCTGTATTTTAGCAGTACTCTTTTCTGCTTCGGGGATAGTTTCACGTTCCCTTTCAGAATGTTGTACGCGCAATCGCACAGACTACAGATGAGGTCGGAGTTCGCGTGGGCGAGTACGGCTTTTCGCAGCTGGATGTTCCTCTTATATCTACTTTGCATCTGCAAGGCCAGGATGTGTCTCTTCACGCGGTCCGTCATCCTCACATCGAATGACACGCGCGGTGACGTCCCCCTCCTTTTTATAGTCACCTCCTGACGTAAACGTACTGAAGGCGATCGTCTGGAAAAATACACGTGCGCAGGCGCATGTCTTCCTCCGTTTCCTGTTTCAGGTCTACGAGGAGATAACCGTACGCTGCTGACGTGGCGTCTTTGAAGGCCTCGATCGTGTAGTTGACCTTGTCCGGCATCCCGGGGGCTTTTGAATAGCACCATGTATTGAGAATTCAGACTAATTGTGCGGTTTTCTTTCCCTTTTGGAAACATATTCTGTAGCAGTTGTACGACGGACGTATTACAGTGATGGCTTTTTTTAGTAAACAGGGTCGTGACCCGGCTATCGGTTTCCTCCATGAGGTCATCGAGTACTAAAAGCGTCCTCGTTTCGGCGTCTAAACGCTTCGGATCCGGTAGACCGTCTACGAATTCTATATCGGATGACATAGAGGCGAAGGCGGATTGCCATTGGCCGTAGCACCACAGGAATTTCTCCGGCGGCGGCTCGATCATACTGGTAGCGTGCTCTATTAGGCGAGCGACGAAAGTAGTCTTACCGCACCCCGTAGGGCCGGCCACTATACACGTAAAGAGGTGCTTCAACGACGCGTTCATATTCACTACTGGCACGCGCGGAAACGAACGATGACTTCTTATTCGTTTCTTATGTACTCTTCGCGCACCTCCATCAATAATTTACCGAGGATATTTTGTCCCTCTCTACCTCCGGGACCCATACCCCAGAAGCCCTCGTGCGACAGCACCCACTCCACCAATTCGGCTTTCCCTGTAGCCAATAGAGCGTCTTTCAAATACTTCGACCCTCCGAACTTGCTCATCAGCAGGCTCTTCATGCACGCGACCCTAACGGCGTCCCATTCGGCTGCCGATCTCTTTTTGCACCATAGCCCGACAACGCCTCTTTGATGTACTTGACGCATTGGACGTCTTCGTTAAACATCGCTTTTTTATACTGATAAGCGTGCTCCACGGATCTGAAGCTCCGACCGTACGCCACGAAGGGACACGGATACATATTCGACAGAAACGACGACGACCCGCGAAAATGTATAGGAGGCGTCATACTGCTGCTACTGTCTACAATGCGTCTATGAAGGCGCACCCCGAAAACACGGTGACTCACACTACGAAGCTGCCGAAACGCGTCGACCTGTCGGGTCAATGGGAATGCGGAATAGTAGCGCTACAGTTCCCGCACACGTGGTACAACGTGAGAGCCGCGGACGCGTACTTCTACCTGACTTGCGAGGAGGCTGAAAGTGGACCTTTTAACGTCGACGGCGAGACGGCTTTCCGACAGGGCAACATTCCGCACGGTTTTTACAACAGCGCTTACGAGCTGATACAAAAAATCAACGAGGCGCTCACGAAACTGAGCACCAATAACGTCGAGGCCCGCATGGAGTACAGCACCGTCACCAACCGGATGACGCTATATCTATCGGTGGGTCTCGCATTTCATTTTCCCCGTAGGAGCCGTCTGAAGAACGTACTAGGTTTCGAATCGGACGTCATCGCGAGCCCACTCATCAGCGCCGACGACCTCGGCGCGTATACCGAAAAGTACGAGGGCCAGAATACGGTGGACATGAACGCGGGAATCGACACCCTGTACGTGTACACCGATGTCGTGGAACCGCGCGTCGTCGGTGACGCTCCTTCGAGTCGTCCCCATCTTCGGGACGAACGGGCTCACTGTCTCGGAGACTTTTGACCGCGCCCAAAACGTACCTCTTCTGCGGCGACAATTCGAGTCGGTCGAGATCGAAATAAGGGACGACGTCGGTCAACCGATACCATTCGAGGGGGGAAAACTCGTGACGACGCTTCACATCAGACGCTGAAAATCGAAACTGTTTTGACGATGAGACGTAACGCGTACGAAGACTACTACGTTCGACAGGTCGGCGGCGCTCTACCGGTCTTCTTCGACGGTCGAGGGCAGCGCGGTCACGGTCTGGGCAAACTCTTCGGGAACCTGTTTCGAAGCGCCATGCCGCTTATCAAGAGAGGCGCTGTGGCGTTGGGGAAGCGCGCCCTTAATACGGGCGTACGCGTGGCGCAGGACGTCGTCGTCGACAGAAATTTGAAACAGTCGGTAAAACGACGCGCAAAAGAGACCGGCGCCGATCTTCTCGACGGTCTGCTGAATAAGGAGCAGCCGATGAAAAAACGATGACGTATAAAACCACCGGGTAAGACGGCGACGGTCAGTAAGAAGAGGCGGCGACGCCCGGAACGGACGTTATCGAGCGACATATTCACCACAGGCTACAAGAATGGCGTTCGTGCATCGGCAGACGTGCGAGGGTGTGAAGAACGAAATGGACCTGTTCGCCATGCCGTCGACGCAGACGAGCATCGATAGCGGTCAGTGGATCAATTACCAGCCACTGACGTCCCTCGACGCCGGCCGGACTATCGAGTTTCTCGTCTCGGGCTCGTGAGACGACTATACGGACCTGTCGAGCGTTAGACTGTACGTCCGTTTCAAACTGCTCCAGGAGGACGGTACCGATCTCGCGAAAGACTCCGTCGTCGCCCCCGTCAACAATTTTTTGATTCGATGTTCAGTCAAGTCGACGTATCGCTGAACGGCACGCTCGTGACGCCGTCGACCAATACGTATCCGTATCGGTTCTACCTCGAAACCCTGCTGAGGTACGGCGGCGACGCGAAATGTATGCAGCGCCAGGGCACTCTGTGGTACAAAGACACCACCGGCGACATGGAGACGACCACGGATCACAACGTCGGGTACGAGCGGCGTCGCAGACTTACGCGGAACAGCCGTGAGTTGGAGATGATGGGACGCCTGCACGCCGACGTGCTCATGCAAGACAGGTAACTACTGAACGGCGTCGACTTGAAGGTACGACTGGTGCCCGCGAAGGACGCCTTCGCGCTCGTAGGCGCGCAAGTCGATCCGGTGTGGCAAATATCGCTGCTGGAGACCTACCTGCAAGTGCGAAAGGCTAAGGTGAACCCGTCCGTCCAGCTAGGTCACATTAAGGCGTTGGCGCGCGGGACGGCCAAGTACCCGATACGCCGAGTCGACTGCAAGGTGTTCTCGTTACCGCAGGGGATGATGTCTCACAGGCACAAGAACGTCTACCTGGGCGTCCTCCCGAAACGCGTGTTCTTGACCATGATCGACAACGACGCCTTTAACGGGACCTACCCTAAAAACCCGTTCAACGCGAAGCACAACAACATAAATTTCGTCGCGCTCTACGTCGACGGACGTCCGGTACCGAGCAAGCCGCTGCAGCCGAACTTCGCGCGGGGACGCTACATTCGAAGCTACATGAACCTCTTCGGGGCAACGGGTAAGGCGTACGAGGACGAGGGAAACGACCTGACGCGAGTCGACTTCGGCGCCGGCTACACCATCTTCGGTTTCGACCTGACGCCCGACTGTTGCGACGGCGATCATTTCAACCTTGTGCATAGGGGAAACCTGCGCGTCGAGGTACACTTCGCAGTCGCCCTAGCCCAAACGGTGAACGTCGTCGTGCACGGGGAGTTCGAGTCGGTGCTGGAGATCGACAAGAACCGGAACGTCGTGCTCGACCAGTAGCAGCATGGAGACGTCTGAACTGATGAGCCGGCTACGGATCGACCCATTCGCTAAACGCGTCGTCGTCGGTGTCAGGCCGAAAGACGGGCTACCGAAAAGACGGTTCACCGCGCTCCCGGCGGCCTTCGTGTGCAACACCGACGACGGCGGCGAACCGGGGGAGCACTGGGTGGCGCCCTACGTGGACGCCGACGGACGAGGCGACTTCTTCGATTCGTACGGCCTGCCGCCCCTGTACGATGACTTTCGCGCCTTCCTTCGCCGTAACTGCGGCGACTCGTGGGCGTACAACGACAAGAGACTGCAGAGCGTGGTGTCTAACGTGTGCGGACAATATTGCGTCGCCAACCTGCTCTTGCGATGCCGCGGTATGCCGCTAATGGGATTCCAGGACCTATTCGGCCCCGATAGGGTCGCTAACGACTGTCTCGTATTCGACTGACAAAAACCGCATTGAACTATTCACGACTATATCGCTGACCGCTTGCATGCAAATAAAAAACACGATGAAAACGGACATGCTGTTGTTTCGTACTTTTATTATTATTATTAGTGCCCCGCTAGTCCCTAGGACTCTCTTACTTGAAAGCCGCGGTTCCAGCCGACGCCGCTCCGTTGGTCGCGCAGCACGGCTAGGAAGGCATCCTTGTCGATAGCGTTCTGTCACACACTCACCCCTTCGTTGTGTACTTGTCGGTGGCGCCGAAACAGTAGTACGTTTTAATGCACAGCGCGATGATGCCGTCGCCGGACCACTCCTCTTTGAAGAGGCCCGGCGTCCGCTTGTCGTACTTGCGTCGCCGCGCGACAGTCGGCAGGCGCGTCCCACGCGCTCCGGCGAGGCGGCATTGCACGTACTCGTCCGCGTGCGCGTCGCAGCACTCGGCCGGAAACCAGGCGCTGCGGTGACGGAAGTAGTGCTCGCGCATAGCCGACGTCACCAGTTAGTTCGTCGACGTCGCGGCCCGCGAGGGCTATGTACGCCGAATCGGTGTCTATCGCGCAGTACTGGAACAGATGACGCGGAATGTAGGCGGCGATGAAGTCGTAATAAAATTCCAGCATCCTCAGTTTCGCGTACATGTAGACGAAGAAGCCGATCTGGGTAGGCAGCGCGTAGCGGACAGTGCGTTTGGTCAGCACCACCTCGTAGAGCTCGTAGGGCACGACGACGTCGAGCTGACGGAAGCGCCGGTTGTTGACGAGCATCGTGGCGCCGGTCGTCATGCAGTATTTTATATCCCGGTGGAGATCGAACCGTGTAAACGTCTTTCCGCAGGAACTGTTGCCGAGAAGCTTAAAGGTGTCGGCTGTCGAAAGCACGCGATCGGGACGTACTCGATCACCTGGTAGACGCGGCCGACGTCGTGACCGTGCGCCAGATACCACCGTAGTAGGGGCGTCGCGAGTAGGATCTGGGTGCCAAAAAAGTACCCACGAGCGTTCGCTGAGGTCGGGTCAGGAGGTCGTACGCTTCCGCGTAGCGTCGCATGTAGGGGCTGAGATCTTCGCGACCGATGTAGACGTTCTTAAAGACGGGCTGCATTTCCGCGAAGGTGTCGCGCAGCGCGTCCGGGACGGCGATATCGCACTCCACCAAGCCGAACAGAGCGCCGTCGCGTACGGCTTCCAACAGCGTCGAGCGCGTAGAGGCGCCGCCGACGGCCCACCGAGACTCGTCGGGCGGCGACGGTGGTAACGGCGGCCGTACCTCGCGCCACCGACATTCCCACATTTCGACGACGGTGACGAAACGGCGAAGGTAGGTCGTCACGGCGTTCGTCGCGGCGTACAGTTCGGTCATCGGCTTACCGTTCACGGCGTTCGTCGGCCTCCCCGTGCACGGACAGCCGTGGAAGTAGCAACCTTGGAACTGGTACGCCGTTCGCGTCTCGCAACACCAACCGTCGACCCGGAACTTTCCGAGGCATTTCTCGCGCCCGTTAAGCTGGTGTCGTATACGCACCCCCGTCCGTTCCGACTCCCACATCAGCCTCTGCACGGCCATACGGCCGTAGCGGTGCAGGCGTTCCGGTCGAAAGGCGTTCTCTTCGCGGCGGCGCGTATACAAGCCCGTCGGCATCTCTTGCATTATCGCCCACAGATAGAGGGCGTTCACATCGAAGCCGACGATCGAGCGACAAGGCCGCGCCTCGTCGCGACGAAGAACGGTCAAGCCGACCTCGTGTTGACGCGCGAAGATGATCGAGGGGCCGCCGACGATCTGCGATTGTAGGAGGCGGTGCAGGTCCTTATTCGGCTCGTTGAAGAGGGTGAAGTTGACGCTTCGGCGTATGTGCGCCTCGTCCGACATCGTCAACACAGTCTCTAAAGCGGTGTCGAGTACGTGATCGCGCGCCTCCGGCTCGGCCTACAGCATAAAGCGATTTATTATTATTGGCGGCAGCGCTTCTACGCGTCGTCGGCCTTCGACCTGGCGCATTTCTGGGCGCCCTTCATAGCACGAAATTCGGCCGCTGCATCCAGCAGGGTCTCTATGAAGGCGCCAGCAAGTTCGCGCCTGGCTTGGCTCGCTTCGATAATCGATTTCGTTTTTATGGCGTCGAGTACACGATGCATATACTACAGCAGAAAAGGCGTTATTAGTCAAATGCACTTAATCGTCGGTCGTCTTTTTCAGGGTACGCACAGTATACGACGGCTTTCCGCCCCACGAGATCTTACGTACACCGATCTCTATGACCGTGCCGACCAGCTCCAGCACCGTGTAACGCAATTCCTCCTGGTCCAACGCGGCCAGGTAGTCGGCCCCGTACGTGACGAGTGCTGACATAGAGTTGTCGAATACACTCACCCAATATTCATCCTCCCCCGTCGGACCATCCTTTACCAGCATGCACATCGCGTACTAATGTTTTGTGGCGGCCTGAATGCCGTGCGACAGGCACAACACAGAGCCGTCTCTGGTTGGGGTACCTTGCGACGGCATCGTGAGCACCCCTCGTACGTGCACTTATCGCGCTAAGAAATTTCCTCGATAGTAACGGGCGCCGCCAATTTATAAACGCCGTCTCCAGCTTCGCTCAACTCCCACACACTCACCGTAGAGGGCAGAAATACCACCGCGCCTCTGTCAGTCGTTGTCCTCGCTGCCTCCTCTGCCAGTTTGCTCCCCGTAGAAGTGCCTGACTTCGGCTCTGACGCCTCCTGCGTGCGCCCCGCAGCCGGTATCGACGCCGCGGCGCCGGTCGACGGTCCCTGTTCCGCGCGCTCCGTGCTGGACGATAGTGCCGCCGCCCCATGCGCAGCGAGTATGGTGCGCCCCACGAATCTCGTTGTAAACGACTGTTTTCTCGCCTTCTTCCGTCGGCCGCCCTCTTCCGACATTGTGATCTGAAGAACTCGCAAACAACGCCAACGAGTGAATAATACAGAAGTGTTTTCAGCCTATCTATTCATACAAGTCTAATGAAATGCGCGCGTGCGCCTGACCACAGATACCACGCAACAGCCGAGTCTGCCAAGGTTATTGACAATAGAAAAAATCTTCCGGTCATGTCGGTGCATTCACCGTAAGTTACTTCTTTAGAGCGAATTTTTTTAATACAATAACACCACACAATTCCTGTATCCTTGTTTGTCTTATAAAACGCTTACTTTCACACATTTAAACTTTCATTAAACGATTTTGAAACATTACAAAAAATGGTCAGTGACAGCTTACGTAACGCTGTCTACGTGACGCCCATCACGCGGCCGTCGAAGCGCCAACAGTGCTCGCTGTCGTAAACAGCATTCCATTTGCGCAGACGAGTATGGCGGCGCGCTAAACTTTCTGCGCCGCACGACAAAGCGACCGACAAGAACGTCACAGCTTCACCAGGTACGTCACGATCCTTTAAACAAAGAAAACAATATATACGAATTTTTTTCATTTATTTCATATTGTTTTTTCTATTTACTGTTCGCATATATATATACGAATTTTTTTCAGTTGTTTTTTCTATTCATGGTTCGCCTACGAAACCCCCACTATCCTGAGGTCGGGGATATACACTGCGCGATAGGTCTCCCAAGCCCTCTACCACGGCGGTCGACCCGACACGGCCCCATATGCCACCGCCGTTACAAGAACGCCTAACAAAGCGGCCTACAGCGGTCGTCCACCCCGTGCCACGCGCGCCGGAGAACCCCGGCAAGCAGTGGTGGCAGCGAACAGCGGCTGACGACGAACTATGGGCGACGCCGATTCCGTCTAATGCACCGCCACGCCGTGGATTTGGACGGCCACCGCACTCATTTCCTCGGACCTCTATCATTTACGGGCACCGCCGTTAGATGAAATCGATGACGAAAACTGGACTTAAATTATTACTTTTCCGAACACAAACGGAGTTAGGGATGAAATAAAATCACTTACATAACCGTTCGTTTGCTTTTCCTATGCGCTACGCGGCGCCAACTAGGCAGCGATAAAACAGCCCTGTTTATGAAATGCTATACGACGTAATTCCTATGCGTGTGTAGGCACTGCATCAATTCGCTACGCGGCGCCAACTAGGCAGCGTGAAAATAGCCCTGTTTATGAAAATGCTATACGACGTAAATAGAATCCAGGCGTCACGACTCACGGCTAGACAGGAATGTGGCCGCATCCGATTACTAACGGGGCGCGCGGCAGCGGGCTAGCACCACTTTGGAGCCGCACCAGTATCATATTTCATCAACCTATGGTTTTGTAACCGTGGAGCGCTTATTATACAATGGATACACACAATTTAGTGACTACACATGGTTATACTCATCATTGCGTGTTTATGTACTGGCTTTACTGCTTATGTAACGGTTATACAGTGGATACACGCACTATTTAATGACTACACATGGTTATGCGCCTCATTTCGTGGTTATGTACTGGTTTTACCGATACCTTCAATCCACGTAAGTACAACTTGTAGAAACATCACTCTAACGGAAAATAAGCAGCCCTGGACACTTCCATAGGCCTGTTTCACGATTCGTAACACTACCACTAGAGGGCAGAGGTACGGCCGAATAATCGGCCCTGGGCACTTCCATAGGAGCACACATACAGCTAGAGAGCGGGCGGATATTCAATTGCCGCGGTGGGTGTGAGCCTGTCAATCAAAGGTACGGCCGATTAATCGGCCCTGGGCACTTCCATAGGAGCACACATACAATACACATAGCCGCTAGAGAACAGGCGGATATTCATTTGCTGCGGTGGTTATGGGCCTGTCAATCAAAGGTACGGCCTATTAATAGGCCCTGGGCACTTCCGGGTGGTCGTGGGTGGTCCTGTCAATCAAAGGTAATTAAGATAAGAGGACGTTTTTATTAGTAGGTGCACACTTTTAGGAAAAAATGAGGACGGGTTTAAAACCCTTTGATGTTCCTTTGATCTCAGTGCATGACCTTTTTGGACGGGGGCATACGCCACTAACATACTACTTATGCGGTCTACTTCCTCCACCGTCAGTGGTGGTGGAAGCGCCGAATTCATCACACTTAGTGTCTCCTCGAGTACGTCCTCACCCTTCCGTTCGGGAATCCCCGAAATGCGCAGAGAGTTGCGCCTGGAATATTGCTCGAGGGCGTCCGCCTTCTCTTCAAGGTCTACAACACGATCTCGGAGATCGGCGATCTGCTTGTCTTTAGATCAGACATGCAGATGTGGGGTCGCACAGTGTCTCAAAAGACCAGATGAGAAATCGACTTCTTTTTCTGTCGCCGTCGATGACCCCCTAGATCGACCCATGTCTGACAGACTGTGACGAGGGAGTGTCGCAGTCTGTTACCACACAGTTGTTTATATTGTCTAGCTGGTCGTTGCGCTGCCTGACTTTGGTCGGTGGATTACGTAATTACAGGGCAGTGACAGAAGAATGTTCAATTCAGGCACCGATCACTGCTGTCCACCAAGCCGCGGCAGAGACAGTGGTCACGGTCGACTGACGACACCAAGCATCATCGTAAAACTCAGCGTTCTACCTACCGCAGAGAGTTCACAACTTCAATGGGCACTGCATCCTGAATCCACCTGCTATTATGAAGGCTCAGATCATAATTCTTGAATGAGTAGTATGTGCGTTCTGCCAATATTTGAAGTAATGTTGGAGCACGAACACAGCGCTGGTCAGATCCAATCTCACACCACGTGACCAAGTTATGTAATTCCCCTAAAAGAATGTGGATTAACAACACTATAGATCAGGAGATTGAGAGGAGATCAGATAGAAGTGTTTAAAATAATGAATGGCTATGAAAATATTGATAGAAATATTTTTTTCTCAGTTAAGAAAAATAGAAGGACTAGAGGACATGAAGTTACATTAGCAAAGGAGCAGTGTAGATTAGATATACGAAAGTTCTCATTTTCACAAAGGACTGTAAATTAATGGAAAAGATTATGTGCTGATTGTGTGGATGCTAGTAGCGTAAATATGTTTAAACATAAAATCGACTGATACCTCAGAAGGGCGGGATACACATAGATAAAAGGGTTGGACTCTCGAGAAGCCAAGGGGCTTCCTTGTCCACCTGCCACGTAGAGTTATTTCTCTGGGTGGCAATCTTGTTAAATCTAGTGAAATCTGACATTAGGCGTTTCATTTGGTTAACCAAATATAACCGTCTGTGCAGCTTGGAACACGAATTGGTCACGTGAGCATTCCAAATGAGATTATTATCAACTAAACTTGTTCAAGCTACCCATAGTAGCATACCGAAGATTACGAGGAGACAAAATAGAAGCATACAACATAATGCACAACGTGTAAGATAATCCACCTGCACCAAAACTCCTGAAACGGAACGAAGTATCACAAAGATCAGGTAATTATTTACGCAAAGAGATAAGTTAAACCTGAGAAAAAAATGCATTCCCACTAAGAGAGGTAGAATCATGGAATAGTCTCCCACAAACAGCAATATATGCTAGACTATTAAATTCATTCAAAAATCGTCTAGACAAATTCGTGTCTAACCAGGCAATATATTGTGACTATGAAGCTCCACTAATAATAAATACTGGAACGGGAAATCATGAGTTTTTAACATTTGATTTGATCTAAAGATATGACCACCGAGGAACCGAGTGGATTCTGTGATCAGAATCATCCGAAGATATCCTAAGGTATAATCCAAGTACTCCTTGAAACGTCCATGGTAATATAATACACATACTAATGTTGCCGACAGAGAGATTATAGTTTATTGCAAAGCTACATTTAACTAGCTCACACGATGTGCACTCAATGAATGAACTGCGTCGCCTAATTAGTGTCTTGCACGTTCTTGTGTCGGTTATGATCTGGTCAGTTGACGTGCATCTGAGCCTTCGAGGCAGAATAAACATATGAAAATAAAGACTTGGACATCTGGGTCACAATTGCCCTGTTCCAAGGCGACCAGACAAACATCCGAATTCAAATGTGTTGTGATGTTCGAATGAGACACACCGAATGAGACACACCAGCGTCACTGAATATACTTTAAATGGAATGTTCGTTTCTGAGGTGACTGCAACAAACCCACTTTGTTCTGCAGTAGTCACAATGGACGAGAACATTGCTCGGGGAAAGAGGGCGTGGATGAGTTCACTGCACGCCGATGATTACGCCGACCTCGGCGTAGATGGAGACCCCAATACATACTTCCATACAAGGCAAGGGAAATCAGGCGTGGTGGGCTGTAGACCTGGGGGCCGAGAAAGCACGCGTCACACGAGTACGAATTAAGAACAGAATAGCTAGTCGTACGGGTGAGTTAACAATGTCGTATTGTCGAACACACGCACGCATTTACGAATACGTACACACACTCACGCACGCACACACACACACACACACACACACACACACACACACACACACACACACACACACACACACACACACACACACACACACACACACACAGACACACACACACACACACACACACCATCTTAGCAACTTAAAACTTACTTCCTCCTGTTCCTTTCGGGACGTAGGGCGACGAGGTTCCTTCATCTTCATCTTATACGGTCATTTGTAACTTCTTTGGCCTGATTCCAGGTGATTCCCATTTCTGCCAAGTCTTCCATAAATGTCTTGCGCCAAGACTTAGTCGGCCTTCCTCTTTTCCTGTTATCACCTTCCGGGACCCACTCCATCGCTACATGCGCAAGTCTCTCCCTCAGTAGATGTAGCACATGCCCAGCTAGTCTCATTCGCCTACACTTGACGATGTCATGCAGTTTCTCCAGACCTGCCCTGCTCGTGACTTCTTCATTGGTGATGTGCTCTCTCCATGATATGCCCAATATGAACAGAAGGCATCGCCGGTGGAAGGTCTCTAATTTTTTGGATATTCTCACTGTATTCTTCCACGTCTCGCAGGCATGTATCGCTGTTGCTATTACAATTGACATGTAGAGACGTAATTGTATAGCCTTACTGATGATGGTACTGGACCTTATAGGACGTAGTCTTTGGAACACTGCTGAGGCCTTGCTTAACGTCTTTCGCACATCTACTTCCGCGTCACCCTCGCTAGAGATGTAGCTTCCGAAGTAGAGGAGCACTCGACGCACTGCAGGGTGCCACCCCCTCCTTCCATAGTCTTCTTGTCACTACCATGCTTCTTTAGTCTCAAAGTCATCTCTCTCCTTAACGTATGTCTCCACGTTTCGTTAGTTCTCACACAATGCCTTCATTCAGCTGAGCTACTATCATGCACAGCCACCATGGGAACGCATGCATGCAGGCACGCTCGCACTCACGCACGCTCACACACATGCACGTATACACAGTCTCACTGATGCATACACATGCACATAAATACACACACAAGTACACACACGCTCTTTTTCGCGCGCGCGCACACACACACACGCGCGCGCAAAACGACACACGCACAAACGCACGCGCGCACTTTCACCCCCACGCATGCATACATGCACGAACGCACATAAACTAACACACACAAGTTCACACACGCGCGTTTCTTCGCGAGCGCGCACACACACGCAAACACACACACACACACACACACACACACACACACACATACACACACACACACGCACGCGCGCGCATACCGACACACTGACATACCTACACACGCACAAACGCACACGCACACCCCCACGCATGCATGCACGCACACATAACGTAACGTACTCTATACATGTGACATACAAGAAAACACTTGGTTTTTTCGCAGTAAATCTAAGTGTGGTGTATACGTGCATGTGTCCGCGCGTACAGTTAAATCAACAGTTTTTATATTACGAATGTATTAATAAATAACACTTGATATGCTATGTATATTTTATATGAAGCATCTATTACACGATTAAATGCCTGAACGCTCGTTGATGAGAACTATTGTGAGTGGACTCTTGTGCACGGTATTAAGCCACTTTCTCTGCGGTAACGTTTACAAGTTCCATTGCTGTTAGCTGCCTGCGTAGAACGTAGATTCTTGTTGATAAACCATCCATTGACATCGAGCTTTTGCTACAACAGTGGCTCGCAGATTGATAAGCTTCATCGTTAGTCTGACGGACCATGACCCGTGTACAGGCGGCGGACCACTTGGCTCGACATCACCTACCTGTGCCACTCACAACCGTGCATTGGCTCTGGCGAAGTCGTTAGATTAAAATGCGCTAAACCATTGCGGGGGCGCTACCTGTTCCTGGCCGCTAACGTCAAAGAGTACTTTCACCTGGCCGAAGTGGAAGTGTATGACGGTATGTTGCCACGGTAACATCACATTCACCTCGACGCATCACAATCTCTATGCACATTATTTGTACCTGTCAACATAATCCTGTCTGGTGTTATTGATCCGTTTTAGGCGATGCCAACGACAAACAGTACTTCGTATTGTGTAGGCGTTGAATAATATACCGAATGTTAGTCAAAAACATGTTTTGTTTCTATGATTAAAATACTATAGTATTGACGCATAACGATGTTTGGTCTTTTAGTTAATTATAACGGAATATGCAAGGATGCTCAATAGTCATGTCATTATATGTGTATTCATTAACAGTAAGCCAGCTGTCATGGAACGTGTGAACCGCTTGTAATGGAACAGTGAACGACTTTTCATTGAATAGGTGAACCTTTAGTTATGGAATATCTGAACCAGTTTTTATAGCCGTGGTGGACCATTTGTTATGGAAATAGTGAACCACTTGTCGTGGATGTGAAAAACTTGTCTTAACCATGTTCAACGGAAACTTCATCAAGCAATATTATGTCCATCCTTAAGCTATAATGTCCTTTGTCTTCCTCGTCGTCATGGTGGTCTTACTGGTCTTAATTTTCCTTCCATAATGCTTTCAATGGAGACGTTGACTAGATGGCTAGGATCTACCGATTTTTACATATCCGAAATTGAACGCCAGACTGAAAACAGAAAGCTTTTGAACACTGGATATTCTAGCAACAGTGTTTCAATCCCGGGTTTAAGCAGTCAAAATCAAGTTCCATTTAAAAAAAAAACGATAAAGAGACGTTCGCCTCAGTAGAAGATATTGCTTAAAGGAATCAAAATAAAGAAACAAGCTAAATTAAAATGGCTACCTAATGAATAACATCAACATTATGTACTTGAGACCATGACATATGTTGGGAGTTCACAATGTTGTGTATCCAAACGCGATTCATATATTGCGTCGATTATGAGCGGTTGTACAGGATCATACACGTTGTGATGATATTTGTATATACAAAGGAGTTGGGGCCATCGTTCGTTTGGAAAATTGAAAATAGTAACTGTTACTAAAAGTGTTATTAAGTTAGATTAATGTTTGTAGACTTCGATCCATTGATGGTCCGCATGACCGGACATCGCGACGACTACAACGTGTCTGACGTCACTAACGTGAACAACGCCACCTGCCAACAAATCACAACACCAGAATCCGACGAAGAGTTTACTCTCAAGGTCGAGTTGTCGAATGCCGTCCACAGCCGTCTGACCATTACAGCAGTGCTGGGCGAAGGAGACTGTCTCGGCTTCCCGGCGACGATGGTGTACACGGAGGGCGATCAGTCAGCTATGCTCCCCTATCACAACAACCCTTCGTTCTGCGACAACACGCCCGGACGGTGCGTCTTTGAGTGCGACTGCAGCGACACGCCGTGTCAGAACGTCTACCTCGTCATCCTCAGCGCCCCCGACCACTCGCGCAACTTGTGTGAAATATTCGTCACGTAGAAAGTGAATACAAGTATCAGCAGTGACATTGGCACACAGTTTCATAAAAAATTGTATATTTAATGTCTCCCCAATTCGACTTAATTTCCGAAAAATAAAACCAGCCTTTATATCTAATACACCGAGACTATTAATTGGACACGTATTATTGGTGGAATTTTGGAGAAAATCACCTAACAAAGTGCTACTCTCGCCAGAATATTGGAACATAGCTCAGTGTCGATGGACTGTGTAATGTGACACGTGTCTACTCGCTCGTTTGCCAGTTACCGGACACGATTATCAAATAAATAATATCGATTATTTCAATAAAAGTATGAGTTACAAAAATTAATCGAATGACTTTCACATGCTACGGAACAAATCTTCAACGAACCTGGTATGTAATATGTGTGAAACAATGGTAGTCTTAGGTGGGACACGTGTGAAAGCTTTGAGTATGTATAACGACTGGAAACCTCGTGATATAATAACGTACCTTCAACTTTTACTTAACAAGAAAGAACACTCACATTTTGTGATGCGTGAAATGAACTGTTATGCAATGTTGACCTAAATGGTTCCTTTATCCTAGGACCATTTGAAAATAAATATATTGAGTACAGTTAAAGAAATCTTGACTTTGCAAACTATGTCTTCTTCCCATTGATCCCCTCTGGAGGGTGGTCCACGTCAATCAGTAGCTTCTTCTCCTTCTCTCTTTGTTTCCCTCCATCTCTGTCTGTTGTCCAAAATTACTTTTCATTCTTGGTTGTTCTCAGCTGCTATCCTGAGGTCCTTTTTCGTGTTGTTGTTCCATCTCAGCTTTGGTCTTCGATCCTCTTCGTCGATTCCTCTCCTCTGTTTCCGTGCTCGTTTTAACATTGTAAAATATGCAAGCCTATATTGTTTCGTATAAGCAGCGACAAAAGAGCACTTGTGTAGGCCAACATTGATCGCACAAGTTCCGCGTCGCTCCACACGACCATACAATCGATACTTGTCGTAGACGTCGCAGCACAGGTCGTTGACAACGAAAAACAGAGATAATAGCAGTCATTGTATGAGCTCGCTCAAAATATATACCTTTCATATTTAAACCACATAGTCGACCTTTGTGCACAGTTCAGTTCAGTTCAGTTCATTCCGAGACTGTCAGGTCGTAAGGGAGACATGAGGGAAGCAGTCGCAGCGAATGCTCTCCAGCCGGGGCGGTCTAACACAAGTCTCAGTAGCGTTTGGACGTCAAGGTCGGTCCATCCAGGTCTTCCTTTGCCTGACTCTCCGTCTGCTGCCCTCCAGAGTGCCCTGCATGATTGTCATGGCAAGGGAGTCGTGGCGTGTGACATGACCGTACCTTGCCAACTTTCTCCTCTTTACTGTTGCGAGGAGTGGCTCCTGTGGCCCTACCAAGGCAGTGATCCGGTTTCGGACAAAGTTATTGGTCTTGTGCTCGGCCCAAGATATGTGCAGCAGGCGTCTGAAGCACTTGGTCTCAAACGCCTGTATCTTCTTCGTCATTGCAGCCGTCATTGTCCAACTTTCGCAGCCGTAGAGCTGGATGGAGACAACAAGGGCTCTGTACAGTCTGATCTTTGTTGCGAAGCTAACTTTAACGCTTCTACATATCTTACTGAGTTTGGTCATTGTTGCTGTCGCAAGGGCTATTCGGATCTGGATCTCTTTGTCCGACCGTCAATCTTTGGTGAGTGTGGAGCCGAAATATTTGAACGCATCCACTTCCTCCAGCTTCTGGCCATTCATCGTGATGTCAGTAGTGATGTCTTCAGTGCTGCTGGCCATCACCTTGCTCTTTTCGTTGCTTACTTCCATGCCGTAAGCGCCGGCTCTAATCACTAGTCTATTGGTGAGATCTTGGAGCTCGTTGTTGCTTCCTCCAAGAAGATATATATCGTCTGCAAATCGCAGGTTACTGACCGATCTGCCTCCCACAGAGATGGTGGTGTTGAAGTTGTGGAGGGCTTCTCTCATGATATTCTCGAGATAGATGTTGAAGAGAACTGGCGACAGCAAGCAACCTTGACGGACTCCGACTGTTGTCCTGAAGTACTCCCCTATTTTGCTGTTGAGAAGGACCGCACTGCTGGCGTTGTTATACACTGCGCTGATGACTTGGGTGATGCCTTCTTCAATGTTGAAGCGCCTTAGTACTTGCCACAGACCTTCGTGCCACATCCTGTCAAAAGTCTTCTTGAAGTCTATAAAGTTGCGGAGCAGGCTCTTTTGGTGTTGCAGGTGCTTTTCGATCAGGATTCTGCAGTTGCAGATTTGTTCTGTAGTACTTCTTCCGGGTCTGAATCCGGCCTGCTCTTCTGCTAGTAGTTCTTCTGGTTGCTTTTTCAACCGGTTCAAAATGATGCGTAGCAGGATCTTGCTTGGGTGGCTAATGAGGCTAATGGTTCGGTAGTTTTTGCACTTCCGGAGATTTCCTTTCTTAGGTAATGGGATGATGAATGACTGTGTCCATTCCTTTGGCCACTGTTTGAAGTCCCAGATCTTCTGGCAAATGGCAGTCATTGCAGTGACCATTCCTTCGCCACCATGTTTGAGCAGCTCCGCTGGAATGTTGTCTGCTCCTGGTGATTTCCCTATTGATATACTGCGGAAGGCTTCTTCCTCCTCTCCCCTTAAAATAGGCAAGGTTTATGGTTCTCTCTCTGGGGCCAGTTCTGTCTGCCGCACGCTGGTATCAGGCTGCAGGGGGTAATTGTAGAGCTCCTGACTGTACTCCATCCACCTCTTTAAGACTTCGCCAGTCTCTGTCTGGAGTGCTCCCGTTCTATCTTCAATGACTGATGTTCTGTTTTGCTGCGGCTTGTTCAGGTTCTTCAGTGCGTTGAAGGCTTGCCTGCTGTTACCCTGATCCATTCCTTTATCAATACTTGCAGACTGCTCCTCAATCCACTGTTCTTTGCCTGGTTTCATTTCCTTCCGTATTGTCCTGTTGACCTGCCAATACTGTTCCAGTAACTATGGGCTGTACTGTCTGGTCTTTTTCAATTCTCGTCTTTCGTCACAGTGGTCAAGGATGTTGTTTGTGACCCAAGGTTGTTTCCTCATCCTCTGTCGACCCTGTACCTCCTCAGCTGTTTTGTGGACTACCTCGTTGAAGTTGTTAGTGAGGACATTGATGTCATTGTCCATGAGGTTGAGTGCCGCAAATTTCCCCCTATCTGAGCTTGAAATACTGTAGCCACTTCGTGATCTTTCAGCTTGTCGACATCAAACCTGACACGTGGCTGTGTCGCATGATATTTCTTTTTCAACTTGAGCTTCACTGTAAGCATGACAAGGACGTGATCGCTGCCTATGTCGGCTCCTGGGAGTGTCATGGTCTGTGCTTTGTTAATGCTGGACTTGAAGCAACGAGGTGTCAGAATGAAATCAATTTGATTGTGAATCAGGCCGCTTGGTGAGTGCCATGTTGTTTTGCGAGAGAGTTTGTGTGGGTATAGGGTGTTTGCCAGGGTCAGTCTGAGGCTGCTTGCAAATTCCAGGAGGCGGAGTCCCCTTTCGTTAGTTTCTCCTATACCAAATTTCCCAAGTGTTCCAGACCAGTGTACGTGGGCGTCGGGGCCCACTTTAGCTTTCCAGTCACCTTGTGCGATGGTGATGTCCTTCTTTGGGGTCTTGGTGATAGTGCTTTCGATGTCTTCATAGAAAGCCTCTACTTCCTCATCATCGTGGGCTGTTGTTGGTGCATAAACCTGGATGATGGAGATGTTCTTAGGTGTGGCTGAGACGCGGATGGAGATGATTCAGCTGGATATGGGGGTGCAGCTGATAATGCACACTGCAATTTCCTTCCGTACGATGAAGGGAAGTCCATGCTGCTGCTTGGTCTGGTCATTGTGTCTTGTGCATATTAAGCCTAATAATGTAAGACTGTTGTTTCGTTGTTAACTTTTGTCGATCATGGTGTATCAGTTCCATATTGCCAGGACGTTAGATTGATCAGACGTGTGTTACGAGCTCCGCAACAAATTGTGTTTTTGTCCGCGTGCGATTAATATAAAGATTGAGTTTTGCGCAGGCGAGTAAGTGAATCTTCATATATGTGAAGGAATTCACAACTTGTACAGCCAAAACACGTGAACATTTATATATTTACTTCGGATATTGTACTGTTGCACTGGGAATATCGCCCATCTGAACAGTACGGCGCGGGAAATTTCACCTTCGCTGACACGGAATCATAGCATTCACCTGGACAGATTGACGACGAACAATAGCCGCTGAAGTGGTGTCCACTGAAGTGCGTTAACGGTAAGCCATTGTTTGTGGCTAAGCGTCTGACACTCGCAAACCGTGATGGCTAAGGCTAAGGCAAAGCCGCCCAAGATCGGAGCGGGCGTAAGTGGTGCCACCGAGGCCCCTGCTGCCGACATCCACCTAGAAGTAAGCGCTGACGCGGACGAAAGCCAGACCTACGTTGAGAAGCTCCTGAAAATACAAAAAGATGCGTACCAAGCGTGCTTGCAAAGCGCGGTAGCTGAAATCAACAGGAGGGTGGACAGCTTTATGAGTGAGACAACCACCGCGCTGACCGAACTCCGAGTCAGCTTGCAGTACACGCAAACCCTAGTCGAGGAGATCAAAGAGAAGCAGTCGAAGGAAAACATTGACGATCTGTCGAAGAAGATGATCGAATTTGAAGAAATGATCAAGAAAGTCGAGCACGCGATCGACTACCAAGAAAACCAGTCAAGACGCTGTAATCTACGTTTCGACGGCGTTGCTGAGGTCGACGGCGAGACGTGGGAGCAGACGGAGAAGAGCGTGCGCAGGGCTATGACAACAGCCCTAGAACTCCCCGAAGCCCAAGTGCGCGCCATCAACATCGGTCGCGCGCACCGAACTGGCGGCACGGGGACGAGAGCCCGGACCATCGTGGTCAAGTTCGAGTCGTTCAAGGACCGCGAGCTGGTACTGCAGGCGGCGAAGAAGAAACGGCCTCGTGGCATCTACGTGAACGAGGACTATTCGCAGAGGGTCATGGCGAGGCGGAAAGAACTGCTACCAAAAATGATGAAGGCCAGGGAAGAGGGCAAAGTCGCATATTTGTCATTTGACAAACTGGTGGTAAGAGAGCGACATGATGTCGCAAACCGTGGTTAAACTACCAAGTACCTGTTGACTATCCTGGCAAACGTTTTTGTGATGACTTAACCATGGCGTCAACTACACAACAAAATGACGAGTTAACGCCTCCGTATGATACACCGTTTGATTATAATGAACACTGTTACGAACACGATATTGATACTGATTGTTTGTTGTATAACGATTTGCCCACGCAATGTAAATACTACACCCCAGCACAATTTTCAACAAACTTTAGCAGTGTTGGCAAAAACCAGCCAATCAAACTGAGTATGATACACTTTAATGCTCGGAGTTTAAAAGCTAACTTACCCAAGATTAAAGATACTATCCAAAGCATGGAGTATAAATTTCATATAATTGCTATATCAGAAACGTGGCTTAAAGAAAACAATTGGGACGGAAGTTAAGTAAACTGTAACGATGTCGTATTTTCGGGTTACAAACTGTACTGTAATTCCAGAAAAAACAAACACGGTGGCGGCGTTGCCATATATGTGTGTGAATCTGTACTTCAATTGCCAGTCTTCTGATATTTGTTTAAGGAATATATCGTATGCTGTTGATGACTGTTTTGAAAGCGTCCTTATTGAGATACAAATTAGTAAACACGAAAAAATCAATGTCGGTTGTATGTATAGAGCACCGAATACCAGCATCAGCAAATTTAATGACAATCTCTCATTCATACTGGGAAATCTCACCAGCAAAATCGTGTATATATGTGGTGATTACAATATAGACCTATTGCACTGCGAAGAGCAAGCTGAATCAAAATATTTAATTGATCAAATGTTCAGCTCTGGATTATATCCCTTGATCGCCAGGCCCACACCAGTAACAAGCACGACTGCTAGTATAATAGATAACATTTTCTGTTCTGAACTGTGTAGAAACAAAATGTGCGGCATTGTTTTAAGCGATGCTACAGACCATATGCCAATTTTCGTCCTGTGTGACAACAGCACTTATGCGGTTATTAACGATGATCCAACATATAAATATAACAGAACGTTAGATGAGGACTCATTAAACAAATTTAAGCACGATTTAAATTATGCAAACTGGGACACTGTAATGAACGAGTCAAACCCTGATTTAGCATTCTCGCGCTTCATGCAAATACTAAATAATACTTATAACGATGCCTGTCCTGTAAAAACTACAACGTATTCAGGAGAGACAAAAAAGAATGATAAACGTTGGTTATCAAGAGGGCTAAAAAACGCTTGCATAAAGAAGAATAACATGTACTTAGCGTTTCTAAAAAATAGGACAGAATTAACAGAAATCCGCTACAAAAATTACAAAATTATTACGTCTAGAAAAGAAAAAATATTACAGAAAAAAACTCGACGATTGTAAGACTAATATAAGAGCAACTTGGAAAACTCTTAACAGCATAATAGGTAAAAGAAAATCTGATACCACATATTTGAACAAGTTTCATGTTGGCGATAACATAGTAGTATTAGAAAATAAAGAAATAGCTAATCATTTTAACAATTTCTTCGTCGATATAGGCACTAAATTATCCAACCTCATAGAACCCTGCCCGGGAACAAAGCCAACTGACTATGTAAAACGTACTGTATCACAATCAATGTATATGTCCCCCGTTACTGAGCAAGAAGTACTCGAAATTGTGTCTGGGTGCAAAAGTAAAACTTCATACGGACACGATGAAATCAGCATGAAAACAGTTAAGCATGTAATAAAGCAAATTGTACAACCGCTAACCCACATTTTTAACAGATCTTTGATCAGCGGATCATTTCCAAATGATATGAAATTAGCAAAAGTCATTCCTATATTTAAGTCAGGAGATCGTTTTCAATTTTCTAATTATAGACCTATATCTCTCTTATCCCAATTTTCAAAAATACTTGAAAAAATATTCAACAAAAGGCTAAGGTCTTTCATTGAAACACAACACATATTGACAGATGGGCAGTATGGCTTCAGAAGTAATCACTCAACTTCACTATCTTTAACAGAATTTGTCGAAAAAATTAAATCCGCAATGGATAAATGCCAAAGCACGATTGGGGTCTTTATCGACCTAAAAAAAGCCTTTGACACTGTTGACCACAACATACTGCTAAGTAAATTGCAATGCTACGGAATAAGAGGTTTGGCTCTGGCCTGGATAAAAAGCTACTTAACCAACCGTAGACAATATGTATGCTATAACAACAGTAACTCAGAACAAAAGGAAATCAAGTGTGGAGTCCCGCAAGGTTCAATCCTTGGCCCGTTATTATTTATTCTGTACATAAATGACATGTGTGAAGTCTCAAAATTGCTTGATATTATTTTGTTTGCTGATGATACAAACATTTTTTATTCCGCTAGTAACACAGATGATGTAAGCACTGTTGTTAACAACGAACTAAAAAAACTAGACCTGTGGTTTCGAGCGAACAAATTATCACTTAATGTGAACAAAACACATTTTATAATGTTCAACAATAAATAGCAACCTAGAACAGATGTGAATATAGTTTTGAATGGGAAAAACATTGAGCAGGTATCATATACTAAATTCCTTGGAGTAACCATTGACGAAAACGTAACATGGAGAGAACACATAAAAATGGTTGATTCAAAAGTATAAAAAAACATAGCAGTTTTGTATAAAACTATGTTCTTGATTGTCAAGCGTTACACACATTATATAATTCACTTGTTGAACCACATATGTCATATTGCTGTGAGATCTGGGGAAATACTTATCAATCTAGACTCAGAAAACTATTTATGTTACAGAAAAAAGCTATACGGATTATTTATAATCTTAATTACCATTATCATACATCTGTATTTTTCCATCTCTCAAACATGCTTAAATTTCATGATTTAGTTAAATACAAGACTATGATCATACTTTATAAAGCAAACAACCATTCTTTAAATGGTCGTGTTCAAGCATTATTTGAACCAACCGCAGCTATACACATACAGGATACAAGACAAAGCAAACTGTTCTATATTAAAAAGACAAACACCACCCTCCGACTGCTGTCAATCACCGTCAAGGGTATAAAAACGTGGAACAATTTACCAAATAAATTGACTCAGCTTCCAAGTTTAACACAATTTAAAAAAGCAATCAAGTTGTCATTACTTTTTACATATTTGTGAATTGCTAATAGAAGGTGACGTTTTGTTAAACCCATGTAATAGTAACACAAGCACTATGGTAAAAAGTTTATATACGAGTTGTGAATATTATTTTGTGATTTATTTACTTTTACTTTCTCAAAAACGTGAACTTTTTAGGACATAGTTGGGCCTGCTTTTTGTTCTCCATCTACTAATAAATATGGCTTAAATCTTTATTTGAGAGGTGACTAAAGTGTATTTCGTAACGATAAGGTGAAGGTGTTTGGTTGCGTCATCTAGCGACTGAACCATGAAATAATCGTTCCACTGATTACACACACCTTAATGGGTTCGGATATGGAATTTTTGACAACAATCAAGTATGAAGAGAAACCAAGGCCAGAAAAGCATTGCAACTTCTTCTGCAGGTAAGAAGAACATGACATTTATTCAACACTTATTACATAAACGGTTGCGTTCAACAGTAACTCCGGCAAAGAACGCTAAATTTTATCATCGCCACTGGAAGCGCTATTTTTTAAGGCAAGACGGGGCGCCTTTTTCCCCAAGTTTTGTCGCGTCCTTTGGATTAAATTTGGTGGTATTTGTAACTCGTTTATAGGTCATAATTAGGCCCGCTTTTTTTGTTCTTCATCTACAGATAAATGCGGCTTAAATCCTTATTTAACTGGTGACTAAAGAATATTTCGTAACGATGAGGTGAAGGTGTTTGTTGGTTCCACCTAGCGAATGAACCGTCAAATAGTTGTCGTGGCCACACACCTTACTGGGTAATTAAAGACGTGACAGATATACTGTATACATGCATCTGAGTACAGACTATTTATTCTAGTATTGAGAACATCACATTAAAAAATTTAGGAAATGGAAAGTCATTTTGAAAGAAATTCCTTGTATTGCTGTAAATAAAAAATTGCTATTATGATTATTATTTTTACATGTGACAGTGTTGAATTTTAATAAATTATTTGCATTTCCACTTCTCGGGAATCGGATATTGATTAATGTCAGCCAGCCAGAAGTGAAGATGATGATGTTGAACCAAAGTCAAAATGTCTCAAACCATCTAGAACAGGTTAGTATAACGCTTGTAAATGTCAATCATCGTCTTGAAAATAAAATTTCATATCGTTATACTATGTATGGTGATGGTATATACCAATTGTCTATCATAAATGGTATGGTTGATGAAACATTACGAAAATAGATAGGACAGTTGAACCTAATTATTAAGGTCAGTCTTGGGACTGGGTCAAAGTGACCTGAATAGTATTAATACGTTTTAATCAATGCGATTAGTATTTGTGTATTTATTGTTTGGAAAGTGTTTTTCAAAATGTATCACCACTTTACAACATATTAAATTTCTGAGTGTAGGGATTTATTGCAATAAAATGAATTTTCACTTACTACGCATCAATCAAGTGGATTTCCCATTGTCATGTCTGATGTTTCAAATGCATATTTGGTTCTCTTTTTGGGTGTTCTTAAAATAGAAGCCAAGCAAATGTCCTGACTTCTGCGCGAAAGCGATCAATGTATGCCAGAAGGACATCTTCCCCAACCTGCATGTGCTACTGCAGGTGGCGTGTACCATCCCTGTTACCTCATGCGAGTCTGGGGGAGCGCCAGCGCACTCAGGGGACTACACACATACATGCAGATTGTCATCGTTGGCACTAATGCATATCCACTACGACATCGCTGTGAGATGTGAACGAAACTGTGAACATGTTCTCTGCCATGTACCCAAGATAGAGTTTACAAAATTGCTCTTCATGTGATGTGTGTTGGTGGTGGTGGAGAAGGTGGTGGTGGTAGGAGAGTGAAACACTGTGACTGTGTGTGTGTGTGTGTGTGTGCCTGCGTGCGTGCATGCGTGCGTGTGTGTGTGTGTGTGTTCACACCATAGTATTGTTTGTTTTGTATATCGCATTGTCTGGTTACACTGCACAATTTAAAGAATTGCACATTATGTTACTACCTAATTGAATAGGCAAGTAAGCAATCATTTTGCTTGGTGCCGCCCTCTGCATTGTGAAAAAAATTGTGAACTAGTGGCGCCACCTGGTGCTAGTATTGCGAAAATATGAACCCCTCTTGTCCAAACTTGGCTACGGACCTGAATTCTGGTTCAACTGTGTATAAGCAAACGGTTGTTGACAGTGCAAATCTTGTTAATGTTTGACAACTCAGTTTCGACTACGCTTGGGCAGTTAAACGTTAGATCTCTTCACAATAAAGGCGCTGACGTCACAGATTACGTATGCGGAAACGACATTGGCATGTTATGTCTAACATAAATTGTACGATAATGATGATGATCTTTGTAATACTTTCTGTCACCTCGGATTAGACAATGCCGTGGCTAATTAGGAAGGCGAAATTAATAACTCATTAATTTTCAAAGGAGGTATATGTATGTTGCAAAAAAACCAGGTTAGTTCGTCTTTATATAAAACATTTAAGGAGTTCACATATGCCGTTAATTGCTCACGTTACGGCTGCGTCGCAGAAAGACGATGTACTCGTTTGTTTACCTATTTACCATTAGCTCTGGCAAATAAACCAGGGTCAACGCAAAGCCTCTTTTAGTTTAGTGCAGATGTTCATCGAAGTGACCTAACCTTTAGCAAGATTGCTAATCAAGAAGGCGAAATTAATAATTATTAATTGTCAGAGGAGGTTTGTATGTTGTAAGAAAAGCCAGGTTGTTTCGTTTTTATATAAAACACTTAAGGAGTTCACTTAAGGAGTTCACATATGCCGCTAAATGCTCACGTTACGGCTACGTCGCAGAAAGACGATGTACTCATTTGTTTACGTATTTACCATTAGCTCTGGCAGATAAACCAGGGTCAACGCAAAGCCACTTTTAGTTGACATGTATCTATGTTAAAATTATTTTCTAGTGCAGATGTTCATCGAAGCGACCTAACCTTTAACGAGATTGCCACCCGTAGAATTAACTCTAGATGGCGGTTGAACAAGGAAGCCGTTTGGCATATTGAGAGTCCAACCCTTTTATCTATGTGTATCCCGCCCTTCTGAGGTATGTGTCGATTGTATTTTAAACATATCCACGCTACTAGCACCCACACAATCAGCAGATAATCTGTTCCATTCATTTACAATCCTTTGTGAAAATGATAACTTTGTTATATCTAATCTACACTGCTCCTTTACTAATGTAAATTCATGTTTTCTAGTCCATCTATCTTTTTAACTGATAAAAAAATATTTCTATCAGTATTTTCATAGCCATTCAATATCTTAAACACTTCTCTCTAACTTCCTTAGCACCTAAATCCTCGGAAACCAAGCGCAGAGACAAGACAAAAGGTTTAGTCAATCGCAGAATCGCTCATCCGTATTAATGTCGTCAGCAGATGTATCGATACGCCAGGGAGCTAAGGTGGAAAAGTTCCATTTGTAATTATGACAATGGAAGCTAATACAAAAATGTGACTTTTCTTCCATATTGAAAATACTCTGAGACGTGTTTGCGTTGATTCGGTCGAATGTAATATATACAGGCTAACGTCAAACGGCAGAATTGGGCAGTTTTAATTACATTTTTCTTGCGACAATGTGACACGTTTGAATGAGATAGACGAGTGAGTAATCACTAAGATACAACGACAATCTAATCGATGCAAAATTTTTGGAATAAACTTGATTCTAACGGCTTGAAATAGGCTTATACACAGGCGATATTATAGTGCTCTCTGAATGCGGGCAACACAGTCATACTAAGGCGTAGTTGACACATTATTGAGGTGATTGTATTTAATGACACATTATGTAGCCACTATTAGCAATGAAATTATAGTCTTATAATAGTGATACATCCATTACCAATAATGCGTACCAACAGTAATACATATAATAGCAACGATAATGGTCATTGTAACTACGATAATTTCCATCGTAACAGCAATATTGTTCAACAAAAATGCTCATCATAACGACGATAATTCCGACCGTAACGGCGTAAAAATGTCCATAGTTACAACAATGCTGTTCATCGTAACAATGATAATGACCATCATAGCTCCATAATGTCCATCATAGCTCCATAATGTCCATCATAGCTCCATAATGCCCATCATAGCTCCATAATGCCCATCATAGCTCCATAATGTCCATCATAGCTCCATAATGACCATCATAGCTCCATAATGCCCACCATAGCTCCATAATGCCCACCATAGCTCCATAATGACCACCATAGCTCCATAATGCCCACCATAGCTCCATAATGACCACCATAGCTCCATAATGCCCATCGTAGCACCATAATGACCATCATAGCTCCATAATGCCCATCATAGCTCCATAATGACCATCATAGCTCCATAATGCCTATCATAGCTCCATATTGACCATCATAGCACCATAATGACTATGATAGCTCCATAATGACCATCATAGCTCCATAATGCCCATCATAGCTCCATAGTACCCATCATAGCTCCGTAATGACCACCATAGCTCCATAATGACCATCATAGCTCCATAATGCCCATCATAGTACCATAATGACCATCATAGCTCCATAATGCCCATCATAGTACCATAATGACCATCATAGCTCCATAATGCCCATTATAGCTCCATATTGCCCATCATAGCTCTATAATGACCATCATAGCTCCATGCTGCCCATCATAGCTCCATAATGCCCATCATAGCTCCATAATGACCATCATAGCTCCATAATGCCCATCGTAGCTCCATAATGCCCATCATAGCACCATAATGACAATGATAGCTCCATAATGACCATCATAGCTCCATAATGCCTATCATAGCTCCATAATGACCATCATAGCTCCATAATGCCCACCATAGCTCCATAATGACCATCATAGTTCCATAATGACCACTGTAGCTCCATAATGACCATCATGAAAACGTTAATTCCCTTCGTAACGACAGTATTGTTCTTAATAAATCGATAATATTCATGCTAATATCAACACTGTAAAAAGTAACACAGATATTTTATTTTTATTATTCTGGTAATAGAAATAGCAACAACGATAATGTTAGTAGACAGGCCGATAATGTCCATTGTAACGAGCAATAGCCATGTCGAAATATCTTATTATAATACTTTCAAAGTTCACTTTTTCAAATGACGCTAGATAAAAACTAAACTGAAAAGCCAACTATAACTGCAAGTTACCGTCCTATATAAATGTAGCTCTACGGTGATATGTCGGCAGTTATGATCTACACGTTTTGGCCTAACAATGGGGAGTTGCTGTATCAATTAACAAGTAGATATTGGGAATTGTTCACGTAAGCGAGGCATTTCCACACAAACAACACGGGAACATGTGCATGGTGGGCCGTAGACTTTGGCGTGGAGAGAGCACGCGTCACTCGAGTACGAATTGTAAACACAGACACTAAATCTCTATACAGTAAGTAAACAATACCATATTGAAACATGCACACATGCACGTGCACACATGAACACACGCAAACACACACACACACACACACACACACACACACACACACACACACACACACACACACACACACACACACACACACACACACACACACACACACACACACACACACACACACATACACACACAGACACACACACACACACACACATAGTATAGGACTTTCTGTATATTTGTAAGATATGGAAGAGGATCCATTTATGCAGACAATAATATGAACGACGTTGCGCGCGTATGTTCGATCATGCGTGTACCAATACCTACTGCCTGACTACATACGCCAAAGAGGTAGAATGAAAGTGATAGTGACGTAGTTGGGTTGTTGTTGTTGTTGAAAATATTGGTGAACACGTGTGTTCCTTGCTAAGCAGGTCCCACGGCAATCACGTCTAGAGTGTACTACATTGTGTATATTGTGCCGTGTTGGTCAAGCGTTGACACCGTGCCTTTGACACAACAGTCGCGCATCGATTGCAACGATTCACTGTTGGTCTGACGGACCATGACCCGAGTATGGACGGCGGACCACTCCGCTCATCCTACGATTGTTGGATTAAAATTAATTTAAAATGTGATGTGGGGGTGCTACCTGGTTGTGGGAGCTATTACAAGCGACGGGTACTTTCACCTGGCGGAAGTAGAAGTGTATGACGGTATGTTGCCACGACATCACCACATGCACGTAATCACGACACATCCTCCAAGCTCAGTATTTGAGTCGGTCGAGATATCCCGGGTCATGAGTCCGTTGTCCGCTAGGTGGCGATACTTACAACTGCCAGTATGGCGTAATGTGTAGTTGTGTACACACATTAACTGACCGAATGCTTCTTAACAATATAAATGTTGTTCCTGTTTTTTAGTGTTTTTATTCTTGCCATAATATACATGCTAGACTGTTAGCGATTCGCTATAAACGAAAACTGTCAAACCAGTAATCGATTTCAATATTTCAGTTAACAACATATGTGAAATCAACATGTGCAATAAACTGTTGAGGAACATGTGGATAACTGTTCAAGGAACAAGACACTGTGAACCACTTCTCATGGAACATGCGAATAACTGTTAAAGGAACAAGACACTGTGAACCACTTCTCATGGAACATGCGAATAACTGTTAAAGGAACAAGACACTGTGAACCACTTCTCAAGGAACATGCGAATAACTGTTAAAGGAACAATACACTGTGAACCACTTCTCATGGAACATGCGAATAACTGTTCAATAACTATTGTGAACCAATTGTCATAGAACAAGTGAATTACTTGTCTTAGAATAGGTAAACCACCTTCCATAACATTGCATGTTTGCTGATTTCCCAATTATGATCCAGATGAGCGGATATCGCGACGACTACAGCGTGGCTGGTGTCACTGACTTGAATAACGCCACCTGTCAACAAGTTACAACACCAGAATCCAACAAAGCATTTCAGAGGCTGACAAGCGTGAAGGTAACAGGGGAGAAAGTGACCGTAGAGAAGGAGGGAGGGAAGATGGGACGGGAGAGGAGAGAAGAAAATGAGTTGGGAGGAAAGATGAAGGGACGAAAGGAAGTGAGAGCAAATGTGATAGAAGAAAAGTCGATAAAACGGATGATGACAGGAGGAAAGGTGACAAAAGAAAAAGCGACATGAAAGAATCGATCGGAAGAGACTACGACAGGAGAGAAGACGTTAGGGGGAAAAGACAACAACCAGACAGATGCAAACCAGAGAAGGAGCTGCTACTCTGAGGCAGTGATTGAGGGGGCAATGAGGAAAGAGAGGGTGTTTATGGGCGACTCCATTATGAGAAAGACGGACAAGACACTAAGCGAGGAGAAGGATGTCGTTGTTTGTCTACCGAGGGCTAGGATAGAACATGTGACCAAGAGGGTAGAGAAGCTATTGAGGCATGGCAAGGGAGGGTCTATACTAGTACACGTAGGAACAAATAATGCAGACAGGGAGGAAACAACTGCGATAGTACATAAGTATAGACAGTTAGTGAGGAAGCTAAAGAAGACAAGAGTTAACAAGATTTAACAAGATTGCCATCCAGAAAATTAATTCTAGATTGCAGGTGGAAAAGGAAACCTTTCGGCTTATCAAGAGTCCAATAATTTTTATCTACGTGTATCCCGCCCTTTTAAGGTATGTGTCAATTTTAGTTTTAAACATATTCACGCTACTAGCACCAACACAATAAGGAGACAATCTGTTCCATTCATTTACAGTCCTTTGTGAGAATGAGAACTTTCTTATATCTAATCTACACTGCTCCTTTACTAATGTAACTTCGTGTTCTCTGGTCCTTCTATCTTTCTTAACTGAGAAAAAAATATTTCTATCAATATTTTCATAACCATTCAATATTTGAAAGACTTCTATATGATCTCCTCTCAATCTCTTGGTCTCTAGTGTTGTTAAACCACATTTGTTTAGGCGTATTTCGTAACTAAGATCCCTCAGTTTAGGTATCATTTTAGTTAAGAAAGATAGAAGGACTAGAAGACATGAAGTTACATTAGTAAAGGAGCAGTGTAGATTGGATATAAGAAAGTTTTCATTTTCACACAGGACTGTTAATGAATGGAACAGATTATCTGCTGATTGTGTTGGTGCTAGTAGCGTGAATATGTTTAAAAATAAAATCGACACATACCTCAGAAAGGCGGGATACACATATATAAAAGGGTTGGACATTCGATAAGCCAAAAAACTTCCTTGTTCACCTGCCACCTAGAGTTAATTCTCTGGGTGGCAATCTTGTTAAGTCTTGTTAAACTACCATGACAATCATGTTTTTAATGTTTGTGTGAGATCTCAGACCATATACATAGTGCACATGTTGAGTTGTTTAAATTACATGTAAGTTTGCATATGTGACAAACATACATAACCCGTAGCAGGCATCAAACGTCGACCAGTCTCATTTGTGCAAAATCAACTAGCATTCACACCTAAACAACAGTCACCAGTTACGTAACAGCATATTTGGCACGTCTTACCAGTTGGCACGTCTTACCAGTTGGCACGTCTTACCAGTTGGCATGTCTGACCAGTTGACACGCTTACCAGTTGCCACTGATCGCTCAAGTTTCACGTTGCTTCACTGGGTTAATTCGATAAAAGCATACCGCACATAAATAAACAGATACGTGTGTTATTCTTACCAAAATTATGTCGAATTCCATTGTATATATGTTATAGAAAATATGACATAGGACTTTGCGCAATATTCTATGGAATTCTATAGAATATTCTACATAATTCTACACAAAGTAAAATGGATATAGGTTTTCAATACATATACATATATACTATATATATTATTCTACACAATATACAACAAAATCCTATGTCATATTTCTTATAACATATATTCTATAGAAGAGTACATAATTATATATATATATCTATAGAATAATATAGAATTTTATAGAAAATATGTAGAATTATGTAAATTTTTAACTAAGAGTAGCGATAACAGCTACCTTTGTGACATACACAACAGCAGCGACAAAAGAGCCAACATGTAGGCCAAAATTGATCGCACAAGTTCCGCGTCGCTTCACACGATCAATCTGTCGCCACTACACAGGAACGTGACAACCATGTAGTTGTTTTCATTGGGTGCAGTCCATAGCCGTCTGACCGTGACAGCAGTGCTGGACGAAGGAGACAGTCTCGACTTCCCGGCGACGATGGTGTACACGGAGGGCGATCAGTCAGCTATGCTCCCCTATCATAACAACCCTTCGTACTGCGACAACACGCCCGGACGGTGCGTCTTTGAGTGCGACTGCAGCACCACGCCGTGTCAGGACGTCTACCTCGTCATCCTCAGCGCCCCCGACCACTCGCGTAAACTGTGTGAATTATTCATTATGTAAAAAGTGAATAATATTGCTACATTCACACGAAGTTAAACCGGTTTAGCCAAGCGGTTTATGTTTAACAAAATGTGTGAAACATTCGTTACGTAAAGACTGAACACATGAAGCGTTAAACAGTGGGACAACGTTTACATTTTAAATACAGTAAATATTAACCTCTTGTCTCTATGATTGTATAGGGTGAGGCTGGCTTCCATATTGGTCCTCCTTTTATGGTTTTTTCGCCCTTACTAGTTTTAAACAGCTGCCAACCATCTCCACTTCCACCCATCTTTACCTCTCGTTGTCCGTCTCTCTCCCAGTCTCCTCCCTCCCTCCCAATCTCCTCCATCCCTCCTCCTTCCCCCTCCCTCCTCCATTCCTCCCTCCTTCCTTCCACCCTCCTTCCTTCCTCCCTTCCTCCCTCCCTCCCTTCCTCCGTATCTCCTTCACGCTCTCTCCCTCATTCCGTCCCTCCTCCCTCCCTCCCTCACTCCCTCCCTTCCTCCATCCATCCCTCCCTCCCTCCTTCCTTCCACCCTCCTTCCTTCCTCCCTCCGTCCCTCCATCCTTCCACCCTCCTTCCTTCCTCCCCCACTCTCTCTCTCCCTCACTCCGTCCCTCCTCCCTCCCTTCCTTCCTCCCTCCATCACACACACACAAACACACACATACACACACACACACACACACACACACACACACACACACACACACACACACACACACACACACACACACACACACACACACACACACACACACACACACACACACACACCCATATTTGGTTCTGAATTAAGTAATTCACCAACTACAACTACAACGAGTGTGATATCTTGGAACACGAACAGTTCCCAGTCATTTTATTGACGACGGACGGATGACAAACGATCTGTGTTTAACTGTAGACTGCTGTCTGTTCTACTGTTCAAGACCATATCGCCAGTCAATTGTGACATGTCAGTATGCCATATGTCAGCTCCACCACGCGGGAGACAGCGTCCTGATATATGTTTTGCTTTTTGTTGCGATCCAACGAGGTGAGTGTATACACCATGAATGACCATGCTCCGTGATTCGTACGGAGTCTTCGTCATAGTAAGTAAATTAATGTCTTATTTCACTATGGTGACCGTGTAACTTTTACAATGTGAGTTTCAATGTGCCGTCACTCAGAAATACATATCCTCCGACATCCACATTGATGTAGTTCAGCATTTCTTAATCTTTTTTTGGCCGCGACCAAAATTCCTGCCGTGCGACCTGCTAAGTGACATTATCATTCAAACATAATTTATAGTAAAGTAAACAACTGTTGCAACAAATGATGCAAAGAATAATGGAAATATAAATAAACATAACTTAGATCAACGAGAACGTTTGTTAGACTTGCTTGCTTATATGCAATGACCAAAGAGGTGCATGTAAATTGTGTCTTCATTTTGGATATCGATGAGCTCCTGTTGCAGCCTATTGACGCTTGAAACGTCTTCCGGCAGAGCTTCCACTTCAATATCGAGTGGGTTTCGAACTCAGCCATAATGTTTATTTGATCACAAACTCGGGGAAATAGTGATGACATTTTACGACTAATTTGTCGAAATGTTCCGCTACAAGGGTTTGGTCCTCATTCAATGAAACTGCGTGGTACTACAGAAATAAACTCAGCAGTGGGAAATAAGCTTCTATTTGTTCCTCTGATTTCTTCGTCCACACCTTGAGCTTACCCTTGAATAGTGTCAGCTTCTCTGACACCTCAACCAGTGTCTGAGCATGACTTTGCATTAAAGTGTGCAACAAATATATCCGAAATGCATGCTAAAACGAAATCCATGCCAATTACAATATCCTCGTTAAATCTGAGAATCGTGTATCTTTTTCAACAAAACCCTTTCAACTACATTAAGCAATGCCGCCGCTCATTGAATCACCTTTCCTCGCGACGGCTATCTCACCTCATAATGGTACAGTAAACGCAGCCAAAATCTGAGCAAGTCTCAAGATTCGGAGATTTAGAGTCCTTGCGTTGATGAAATTCACGACTTGAGTGAGTTCTTGCACCACAGTCTGCAAATCAGGGCGACAAGTCTTCGAAGCAAGATTCGCCCGACGGAGGAGACAACGAAGAACTATCACTTGCTGACTAACTTCCTTCACATAAGCAAGCAGTGTAATATAGACGTGTTCCTGACATCGCTGGTGCAACATCACAACATACACTGATGCTCTGATACCACGTCAATCCGTCTTCCTTGTTGAACGGAACCTCAACAAAACAGCCAACAAAATAGGAACTATTCGTCCCTATCTTTCAAACCTCCCGCCTTGCTATGAGTTGGGGATCGTCACTAACATCGGTAGATTCATCCCACTGAAGATCTAGATGCCCATTCGTTCTCATGACTGCAATCACTTGCTGCTTTGTGTCATTTGACATTTCGTAGATGGCGTACGGGTCGTGCCATAAAGGTGTCTGTTCGGTTATCCTGTCAACGTCACCTCCGCAGACGTCAGGCATCATGTCGACAGCTGCTGTTTTCATAAATTCCTCGCCAATGGTGAGTGGCATCTACTGTTTTGCAATTTACCATGCCCCCAAATAAGACTCCAGTGAAGCATGATGGACTGACTATCCCACCTTGGTGGTGAGAACCTCCATCCGCATTGTTTGTCATTCCTTTCGAAAAAGTCGTTGTTTATCCACGTAAGCACTGTGCTTTGCTTCGATATATCGCCTGATTCTGAGTTTAATTTTCTTTCGTTAACACTAATTTTTTTCTCCTAATCCTGAAACTCGAATTAACTACGTTAAATCGCGTCCCGTGCAAGACGCACGTGTGACGAATACGACTGTAATTATTTCAAAGTCATGCAACATTTGTCATAAATTAGTCGTCTGGAATGTATCTAGTGCGGGCAAGAGAAACAAGTAATTCAACAATTCGAAAGATACTGAAGACTCTTGGCGACCCACTCAATTAGCTTGACGACCCAATTTTGAGTCGCGATCCATGGGTTAAGAACCGCTGATATAATTATATATATATATATACACACACACACACACACACACACACACACACACACACACACACACACACACACACACACACACACACACACACACACACACACACACACACATATATATTTAATATACATATATATGGATGTATGAGGATATATAATATATATATATATTTAATATATATATATATATATCATATAATATATATATATATATATATATATATAATATACATATATATATATGGATGTATAAATGTGGATGTGGGAGGATATAATATATATATATATATATATATATAATTTGCAATTCACAATATTACGATATATAATAATAATAATAACAAATATATAATTACAACAACAAATAATACGAAAAACAAACATAAAATGATTAATTAATTTTTGCAATTCTAGAAAGATAGAAAATTATAAAACATAATTAATAAAAACTAGTTTCTATCTAGGTATAGACAATTATGCTTGCATATCGACTTGACAATTTTCACAAATGTGAACATCCTTCAGGACAATATAAAAAAAAAGCGTTTTAAATCTTTCTATAGAGATCTCATTTATAATACGTTCCGCGAGAGTGCTCCACAATATATCATCCCAGTAGGCAAACTGAGCATTGGCTTTGAACATGAATATTTCAGCAGCAGCGGCCGACCGAGCATATGCACTAGTGATCAGTATCAATACATTGACGTACCAAGCGGTTATATAACGCATGCGAACATAATTTGCTACGATCCTACAGTAAGAAATAGTATAATTATTAAAACATATAGCAAGTCTTTAACATTAGAAAATACACGTGCATACTGCTTTAACATTGTTATTAACGTTCGAGAGTAAAACGTGTCCGCTACTGCCCAGTACAACGCTCCAGTAGTCATTCGACGACTGCATCCCTGAGAAATACAGTTTACTTGCACATAGCGACATTAGGCGTTTCATCTGGTTAAACAAATATAACCGTCTATGCAGCTTGGAACACGCATTGGTCACGTGAGCATTCCAAGTGAGGTTATTATCAACTAAACTTGCTCAAGCTACCCACACTAGCATACCGAAGATTACGAGGAGACACGATAGAAGTACACAACATAATGCACAACGTGTAAGTTAATCCACCTGCACCAAACCTCCTGAAATGGAACGAAATGTCACAAAGATCAGGTAATAGAGGACACTCTCTCAAATTATTTCCGCAAAGAGTTAAGTTAAACCTGAGACAAAAACGCATTCCCACTAAGAGTGGTAGAACCATGGAATAGTCTCCCAGAAACAGCAATACATGCTAGACCATTAAATTCATTCAAAAATCGTCTAGACAAATTCTTGCAATTCTTAATCAGGCAATATTTTATGACTATGACGCACCACTAATAATAAATACTGGAACCGGAAATTATGAGTTTTAACATTTGGTTCTGAATCTAACGATATGATCACCGAGGAACCGAGTGGATCCTGCGATCAGAATCATCCGAAGATATCCTAAGGTATAATCCAAGTACTCCTTGAAACCTCCATGGTAATATAATACACATACTAATGTTGCCGACAGAGAGTCATTCACACACACACACACACACACACACACACACACACACACACACACACACACACACACACACACACACACACACACACACACACACACACACACACACACACACACACACACACACACACACACACACACACACACACATACACACACACACACACACACACACACACACACACACACATACACACACACACACACACAACACACACACACACAGACAAACACACACACACATACACACACACACCCACACAAACACACACATACACACACATGCACACGTGCGCGCGCGCACACACACACCATCTTACTTACTTAGACATAGTTCCTCCTGTTCCTTTCGGGACATCGGGAAACGAGGTTGTTCCATCTTGTACGATCATTTGCAAATTCTTTGGCCTTATTCCAGGTGATTCCCATGTCTGCCAAGTCTTCCATAAATGTCTTGCGCCAGGTCTAAATCGTCCTTCCTCTTTTCCTTCCGGGACCCATTCCATCGCTACATATGCAAGTCTCTCCTTCAGTAGACGTAGTTCATGCCTAGCTAGTCTCCTTCGCCTACACTTGATGATGTCATGCAGTCTCTCCAGACCTGCCCTCCTCGTCACTTTTTCATTGGTGATGTGCTTTCTCCATGACATGCCCAATATGAACAGAAGGCATCGCTGGTGGAAGATCTCTATTTTTTGGATATCCTCACTGTATTCTTCCACGTCTATCAGGCATATATCGCTATTGGTATTACAATTGACATGTAAATACCTAATTTAATAGCCTTACTGATTGTGGAACTCACCCATATAGGACTTGGTCTTTGGAACACTGATGTGGCTTTGGATACCTCATTCGAACATTTACTTCCGCGTCACCCTCGCTAGAGATGTAGCTACCGAAGTATGGGGAGTCAACGACGCACTGCAGGGCATGTCACCCCCCCTTCGACCTGTCTCTACCATGCTTCTTCAGTCTCAAAGTCATCTCACTCCTTAACGTATGTCTCCACGTTTCGTTAGTTCTCACACAATGCCTTCATTCAGTTTAGCTACTATCATGAACAGCCACCATGGGAACGCATGCATGCAGGCACGCTCGCGTTCACGCACGTATACACACTGTCACTAATGCATATATATATATGCACATCAATGCATGCATACACGCACGAACGCACACAAACTAACACACACAAGTACACACACGCGCTTCTTCGCGCGCGCGGACACACACACACACACATACACCGACACACGCACAAACGCACACGCACACATACACCCCCACGCACGCATGCACGCACACATAACATGACTTACTCTGTAGATGTGACATACAGGAAAACACTTGTTTTTTTTATAGAAAATCTAAGTTTGGTGTCCGCGAGCGTACCTGCTAGATGTGTACGTTTTGAACAGTTAAATTAACAGTGAACCTCTAGTTATGGAATATCTGAACCAGTTTTCATAGCAACGGTGAACCATTTGTCATGGAAATAGTGAACCACTTGTCGTGGATGTGAATAACTTGTCTTAACCATGTTCAACCGAAACTTCGTTAAGCAACATTATGTCCACCCCAAAACTGTAATATCCTTTGTTTTCCTCGTCGTCATAGTGGTCTTAGTGGTCTTCATCATTGTCCTTACATCATGCCTTCAATGGAGACGTTGACTAGATGGCTAGGATCTACCGATTTTCACATATCCGAAACTGAACGCCAAACTGAAAACAAAAAGCCATTGAACACGGGACATTCTAATAACACTGTTTCACTCCCGGGTTTAAGCTTTCAAAATCCAGTTCCATTTAAACAAATTATAAAGAGACGTTCACCTAAGTAGAATATATTGCTTAAAGGAATCAAAATAAAGAAAAAAGCTAAGCTAAAATAGCTACCTAATGAATAACATCAACATTATGTACTTGAGACCATGACATATGTTGGGAGTTCACAATGTTGTGTATCCAAATGAATAACATCAACATTATGTACTTGAGACCATGACATATGTTGGGAGTTCACAATGTTGTGTATCCAAATGAATAACATCAACATTATGTACTTGAGACCATGGCATATGTTGGGAGTTCACAATGTTGTGTATCCAAATGAATAACATCAACATTATGTACTTGAGACCATGACATATGTTGGGAGTTCACAATGTTGTGTATCCAAATGAATAACATCAACATTATGTACTTGAGACCATGACATATGTTGGGAGTTCACAATGTTGTGTATCCAAATGAATAACATCAACATTATGTACTTGAGACCATGACATATGTTGGGAGTTCACAATGTTGTATATCCAAATGAATAACATCAACATTATGTACTTGAGACCATGACATATGTTGGGAGTTCACAATGTTGTGTATCCAAATGAATAACATCAACATTATGTACTTGAGACCATGACATATGTTGGGAGTTCACAATGTTGTGTATCCAAATGAATAACATCAATATTATGTACTTGAGACCATGACATATGTTGGGAGTTCACAATGTTGTGTATCCAAATGCAATTCATTATTGCATCGATTACCAGCGGTGGTGCAGGACCATAAATTTTGTGATGATAGTTGTATATTCAAAGGAGTTGGGGTCATCGTTCGTTCAGAAAATAAAAAATAATAACTGTTACTAAAAGTGTTTGTCAAGATCCGCCAGGTGAAGCGAACTTGTATATATATATATATATAAATATATATACATATATATATATATATATGGATTCAGGGATAGTGTAAAACACAACAGAAATATCACGACAGGTGTTTTCTTCCTCAGTGGAGAGGTCTTCCATCTCAACGTTGGAATATAGACTGGTCATTTCTCCTGTTTCAGAGAAAACAGGCAGAGGATCATCTTCAACGGCGGCGATGTGTTGACACGCAGTACTGAAAGACTTGAGGTTGAGAAAAAAGTGTCCCCGTCTTCCCTGCAGTTGCTCTCTTTGCTCTGCAATGAATAGAATCAACCATTACCTGAGGAAGGTAGAGTCGGAACTGCTCAGCTGAAGGGTTGTCACTATGGTCACCCTTACCCCTGATCACAGCAAATAAATTCTCTAAGCAATTTTGATTTAGACAGGTAGTTAGGAGAAACTTCCAGAGTCAAGTGACAAAAGCCACTTTCTGGAAGGATGACAGAAGAAACTCCTTGTGTCCAGATGTGTTTGACAAAGCATGTCTCATCTGTTGTTTGTGCTTGAATGTCTTGGTGTTGAAACAGTTGAAAAGACGGTCCATAAGTTCGAAGAACAGTGCTGTTTCTTCTGCATTCTCAGGGAGTGACTTCAATGTAACCATTGTAGAAATACCAGCAGCCACAGAGTGAGAGAAGACTTGGGTCGCATATTTTAACTCACAAAGCCGAAAACGGGGGCAAGTCAATGTGCCTGTGTGTCAGTTTAGGAGCCATACGCACAGCATGTCTGGAATCGACCAGGAAAACCTGACGAATGTAGCTGCACTCAATGCTTTTCCCATCTCTTTTGAAGCCTGTTTTTTTATGTTTTTTAGCAAATGATGTGGGTCGTACATGACATAGATATTTTTCTCGTTGTGGAGGAAGAAAGGCTTAGCCGCACTGACTCCTAGAAGTGCCTCAATTGTCTTTCGATTATTCGACCCTTGGTCACATATGACCACTTTGATGTCCAAACCAATGCAGGTCAAACTGTCGATACACATTTCTAGAAGTGATGTCAGTATGTCGCCACGGATTGGTCCAACAGTTTATTTCCAAGGTGCGACCAGACCACGAACCATAAACACCGTTGACTGGTTTGCTACGAACCGACTTCTTCCGAGATGTCAACAATTCTCCAATCCTTCCACGTCCTTCTCTCACAATTGTAAGATACATTTTCTTTCAGGCATATCTCGTCAAAAACCAAGGAACAAAGATGGCTGTTTGGGGAGGACAGATATCTTTGTCTTCAACGCCTCCAGAATATTGTTGTTAAAGTCAGGAAAAATCTCGACGTTTTGTAAGGCTTTTCGGAGTACTGTAACAGATGGAAAAACTTAATATGTTGCGAAGAATCTTGTAAGCCTTAGGACTTGCATGGAGCAGTGACTGCCATCGATTTGTCAGCTGTCGTCCATCGTGCTCCTCTCGGCTTCCTGGACGCCATCCGAATTTGAGTTGAAATAAAATTCATAGCAGGACCAGAAACAAATGTTACCAATTAATCGATCAGATGCTGCTGTTTTCTTGTTTCAGTTCTTTATCTGTTGGCCCTTTCGCGCTTTCAGACGACGGCACTTCTACCGCAATGTCTTAATCTTAGCATGCAGTGCAGCTTTTCCGTGTGAAGTCTGCATGTTTGGCTGTCCAGCTGATGTTTCCAAATTAACAAATGCTGAAGATGAACTTGATGGCAGATAACATCCAGTCACATATAAAAGTACAGGCACAAAGAAGAATATACAATACGCATTTAATAAAACACAAACACATATAAGACTATCAAAGAATGGTAAGGTAAATGGTGGCTGTTGTTCCTACGGGACAATGAACAATATACAAAAAAGTTATTTCGTTTGTTTATCTTTCCCCTTCCTTCTCTGGACTCACAAACTTACTTCTATTTCCACACCCTCTTTCTCCCAGCTCCCCCACTCCCACCCACCCTCTTTTCATCCCTCCGTCCCCTCGTCTCCACCCACTCTATCCGGCTCTCTCACTTTTCCTCCCTCTCTTTCTCCACCCCTCTATGTGCTAAACTAAGACATTGCGCCATGTCCACTAATCAAAATAAGCATCTTACAATGTACCTGCCATAACTGTGTGTGGCTGATATGTAAGCGGTTGTCCGTCGCTTGCTCGGTTACGGTCTCTGGTGGATGCAATCTTCTTTTGCTGGATATTCATGAATTGTGAATCTTCAAAATGATCTTGACAGATGAAGCAATACCTATACAGGTATTCCGATAGCTTGCCAAGAAAATCCGCTCGTCTGCAAAATTGCGCCCATTTTCGGTATCTGTACACAGAAAATATTAATGGATTATTTTATATTCCAAATCGTAACGTATTTTTGTCCGTCTGAAACAGGGGCACCATTGTCAATACCCTCCTGTTTGAATGTAAGAACGAGCAGACAATAACATCTCCAAGACATTATCATATCAACTCATCACCAAAGAAGTTATTGTACAATATATATTTATTACATGGATGCAAGTTGAAAATCATCTAATTCATAGTGTAACGGATTCTCGCCCATTTCAAATAACGACACTGTTTGTTGACATTCTCGTAACACCAGTCGAAGTATACAGTTATCACAAACGCCCTAAATATTGTACTTAAACTACAAAAACAACTTGCTAGACTCTCTCTTCCTCCACCAATTGTCACATATAGGTGAACATTAATTTCTTCTGTAGTCTAGTGTACGCATAGGCTGGGCGCGTTGAGCAAGTGAGTTCTTCGATTTATTTAGTCAGTTATAAAATATAAAGAATGTTAACAGTGATCTATAACACAACCATGTTCAATTGTTTGTACCTTTCAACATCTTTCGGAAACCAAAAAAAACACTTATTGGGACATTTACTTTTAGAATTGGAACAATTCGCTGCGCTGCATCAAGTGATGCTGTCGTGTCTCGGTGCCATCGTGTAGTTCTCCTAGATCGCCACCGGAAGGCGCTGTTGCATGCCGGCTTCACTAAAAACAGAGGAGAGGTGACTCTTTCCGTCTATTCTTTTTGCTTATATATACAAATTATAAAAAATCCCTCCACCATAGTCAGCACAAACAATCACGACAGACAAATACAACCTTCTGCGAGCACAATAGTGAAATGTCTGGGTCTGTTACCCTCGAGGCTATCGTAATGTAAATATAATTCGAATAATGTCCGAGTCCAACGATACCCTATTTCGACACGGACGTCAACTTGATTCGGTTCTAGCCGTCGGTAACCTTCCGAAGTCGACTCAGATCAATTTAAGGGAACTTTCCTCTTCTTGCGGGAATTCAATCGTGACGCTGATATCGCCTATTCGCGTATAGCATCGCTATAGGTTTCTCGGCCTCACGAACAAACGTGTAAACTTTGCTGGCCGTCACTTTGACCCGACACTACAATAAATGTTAACTACAATAATAAAATATTCGTACTCAATGGTGTGAACGACACACCCCTCAGAGTAGTATGTTATTTCCATCAACACAACACACAATCATAATACTCATATATATCTTCGACGTATAAATATCAGAGCAAAATATTTAATTTGTCTTTACTAAATAGTTCCACCCCTAAAAGTAGTCTACGTTTTATTAATATGTACCCCCGTGAATATCATCTGTGACAACAACAATCCACATTCGATTATCGTTACTACATAATAATCGCATAGCTGAGCGATGATCCGCTATCCCGTATAATATGTGCGACGTCAGTACCGTCGCACTAACCAAGGTTCATTTATCCTCGACCACATCCTTTTCAAACCTTAACACTATAAACCAGATAACCAATACAGTACATATAAGCTAACATTCACTCAGGTGTAAACAGAACATGTATTTTACATACCTCCGGTATTTTATTCTAGAATGACATGGGTGTAAGACTATGTTTTATATTTACACAAAAGCTCGGCATGACTTCTCTGTCTTGGTTTGACCACCGCACAGTAATAATATCTGGTTACAATGGAGAACAGGCTACATCCTCCTTTCTGCATGTAACTCTGGACTGGTGTGTTCTATCAGTCTCAACCACTAGACAGGAAACAATCCTTCGCATCTGTCATGTGACCCCTGCTGATGTTGACATCATTGTAAGAATTACACCGCACCATAGATAATATTATCATTCAACATGTATATACATCCTCATTATAGAGACATTCTAATACGTTGTGAAATTATTCTACATAAGTTTCCATCCATACCACAGTTCCTAATCATATAAAGCTGTCTACTATTGTATAATTATTACATATTAGACTCAATTATCCTACATGTCTACCGTAACTTTAATGTCATGTTTTCCCGGCTCTTTGAAAATCTGACTTTATGGTCCTTCCCCAGTGCATTAACACAAATGCGTAAGCACTAGCCAGCAGTCAATACCCGTACAGGGTAACCCCTATTTTAGTTTTTCACTGTCGATAGCTACCTATGTTAAGTTCTCTATACCAAATCATATAAGTGTTATTAAGTTATATTAATGTTTGTAGATTTCGATCCATTGATGGTCCGCATGAGCGGACATCGCGACGACTACAGCGTGTCTGACGTCACTGACGTGAACAACGCCACCTGCCAACAAGTCACAACACCAGAATCCGACGAAGAGTTTACTCTCAAGATCGAGTTGTCGAATGCCGTCCACAGCCGTCTGACCGTGACAGCAGTGCTGGATGAAGAAGACTGTCACGACTTCCCGGCGACGATGGTGTACACGGATGGCGATCAGTCAGCTATGCTCCTCTATCACAACAACCCTTCGTTCTGCGACAACACGCCCGGACGGTGCGTCTTTGAGTGCGACTGCGGCGCCACGCCGTGTCAGAACGTCCACCTCGTCATCCTCAGCGCCCCCGCAACTTGTGAGAAATATTCGTCACGTAAATAGGAATATACGTATCAGCAATGATAATGGCACACATTTTCATAATATTTTATATATCCAACAATTCCACTAACTTCCAAAACATAAGACCAGCCTTTACATCTAACACACCGTGACTACTAATTGGACATATATAATTGGTGGAATTGTTGAGAAAATCATCTAACAAACTACTATTGTCGCCGTTAAATTGGAACATAGCTCAGCACCCATGGACTATTTAATGTGGCATGTGCCTACTCGCTCGTTTGGCAGTTACCCGACACGATTATCAATTATATTATATCAATTATTGCAATAAAAATCCGATTTTTTAAATTAAACGGAATGACTTTCACAAACTAAGGAACAAATCTTCAACGAACCTAGTATGTAATATATTTGAAGCAATGGTAGTCTTTGGTGGGACAAGTGTGAAAGCTTTGAGTATGTATAAGGACTGGAAACCTCGTGATATAATAACGTACCTTCAATTTTTATTTAACAAGAAAGAACTCTCACATTTTTTGTTGCGTGAAATGACATGTTATGCAATGTTGACCTAGATGGTTCTTTTATCCTAGGACCTTGTGAAAATAAAAAATGAGCTTTTTGTATATTGAACACACATAAGGAACTCTTGACCTTGCAAACTGTGTCTTCGTCTCCTTGCTCCATTGCGGGGGGTGGTCCACGTCACTCAATAGCTTCTTCTGCTTTCCTCTTTACTTTCATCCATCTCTGTCTGTTCTCCAAAACGACGTTCCATTCTTGGCAGTTCACACCTGCCCTCCTAAGATCCCATTTCGTGTTGTTGTTCCATCTCAGCTTTGGTCTTCGATCCTCTTCGTCGATTCCTCTCCTCTGTTTCCACGCTCGTTTTAACATTGTAAAATGTACAAGCCTATATTGTTTCGCATAAGCAGCGACAAAAGAGAAGTCATTTAGGCCAACATTGATCGCACAAGTTCCGCGTCGCTCCATACGACCAGACAATCTACACTTGTCATAGACATCGCAGCACAGATCGTTGACAACGGATAACAGAAGTAACATCAGGCATTGTATGAGCTCGCTCAAACATGTACCCTTCACATTTAAATCACATAGTCGACCACTGTGCACATTAAGCCTAATAATGTAAAGCTGTTGTTTGGTTGTTAACGTCTGTCGATCATGGTGTATCAACTCTGGTTCTTTCTGTTTGTAAGCGAACGGTTGTTGACAATACAAATCATGTTAAGCTAATCGTCCCGGCCAGAATGATTGGCCGGGACGATCAGTTTCGGCTACGTTTGAACGGTTACGCCACATATTACGTATGCGGAAACGACATTGGCATGTTATGTCTGACATAAATTGTACGGTAATGGTGATGATCTCTGCGTTTCTCCCTCTCGGTTTCAACATCTCCCGCGAAATGATCGACGTGGAGGAGGAGTCGAGGGACTTCTTAAGACTTCCTGTTGCCTCGGATTAGTTCATGCCGTGGCTAATTAGGAAGGCGAAATGATCAGCTTATTAATTATCAGAGGAGATATATGTATGTTACAAGAAAAGCCAGGTTGTTTTGTCTTTATATAAAACACATAAGGAGTTTTCAGATGCTGCTAGTTTCTCACGTTACGGCTGCGTCGCAGAAAGACGATGGACTCGTTTGTTTATTTATTTACAATTAGCTCTGGCAGATAAAACAAGGTCACCGCAAAGCCTGTTTTAGTTGACAAGTATCTATGCTAAAAAAATGTCTAGAGCAGATGTTCATCGAAATGACCTAACCTGTTCAGTCATAGGAAAAATAGTCGGTTGTAGGAAATTATGCAAATGTATTTTACATATTTTACGCAGATTTAGCATAATTTGTGATATACGTAGAAGGAACTCACCCTTACCGTCAGCATGTTGGCGCATGCGTAGAAGTCAAAACGTTAAAGAAACGACCGAGGTAAGATGTTTGTGACATAGGGTAAAGAGAGGATTTTGTGCTCACTGTCATGTCGAGTTGTTTAAAGTACACTGATTTTTGGAACAGACGGATGACAATCTGAGAGTGGCGAGGTGCTGAGAGACATCAGAAAGACGACCAGTACAATAATTGTAACAGGCTTGCCCGGTGCCAGTCCCGTAGAGGATTTGCCGATGATCACATTGTCTTGTATACAACGCTACTACGGTGTTTATTAAACACTGTCTTGTATACAACGCTACTACCGTGTTTATTAAACATTGTCTTGTATACAACGCAACTACCGTTTTTATTAAACACTGTCTTGTATACAACGCTACTACCGTATTTATTAAACATTGTCTTGTATACAACGCTACTACCGTGTTTATTAAACATTGTCTTGTATACAACGCTACTACCGTGTTTATTAAACATTGTCTTGTATACAACGCTACTACCGTGTTTATTAAACATTGTCTTGTATACAACGCTACTACCGTGTTTATTAAACACTGTCTTGTATACAACGCTACTACCGTGTTTATTAAACATTGTCTTGTATACAACGCTACTACCGTGTTTATTAAACATTGTCTTGTATACAACGCTACTACCGTGTTTATTAAACATTGTCTTGTATACAACGCTACTACCGTGTTTATTAAACACTGTCTTGTATACAACGCTACTACCGTGTTTATTAAACATTGTCTTGTATACAACGCTACTACCGTGTTTATTAAACACTGTCTTGTATACAACGCTACTACCGTGTTTATTAAACGTTGTCTTGTATACAACGCTACTACCGTGTTTATTAAACGTTGTCTTGTATACAACGCTACTACCGTGTTTATTAAACACTGTCTTGTATACAACGCTACTACCGTGTTTATTAAACACTGTCTTGTATACAACGCTACTACCGTGTTTATTAAACATTGTCTTGTATACAACGCTACTACCGTGTTTATTAAACACTGTCTTGTATACAACGCTACTACCGTGTTTATTAAACACTGTCTTGTATACAACGCTGCTATCGTGTTTATTAAACATTGTCTTGTATACAACGCTACTACCGTGTTTATTAAACATTATTCGTGATGAACGTAAAAACGCGTGTGTGATCCATTTCTTGGCCAAACAATAGATCAGATCCCTAGAGAACAATTCCTAAAAAATGCGACCAATTTATCGAGTGTGTTTCTATTCAAACGAGAGAGAGAGAGAGAGAGAGAGAGAGAGTGTGTGTGTGTGTGTGTGTGTGTGTGTGTGTGTGTGTGTGTGTGTGTGTGTGTGTGTGTGTGTGTGTGTGTGTGTGTGTGTGTGTGTGTGTGTGTGTGTGTGTGTGTGTGTGTGTGTGTGTGTGTGTGTGTAAAGCGAATATGTTTTGTTGTGGACATAAACGTACTGGATTCGGTTAGCTTACCTATTAATGTATTGATGAAATTTTAGATTAACTGAGTGTATGGGTCAGTGAATACCTATTCACAACGTTCACCCTTCACTAACCACACCGCATTGAATATGACTTAAATATTTTATTCGGTTAGCGTTACAACTGATCTTGCTCATATCGCTGATGGGAAAGGACAATGAGTACACTGCTACACTGCCATACAGGCAAGTATTGATCGCACACGTCCAGTGTCGTTTAGCAAGAGCAATATATCTGCCGACGTCACTACACATATCGTTGACATCGCACGAAAGAGAGAGAGAGAGAGAGAGAGAGAGAGAGAGAGAGAGAGAGCGAGAGAGAGAGAGAGAGAGAGAGAGAGAAAGACATTTTTGTTTGAGCTCGACCAAAACATACAAAAGTTAATTCATACAATCGGCCGTTGCGTCCGTGTCGTCTGACAGCCACATGTATTAGACAGCTCTTCTGTTGTTGATTCGAGAAAAGGACAAACTTTAGATTTTTCTGGGTCGCATGTTTTGCAGACCAGACAATGACATTCCAGTACGTCACACATCACCTTGCGGGAGTCGGCGTATTTTTATGTGTTCTGCTTTTCGTTGCTATCCATGAAGGTAAGTGTATATAGAAGGCAGTTAATAATAATAATAATAAGCTAACATCATTTGTGCCTAAATCCTCGGAAACCAAGCTCAGAGGCGCATGAATACAAAAGGGTTAGTCAATCGCAGAATCGATAAGCCGTATTAAAGTTGTCAACAGATTTATCGATGCGCCAGGAGCAAAGGTGGAAAACTTCCATTTGAAATTATGACAATGGAAGATAATACTAAAATGTGACTTTTCTTGCATACTAAAAATACTCTGAGACGTGTTTGCGTTGATTCGGTAGAATGTAATATATACAGACTAACGTCAAACGGCGGAATTGGGTAGTTTTAATTAAATTTTTCTTGCGACATTGTAACACGTTTGAATGAGATAGACGAGTGAGTAATCGCTAAGATACAACGACAAACTGACCGATGCAAAATGTTTGGAATAAACTCGATTCTAACGGCTTGAAATAGGCTTACACACAGGCGATATTTAGTGCTCTTCGAATGCAGGCAACACATTCATACTAAGGCGTAGTTGACACATTATTGAGGTGATTTTTTTAATCTACGACACACTTTATGTATCCACTTTTAACAATGAAATCATGGTCTTATAATTGTGATACATCCTTTACCAATAATGCGTACCAACAATAATACCTATAATAGCAACGATAATGGTAATAGTAACAACAATAATGGTCATAGTAACAACAATAATGGTCATAGTAACAACAATAATGGTCATAGTAACAACGATAATGGTCATAGTAACAACAATAATGGTCATAGTAACAACAATAATGGTCATAGTAACAACAATAATGGTCATAGTAACAACGATAATGGTCATAGTAACAACAATAATGGTCATAGTAACAACAATAATGGTCATAGTAACAACAATAATGGTCATAGTAACAACAATAATGGTCATAGTAACAACAATAATGGTCATAGTAACAACAATAATGGTCATAGTAACAACGATAATGGTCATAGTAACAACAATAATGGTCATAGTAACAACGATAATGGTCATAGTAACAACAATAATGGTCATAGTAACAACAATAATGGTCATAGTAACAACAATAATGGTCATAGTAACAACAATAATGGTCATAGTAACAACAATAATGGTCATAGTAACAACAATAATGGTCATAGTAACAACGATAATGGTCATAGTAACAACAATAATGGTCATAGTAACAACGATAATGGTCATAGTAACAACAATAATGGTCATAGTAACAACAATAATGGTCATAGTAACAACAATAATGGTCATAGTAACAACAATAATGGTCATAGTAACAACAATAATGGTCATAGTAACAACAATAATGGTCATAGTAACAACGATAATGGTCATAGTAACAACAATAATGGTCATAGTAACAACGATAATGGTCATAGTAACAACAATAATGATCATAGTAACAACGATAATGGTCATAGTAACAACGATAATGGTCATAGTAACAACGATAATGATCATAGTAACAACGATAATGGTCATAGTAACAACGATAATGGTCATAGTAACAACGATAATGGTCATAGTAACAACAATAATGGTCATAGTAACAACGATAATGGTCATAGTAACAACAATAATGGTCATAGTAACAACAATAATGGTCATAGTAACAACGATAATGGTCATAGTAACAACAATAATGATCATAGTAACAACGATAATGGTCATAGTAACAACAATAATGGTCATAGTAACAACAATAATGGTCATAGTAACAACAATAATGGTCATAGTAACAACAATAATGGTCATAGTAACAACAATAATGGTCATAGTAACAACAATAATGGTCATAGTAACAACAATAATGGTCATAGTAACAACGGCCATTTCCATCGTAACAGCAGTACTGTTCAACAAAAATGCCCATCATGACGACGATAATTCCGACCGTAAAAATGCCCATAGTTACAACAATGCTGTTCATCGTAACAACGATAATGCCCATCATAGCTCTCATAATGATCATCATGAAAACGATAATTCCCTTCGTAACGAATGTATTGTTCGTAATAAATCGATAATATCCATCATAACAACAACACTGTAAATAGTAACACAGATAATACAAATAGCAACAACGATAATGTTAGTAGAACGCCGATAATGTCCACTGCAACGAGCAATAGCCAAGTTGAAGTATCTTATTGTAATACTGTTTTCTTTCAAAGTTAACTTTTTTCAAATTACGCTAGAAAAAAACGAAACTGAAAAGCCACCTCTATCTGCCATTCTTCTTCTTCTTTTATCTGGATTATTACTTAAGGACTGAATGCTTATGATAAAAGAGTGCATGTGTAAATGAAACTTAGAAATGTTAGGCATGACTGTGACTTCATAATAATATATTGCAATATATATGTGTTTAATTGAATCATTATAATCTGTGATAGAATGCTTACCATTTTGTAATGTTTACCATTTTATAATGTATTTACTCTGACCCCATATATTAGCCTGATTGTTTACAGTACTACTTGTATGATAGACTTTCTCCTCCTGTGGTTTACTTGTTTACTTATTTACTTATTTATTTATCTGCTGTGGTTTATTTATCTATGTGCATATGATCTATCACTATATCCTACTGTGCATGTGATATGAATGTTATGTGATAACCTCGCTCTTAGTACTTATCTTAACCTTGTATACATACATATGTAACTTAAACTTCTTACTCTATGTTTTTACCGATTATATGAACAAGGCTAAAGGAAATTTTTTGTAACGCATCAGACAATAAAGTTATTGTATTGTATTGCATTGTAAGTTCCCGTCCTATATAAATGTAGCTCTACGGTAATAAGTTGGCACTTTTGATCTACACGCTTTGGCCTAACAATAGCGAGTTTCTGTATCAATTAACAAGTAGACATTGGGAATTGTTCACGTAGCTGGACAGACACGTACACATACATGGACACGTACATGTATCCATACGTGTACACGTTCTCGTCTTGAACATCCCTGTTGGCCACACATATACATTAGATATTATGTAAATTCAGGGACATGGAATAATTTATTTTGAAGATGCTGTGACAAACGCCCTCTATTCTACAGCTGTCACAATCGACGAGAACATTGCTCGGGGAAAGCCGGCATTCATGAGTTCAGTGTACGGTCGACACTATGCTGCCCGGGGCGTGGATGGAGACTATGCGAGTATCTTCCACACAAACAACACGGGGAAGTCTGCATGGTGGGCCGTAGACTTTGGCGTGGAGAGAGCACGCGTCACCCGAGTACGAATTGTAAACAGAGACACTGAAAGTCTATACGGTAAGTGAATTGTCTATGGAAACATGCACACATGCACGCGCACACACGGACACACGCACGCACGCACAGACGCACGCACGCACGCACACGCACACGCACGCACACAATATAGGACTTTATATATATTTGTAAGATATACAAGAGGATTAATTTACGCAGACAATAATATGAACGGTGGTAGGCACGTATGTTCGATCATGCGTGTACCAATACCTACTGACTGACTACATACGCCAAAGAGGTAGAATGAAAGTTGTGATAGTGACGTAGTTGGATAATTTTTGTTGTTGAAAAGATTGGTGAACACGTGTTAAGCAGGTCCCACGGCAATCACGTCTAGAGTGTACTACATTGTGTATATTATGCCGTGTTAGTCAAGCGTTGACATCGTGCTTTTGATACAACAGTCGCGCATCGATTGCAACGATTTACCGTTGGTCTGACGGACCATGACCCGTATATGGACGGCGGACCACTCCGCTCATCCTACGAGATATGTGGCGCACACAACGGGGAAATGGACTCTGGTGAAGTTGTCAGCTTAACCTGCGATGATCCGCTGTGGGGGCGCTACCTGGTTGTGGATGCTATTACAAACGACGGGTACTTTCACCTGGCGGAAGTGGAAGTGTATGACGGTATGTTGCCACGACATAATCACATGCACGTAATCACGACACATCCTCCATGCTCAGTATTTGAGCCGGTCCAGATATCTCGGGTCAGGTGTCCGCTGTCCGCTGTCCGCTAGGTGGCGACATTGACAACTGCCAATATGGCGTAATGTGTACACACATTAACTGACCGAATGTTTCTTAACAATATAAATGTTGTTCCTGTTTTTTAGGTTTTTTATTCTGCTGATTTGCCATAATATACATGCTAGACTGTTAGCGATTCGCTATAAACGAATACATTGTATTTGAATACGATACCAACCTTTATCTGCAGCAATGGTAATACAAGAGGTTTAGTTTCATGGCAAATTATCAAATCGTAATCGATTTCAATATTTCAACTCATAACAGATGGGAAATCAACGTGTGTAACAAACTGTTGTCAGAGGAACATTTGAATATCTGTTAAAGGAACAAGACACTGTGAACCACTTCTCATGGAACATGCGAATAGCTGTTCAATAACTATTGTGAATCAATTGTCATAGAACTCGTGAATTACTTGTCTTAGAATAGGTAAACCACCTTTCATGGCATTGCATGTTTGTAGATTTCCCAACTATGATCCAGATGAGCGGATATCGTGACGACTACTGTGTGGCTGATGTCACTGACTTGAATAACGCCACCTGTCAACACGTTACAACACCAGAATCCAACAAAGCATTTCATCTTAAGGTCGAGTTGTCGAATGCAGTCAACATCCGTCTGACCGTGACGGCAGTGCTGGACGAAGGAGATTGTCTCGACTTCCCGGCGACGATGGTGTACACGGAGGGCGATCAGTCAGCTATGTTCCCCTATCACAACAACCCTTCGTTCTGCGACAACACGCCCGAACGGTGCGTCTTTGACTGCGACTGCAGCGCCACGCGGTGTCAGAACGTCTACCTCGTAATCCTCAGCGCACCCGACCACTCGCGCAACTTGTGTGAAATATTCATCAAGTAAATGGTGAATACAAGAAACCGTGAAAACTGTTATAATAATAGACGCAACATTGTATTATGAGCCTGAGTAGTCAACGTCGCAACCTTGTAGCTTTAAAAATACAATTCTCTAATTAACGAATGTATGACACAAACAAGTAATTTGGTTGGAGCGATGTGACGCAGTGTCTACAGCATTCTACCCTAAATCGAGAAAACCCGGGGTCGAATTCTGTGTCGAATCCTGTGACGTGTCGAACCTTGGACAAGTTCGTTCAGTGTACGTTGCTCCAGTTGCGCGTGTCGGACGGGTGTCTTACTGTTCTCATGGGTGGGACAGTCGAGAGAGTGTCGAAGTCAAAAACGAATATGGTCCAGCTAACTTCCGTCTAATGTGTATGCGAGCTGCCAGAGTAGTGTATGTATTCACCATTCCTGGGTTTGGTCTAATGTGTATGCGAGCTGCCAGGAGTCGTGTATGTATTCACCATTCCTAGGTTTGGTCTAATGTGTATGCGAGCTGCCAGGAGTAGTGTATGTATTCACCATTCCTGGGTTTGGTCTAATGTGTATGCGGGCTGCCAGACTAGTGTATGTATTCACCATTCCTAGGTTTGGTCTAATGTGTATGCGGGCTGCCAGGAGTAGTGTATTTATTCACCATTCCTAGGTTTGGTCTAATGTGTATGCGAGCTGCCAGGAGTAGTGTATATAATCACCATTCCTAGGTTTGGTCTAATGTGTATGCGGGCTGCCAGGAGTAGTGTATTTATTCACCATTCCTAGGTTTGGTATAATGTGTATGCGGGCTGCCAGGAGTAGTGTATGTATTCACCATTCCTAGGTTTAGTTTAATGTGTATGCGAGCTGCCAGGAGTAGTGCGTTTATTCACCATTCCTGGGTTTGGTCTAATGTGTATGCGGGCTGCCAGGAGTAGTGTATGTATTCACCATTCCTAGGTTTGGTCTAATGTGTATGCGGGCTGCCAGGAGTAGTGTATGTATTCACCATTCCTAGGTTTGGTCTAATGTGTATGCGGGCTGCCAGGAGTAGTGTATTTATTCACCATTCCTGGGTTTGGTCTAATGTGTATGCGGGCTGTCAGGAGTAGTGTATTTATTCACCATTCCTAGGTTTGTTCTAATGTGTATACTAGCTGCCAGGAATAGTGTATGTATTCACCATTCCCAGGTTTGGTCTAATGTGTATGCGGGCTGCCAGGAGTAGTGTATTTATTCACCATTCCTAGGTTTGTTCTAATGTGTATACTAGCTGCCAGGAATAGTGTATGTATTCACCATTCCCAGGTTTGGTCTAATGTGTATGCGGGCTGCCAGGAGTAGTGTATTTATTCACCATTCCTAGGTTTGGTCTAATGTGTATACTAGCTGCCTAGTGTATGTATTCACCATTCCCAGGTTAGTCTAATGTGTATGCGGGCTGCCAGGAGTAGTGTATTATTCACCATTCCTAGGTTTGGTCTAATGTGTATGCGGGCTGCCAGGAGTAGTGTATGTATTCACCATTCCTAGGTTTGGTCTAATGTGTATGCGGGCTGCCAGGAGTAGTGTATTTATTCACCATTCCTAGGTTTGGTCTAATGTGTATGCGGGCTGCCAGGAGTAGTGTATGTATTCACCATTCCCAGGTTTGGTCTAATGTGTATGCGGGATGCCAGGAGTAGTGTATGTATTCACCATTCCCAGGTTTGGTCTAATGTGTATGCGGGCTGCCAGGAGTAGTGTATTTATTCACCATTCCTAGGTTTGTTCTAATGTGTATACTAGCTGCCAGGAGTAGTGTATGTATTCACCATTCCTGGGTTTGGTCTAATGTGTATGCGAGCTGCCAGGAGTACATGGTTTAGACGTGGTTTGGTCTAATGTGTATGCGGGCTGCCAGAGTAGTGTATGTATTCACCATTCCTAGGTTTGGTCTAATGTGTATGCGGGCTGCCAGGAGTAGTGTATTTATTCACCATTCCTAGGTTTGGTCTAATGTGTATGCGAGCTGCCAGGAGTAGTGTATGTATTCACCATTCCTAGGTTTAGTCTAATGTGTATGCGAGCTGCCAGGAGTAGTGCATTTATTCACTATTCCTGGGTTTGGTCTAATGTGTATGCGGGCTGCCAGGAGTAGTGTATGTATTCACCATTCCTAGGTTTGGTCTAATGTGTATGCGGGCTGCCAGGAGTAGTGTATGTATTCACCATTCCTCGGTTTTGTCTAATGTGTATGCGGGCTGCCAGGAGTAGTGTATTTATTCACCATTCCTGGGTTTGGTCTAATGTGTATGCGGGCTGCCAGGAGTAGTGTATTTATTCACCATTCCTAGGTTTGTTCTAATGTGTATACTAGCTGCCAGGAGTAGTGTATGTATTCACCATTCCCAGGTTTAGTCTAATGTGTATGCGAGCTGCCAGGAGTAGTGTATTTATTCACCATTCCTAGGTTTGGTCTAATATGTATGTGGGCTGCCAGAGTAGTGTATATATTCACAATTCCTAGGTTTGTTCTAATGTGTATGCGGGCTGCCAGGAGTAGTGTATGTATTGACCATTCCTAGGTTTGGTCTAATGTGTATGCGGGCTGTCAGGAGTAGTGTATGTATTCACCATTCCTAGGTTTGGTCTAATGTGTATGCGGGCTGCCAGAGTAGTGTATATATTCACCATTCCTAGGTTTGGTCTAATGTGTATGCGGGCTGTCAGGAGTAGTGTATGTATTCACCATTCCTAGGTTTGGTCTAATGTGTATGCGGGCTGCCAGAGTAGTGTATATATTCACCATTCCTAGGTGTATGCCAGGAGTAGTGTATTTATTCACCATTCCTAGGTTTGGTCTAATGTGTATGCGGGCTGCCAGGAGTAGTGTATTTATTCACCATTCCTAGGTTTGGTCTAATGTGTATGCGGGCTGCCAGGAGTAGTGTATGTTTTCACCATTCCCAGGTTTGGTCTAATGTGTATGCGGGATGCCAGGAGTAGTGTATGTATTCACCATTCCCAGGTTTGGTCTAATGTGTATGCGGGCTGCCAGGAGTAGTGTATTTATTCACCATTCCCAAGTTTGGTCTAATGTGTATGCGGGCTGCCAGGAGTAGTGTATGTATTCACCATTCCCAGGTTTAGTCTAATGTGTATGCGAGCTGCCAGGAGTAGTGTATGTATTCACCATTCCTGGGTTTGGTCTAATGTGTATGCGAGCTGCCAGGAGTAGTGTATGTATTCACCATTCCTGGGTTTGGTCTAATGTGTATGCGGGCTGCCTGTATTCACCATTCCTAGGTTTGGTCTAATGTGTAGCTGCCAGGAGTAGTGTATGTATTCACCATTCCTAGGTTTGGTCTAATGTGTATGCGGGCTGCCAGGAGTAGTGTATTTATTCACCATTCCTAGGTTTGGTCTAATGTGTATGCGGGCTGCCAGGAGTAGTGTATGTATTCACCATTCCCAGGTTTGGTCTAATGTGTATGCGGGCTGCCAGGAGTAGTGTATTTATTCACCATTCCTAGGTTTGGTCTAATGTGTATGCGGGCTGCCAGGAGTAGTGTATGTTTCACCATTCCCAGGTTTGGTCTAATGTGTATGCGGGCTGCCAGGAGTAGTGTATTTATTCACCATTCCCAAGTTTGGTCTAATGTGTATGCGGGCTGCCAGGAGTAGTGTATTTATTCACCATTCCTAGGTTTGTTCTAATGTGTATACTAGCTGTCAGGAGTAGTGTATTTATTCACCATTCCCAGGTATAGTCTAATGTGTATGCGAGCTGCCAGGAGTAGTGTATGTATTCACCATTCCTGGGTTTGGTCTAATGTGTATGCGAGCCGCCAGGAGTAGTGTATGTATTCACCATTCCTGGGTTTGGTCTAATGTGTATGCGGGCTGCCAGAGTAGTGTATGTATTCACCATTCCTAGGTTTGGTCTAATGTGTATGCGGGCTGCCAGGAGTAGTGTATTTATTCACCATTCCTAGGTTCACCATTCCCAGGTTTGGTCTAATGTGTATGCGGGATGCCAGGAGTAGTGTATGTATTCACCATTCCCAGGTTTGGTCTAATGTGTATGCGGGCTGCCAGGAGTAGTGTATTTATTCACCATTCCTAGGTTTGTTCTAATGTGTATACTAGCTGCCAGGAGTAGTGTATGTATTCACCATTCCTGGGTTTGGTCTAATGTGTATGCGAGCTGCCAGGAGTACATGGTTTAGACGTGGTTTGGTCTAATGTGTATGCGGGCTGCCAGAGTAGTGTATGTATTCACCATTCCTAGGTTTGGTCTAATGTGTATGCGGGCTGCCAGGAGTAGTGTATTTATTCACCATTCCTAGGTTTGGTCTAATGTGTATGCGAGCTGCCAGGAGTAGTGTATGTATTCACCATTCCTAGGTTTAGTCTAATGTGTATGCGAGCTGCCAGGAGTAGTGCATTTATTCACTATTCCTGGGTTTGGTCTAATGTGTATGCGGGCTGCCAGGAGTAGTGTATGTATTCACCATTCCTAGGTTTGGTCTAATGTGTATGCGGGCTGCCAGGAGTAGTGTATGTATTCACCATTCCTCGGTTTGGTCTAATGTGTATGCGGGCTGCCAGGAGTAGTGTATTTATTCACCATTCCTGGGTTTGGTCTAATGTGTATGCGGGCTGCCAGGAGTAGTGTATTTATTCACCATTCCTAGGTTTGTTCTAATGTGTATACTAGCTGCCAGGAGTAGTGTATGTATTCACCATTCCCAGGTTTAGTCTAATGTGTATGCGAGCTGCCAGGAGTAGTGTATTTATTCACCATTCCTAGGTTTGGTCTAATATGTATGTGGGCTGCCAGAGTAGTGTATATATTCACAATTCCTAGGTTTGTTCTAATGTGTATGCGGGCTGCCAGGAGTAGTGTATGTATTGACCATTCCTAGGTTTGGTCTAATGTGTATGCGGGCTGTCAGGAGTAGTGTATGTATTCACCATTCCTAGGTTTGGTCTAATGTGTATGCGGGCTGCCAGAGTAGTGTATATATTCACCATTCCTAGGTTTGGTCTAATGTGTATGCGGGCTGTCAGGAGTAGTGTATGTATTCACCATTCCTAGGTTTGGTCTAATGTGTATGCGGGCTGCCAGAGTAGTGTATATATTCACCATTCCTAGGTTTGGTCTAATGTGTATGCGGGCTGCCAGGAGTAGTGTATTTATTCACCATTCCTAGGTTTGGTCTAATGTGTATGCGGGCTGCCAGGAGTAGTGTATTTATTCACCATTCCTAGGTTTGGTCTAATGTGTATGCGGGCTGCCAGGAGTAGTGTATGTTTTCACCATTCTCAGGTTTGGTCTAATGTGTATGCGGGATGCCAGGAGTAGTGTATGTATTCACCATTCCCAGGTTTGGTCTAATGTGTATGCGGGCTGCCAGGAGTAGTGTATTTATTCACCATTCCCAAGTTTGGTCTAATGTGTATGCGGGCTGCCAGGAGTAGTGTATTTATTCACCATTCCTAGGTTTGTTCTAATGTGTATACTAGCTGCCAGGAGTAGTGTATGTATTCACCATTCCCAGGTTTAGTCTAATGTGTATGCGGGCTGCCAGGAATAGTATATTTATTCACCATTCCTAGGTTTGGTCTAATGTGTATGCGGGCTGCCAGGAGTAGTGTATGTATTCACCATTCCTAGGTTTGGTCTAATGTGTGTGCGAGCTGCCAGGAGTAGTGCATTTATTCACCATTCCTGGGTTTGGTCTAATGTGTATGCGGGCTGCCAGGAGTAGTGTATTTATTCACCATTCCTAGCTATGATCTAATGTGTATGCGGGCTGCCTGGAGTAGTGTATGTATTCACCATTCCTGGGTTTCCGAGAACGTTTCTAGATGAACAGTTGAGTATGTTTAATTAAAAGCATAACATTAAAATGCAAACAATAACATTATCAATAATGTAATGATATGTGATTGTTGTCCATTGTCACGCGATGCACTGTCGTGAGTTTATAACACCAGATTCACGTGAAATAATTGGGAAGTGGTGTTGTAAACCGTCTGGTAACTGTAACTGAATAGTATCTTCTACAGAGAGGGACGTTGACCGGCGAAATGACTTAGCATCAGCAGCCTTTGATAGATTCAGAAACAGAGCCATCTCAATAAAACGAAAGCCAGATTATATGGGGCTCACATACTGCCTATAACAATCTATGATGCAGAAACCGGGACACTACGATGATCGCAAGAGACGCAGTCACTTGAAGTTTTGAAGATGCGTTGCTTGCGAGCTATCAGGTATGTTACTAGGGCAGACAGATTACCAAATAGCCAGATCAAAGATGGATCATTCACCCCTGAATCCATCACATATGTTATTAAACATATAAGACTCCATTGATTTGAATATGTCTGCCGTATGCCAAACGAAAACCTCAAATAGCTTTCAAGGAAGACTTTAAAGGACACAGAAAACGAGGAAGGCCGCGGAAGAGGCGGAGTGACCAAGTTAGATAGGACACTGGACTTCCGCTTTTAACAGCAGAGCAATGTGCTCTAGACAGGGCGAAATGGAGGGGAGTGACATCCAGGAGGATAGCGACGGGTGAAATTGGCCTAGGCATTGAAGCCAAGTAAGTCAAGTTGTAACCGTAATCTGAGCGCTCATAATATCGACCGTGTTGCGACAACATGAGCTGATGCTGGATATAGCTGATAATCAACCAGCGTATGTAAATACTAAAACAACGTTGGTAGAAACTTGTCGATTGTGTTCGTTTCCATCTAAAAACAAAACAATTAAGAAAAATTATGTTGCCATTTTGTTCTTGATGGTTTGGGGTGATGTTAGGGGGAAATTGACAAGGGTCTGAAAATACACCAAAATGCAAAAAATGCATTGTTCATATTAACCCTATCACTTTTAACTAGTTAAAATGGTAAGAGCTTTGCCTATATTTCAAGAATATGATATTCCCATGTCAATCAATATATTTATGTATAGTTACTGGTAGAATTTTATATATATATAACTAAAACAATTATATATATGCAATTATAGTATTTTAATTAGTTAAATGTGTTTTATATATATAACTCCAAAATGGAGCCAACTTTCTGGTCTATACAATTTATGAATTTACATAACGGCACTGCTCATGCTTAGTTGAACAAGTCCATTATTAGTATTCGTGTAAGTCAGTTGGGTTAGCCATGACAGTCTCACAATGCTTCAAATACAAGCACATGGGACAACGTGGCCCCTACTGCAATATTCTCTTGAATCTTCGTCTTCAGTGTATTCTCCGATCAGAGTCGCTCGTGTGTTTCAACACCTGTATTCGTCCCCTTCACAATGGCATAGCTGAGTGCATGCAAAGTTACATTCATGCATTTGTTCCTTTATTCAACATTAGTGGCTCCACAGTCGCACTTGATCAGTTGTAGTACCGAATCTGATGCGGGAGGATCTTCGGACATTACTGCCATCAGCATGTCACCTTGTTGTCACCATCCAAGTTGCATTGGGTTAGGACATTCTGGGTGAAGGATAAGGTCCTGAGACCAGATGCTTGCCTCCACATGAGCACGTTTTATGTGTTCCTATCAAACACCCGGTGCAGGTGGAAGTTTGTCCACCCCTTTGGCAGGCTTCTGCTGCTTGAATTTATGCCATCTCAGATTGAAGGTTTTCTTGGGCATTAGAGTGTCCAATTTGTTTAATTGGTCACAACGTTTATACAATTCGGTAGACGGCCCCTGCCCCACACCAAGGCAAGATATCGCACTGATTACTCCAGGCCTAGAAAGGCTGTGAAACATTCTTTCTTCCCCTTTCCCTGCACATGTCCTGCCGTGTCGCAGCCAGGAAGAGTGTGTCAGTTCGTCAACGCAGCTGCTTTCTCTGGACCTAGATCATCAGTGATAGACTGGAACATGTCTTTGTGACGACAATCGCCAGTGTTCATGATCAGTGATGCATAACGGCCAAGTTGAGATACTTTGCACAGAACCAAGAGTAGGATATAGACGTGTCTTGTGAATACATATGGAAATTGAAATCCAGCTTTGAGTGGTGTAGATGCATGTCTGCGGGAATCATACTCTACACAGTTGAACACTCAACTTACATCAAAGCCACGAAGATGTTCCTAGCAAGAAATGGGACAAGTAACCACTGACTTTGTACTTAGTACAGCAGTTCATGGACACAACTGTCACACCAGTATTGTTGTGAACTTGTTCACTGCAGCAACACGGGACAATGTCGTGACAAACTAATAATGCTGTTTGATTACAGATTCAAGCCCACACGAAACGGCAGGCACTATCGTGATTCTGACGGTGTAGATGCAGCAACCGCTGACCGTCGAGTCCACGATATTACACATTCATGCGAATGACCTATGTTTTCTAGCTTATAGTCCTTCAATACTCACTGATATGTCTCGCCTTGGTGCTGGAAGAATTCCTGTGCATACAATTCCGCTCACAGAAACAAAAAACATAAGTAGATCAACATTTGCATGTTATCTTAATTTTTAATAATAAATTGCTATTTTTAATTTACTATTTCATATTTCCCTAGACAAATTGCCGAAAACTGTACTCAAACCTCACAGAAAAATGGCATCAATCTTTGTCATGTTCACAACACTAATTAGCAAATTTTAAGCGCTGTTCCCAAGATTCTACCGAAACGTTTGAAATGGGTTTATTTGGCATAAGAAATAGAAAAGACAAGCTACACGTGGTAACAATGAATGCCAGGACGCCAGGTATAAAACTAAACTAGTTGATGCAACTGGACGCCCTAAATGCGACATAATATTATTATACATGTAGTTATTAATATTATACATGTAGTTATTAACAGTATACATGTAGTTATACTTGAAGTACATAATAATATAAAATAAAACATTTCATTACTGAGTATAAATAATACATATCAATACAATAAAACATTTTATTAATACGTATGAATACTACCTATCAATAAAATTTAGTTTGGGAAATTAAATTAAGACCTTTTACAATTATAAATTATCACTGATGCTCAAACAAGAATAGCAAATTTCTTATTAAACACACCTCTGAATAAGTCTTCACAATAATGTTTTTAAGGTTGTGCCTTTTAGTTAATTATAGGTGAAGTACATTTGAGACATGCAACATTATAGTATGCCTTTGTGTTTTGGTTTCTGTTCTTATCTCACCTAAGTGAATATTATTATTCTGCCTGGTTACATTACTGTGAATTTCATTATTTCACATGACAGACGTGAAAAGATACTTTGGGCATTGCTATGTTATCATTACTGTGAATTTCATTATTTCACATGACAGACGTGAAAAGATACTTTGGGCATTGCTATGTTATCATTACTGTGAATTTCATTATTTCACATGACAGACGTGAAAAGATACTTTGGGCATTGCTATCTTATCATTACTGTGAATTTCATTATTTCACATGACAGACGTGAAAAGATACTTTGGGCATTGCTATGTTATCATTACTGTGAATTTCATTATTTCACATGACAGACGTGAAAATATACTTTGGGCATTGCTATGTTATCATTACTGTGAATTTCATTATTTCACATGACAGACGTGAAAAGATACTTTGCTATGCTATCATTTTGTTATGGGGTCTGTATGTGCTATGACTATGCTTTTGTGAATCAAACGTACAGCTTTCTTTGGAAGTTGAAATAGTCTGTTTATATTAGTTACATTACCATGAATGTTACTGTACCATGCAAGTAGACCGTATGACAAATGGGGTTGAATTAATGCATTCTATATCTGTTTAAATGTGCATGATTGTAATTGTGGCTTGATTTTATTAGTTATTGCTAATATTTCGGAAATTCTCTTGCATTTTTCATTTGTATTTTTCTTCCAGTTTAGCTTTTTATCAATCCAGATACCTATAAATTTAAAATGATCAATATTTTCAATTGTATTACCGTATACAACAAAGTCCACTTGGTTATGTAACTTATTTTGAGTGTTTTGAAATAACATGCATCTAGTTTTACCTATATTAAGTGAAAGTCTTTGTCTTTGAAGAGTAGACTTGTGTCATCAGCGAACAGTATGAAATGTGTAGTATTTGATGATAATGGCATATTATTTATATATATATATATATATATATATATACTATTTTTGATATATATATATATATATAATAGAATAACTATAAACTCAGCCACTCTCATTGACCATATCTTCCTGAAGTATAACCCTCAAACTACTTACATTGCCGGATAAATTAGGACTTACATTTCAGATCATTACACTAATTTTATTTTCCTTGATGATACCTCAAATAAAACTGTAGATGCACCTAAACGGATAAAACGAAACCATTTTAACAAATCCAATATATACAATATATAAATATGGGAATAATGCCACTTGCCATGAACATGTCAAGATAGTCAGCACTGTGATTGTTATTTTCAACATTTAGTAGGTTAACATTTGTATCACCACAGATAATGATATATATATATATATATATGTTCTGAGTACTAAGGTCTGGTGATATTGTTCCTATTATTGAGTTCTTGTGTGTGGTGTCATGTGTGTCGTTTACAATTTCAATAAATAGACAATCATAGTAGTTTACGTTATTGTTTAAAAAGGCAATATCATTCCTTACTTTATATTCTATGCCATATGTTATGTATTTACTATTCATTGATTTATATATATATATATATATATATATATGTATACTAGGATTTTGCTTCCTAACTTTATTTATTTGTCTTATTTATTTCTCTTAAATACGGTTTATGCTTCTTAAATGATTGCCGATGAACGGTCTGATTTGATGGTGCATAAATAAAGTGTATTATTATTATTATGATACACAAGCCACCCCCTTCTTGAATTGTGGGTTTGGATTTACACACCAACTGATATCCTTTTAAATTTCCAAGTTGACTCAGATTTTTTTTTAACCAGGCTTCCTGTAGGGTTACGACATCAAATGCTACATTGTTTTTAGTGTTTTGTTGATGAAGTAACGCTTCTAGTTCTGACTTGTTTTTAATATGCTTCGTATATTAATGTTCAGAATAGAGAATAACTGTTTGTGTTGATTGTGTTTAACTAATAACTCAAGTTAATCTCTGGAAGAGTTGAGTGATCCGGTTATAATATTACGTTGGTGGTCATTATTTTGAGCCATCATTTTGGTGAATGTGTAGTAGTTGTTTACCTAACAATACAACAAAGTTTGCAATAATACTAATGACAAACATTACAAAATTGTGTGTGTGTGTGTGTGTGTGTGTGTGTGTGTGTGTGTACTACTTGTGTTTGTATTAAATGTATAATACTTTCTAATGTTATAATTCCCAAGGCTATTTCCACATAGTTCACTGACATTATTCATGATTAATATCAAACTCATTATCAGGTGTAGTAAGGTTATCATAGCATATGGTATGCGTGATAACATACAGTAAATACTGCAATAATTATACATTTCAATCACTGAAGATATGACAGCCATTGATATGACAGCCATTGACATGACAGCCATTGACATGACAGCCATTGATATGACAGCCATTGATATGACAGCTATTTCTCACATTAAGCATAGTTCCTGGATCTCAGTCCGTGCACAGTCACAACTCTCACATTGACATAACAGCCATTGAATACAGGTGTTGAAACACACGAGCGACTCTGATCGGAGAATACATTGAAGACGAAGATTCAAGAAAATATTGCAGTAGGGGCCACGTTGTCCCATGTGCTTGTATTTGAAGCATTGTGTGACTGTCATGGCTAAGCCAACTGACTTACACGAATACTAATAATGGACTTGTTCAACTAAGCATTAGAAGTGCCGCTATGTAATTTCATAAATTATATAGACCAAAAATTAGCATTACGTTGGCTCCATTTTGGAGTTATATATATAACACATTTAACTAATTAAAATACTATAATTGCATATATATAATTGTTTAGTTATATATATATATATATATAATTCTACCAGTAACTATACATAAATATATTGATTGGCAACGGAATATCATATTCTTGAAATATAGACAAAGCACTTACCATTTTAACTAGTTAAACATAATAGGGTTAATATGAACAATGCATTTTTTTGCATTTTGGTGTATTTTCATACCCTTGTCAATTTCCCCCTAACATCACCCCAAACCATCAAGAACAAAGTGGCAACATAATTGTTCTTAATTGTTATGTTTTTAGATGGAAACGAACACAATCGACAAGATTCTACCCACACTGTTTTAGTATTTACATACGCTGGTTGTTTATCAACTATATCCAGCATCAGCTCATGCCGTTGCAACACGGTCGATATTGTGAGCTCTCAGATTACGGTTACAACTTGACTTATTTGGCTTCAATGCCTAGGCCAATTTCACCCCTCGCTATCCTCCTGGATGTCACACCCATCCATCCCGTCCTGTCTAGAGCACATTGCTCTGCTTTTAAAAGCGGGAGTCCAGTGTCATGTCTAACTTGGTCATTCCACCTCTTCCCCAGCCTTCCTCGTTTTGTATGTCCTTTGAAGTCTTCATTGGAAGATACTTTTATTAGGTTTTCGTTTGGCGTACGGCCATGTTCAAATCAATGGAGTGATGGATTCAGGGGTGGATGTCTCCTCTCTGACGTGGCTGTTTCGTTATCTGTCTGCCCTATTAACACCTCTGATAGCCCGCAAGTAACGCATCTCCAAAACGTCAAGTGACTGCGTCTCTTGCGATCGTAGTGTCCCGGTTTCTGCACCATAGATTACTATAGGCAGTAAATGGGCCCCATATAGTCTGGCTTTCATTTTAATGAGATCGCTCTGTTTCTGAATCTACCAAAGGCTGCTGATGCTTTGTCGTTTCGCCTGTCAACGTTCCTCTCTGTAGAAGATACTATGTAGTTACAGTTACAAGACAGTTTACAACACCACTTCCCAGTTATTTCACGTGCATCTAGCGTTATAAACTCACGACAGTGCATCGCGTGACAATGGACAATAGGCACATATCATTACATTACTGACAATTTTATTGTTTGCATTTTAATGTTATGCTTTTAATTAAACAGACTCAACTGTTCCCCTTGAAACGTTCTCGCAAACCTAAGAATGGTGAATACATACACTACTCCTGGCAGCTCGCATACACATTAGACGGAAGTTAGCTGGACCAATTTCGTTTTTTACTTCGACACTCTCGCGACTGTCCCACCCGTGAGAACAGTAAGACACCCGTCCGACATGCGTTCCAGTTCCCAGAAGAAACTCTAGGCGTCCGGAAATCCCGATACAATGATCCATTCGACCATTCTCACGAGCCGCTGAGCGGAATTGTGTATTCAAGTCTATAGCCAGGTACTTGTTCGTACAGCTGAGTGGACTGGAGCAACGTACACTAAACGAACTTGTCCAAAGTTCGACACGTCACAGGATTCGACACAGTATTCGACCCCGGGTTTTCTCGATTTAGGGTAGAATGCTGTAGACACTGCGTCACATCGCTCCAAGCAAATTATTTGTTTGTTTCATACATTCGTTAATTATAAAATTGTATGTTTAAAGCTGCAAGGTTGCGACGTTGACTACTTAGGCTCATAATACAATGTTGCGTCTATTATTATAACAGTTTTCACGGTTTCTCGTATTCACCATTTACTTGATGGATATTTCGCACAGTTGGCGCGAGTGATCGGAGGCGCTGAGGATGACGAGGCGGACGTTCTGACACGGCGTGACGCTGCAGTCGCAGTCAAAGACGCACCGTCCGGGCGTGTTGTCGCAGAACGAAGGGTTGTTGTGACAGGGGAGCATAGCTGACTGATCGCCCTCCGTGTACACCATCGTCGCCGGGAAGTCGGGACAGTCTCCTTCGTCCAGCACTGCCGTCACGGTCAGACTGTTGTGGACGGCATTCGACAACTCGACCTTAAGATGAAATGCTTTGTTGGATACTGGTGTTGTAACTTGTTGACAGGTGGCGTTGTTCAAGTTTGTGACGTCAGACACGCTGTTGTCGTAGCGATATCCACTCATCTGGATCAAAGTTGGGAAATCTACAAACATGCAATGCCATGGAAGGTGGTTTACCTATTCTACGACAAGTAATTCTCGTGTTCTATAATAATTGGTTCAATTGAACAGTTATTCACATGTTCCATGAGAAGTGGTTCACAGTGTCTTGTTCCTTTAACAGTTATTCACATGTTCCATGAGAAGTGGTTCACAGTGTCTTGTTCCTTTAACATATATTCAAATGTTCCTCCGACAACAGTTTATTACACACGTTGATTTCCCATCTGTTATGAATTGAAATATTGAAATCGATTACGATTTGATAGTTTGCCATGAAACTATCTTGTATTACCATTGCTGCAGATAAAGGTTGGTATCGTAGATGTATTCGTTTATAGCGAATCGCTAACAGTCTAGCATGTATATTATGACAAATCAGCAGAATAAAAAACCTAAAAAACAGGAACAACGGTCAGTTAATGTGTGTACACATTAACTGACTGATTGGCAGTTGTTAGTGTCGCCACCTAGCGGACAGGGGACACCTGACCCGAGATATCTCGACCGGCTCAAATACTGAGCATGGAGGATGTGTCGTGATTCCGTGCATGTGATGATGTCGTGGCAACATACCGTCATACACTTCCACTTCCGCCACGTGAAAGTACCCGTCGCTTGTAACAGCTCCCACAACCAGGTAGCGCCCCCACAGCGGATCATCGCAGGTTAAGCTGACTGCTTCACAAGAGTCCATTTCCCCGTTGTGTGCGCCACAGATCTCATAGGATGAGCGGAGTGGTCCGCCGTCCATGTACGGGTCATGGTCCGTCAGACCAACGGTAAATCGTTGCAATCGATGCGCGTCTGTTGTATCAAAAGCACGATGTCAACGCTTGACTAACACGGCATAATATACACAATGTAGTACACTCTAGACGTGATTGCCTTGGGACCTGCTTAGCAAGGAACACACGTGTTCACTAATCTTTTCAACAACAACAATGATCCAATTACGTCACTATCACAACTTTCATTCTACCTCTTTGGCGAATGTAGTCAGGCAGTAGGTATTGGTACACGCATGATCGAACATACGTGCTCACCGTCGTTCATATTTTTGTCTGCGTAAATGAATCCTCTTGTATATCTTACAAATATACATAAAGTCCTATACTGTGTGTGTGTGCGCGCGCGTGAGTGTGCGTGCGTGTGTGCGTGCGTCTGTGTGTGCGTGCGTGCGTGCGTGTGTCCGTGTGTGCGCGTACATGTGTGCATGTTTCCATAGACAATTCACTACTGTATAGAGATGTAGTGTCTATGTTTACAATTCGTACTCGGGTGACGCGTGCTCTCTCCACGCCAAAGTCTACGGCCCACCATGCAGATTTTCCCGTGTTGTTTGTATGGAAGACACTCGCATAGTCTCCATCCACGCCCCCGGCAGCATAGTGTCGACCGTACACTGAACTCATGAATACCGACTGTCCCCGAGCAATGTTCTCGTCGATTGTGACAACTGTAGAATAGAGGGCGTTTGTCACAGCATCTTCAAAAGAAATCATTTCATGTCCCTGAATTTACATACATAACTAATGTATGTGCGTGGCCAACAGGGATGTTCAAGAAGAGAACGTGTACACGTATGGATACATGTACGTGTCCATATATGTGTATGTGCCTGTCCAGCTACGTGAACAATTTACAATATCTACTTGTTAATTGATACAGCAACTCGCTATTGTTAGGCCAAAACGTGTAGATCAAAAGTGCCAACTTATCACCGTAGAGCTACATTTATATAGGACGGGAACGTACAATACAATACAATACAATAACTTTATTGTCTGTTGGGTTACAGAAGATTTCCTTTAGCCTTGTTCATATAATCGGAAAAAACATAGAGTAAAATTTTTTACTTACATATGTATGTATACAAGGTTAAGATAAGTACTAAGAGCGAGGTTATTACATAATATTCATATCACATGCACAATAGGATATAGTGATAGATCACATACACATAGATAAATAAACGACAGCAGATAAATAGATAAGTAAATAAGTAGATGAAAGAGATTATTATGAAGTCACAGTCGTGCCTAACATTTCTAAGATTCATTTACACACGCACTCTTTTATCATGAGCAGTCAGTCGTTAAATTAAATAATAATCCAGATAAAAGAAGAAGAAGAATGGCAGATAGAGTTGGCTTTTCAGTTTAGTTTTTTCTAGCGTAATTTGAAAAAGTTAACTTTGAAAGAAAACAGAGTGTATGATTCAATGACCTGCACTAATCACACCGCATTTAATATATTAATGCGTTTGACTTAATAATTTATTCGGTTAGCGTTACAACTGATCTTGCTCATATCGCTGATGGGACAGGACAATGAGTACACTGCTACACTGCCATACGGGCAAGTATTGATCGCACACGTCCAGTGTCGCTTAGCAAGAGCAATCTGTCTGCCGGTGTCACTACACATATCGTTGACACCGGACGAAAGAGAGAGAGAGGGAGACATTTTTGTTTGAGCTCGATCAAAACATACATAAGTTAATTCATACAATCGGCCGTTGCGTCCGTGTTGTCTGACGGCCACATGTAATAGACAACTCTTCTGTTGTTGACTCGAGAAACGGACAAACTTTAGATTTTTCTGAGCCGCATGTTTTGTAGACCAGATAATGACATTCCAGTACGTCACACATCACCTAGCGGGAGTCGGCGTATTTGTATGTGTTCTGCTTTTCGTTGCTATCCTTGAAGGTAAGTGTATATAGAAGGCAGTTATTAATAATAATAATAAGAAGAAGCAAACTTCATTTGCGCCTAAATCCTCGGAAACCAAGCTCAGAGGCGCATGAATTCAAAAAAGTTAGTCAATCGCAGAATCGATAAGCCGTATAAAAGTCGTCAACAGATTTATCGATACGCCCGGAGCTAAGGTGGAAAATTTCCATTTGTAATTATGACAATGGAAGGTAGTATTAAAATGTGACCTTTCTTGCACATTAAAAATACTCTTAGCCGTGTTTGCGTTGATTCGGTCGAATATAATATATACAGATTAACGTCAAACGGCGGAATTGGGTAGTTTTAATTATTTTTTCCTTGCGACAATGTGACACGTTTGAATGAGATAGACGAGTGAGTAATCGCTAAGATACAACGACAAACTGACCGATGCAAAATGTTTGGAATAAACTCGATTCTAACGGCTTGAAATAGGCTTACACACAGGCGATATTATAGTGCCCTCTGAATGCGGGCAACAGTCATACTAAGGCGTAGTTGACACATTATTGAGGTGATTGTATTTAATGACACATTATGTAGCCACTATTAGCAATGAAATCATGGTCTTATAATAGTGATACATCCATTACCAATAATGCGTACCAACATAGCAACGATAATGGTCATAGTAACAACGGTCATTTCCATCGTAACAGCGATAACGGTCATAGTAACAACGGTCATTTCCATCGTAACAGCAGTATTGTTCAACAAAAATGCCCATCATAACGACGATAATTGCGACCGAAACATCTTAAAATGCCCATAGTTACAACAATGTTGTTCGTCATAACAATGATAATGCCCATCATAGCTCCCATAATGTCCATCATAACTCCCATAATGACCATCATAGCTCCCATAATGCCCATCATGAAAACTATCATTCCCTTCGTAACGACTGTATTGTTCGTAATAAATCGATAATATCCATCATAACAACAACACTGTAAATAGTAACACAGACAATACAAATTGCAACAACGATAATGTGAGTAGAAACGCCAATAATGTCCACTGTAACGAGCAATAGCCAAGTTGAAATATCTTATTGTAATACTGTTTTCTTTCAAAGTTAACTTTTTCAAATTACGCTAGAAAAAAACTATACTGAAAAGCCATCTCTATCTGCCATTCTTCCTCTTCTTTTATCTGGATTATTATTTAACTCAAGGACTGACTGCTCATGATAAACGAGTACATGTGTAAATGAATCTTAGAAATGTTAGGCATGAATGTGACTTCATAATAATCTCTTGAAATATATGTGTTTAATTGAATAATTATAATCTGTGATAGAATGTTTACCATTTTATAATGTTTACCATTTTATAATTTATTTACTTTGACCCCATGTATTAGCCTGATTGTTTACAGTACTACTTGTATGATAGACATTCTCCTGCTGTGGTTTACTTGTGTTTTACTTATTTACTTATCTTATTTACTTATCTATTTATCTGCTGTGGTTTACTTATCTTTGTGTATGTGATCTATCACTATATCCTATTGTGCATGTGATATGAATATTATGTAATAACCTCGCTCTTAGTACTTATCTTAACCTTGTATACATACGTATGTAAGTTAAACTTCTTACTCTATGTTTTTACCGATTATAGGAACAAGGCTAAAGGAAATTTTCTGTAACCCAACAGACAATAAAGTTATTGTATTGTATTGTATTGTATTGTACGTTCCCGTCCTATATAAATGTAGCTCTACGGTGATAAGTTGGCACTTTTGATGACCACATTTTGACCTAACAAAAGCGAGTTGCTGTATTAATTAACAAGTAGATATTGTGAATTGTTCACGCAGCTGGACAGGCACGTACACGTACATAGACACGTACATGTATCCATACTTGTACACGATCTCTTCTTGAACATCCCTGTTGGCCACGCACATACATTAGTTATGTATGTAAATTCAGGGACATGGAATAATTTCTTTTGAAGATGCTGTGACAAACGCTCTCTATTCTACAGTTGTCACAATCGATGAGAACATTGCTCGGGGACAGCCGGCATTCATGAGTTCAGTGTACGGTCGATACGATGCTGCCGGGGGCGTGGATGGAGACTATGCGAGTATCTTCCACACAAACAACACGGGAAAATCTGCATGGTGGACCGTAGACTTTGGCGTGGAGAGAGCACGCGTCACCCGAGTACGAATTGTAAACATAGACACTACATCAATACACAGTAAGTGAATTGTCTATGGAAACATACACACATGCACGCGCACACACTGACACACGCACGCACGAACGCACACTCACGCACACGCACACGCACGCGCACGCACACACACAGTATAGGACTTTATGTATATTTGTAAGATATACAAGAGGATTCATTTACGCAGACAAAAATATGAACGTCGTTGCGCACGTATGTTCGATCATGCGTGCACCAATACCTACTATCTGACTACATACGCCAAAGAGGTAGAATGAAAGTTGTGATAGTGACATAGTTGGGTATTTTTTTTTGTTTTTAAAAAGATTGGTGAACACGTATATTCCTTGCTAAGCAGGTCCCACTGCAATCACGTCTAGAGTGCACTACATTGTGTATATTATGCCGTGTTTGTCAAGTGTTGACATCGTGCTTTTGACACAACAGACGCGCATCGATTGCAACGATTTACCGTTGATCTGACGGACCATGATCCGCGTATGGACGGCGGACCACTCCGCTCATCCTACGAGATCTGTGGCGCACACAACGGGGAAATGGACTCTGGTGAAGCTGTCAGCTTAACATGCGATTATCCGCTGTGGGGGCGCTACCTGGTTGTGGGAGCTGTTACAAGCGACGGGTACTTTCACGTGGCGGAAGTGGAAGTGTATGACGGTATGTTGCCACTACATCATCACATGCACGGAATCACGACACATCCTCCATGCTCAGTATTAGAGCCGGTCGAGATATCCCGGGTCAGGTGTCCCCTCGCTATAAACGAATACATTGTATTTGTCTACGATACCAACCTTTATCTGCAGCAATGGTAATACAAGAGGTTTAGTTTCATGGCAAACTATCAAATCGTAATCGATTTCAATATTTCAATTCATAACAGATGGGAAATCAACGTGTGTAATAAACTGTTGTCGGAGGAACATTTGAATATATGTTAAAGGAACAAGACACTGTGAACCACTTCTCATGGAACATGTGAATAACTGTTCAATTGAACCAATTATCATAGAACACGTGAATTACTTGTCGTAGAATAGGTAAACCACCTTCCATGGCATTGCATGTTTGTAGATTTTCCAACTATGATCCAGATGAGTGGATATCGCGACGACTACAGCGTGTCTGACGTCACAGACTTGAACAACGCCACCTGTCAACAAGTTACAACACCAGTATCCAACAAAGCATTTCATCTTAAGGTCGAGTTGTCGAATGCCGTCCACAACCGCCTGACCGTGACGGCAGTGCTGGACGAAGGAGACTGTCTCGACTTCCCGGCGACGATGGTGTACACGGAGGGCGATCAGTCAGCTATGCTCCCCTATCACAACAACCCTTCGTTCTGCGACAACACGCCCGGACGGTGCGTCTTTGACTGCGACTGCAGCGTCACGCCGTGTCAGAACGTCCACCTCGTCATCCTCAGCGCCCCCGACCACTCGCGCCAATTGTGTGAAATATTCATCAAGTAAATGGTGAATACAAGAAACCGTGAAAACTGTTATAATAATAGACGCAACATTGTATTATGAGCCTAAGTAGTCAACGTCGTAACCTTGTAGCTTTAAAAAATACAATTTTATAATTAACGAATGTATGAAACAAACAAATAATTTGCTTGGAGCGATGTGACGCAGTGTCTACAGCATTCTACCCTAAATCGAGAAAACCCGGGGTCGAATACTGTGTCGAATCCTGTGACGTGTCGAACTTTGGACAAGTTCGTTTAGTGTACGTTGCTCCAGTCCACTCAGCTGTACGAACAAGTACCTGGCTATAGACTTGAATACACAATTCCGCTCAGCGGCTCGTGAGAATGTTCGAGTGGATCATTGTATCGGGATTTCCGGACGCCTAGTGTTTCTTCTGGGAACTGGAGCGCATGTCGGACGGGTGTCTTACTGTTCTCACGGGTGGGACAGTCGCGAGAGTGTCGAAGTGAAAAACGAATTTGGTCCAGCTAACTTCCGTCTAATGTGTATGCGAGCTGCCAGGAGTAGTGTATGTATTCACCATTGTTAGGTTTGCGAGAACGTTTCTAGGGGAACAGTTGAGTCTGTTTAATTAAAAGCATAACATTAAAATGCAAACAATAACATTGTCAATAATGTAATGATATGTGACTATTGTCCATTGTCACGCGATGCACTGTCGTGAGTTTATAACGCTAGATGCACGTGAAATAATTGGGAAGTGGTGTTGTAAACTGTCTTGTAACTGTAACTACATAGTATCTTCTACAGAGAGGAACGTTGACAGGCGAAACGACAAAGCATCAGCAGCCTTTGGTAGATTCAGAAACAGAGCGATCTCATTAAAATGAAAGCCAGACTATATGGGGCCCATTTACTGCCTATAGTAATCTATGGTGCAGAAACCGGGATACTACGATCGCAAGAGACGCAGTCACTTGACGTTTTGGAGATGCGTTACTTGCGGGCTATCAGAGGTGTTAATAGGGCAGACAGATAACGAAACAGCCACGTCAGAGAGGAGACATCCACCCCTGAATCCATCACTCCATTGATTTGAACATGGCCGTATGCCAAACGAAAACCTAATAAAAGTATCTTCCAATGAAGTCTTCAAAGGACATACAAAACGACGAAGGCTGCGGAAGAGGTGGAATGACCAAGTTAGACATGACACTGGACTCCCGCTTTTAACAGCAGAGCAATGTGCTCTAGACAGGAAGAAATGGAGGGGTGTGACACCCAGGAGGATAGCGAGGGGTGAAATTGGCCTAGGCATTGAAGCCAAGTAAGTCATGTTGTAACCGTAATCTGAGCGCTCATAATATCGACCGTGTTGCAACGGCATGAGCTGATGCTGGATATATTTGATAAACAACCAGCGTATGTAAATACTAAAACAGTGTGGGTAGAATCTTGTCGATAGACAAGGGTATGAAAATACACCAAATGCAAAAAAAATTCATTGTTCATATTAAACCTATCATGTTTAACTAGTTAAAATGTTAAGTGTTTTGTCTATATTTCAAGAATATGATATTCTCATGCCAATCAATATATTTATGTATAGTTACTGGTAGAATTATATATATATATATATATATATATTTTAATTAGTTAAATGTGTTATATATATAACTCCAAAATGGAGCTAACGTAATGCTAAATTTTGGTCTATATAATTTATGAAATTACATAGCGGCACTTATCATGCTTAGTTGAACAAGTCCATTATTAGTATTCGTGTAAGTCAGTTGGCTTAGCCATGACAGTCACACAATGCTTCAAATACAAGCACATGGGACAACGTGGCCCCTACTGCAATATTCTCTTGAATCTTCGTCTTCAATGTATTCTCCGATCAGAGTCGCTCGTGTGTTTCAACACGGTGGAAGTGGAAGTTTGTCCACTCCTTTGGTAGGATTCTGCAGCTTGAACTTATGCCATCTCAGATTGAAGGTTTCCTTGGGCATAAGAGTGTACAATTTGTTTAATTGGTCACAACGTTTATACACTTCGGTAGACATCCCCTGCCCCACACCAAGGCAATATATCGCACTGATTACTGTAGGACTAGAAAGACTGTGAAACATTCTTTCTTCCCCTTTCCGTGCATATGTTCTGCCGTGTCCCAGCCAGGAAGAGTGTGTCAGTTCGTCAACGCAGCTGCTTTTTCTTGTCCTAGATCATCAGTGATAGACTGGAACATGTCTTTTTGACTACAATCGCCAGTGCTCATGATCAGTGATGCATAACTGCCAAGTTGAGATACTCTGCACAGAACCAAGATTAGGATATCGATGTGTCTTGTGAATACATATGGAAATTGAAATCCAGCTTTGAGTGGTGTAGATGCATGTCTGCGGGAATCATACTCTACACAGTTGAACACTCGACTTACATCAAAGCCACGAAGATGTTGCTAGCAAGAAATGGGACAAGTAACCACTGACTTTGTACTTAGTACAGCAGCTCATGGACACAACTGTTACACCAGTATTGTTGTGACCTTGTTGACTGCAGCAACACGGGACAGATTCAAGCCCACACGAAACGGCAGGCACTATCGTGAATCTGACGGTGTAGATGCAGCAACCGCTGACCGTCGAGTCCACGATATTACACATTCATACGAATGACCTATGTTTCTAACTTATAGTCCTTCACTACTCACTGATATGTCTCGCCTTGGTGCTAGAAGAATTCCTGTGCACACAATTCCGCTCACAGAAACAAAAAACATAAGTAGATCAACATTTGCATGCTATCTTAATTTGTAATATTAAATTGCTATTTTTAATTGACTATTTCATATTTCCCTAGACAAATTGCCGAAAACTGTACTCAAACCTCACAGAAAAATGGCATCAATCTTTGTCATGTTCACAACACTAATTAGCAAATTTTAAGCGCTGTTCCCAAGTTTCTACCGAAACGTTTGAAATGGGTTTATTTGGCATAAGAAATAGAAAAGACAAGCTACATGTGGTAACAATGAATGCCAGGACGCCAGGTATAAAACTAAACTAGTTGATGCAACTGGACGCCCTAAATGCGACATAATATTATTATACATGCAGTTATTAATATTATACATGTAGTTATTAACAGTATACATGTAGTTATACTTGAAGTACATAATAATATAAAATAAAACATTTCATTACTGAGTATAAATAATACATATCAATACAATAAAACATGTTATTAATACGTATGAATACTACCTATCAATAAAATTTAGTTTGGGAAATTAAATTAAGACATTTTACAATTATAAATTATCACTGATGCTCAAACAAGAATAGCAAATTTCTTATTAAACACACCTCTGAATAAGTCTTCACAATAATGTTTTTAAGGTTGTGCCTTTTAGTTAATTATAGGTGAAGTACATTTGAGACATGCAACATTATAGTATGCCTTTGTGTTTTGGTTTCTGTTCTTATCTCACCTAAGTGAATATTATTATTCTGCCTGGTTACATTACTGTGAATTTCATTATTTCACATGACAGACGTGAAAAGATACTTTGGGCATTGCTATGTTATCATTACTGTGAATTTCATTATTTCACATGACAGACGTGAAAAGATACTTTGGGCATTGCTATGTTATCATTACTGTGAATTTCATTATTTCACATGACAGTCGTGAAAAGATACTTTGGGCATTGCTATGTTATCATTACTGTGAATTTCATTATTTCACATGACAGACGTGAAAAGATACTTTGGGCATTGCTATGTTATCATTACTGTGAATTTCATTATTTCACATGACAGACGTGAAAAGATACTTTGGGCATTGCTATGTTATCATTACTGTGAATTTCATTATTTCACATGACAGTCGTGAAAAGATACTTTGGGCATTGCTATGTTATCATTACTGTGAATTTCATTATTTCACATGACAGACGTGAAAAGATACTTTGGGCATTGCTATGTTATCATTACTGCGAATTTCATTATTTCACATGACAGACGTGAAAAGATACTTTGGGCATTGCTATGTTATCATTACTGCGAATTTCATTATTTCACATGACAGACTTGAAAAGATACTTTGGGCATTGCTATGTTATCGTTACTGCGAATTTCATTATTTCACATGACAGACGTGAAAAGATACGTTGGGCATTGCTATGTTATCATTACTGTGAATTTCATTATTTCACATGACAGACGTGAAAAGATACTTTGGGCATTGCTATGTTATCATTACTGTGAATTTCATTATTTCACATGACAGACGTGAAAAGATACTTTGGGCATTGCTATGCTATCATTTTGTTATGGGGTATGTATGTGCTATGAATATGCTTTTGTGATTCAAACGTACAGCTTTCTTTGGAAGTTGAAATAGTCTGTTTATATTAGTTACATTACCATGAATGTTACTGTACCATGCAAGTAGACCGTATGACAAATGGGGTTGAATTAATGCATTCTATATCTGTTTAAATGTGCATGATTGTAATTGTGGCTTGATTTTATTAGTTATTGCTAATATTTCGGAAATTCTCTTGCATTTTTCATTTGTATTTTTCTTCCAGTTTAGCTTTTTATCAATCCAGATACCTATAAATTTAAAATGATCAATATTTTCAATTGTATTACCGTATACAACAAAGTCCACTTGGTTATGTAACTGATTTTGAGTGTTTTGAAATAACATGCATCTAGTTTTACCTATATTAAGTGAAAGTCTTTGTCTTTGAAGAGTAGACTTGTGTCATCAGCGAACAGTATGAAATGTGTAGTATTTGATGATAATGGCATATTATTTATATATATATATATATATATATATACTATTTTTGATATATATATATATATATATAATAGAATAACTATAAACTCAGCCACTCTCATTGACCATATCTTCCTGAAGTATAACCCTCAAACTACTTACATTGCCGGATAAATTAGGACTTACATTTCAGATCATTACACTAATTTTATTTTCCTTGATGATACCTCAAATAAAACTGTAGATGCACCTAAACGGATAAAACGAAACCATTTTAACAAATCCAATATATACAATATATAAATATGGGAATAATGCCACTTGCCATGAACATGTCAAGATAGTCAGCACTGTGATTGTTATTTTCAACATTTAGTAGGTTAACATTTGTATCACCACAGATAATGATATATATATATATATATATATGTTCTGAGTACTAAGGTCTGGTGATATTGTTCCTATTATTGAGTTCTTGTGTGTGGTGTCATGTGTGTCGTTTACAATTTCAATAAATAGACAATCATAGTAGTTTACGTTATTGTTTAAAAAGGCAATATCATTCCTTACTTTATATTCTATGCCATATGTTATGTATTTACTATTCATTGATTTATATATATATATATATATATATATATATATATATATGTATACTAGGATTTTGCTTCCTAACTTTATTTGTCTTATTTATTTCTCTTAAATACGGTTTATGCTTCTTAGATGATTGCCGATGAACGGTTTGATTTGATGGTGCATAAATAAAGTGTATTATTATTATTATACACAAGCCACCCCCTTCTTGAATTGTGGGTTTGGATTTACACACCAACTGATATCCTTTTAAATTTCCAAGTTGACTCAGATTTTTTTTAAACCAGGCCTCCTGTAGGGTTACGACATCAAATGCTACATTGTTTTTAGTGTTTTGTTGATGAAGTAACGCTTCTAGTTCTGACTTGTTTTTAATATGCTTCGTATATTAATGTTCAGAATAGAGAATAACTGTTTGTGTTGATTGTGTTTAACTAATAACTCAAGTTAATCTCTGGAAGAGTTGAGTGATCCGGTTATAATATTACGTTGGTGGTCATTATTTTGAGCCATCATTTTGGTGAATGTGTAGTAGTTGTTTACCTAACAATACAACAAAGTTTGCAATAATACTAATGACAAACATTACAAAATTGTGTGTGTGTGTGTGTGTGTGTGTGTGTGTGTGTGTGTGTGTGTGTGTGTGTGTGTGTGTGTGTGTGTGTGTGTGTGTACTACTTGTGTTTGTATTAAATGTATAATACTTTCTAATGTTATAATTCCCAAGGCTATTTCGACATAGATCGCTGACATTATTCATGATTAATATCAAACTCATTATCAGGTGTAGTAAGGTAATCATAGCATATGGTATGCGTGATAACATATAGTAAATACTGCAATAATTATACATTTCAATCACTGAAGAGATTGATATGACAGCCATTGATATGACAGCCATTGATATGACAGCCATTGACATGACAGCCATTGACATGACAGCCATTGATATGACAGCCAATGATATGACAGCTATTTCTCACATTAAGCATAGTTCCTGAATCTCAGTCCGTGCACAGTCACAACTCTCACATTGACATAACAGCCATTGACATGACAGCCATTGATATGACAGCTATTTCTCACATTAAGCATAGTTCCTGGATCTCAGACCGTGCACAGTCACAACTCTCACATTAGTCCGTTCAGTTGACGATCATTTGTAATGGTCACCTTTCGACCACTGGCCAGAAGACATACAACACGTCCATCAACTGTCCAAGTGGCTGTGATTGCTGGTGAGGCACTGGCATTTTTCAGCAGTTTTGTCCATCTTGGATCTTTTCAATTTTCTCTTCACTGCAAATACTGAGTTTCGTGGTTCATACGACGTAAACTTTACGATATTGGACCGCGGCTTGCGGGTAGAGTCCTCCGTGTTTCGGTGGCTTCTGTCAATGTCATTTAACTACAGGTTCACACCGAGTGTTGCTAGGCAAACCTCCATTATCGCCCTCGTCGTGTTGGTCTCGGTTTCTGGAACTCAAGCACACAAGGCAGTTTCTCCTACTGTATTGTTGGAAATCATCCAACTCGTCGTGAAGTGCCTTGCTTTCTAGATCACTCACCCACGCTTGCAGGCTGGCGGAGATCTCTTCGACTGTGTCGATGTCCATCTTGCAGGATAGGTAGTCCTGTTGTCGAACCGCATCGTAGTTTTGAAAAGTTTGTCTGTGAACGAGGCGTCATCGGTGACCTCCTTGATGACTGCGTCTCTAACGGCTTTGACGATCACACGCACGATGTCAGTTTTCAAGCAAGTTCCCGATTGCGGTCCTGACGTTATCGTGAACCAGGCCGACAATATCGCCATCTTGTTTGGCCGGTTTGATTGGTGAGGCCGGAGTTTCGTTTGTCCTGGTCGTTTTCTTTCCGCCTTTGTTGCCAGCCATACTTCAAGCAGCATAGCACTGAATACCATATGCTAATAGGTGTACAAACGAATTTCAATTTTGTTCACGGATTGCCGAGATGTTTACGGATTCAAAGGGAAGCATACACATTTTCCCCCTGTTACCGGAAGTACAATTTAGATTTGTTACATAAGCTGATGAACAGCCCGAACGAGCGGTTACTCCGCTATATAAGAACTGATCTATCCAGACAAATCCGCAAAAGTTTAGTTATTGTCTGTGTCGCTCTGTCCGCTATGCGTAGTGATGGCGTGCGCTGCATGGATACAGTGCGTTTTGACAAAAAGAAATGAAAATACCGCGTTTTGATGAATACATCTTTTCATTTCACATGTTGTATAACACAATCGCAATAAACACATTCAGCCTTTGTTCTCCGTGTCCTTAATTTCGGATTCTTAAGAAACCATGTACACGTTTCCTTTTGAACATTGATGATGAATGTCAAAAAAAGACATTGTATATATATGTATGTATGTATCACAGATACATACATTGTATATATGTATGTATGTATGTATGTATGTATGTATGTATGTATGTATGTAGGTATGTATGTATGCATGCATGCATATATGTATGTGTGTGTGTGTGTGTGTGTGTGTTTGTGTGTGTGTATGTAGCATGCATGTATGTATGTATGCATGTATGTACGTATATATATATATATGTATATATATATATATATATATAATATAAGGTGACACCTTAGTGGAAATGGCAACATCATGAAAGTACAAAATTATGAATACCATATTCCAGAAGAAAGCAGGCACGAGATGGACATGGAAAAGCCCAAATGGAGAAACGAAGAACGAAACTGACTACATCCTGACAAACAAGCTAGACATGGTCATTGACGTAACTGTCATCAACCAAGTCAACATTGGAAGTGACCACAGAATGGTAATGAGCAACATCAAACTAGACGTCAAGGCTGAAAGGAAGAAGTTGGTAAACAAGAGACCACCGAGTGTATATACCACACAAATCGGAAGAAAAAAGATCGAATTCCAACTCGAACTGCCAAATCGATTCGATACACTACAGGAACTAGACGACATCGACACCATGAGCGAAAACATCACTGAGATTTAACAAGATTTAACAAGATTGCCACCCAGAGAATTAACTCTAGGTGGCAGGTGGACAAGGAAGCCCTTTGGCTTATCGAGAGTCCGACCCTTTTATCTATGTGTATCCCGCCCGTCTGAGGTATGTGTCGATTTTATTTTTAAACATATTCACGCTACTAGCACCCACACAATCAGCAGGTAATCTGTTCCATTCATTTACAGTCCTTTGTGAAAATGAAAACTTTCTTATATCCAATCTACTCTGCTCCTTTGCCAATGTAAGTTCATGTCCTCTAGTCCTTCTATCTTTCTTAACTGAGAAAAAAATATTTCTATCAATATTTTCATAACCCTTCAATATTTTAAACACTTCTATCTGATCTCCTCTCAATCTCCTGGTCTCTAGTGTTGTTAAACCGCATTTTTTTAGGCGTATTTCGTAACTAAGATCCCTCAGTTTTGGTATCATTTTAGTTGCTCTCCTCTGCACTCTTTCTAGCATATCTATGTCCTTCCTGCGATATGGCCTCCACGCTTGAATACAATATTCTAAATGAGGCCTAACTATTGTTTTGTACAGCGGTATTATTAGCTCTTTTTCCTTATACGTTATGTTTCGCCTAATTAATCCAAGGATTTGATTTCCCTTTGAAGCTGCAATTCCGCACTGCTCTGAAACCTTCATATCAGCACTAATGGTTAACCCTAAGTCCTTTTCTTTTACAGTAGTACTTAGTACAGTACCCCCCATTGTATATTCTACTTCTTCGTTCCCATGTCCTGTGTGGAGGCATTTACATTTCCCAAAATTGAACAGCATTTGCCACTTTTCAGACCATTTGATCAACCTGTCAAGATCATCTTGTAAATGCTGTCTATCTCCATCACTTTTAATCCTTCTAAACACTTTTGTATCATCCGCAAATTTCAACACCTTGCTTATTATTTCATCATCCAAATCGTTGATATATATTAAGAATAATATAGGACCTAATACTGATCCCTGTGGTACCCCACTCAATACTGATTTCCAGTTTGAAGCCTCCCCATCAACTACTACACGTTGTCTTCTGTCAATCAACCATTGTTCTATCCAGTTTATTATACCATTTCCTATGCCATGGGCCTTTAGTTTTAGCAGTAATCTTTGATGTGGTACTTTGTCGAAAGCTTTTTGAAAATCTAAGTAGACGATATCTACTGGTGATCCCTCATCTACCCACTTAGTGATGTCTTCCAAAAAACATAACATATTTGTTAAGCATGACCTCGCTTTAAAAAAACCATGTTGAGATGGGTTTATCAAGTTTTGTTTAACAAGAAAATCCACCATGTGATCTTTAATTAGTCTTTCTAACAATTTACAAATCACTGATGTTAAACTCACTGGTCTATAGTTCTCTGACTTGTTTCTCGAACCTTTTTTGAATAACGGTATAATGTTTGCTTCTTTCCATTCTAAAGGAACCACTCCCTCTTCTAATGACAAATTGAAAACTGTTGCAAGCGGTATGCTAATTTGTTCTACAATTTCCAATAGTAGTTTGGGTGGAATACCATCCACTCCAGGTGATTTATTATCCTTCATAGCCCTTATTTTCTTACCTACCATTTCCGGGGTTACAATTAATTGTCCTAAATAGTCTGAATCTGCCCCCTTGAACTTAGCCTCTGGTACTGGCAGTGAACTAATATCTTCCCTGGTAAACACTGAACTAAAGTACTCATTCAGGTCTTCTGCCATTAAGAATCCCTCTGATATTATATTTCCAGCACTATCTTCTAGAGGACCGACTTTATCTTGAACTTTCTGTTTGCTTCGAACATACGCATAAAAACTCTTGCTGTCATGTTTTATATTACTAGCTAATTGTTGTTCATAGCTTCTCTTTGAATTTCTAATTTCAGCTGTAGCTTGGTTAAGTGCTTCTTTATAACTGTTGTAGTCTTCATCATTTCCAGTACATCTGTATGACTTCCACATCATTTGTTTATACTTAATTTTTCTAATGGCTTCTTTCGATAAGTGTTTCTTTTTGGACCGTTTTCCTTGTTTTTTGAAGGTACAAATTTATCGACTATGCACTTAATTTCACTCTTTAATACATTCCAGCATTCTGTTGCCGTCTTATTTTTCAGTGTGTTATTCCAGTCTATCTTTGCTAAATATTTCCTCATGTCCTTATACCTTCCTTTGTGGAAATTTCTCGTCTACTGCTTTTTACTATTCCTTTCTGATTTTACTTTGATGATAAAATGTATCTGGTTGTGATCGCTACTCCCCAGTGGCTCACATATCTTGACATTGTCAACTAATTCATTCTGTGAGGACAAAACTATGTCTAACACATTCTCACCCCTGGTTGGTTCTAGCACATGTTGAGAAAGGAATGTATCTTGAACTAAAACTAAAAACTTGTGGTCCTCACTCCCCATACTCTGTAGAGATTTCCATTGTATATGCCCGTGGTTAAAATCCCCCATAATAATACAGTCCCGTTTGCTTACTTCCCTTATAGCGTTTTGTATTTTTTCATTCTCTTCTATGCTTATGTTTGGACTTCGATAAACTAACCCAACTGTTAACGTTGAGTTTCCTGTAACTATGTTACACCAAACAGCTTCTTCGCAATCTGCTTCTCTTTCTAATTTTATTTCATAAGCCTGAATAGATTCTTTAATATATAAAATAACTCCACCTCCCTTTCTTCCTATTCTATCTTTTCTAAACATTACATATCCTGTCAGTCCCAATTCAGCATCTGATATATCGGTGGTGGTCCAGGATTCGGTTATACCTATTATATGAGGGTCAATATCTTCTACCATAATGTTTAGTTCATTTCTTTTGTTTACTATACTCCTTGCATTTAAACAAACACATTTATATCCAGCTTCAGAAGAGTTTTCCACACTGTTATTTGCTGATTTATTTGTGCTGTCTTTATCTATGCCTCCATTTTCAGGCTTTTCTGTGAGTCCCCCCTGCGAATCTAGTTTAAATAGATACAACCTGTCCCACTGTCAACAGATCGCAGCAGGTTCTCTGAGAAAACTGCTGCCCCCTTTCCACTAAGATGGAGGCCATCTCTCATGTACATATCTTCCCTCCCAACAAAGTATCCCCATAAATCTGTGAATCCCACCCCCTCTTCGTCACACATCTGCTCAACTAGTACGTTGATCGCCATCCTCTTACAGTTTCTATACGTTGCCCCCCTTCCTCCCATTACTGGCAAAATTCCTGACAGAATAACGTGTTCAACTCTCGTCTTCTGTAGCTTCCTCACTAACTGTCTATACTTCTGTACTAATGATCCAACTAAGTGCAACAAGTGTAGCCAAAGCAATCAACAGGCATGTAGTGACGAGAATATCATCACCGACACGAGCACTAATAAAGAAACGACGAGAAATTTAATGGTGGATAACGGCGACCATAAAAAAAACAAATAGAGTACGCAGAAATATGCAAGACCATCAAAAAATCAAAGTAGGACATCAGAAAGTACAAACAAGAGATCATACGAGAAACGATTATGCCATCAAAGAGCCTGAAGAAAGCAAGAAGAACGCAGGCACTAGGCCAATACAGACAGATTACACTTCTAGACAAGCAGGGTAGAGAAATATAAGACCAAGATATGATCATGGAACGAATAGAGGAATTCTACACCGAGCTATATGACAGTGAACAGAGTCCCATAATTCATACCGACCCGAAATATGTACCAGAGGTAACACCATGGGAAGCGGAAGCTGCTCTAAGAGATATGAAGAATGGGAAGACATGAAGCAACGACCATGTAAACTTTGAAACAATAAAAGCAGCAGAAGATATCATCTCGAAGACACTGGCTAAGCTGTATACTAAATGCTTATCAGAAAGACGAATACCCACCGCTTGGAAGAACGCAAAGCTGGTGATAATTTTCAAGAAGGGAAATAAGAAAGACTTAAAGAACTACAGACCGATATGTCTGTTATCAAACATCTACACATTAGTCACAAAGATACTAACGAATATACTACAGAAGACACTGGACGAAAACCAACCACGAGAGCAAGCAGGATTCAAAAACAAGTACTCAACGGCAGACCACATGCACGTCGTAAACCAACTGAAAGAGAAGTCCGAGAATATAATATCCAGCTCTGCATCGCTTTCGTCGTCTACGAGAAGACTTTCGACTCGGTGCAAACTCAAGCAATACTGACCTCCCTTCAAGAACAGGGGATAGAAGACGTGTACAACGATCTCCTGAAAGACATCTACACCAACAGCTCGGTGACGGTCCACCTACACAAAAAGAGCAACAAGATCAACATCAAGAGAGGAGTACGACAGGGTGACACCATATCGCCCAAGCTGTTCACGGCAACACTCGAAAGCATATTCCGAAGACTGACCTGGGAAACCAGAGGCTTGATGATAGACGGAGAATATCTCAGCCATCTTCGCTTCGCCGACGACATACTCATATGCGCTACTACACCGCAAGAACTACATAACATGCTGCAGGAGCTAGCTGATGAAAATGAAAAACAAGGTCTCAAGATGAACATCTCGAAGACAATAGTGATGCTAGAAAATTACACACCAATATATATATCAACACGACGCAGATAGAAAACGTTGAAAGGGGACAGCTATACAAAAACCAAGGATAAAAATAAGGACAAAAGGGGACAGCTATACAAAAACCAAGACAAGGAGATTCAAAGAAGGATCACTGCCGGCTGGACAGCATTCGCCAAACACCGCGACATCTTCAAGGATAACTTTGGAACCTGCTTGTCTTCAACTGATGCGTACTTCCAGCGATGTCATACGGCACGGAAACATGGGCATTCACCATCCAGGCAAAGCTAGCAGCCGCATAAACAAAGATGGAAAGAAGTATGTTAAACATCACATATCGGGAGAGAAAAACAAACTCTGGGTAAAGCAGAAGACAAAGGTCATAGACGTGATAGAACAAACCAGAAGACAGAAGTGGACCTGGGCAGGGCACATCAGCAGACTACGGGATAACTGATGGACATCGCGTATCACAACCTGGATACCTTACGACGGGAAACGATCTAGAGGAAGACCGGCGAGAAGGTGGAGAGACGAACTAGACGCGTACTGGAAGGGCACCATCTGGCAGAGGATAGCGCAAGACAGGCAGATTTGGAAACGATATGCTGATGCCTTCGCCCAACCACGGGATACTGCGGCTGCACAAAGTTGATGATGATGATATAATATATATATATATATATATATATATTAAATAAAAAATAGTGCTACACGCATTATCTATAATCTCCAATACATCTCTTGCAAATGACACTTCGCGTTCTAGTTGTTCATCTAGTCCGTCCTGGTAGTTGCCTTGAACCATATCATAAAAGAGGTTAGACATCATACTACAGAAAATCATGACATCAAGTTTGAGTTTGGACAATATGTAATTAAAACATTTAGACATATATTGAATGGATACATGTAGACGATATAGCATTGTCTAACTAGTGTTATTGCATTTTAAGCAATTCTGGCTAAATCGCACCATTCGATTCATAATCTGAACTTGGATCGATGAACAATCTACTAAATGAGTCTTGATATTACAATGAGTAAAAGCTGGTAGATTAAACAGTTTTTTCAGCGATGTAGCAGGACCAACGACCACCGTCGTTCCTATTCTGAGTTGCATGAACAGAATTGCTGGACACTGGCTTCTACGAAAGCTGAAAGTAAAGAAATCGAATTCGGCTCGAACGACAACCGAGCTATGTTTCGTATTGCGAACCGCCTTCTTGGTCGTAAGTGTGTGTACTGTCTTCCCACCGACACTGGTGCTCACCAACCTGTCCTACGAGTCTTCCACTGTTCCCGCCCGCTCCTACTTTCTATATACTGTGCTGATCTTTCGGAAGTCTTCGCGAAGCATGGTGTTCGCTACCACGTCAACGCTATCACGTCAACTCTATGTCGATTTTCCCGATTCTGCGTCCGCCGCCGACTCCATGCTGTCGATGGCCGCACACATGAGCTGATCCTGCCGGACTGCCTACGCCCAACTATGTGATATAGCAACAATACGATCATCTATCCCGCATACAGCGTGCAAGACGCGTGTACAAGCGTTAGTCACGTCGTGACTCGACTTCGGAAACGCGGCCCTGTACGGCATTACTGGAACCTTGTTGCACCGACTAGAGATGGTCCAGCGATCATCTGCTCGTGTCGTCCTCTGCTTACATCGGCCTGACCAGTTCAGCATGACGGCGGTACTACAAGAGCTGCATTGGCTACGTGACGCAGCGAATTCAGTTTAAACTGTTGACTTTGATGCATGGCGCCGTGCATGCAAGCACTACGCAGTATCTTGCTGACCGTATATCTGCTTATGTTCCCTGTCGCACTCTTTGCTCGGCCGACTACTCTCTCATGGCTGTTCCTAGAATTAACCTGGAACGGTTCGGCCGACGGGCATTTTCATGTGCAGGTCCAACCCTCTGGAACTCTATTCCACAACGTGAATCTGGGCGTATTATGAGGGACCTGAAAACTGTTCTTTTTTTATCAGGCCTTTTTTGTAATTTCTTTAAAAAATACATACATACACATTTTTTATTATATAAGGCCTACATAAATAATCGAAATGTGTACTTTTTATTGTGTTAGCATTGTGTTGTGGTATCATATGTGACGCATTCATTGTAATAATATAACTACTTACATAATGTATTCTCACTTCATGTTTTAGTTTGTAATCACCCATGAATCTGTTTTGTAGAGATATGCTGTGTCTAAATAAATTTTGATTTAATTTGATACATTATTTGCGCCACGTATATCAACCAGAAGTCAGAAGTTACCATATGCAATAATTAATGTAATGGAAGATTTTGCACCTACTCACGTCGTCCCGCAAACACAGGCAACTACCAGTGTACCGAAACTATCACAACCCCCTGTACGGCAGCACACTTCGTTCTTTGGCCCAGTATTTGGTAGTGAGTTCGACTCACCAGTTGTTGCTGAAGCAACGCATTGTTAACGACCCGATGAACTGCGATCGGCAGTGGAAAATCTGTCCCCAACGTTCACTGGGTCAATGCCATCGACCATGACCGCCGCCATACCGTGGGTGTGATGTTCAGTCGTGCGTGACCCAAACGCCATCTGAGTGCATGTCAAGGACACTTACGTTCTAGATAAACACCTGTTTATTGAGAACTAACATCTCCGTAATAGCTGGTGGTAGCAGAAACAATTCTGATACATTACTCCTCGAGAATCCCACTGCCAACTGTTCCAGGGTCACAAAATTGAAACTGCGTTGCTCCGTACATCACGCTTTCAAACGCATATCCCGTGCAATCCCACTATATTGTCTAAACATAACACGACACATGTAAGTTGTGAAAATAAACGTATGCGATTATCGGGCACACTGACTAAGTGATTGGATGATTTATTGATTATCTACTTATTGACTGAGTGAATAAATGAGTGAGGAGATGTGTATTAGGCCCACCTGAGCTAAATATGCCCCACATCAATATCCAGATGCCATTTAGTTAATAATTCAGTCGATTATCGTTAGCAACGGACCCTGGGGTGCATGGCAGGTCCACATAGCAGCGAGTGTACGACAGGCCAGGCATGTCAGAATCGATTGTGCGTGTCACATAACAAATCTAACTTGTCAGCTTCACTGTTCAGATCCTTGGCAACGAACGAGAGAGAGAGAGAGACATAGCCCGTAGGAACTCGGTCTAAACATATGTCTTCTAATTCCTACTGTCTGTCATTTTACTTGTATCGTTTTACGCAGGAGAATGTTAGAAAGGTTTTTCATTGTTAATTCATGACATCGACAAACGGTAGAGTTATCTCAGCCAACACGTCTTGAGGACCAGATCGTCGGTTGTCTATGACACTTCAGCTCCACCTAGCGGGAATGGGCGCCCTTGTGTGTGCCTTGTTCTTTGTGGCGATCGAGCAAGGTAAGTGTTCACAGTTCAGTTTATGCAGCAATGGCCACTAACAATAAAAAGTACGGCCAGTGGCGCGGGAACGACATTCATATTGGGGGGGCCGGAGCTTCAGTAGCACTCCGCTTTAGGAATGACATTCGAGAACGGGGGGCGGGGGGGTGCTGTTGACATAGTTGTCCGCCGTCGCGCCGCCGCATCTTCAGCTCATCTTCAGCTTCTGTCTGTGCTGGCTCGGCTGGGTCGAATGTGACATAAGAATGGAAGACGGGGGTGGGGGGTGGGGTGTGTTCAAATTATGACATGCCCCGTATTCGGATGTCATACTTTAGACAATTGTTCGCTGCCTATTATTAATGGGGGGGGGGAGAAAATCATACGCACCCACCTTTTACGGTCGGTACCGTAATACATCTTAATCCTCTCATAAAAGCTCGATTTCCACCCGTCATTGACCCTCGCAACAAAAACAAACATTCGTGGAGGGTGGGGGCAGAACCATATATCTGCTCCCAGCAAAATTCCCAGCTGCCCCTCCTACACGTCTGTTCCTGTGCCTACGACATTGAAACACGGCGAGGTCGACTCGTGGTGCACGTATTCAAACACGAAACACTGGCATGGTGCAACTCACCGCTAACGTAGCTCTTGCAGCTAATGTCTGTTGTTCACATTTACTGGGATCGTAGTCACGCTGCACGTCTGGAAACTTTTAAGTTTCAAAATAGAACAAACATATTAACTGACTAATGTTTTTTACCTCTATACAGGGTGCATCAAAACATACCAGATTTCACCCTCCTAGCTAAAATACAGTAATCAAACTTTTCGAATTAATGATTTTTAAGCTAAAGCTTCATTTTTCATCTAAGTGTTCACTTTTTCATCTAAGTGTTCACTTTTTCATCTAAGTGAAACGTCTACGATGATAATTGCGTGGCTCAGTTTTACTTGATTAATTGTTTTACTTGATTACGTCAAAGCAATTTTGAGGCTGATAGATCAGCTAATTCTATATTCCCGCGTCGCTCAGTTGTGTCATTTTTCAGAGGAGTTTTGGTTTCATGTTAATATTCCTTGCTCAATTTTTCAAATAACTTTGATTTTGTTATGTATTCTGAAAACTACAAAGGTAGACGATTTTAGAGGAATATATGTTATCACTCGCAATAGTACGCAACTATTGCTATGGAAATGATGACAAAACTATTTTCACTTCATACTTTGGACTGACCCTATTTTTGGCGGCAAGGAATGGCCACATCGTAGACGCAACAAAACACTCATCTTTCATAGTTTGCCTGCATACGGATTTGGAAGGTATACGTAAACAACATTATGTTAGAATGGTGGAACAAAACTACATTATATCTCAAAATAACGTTCGACCCCGTTGAATAAAGAAACTATCCAGACCAATTTAATGAAAGCCGACTCCCGGACTAAATGGATTTGTAAAAAAGTTATATAAACGCTTTGTTGTTATGTCATTCACTGACGTTCACGTTGTGATTTGACGCATTGTGACGTATATATATACTCATTGTGTCAGGTCATTGTTCTAAGATTTTTTCATTAAAACTCATATGTAATTCAAACAAAGCGTATATTACTTGATATAGAATAACAACATATTTCACAATTCGCAAGTGTGCCAATCTACAAGTGTGCCAATGTACAAGTGTGCCAATCTACAAGTGTGCCAATCTACAAGTGTGCCAATCTACGAGTGTGCCAATCTACAAGTGTGCCAATCTACGAGTGTGCCAATCTACAAGTGTGCCAATCTACAAGGAATCGCTAGCACGCACTGCTTGGGGAACCTCGACAATCTCGCCAACGATATATGCGACTTCTTAAAATCCATGTCGAATAACCTTATCCCCCTCACCCGATGTAAACTACCTTCGCGCTCGTGCATGGACTATGCATTTAGCAGTTCAAGCGACTCTGGCAGAGTTGAATGCGCAATATTAAATTCTACTGCGACGTGCGTTGGTTGAGCCGATGTGCAATGCAGTGTCGCGTGCACGAGCTGAGACTTGGGATTAGCTTGTTCGTGGAGCAGCCATTTTCAGAGGTAAGGCCTACCAGACGTCGATAACCCACAAGTATTTATGCGAGTCTTCGTTTCTTATTGACATCGTGGCGCATCTCAATATGTTGAATTGTCAAATCAAGGGACGAGAACATCTAACAGAAGAACTCTTTTATTTCGTTTCTTCCAGTTCGTTTCAGCTTTCGACATCAAGTTGCGATTGTGGGAGACATAATTATTGCATGTCTCAACACGTCTTAAAACGAGCTAGAAAGGCCGGACATGTACAAAGTATTTGTACGGCTGTTAAGGCGGAAGTTTGTAAAGGGTTTTTAAAGATCTCGTACATTAACTATTTTACAGCCCGTTATAGTCGACAACGCGCCCGAAACAATGTAGATGAAGTTCTCCAACATGTAATGTAGCTTTGTGGCATTCAAAGTGACATTCAACGAGGTATATGTTGCTCTTAACATCCGTCAAGCTTTCGCTTTGCCACCAGCATTTAACTTATTGCGTACTCGAAACAGGCAGTCGTGGCATGGGACCGATTTGCCTCGCGCTTTAACGTGTAGTTATAAACATTTCGTGCAAAAAAAACAAAAGCGAACCGGGAACAGTAAAACATGGGAGGTGACGCCACCTCTTCGATAAATTAAACTCTACGTGACTGTGGGGGCATCTAGCCGCGACCGTATCGATTACGGATACATGTGTATGTTAAGTGAGTGTTGTGCCAAAAGTTATGAGTACGCTTTTTATGCGAAACATTTTATCTACACTAAGTAAACACAGTCATCGGTGTATAATCGGAACAGTTAAAACTTATCAGTACCACCAGAAAACATCATCGCAATATGAGATTTATTGGTTGTGAACTTGCCTTTACACGCGACTATATATAATATATATATATATTATATATATGATGTGTGTGAGTTGAGTCGTGGCTAGTTCTCGAGTCGGGTCGAGTCTCGAGTAATTTCGCTATCGAGTCCGAGTCGATCCTCCTATGAACATTTCGAGTCGCAAATCGAGTCACTTCTCGGAATTTCAAATCAAATCTCGTCACTATTTTCAGTCACTTCAGTGAATCGATTCGAGAGCTTGCGACTTGTTGACAAATCGCAAGCGGTCTGTTTACACATATAAGACTACATGTATCGAGTGGCGGAAATTCTTAGCAGAATCCGACACGTACACGTACCGGTACCCATACGTACCTGTACACGTACACGTACCGGTACCCGTACGTACGAGTTCACGTACATATACTGATACCCGTACGTACACACGTACATGTACCTGTTGTGTATGTGACTGTCTAGTATCATATTACGAAGCGTGTGACAGAAGGCATTTAACGAATTTATTAGCCAACCAACCGGGCCCCCGGAACCGGAACTCCTGTTCGGCCCAGATACCAATACATACAGTATCGTACCAATGTTGCCTATTCGGCCCATTGCATATATCACATTCCCTTACACTTATTTTGCGAAAGGTATCAAATAAACGATTAATATCTCACTGAATGTAACACTGAAATTAAATGTTTTTTTAAAATATAATTGTGTAGCAACTAGCTAGAAACTAAAAGTCAATACTTGCTGTATTATAATTTCAAAAGTCAATTCGCATTGTGTTACAAATCCAAACGAAGTGGTGCACGACACACACGAGTCGATCTGCGCGGCGATGGCGGAGTTGCAGGTTTCTGCTGGATCGAGACGTCGTGTGGCGGTGCGGGATTCATCAGATACGAGTCATCAAGTTGTGCGCGGCTGCGCGGAGTCGTTGGAGTCATCAGCACAGCTGCGCGTATCGGAGCAGCTCGTATCGGAGTAGCTGGAGTAGTTGGTACCACATCGTCATTACGCAACAGCGGCGATGTGGCCACCTCTTGACGTCGTAGTGCCTCGGAGTCCACTGACGTCGTCTCGCCAGTACGCCGTAAATGATCGACATGGCAGTAGCGTAGTCTGCGACCAACACGAACAAGGTAGCGCATTGGCCCAAGCCGCTTAACGATCGAACCGAGTACGAACTTGATAATGCCATTGTCATAACAGTTCTTCACCCTCACCAACTGCATCGGAGTGAACTCTCGCATTGATGAGTGCCGGTCGTGATATTGCGCTTGGATGTCTTGCTTGTTCTGCACGTCCATCGTCAAGTTTGGCTTCAACAAAGTGAGGCGAGTACGAAGCTGTCTTCTCAGGAATAGTTCCGCTGGAGTACTACCTGTAACAGCATGTGGAGTTGTGCGTTACGTTAGCAGAAAGCTCTGCAGTCTCTGACTTTCCGAAACACCAGACTTGTTATACAGTGCGTGTTTGTGTAACACTGACTTCAAGATCTGTACAACTCTTTCCACCTACCCATTGCTGGCTGGGTGGTATGGTGGACATTTTGTATGTTTCACACCATTTGTTCTCATGAATGATTCAAATTCAGACGCAATGAACTGGGGTCCATTATCGGTAACCAGTTCTTCAGGAAGACCCTGCTGAGCGAACAGTTTTCTCAGTTCTTCAATAGTCCGAGACGCGGTCGTCGATTTCATGGGAACTACTTCGAACCACTTTGAGAAACTGTCAACAACAACGAGATAGTTCATATTCTTGAACATTGCAAAATCTGCATGCACTCGCGACCATGGGTGACTTGGATATTTCCATGGCATCAGTGGTGATTTGACAGGGTCATGTTGTACCGTTTGGCAAATAGAGCACGCGCTTATCATGTCTTCAATTGCTTTGTCGATGCCAGGGAACCAGAAGTAGCTGCGAGCAATGGCCTTCGTACGAACAATGCCAAAGTGGTCTTCATGTAGTCGTTGCAGTAACGCCGACCGATGACGTTCTGGTATTATCACTCGCAACCCCCACAACACACAGCCCTGATCAACTGACAGTTCATCACGTCGTCTATGATATGGCGCCAAGTTCGTATCAACTTTGCCTGGCCAACCGTGCATGACGAAGTCCTTCACCTTTGATAAGACTGGGTCATTTCTCGTGGATGCACCGATTTCCTTCGCTGTGATTGGCAACTCGTTTGCGTACGTGAAGTAGTTGACGTCAAGTTCAAGGTTTTCTCTAGCAACACCAGTTGGAGCTCTACTCAGAAAATCGGCATTGCCGTGTTCCTCTGAGCGTCGGTACGTGATGTCATAGTCGTACGTAATTATGATGAGTGCCCATCTCTGAAGTCTCAAAGCGGCAAGCGTCGGAACCCCTTTCTTTGGCCCGAGAATGGTCGTGAGAGATTTATGGTCAGTAATGAGGCTAAACTTTCGACCATAGATGTATTTGTAGAATTTCTTCACCCCATAAATTATGCTCAGAGCCTCCTTTTCAATTTGAGCATAATTACGTTCGCTTGTCGTCAATGTTCGTGAGCTGAAAGCGATTGGTCTCTCTGTGCCGTCTGCCATAATGTGCGACAATACTGCACCAACCCCGTGTGCAGAGGCATCACATGCCAACACCAATGTTTTGTGCGGATCGTAATGCACCAGCACATTGTCACCTGTTAACTGCTCTTTGATCGTTTTCACTGCCGCGTCACAATCAGGCGTCCAGAGCCACTCAGCATCAGCTCGCAGTAGGCTGTGCAATGGAGCTAAGGTAGTAGACAATTGTTTTAGAAACTTGCCATAGTAGTTGACGATATCGAGATACTGTCTTAACTCAGTCACGTTTTCTGGCATTTTGGCATTCCTGATTGCTTCAACTCGGTCTGCGATTGGATGGATCCCGATTGCATACTGGATTTCATTCGTTAAGAAGCTGCATTTAGCACAAACAGAAACGTAGTGGTAGAACCAATCACATCAGACAGAAACGTAGTGGTAGAACCAATCACATCAGACAGAAACGTAGTGGTAGAACCAATCACATCAGACAGAAACGTAGTGGTAGAACCAATCACATCAGACAGAAACGTAGTGGTAGAACCAATCACATCAGACAGAACGTAGTGGTAGAACCAATCACATCAGACAGAAACGTAGTGGTAGAACCAATCACATCAGACAGAAACGTAGTGGTAGAACCAATCACATCAGACAGAAACGTAGTGGTAGAACCAATCACATCAGACAGAAACGTAGTGGTAGAACCAATCACATCAGACAGAAACGTAGTGGTAGAACCAATCACATCAGACAGAAACGTAGTGGTAGAACCAATCACATCAGACAGAAACGTAGTAGTAGAACCAATCACATCAGACAGAAACGTAGTGGTAGAACCAATCACATCAGACAGAAACGTAGTGGTAGAACCAATCACATCAGACAGAAACGTAGTGGTAGAACCAATCACATCAGACAGAAACGTAGTGGTAGAACCAATCACATCAGACAGAAACGTAGTGGTAGAACCAATCACATCAGACAGAAACGTAGTGGTAGAACCAATCACATCAGACAGACACGTAGTGGTAGAACCAATCACATCAGACAGAAACGTAGTGGTAGAACCAATCACATCAGACAGAAACGTAGTGGTAGAACCAATCACATCAGACAGAAACGTAGTGGTAGAACCAATCACATCAGACAGAAACGTAGTGGTAGAACCAATCACATCAGACAGAAACGTAGTGGTAGAACCAATCACATCAGACAGAAACGTAGTGGTAGAACCAATCACATCAGACAGAAACGTAGTGGTAGAACCAATCACATCAGACAGAAACGTAGTGGTAGAACCAATCACATCAGACAGAAACGTAGTGGTAGAACCAATCACATCAGACAGAAACGTAGTGGTAGAACCAATCACATCAGAGTCACATCAGACAGAAACGTAGTGGTAGAACCAATCACATCAGACAGAAACGTAGTGGTAGAACCAATCACATCAGACAGAAACGTAGTGGTAGAACCAATCACATCAGACAGAAACGTAGTAGTAGAACCAATTACATCAGACAGAAATGTAGTGGTAGAACCAATCACATCAGACAGAAACGTAGTGGTAGAACCAATCACATCAGACAGAAACGTAGAGGTAGAACCAATCACATCAGACAGAAACGTAGTAGTAGAACCAATCACATTAGACAGAAACGTAGTGGTAGAACCAATCACATCAGACAGAAACGTAGTGGT
>CM034540.1:3199505-3383328 GCA_020002185.1 Paraescarpia echinospica
TGGTTGAGCCGATGTGCAATGCAGTGTCGCGTGCACGAGCTGAGACTTGGGATTAGCTTGTTCGTGGAGCAGCCATTTTCAGAGGTAAGGCCTACCAGACGTCGATAACCCACAAGTATTTATGCGAGTCTTCGTTTCTTATTGACATCGTGGCGCATCTCAATATGTTGAATTGTCAAATCAAGGGACGAGAACATCTAACAGAAGAACTCTTTTATTTCGTTTCTTCCAGTTCGTTTCAGCTTTCGACATCAAGTTGCGATTGTGGGAGACATAATTATTGCATGTCTCAACACGTCTTAAAACGAGCTAGAAAGGCCGGACATGTACAAAGTATTTGTACGGCTGTTAAGGCGGAAGTTTGTAAAGGGTTTTTAAAGATCTCGTACATTAACTATTTTACAGCCCGTTATAGTCGACAACGCGCCCGAAACAATGTAGATGAAGTTCTCCAACATGTAATGTAGCTTTGTGGCATTCAAAGTGACATTCAACGAGGTATATGTTGCTCTTAACATCCGTCAAGCTTTCGCTTTGCCACCAGCATTTAACTTATTGCGTACTCGAAACAGGCAGTCGTGGCATGGGACCGATTTGCCTCGCGCTTTAACGTGTAGTTATAAACATTTCGTGCAAAAAAAACAAAAGCGAACCGGGAACAGTAAAACATGGGAGGTGACGCCACCTCTTCGATAAATTAAACTCTAAGTGACTGTGGGGGCATCTAGCCGCGACCGTATCGATTACGGATACATGTGTATGTTAAGTGAGTGTTGTGCCAAAAGTTATGAGTACGCTTTTTATGCGAAACATTTTATCTACACTAAGTAAACACAGTCATCGGTGTATAATCGGAACAGTTAAAACTTATCAGTACCACCAGAAAACATCATCGCAATATGAGATTTATTGGTTGTGAACTTGCCTTTACACGCGACTATATATAATATATATATATATATATATATATATTATATATATGATGTGTGTGAGTTGAGTCGTGGCTAGTTCTCGAGTCGGGTCGAGTCTCGAGTAATTTCGCTATCGAGTCCGAGTCGATCCTCCTATGAACATTTCGAGTCGCAAATCGAGTCACTTCTCGGAATTTCAAATCAAATCTCGTCACTATTTTCAGTCACTTCAGTGAATCGATTCGAGAGCTTGCGACTTGTTGACAAATCGCAAGCGGTCTGTTTACACATATAAGACTACATGTATCGAGTGGCGGAAATTCTTAGCAGAATCCGACACGTACACGTACCGGTACCCATACGTACCTGTACACGTACACGTACCGGTACCCGTACGTACGAGTTCACGTACATATACTGATACCCGTACGTACACACGTACATGTACCTGTTGTGTATGTGACTGTCTAGTATCATATTACGAAGCGTGTGACAGAAGGCATTTAACGAATTTATTAGCCAACCAACCGGGCCCCCGGAACCGGAACTCCTGTTCGGCCCAGATACCAATACATACAGTATCGTACCAATGTTGCCTATTCGGCCCATTGCATATATCACATTCCCTTACACTTATTTTGCGAAAGGTATCAAATAAACGATTAATATCTCACTGAATGTAACACTGAAATTAAATGTTTTTTTAAAATATAATTGTGTAGCAACTAGCTAGAAACTAAAAGTCAATACTTGCTGTATTATAATTTCAAAAGTCAATTCGCATTGTGTTACAAATCCAAATGAAGTGGTGCACGACACACACGAGTCGATCTGCGCGGCGATGGCGGAGTTGCAGGTTTCTGCTGGATCGAGACGTCGTGTGGCGGTGCGGGATTCATCAGATACGAGTCATCAAGTTGTGCGCGGCTGCGCGGAGTCGTTGGAGTCATCAGCACAGCTGCGCGTATCGGAGCAGCTCGTATCGGAGTAGCTGGAGTAGTTGGTACCACATCGTCATTACGCAACAGCGGCGATGTGGCCACCTCTTGACGTCGTAGTGCCTCGGAGTCCACTGACGTCGTCTCGCCAGTACGCCGTAAATGATCGACATGGCAGTAGCGTAGTCTGCGACCAACACGAACAAGGTAGCGCATTGGCCCAAGCCGCTTAACGATCGAACCGAGTACGAACTTGATAATGCCATTGTCATAACAGTTCTTCACCCTCACCAACTGCATCGGAGTGAACTCTCGCATTGATGAGTGCCGGTCGTGATATTGCGCTTGGATGTCTTGCTTGTTCTGCACGTCCATCGTCAAGTTTGGCTTCAACAAAGTGAGGCGAGTACGAAGCTGTCTTCTCAGGAATAGTTCCGCTGGAGTACTACCTGTAACAGCATGTGGAGTTGTGCGTTACGTTAGCAGAAAGCTCTGCAGTCTCTGACTTTCCGAAACACCAGACTTGTTATACAGTGCGTGTTTGTGTAACACTGACTTCAAGATCTGTACAACTCTTTCCACCTACCCATTGCTGGCTGGGTGGTATGGTGGACATTTTGTATGTTTCACACCATTTGTTCTCATGAATGATTCAAATTCAGACGCAATGAACTGGGGTCCATTATCGGTAACCAGTTCTTCAGGAAGACCCTGCTGAGCGAACAGTTTTCTCAGTTCTTCAATAGTCCGAGACGCGGTCGTCGATTTCATGGGAACTACTTCGAACCACTTTGAGAAACTGTCAACAACAACGAGATAGTTCATATTCTTGAACATTGCAAAATCTGCATGCACTCGCGACCATGGGTGACTTGGATATTTCCATGGCATCAGTGGTGATTTGACAGGGTCATGTTGTACCGTTTGGCAAATAGAGCACGCGCTTATCATGTCTTCAATTGCTTTGTCGATGCCAGGGAACCAGAAGTAGCTGCGAGCAATGGCCTTCGTACGAACAATGCCAAAGTGGTCTTCATGTAGTCGTTGCAGTAACGCCGACCGATGACGTTCTGGTATTATCACTCGCAACCCCCACAACACACAGCCCTGATCAACTGACAGTTCATCACGTCGTCTATGATATGGCGCCAAGTTCGCATCAACTTTGCCTGGCCAACCGTGCATGACGAAGTCCTTCACCTTTGATAAGACTGGGTCATTTCTCGTGGATGCACCGATTTCCTTCGCTGTGATTGGCAACTCGTTTGCGTACGTGAAGTAGTTGACGTCAAGTTCAAGGTTTTCTCTAGCAACACCAGTTGGAGCTCTACTCAGAAAATCGGCATTGCCGTGTTCCTCTGAGCGTCGGTACGTGATGTCATAGTCGTACGTAATTATGATGAGTGCCCATCTCTGAAGTCTCAAAGCGGCAAGCGTCGGAACCCCTTTCTTTGGCCCGAGAATGGTCGTGAGAGATTTATGGTCAGTAATGAGGCTAAACTTTCGACCATAGATGTATTTGTAGAATTTCTTCACCCCATAAATTATGCTCAGAGCCTCCTTTTCAATTTGAGCATAATTACGTTCGCTTGTCGTCAATGTTCGTGAGCTGAAAGCGATTGGTCTCTCTGTGCCGTCTGCCATAATGTGCGACAATACTGCACCAACCCCGTGTGCAGAGGCATCACATGCCAACACCAATGTTTTGTGCGGATCGTAATGCACCAGCACATTGTCACCTGTTAACTGCTCTTTGATCGTTTTCACTGCCGCGTCACAATCAGGCGTCCAGAGCCACTCAGCATCAGCTCGCAGTAGGCTGTGCAATGGAGCTAAGGTAGTAGACAATTGTTTTAGAAACTTGCCATAGTAGTTGACGATATCGAGATACTGTCTTAACTCAGTCACGTTTTCTGGCATTTTGGCATTCCTGATTGCTTCAACTCGGTCTGCGATTGGATGGATCCCGATTGCATACTGGATTTCATTCGTTAAGAAGCTGCATTTAGCACGCTTTGCTCGGATTCCGGTTGGAATAGACCCTTCGTCGTGTTTATTGTCAGATAGTGTCTCGAATTCTCGTCTACTTTCAGCTGATTGAATGCGTTTGAGAGGTCAATTTTGGTAAATGCCTTACCACCAACGAGTGTACTGAAAATATCATCAGCGGTTGGTAGAGGATAGGGTGTGTCCTCCACAACCTTGTTGATCGATACCTTGTAATCACTGCAGATGCGTACATTACCATCTGGTTTAGGAACAATCACCACCGGCGACGCCCACTCTGCTCGTTCGACCTTCTTCAAGATGCCCGCAGCAACTTGCTTGTCGCGCAAAGAGTATGGTACAGGTCTCGCTTTATGAAATATTGGAGCCGCATCATCTTTCAATGTAATGTGTGCTTTGAATGGGGTCACTTCACCGTACCCGTCTGCAAAAACATCTTTGTATTTCCCAAGGAGTCTCTCCAAACTACGATCACCTTTGCGTTCGACATGAAGTATTTCTTCCCAGTTGAGTTTAATCCTCTCCATCCAGTTTCGCCCAAAAAGAGACTTGCGACTCCCTTCGGCTACAAGTAATGGCAGTTGGCATTCTTGCCCACCGTACTTGGCGTTCACGGTAATTTCCCCAAGAAGTTCAATACAATGTCCTGTGTACCCTCTCAATTGTGCTGTAGAGTCACTCAACACGACAGACTGGAAGAACTTCGTGTAAGTTTCTTCGCTAATGATGGACACCGAAGACGCAGTGTCCACAGTGAAAGAGATTGGCGTACCATTGACGTCAACTTCGACTTTTAGTTCGTCACTGCCAACAACATTTACTGAAGAAACATCGCTCACTTCACACAAAGCTTCATCGTCCTCATTTCTGATGTGATTGGTTCTACCGCTACGTTTCTGTCTGATGTGATTGGTTCTACCACTACGTTTCTGTCTGAAGTGACTGGTTCTACCACTACATTTCTGTCTGATGTGATTGGTTCTACCACTACGTTTCTGTCTGATGTGATTGGTTCTACCACTACGTTTCTGTCTGATGTGATTGGTTCTACCACTACGTTTCTGTCTGATGTGATTGGTTCTACCACTACGTTTCTGTCTAATGTGATTGGTTCTACTACTACGTTTCTGTCTGATGTGATTGGTTCTACCTCTACGTTTCTGTCTGATGTGATTGGTTCTACCACTACGTTTCTGTCTGATGTGATTGGTTCTACCACTACATTTCTGTCTGATGTAATTGGTTCTACTACTACGTTTCTGTCTGATGTGATTGGTTCTACCACTACGTTTCTGTCTGATGTGATTGGTTCTACCACTACGTTTCTGTCTGATGTGATTGGTTCTACCACTACGTTTCTGTCTGATGTGATTGGATCTACCACTACGTGTCTGTCTGATGTGACTGGTTCTACCACTACGTTTCTGTCTGATGTGATTGGTTCTACCACTACGTTTCTTTCTGATGTGATTGGTTCTACCACTACGTTTCTGTCTGATGTGATTGGTTCTACCACTACGTTTCTGTCTGATGTGATTGGTTCTACCACTACGTGTCTGTCTGATGTGATTGATTCTACCACTACGTTTCTGTCTGATGTGATTGGTTCTACCACTACGTTTCTGTCTGATGTGATTGGTTCTACTACTACGTTTCTGTCTGATGTGATTGGTTCTACTACTACGTTTCTGTCTGATGTGATTGGTTCTACCATTACGTTTATGTCTGATGTGATTGGTTCTACCACTACGTGTCTGTCTGATGTGATTGGTTCTACCACTACGTTTCTGTCTGATGTGATTGGTTCTACCACTACGTTTCTGTCTGATGTGATTGGTTCTACCACTACGTTTCTGTCTGATGTGATTGGATCTACCACTACGTGTCTGTCTGATGTGACTGGTTCTACCACTACGTTTCTGTCTGATGTGATTGGTTCTACCACTACGTTTCTTTCTGATGTGATTGGTTCTACCACTACGTTTCTGTCTGATGTGATTGGTTCTACCACTACGTTTCTGTCTGATGTGGTTGGTTCTACCACTACGTTTCTGTCTGATGTGATTGGTTCTACCACTACGTTTCTGTCTGATGTGATTGGTTCTACCACTACGTTTCTGTCTGATGTGATTGGTTCTACCACTACGTTTCTGTCTGTAACTACCGCGGAACTCTGTCTTTGAGCTTCCTCTATTGCGGCAGGCCTTTGCGACACGGCCAATCTTGTTACAGCTGAAGCATTTAGCATTTTTGAAGCGACATGCGTCTGCTTGATGCTTGCCATGGCAACGGTAACACTTTTGATCAGTGTCAAAATGAGAAGCAGCTCTTAGTTTAACAAATCTGCGTGGTTGTTGTTTGACAGCATTGACTGATGAATGCGCATGTATAAGTTTACTGCCCGAACGTGCCATGTCCATTTTAATGCTAATTTCGCAAGCACGTTTCCACGACAAATCATGTTCTGCCAACAGCCGATTGCGAATGGCCTCCTCCTTGACACCCACAACTAACCGGTTTCTAAGCCTTTTGTTTAGTTGATCTTCGTCACCAAAGGCGCAATTAATGCTAAGCTTTTTCAAAGCTACGACATAGTCCGAAATCGACTCGTTCTCCGCTTGGTCGCGCGTATCAAACTGATAACTCGATATGACCTCGTTTTCACCAGACTGGTAATGCCTAGTAAGCATGCCTGTTAAGTCTGCATATGTTATTTGGTGTGCACAAATACACCAACAAGTCGACAGCCTGCGACCCGACTATTGCAATTAGTACATCCACTGTTTGATCTTCCGCTATTTTATTTACTCTCAGCCACGCATCAAGTCGTCGCTTGTACGTCTGCCAATTATCATGGCCTGTTTCAAATTCCTTTATTGAGCCGATAATAGCGGTAGCGGTTGATTTTAGCACTTCAACAACTATAGTTCAATCAAAGACAAAGTTCGCAGAACCTCTATTATAACTTGAAACTGTAGTGAATAGGCCTACTATCCACCATATGAGAAGAATCAACGTTATTTTCTTTTCCTGCTGAACTGAACTACCAGTGTCAATGTATCTTGTCAATTGTCATCACGCCCAGAAGTGCACGCCAGCAGCCATGTGAAATTTGCGAAGCACGTGGCAGCTGTCACTTTCGACTGCGCCAGGGCGACTCAGCGGCGGCGGCCTTCTTATCTACTAACATTCTTAGAGTTGGAACGGGCTCACCGAATTTGTTCCGCCCGCTGCATGTTGACAGTTCACGGATGTTTTCCATCACACCCTCGTCGCCAAATTGTTGTGTATGTGACTGTCTAGTGTCATATTACGAAGCGTGTGACAGAAGGCATTTAACGAATTTATTAGCCAACCAACCGGGCCCCCGGAACCGGAACTCCTGTTCGGCCCAGATACCAATACATACAGTATCGTACCAATGTTGCCTATTCGGCCCATTGCATATATCACAGTACCGGTACCCGTACTTACGTATACACGTACCGGTACCCGTACGTACGTGTACACGTACATATACCGGTACCCGTACGTACGTGTACACGTACATATACCGGTACCCATACATTCGTGTCCTGGTCCTTTCTTATGCCAAGACGAAGATCTATGTTGTTCTGATATGTAGATCCACTTTTTAGTAGAATATGCGAACAAACCTTGTTATAGTAACTTGTGTGTGCTGAATCGAAAATCAATGTTAGAAAATCTGTGGGAGGGGTCCATGACTTCTTAAAAACACTCAAAATGACGTTCAACTAACGCACGTATATAAAAAACATTTATAATTTGTATAATATTGATCACGTAATAAAACTTACTTATTTTGACAACATACGGGGAGGTCCATGACCGCATCAACTACAAAAATACAACACTACGTTAGTTTTACACCTGAAAACGAAAATAGTATAAGAACAGTCTCGTTTTAAAGTGCCGTAACAAACGCTCTTTCTTCAATAGTATTTACGATCGAAGAAAATATAGCTCTGGGAAAATCGGCGTGGATGAGTTCAAACGGTGACATCTTGTTGGCCTACCGAGGAATTGACGGTAACATCCACACGTACTTCCAAACACTAAACAACGACAACCCGGCGTGGTGGGCCGTGGACCTGGGGGTGAGTGGGACACATGTCACCCGAGTACGAATTCGAAACATATCCTTCAACCTTCTCTATGGTAAGTGAACAGTGTCTTAACATTAACACAGACACAAACTTACGCTCGCTCTCAAACTCACAGACGCACACGCGCACGGCCGCATACAGGTAAACACACGCTCACGCACACCACTCACATACACGCATACACGCACGCACGTGCGCACACACGCATCCACACGCATACACACACACTCATGAACATACAAACGCATACACACACAAACACACACCACACCAGACCACACATACAATAATAATAATCTAACAATAAATACCACACAATAATAATCACACACACACACACACACACACACACACACACACACACACACACACACACACATACACACACACACACACACACACACACAAACTCGCATGCAAGCACATAAAATACACGAATACAGACATACACCACACACATATCACCCACATACGCATGCACTCACGCAAGCACACATGCACGTACACACACAAACACACACCACATCACACATTCACGCACACATACAGTACAATATTTGCTTTGTAGTTGTCGTAGATAGAATTCACGTGTGTGTGTGTTTAAGCACAACAAAAGGGGTTTAGTGTTTCGCTTATGTTGCTATATTTGGTGAACTAAACGTTTGTGAAAACTTTTGAATACTGACAATTAAAAACATATAGGTGAACACAGGCGGATCCAAAGGGTGGGCCTGAGGGTCAAGTGCCTCACCCTATACTTATGGAATTTGGCGTGCACCTAGATCTTTGGAATATGCCTCCCTTTAGACTACAATGCGCAGTCAGCTTGGTGACTCTGCTTAGGCAACGCCGCCTCTGCTGGCTCGGCCACGTGCATCGGATGGAAGATGGGAGACTTCCAAAAGACATCCTCTACGGAGAGCTGGCCACTGGAAAGAGAGCTGCAGGACATCCCCATCTGTGCTTCAAGGACGTATGCAAGCGATACTTGAAGGCACTAGACACAGATGTTGACAATTGGGAGGATCTTGCTGGAGACCGATCCACACGGAGGCAGGAACTACACAGGGGTCTTAAAAGAGGAGAGGATACTCTCCGCAGGCTAGCAGAAGAAAAACGCAACCGCAGAAAAAAACACCCAGGCTGAGAACAGAGCCGAGAGCGCTTTCAAGTGCAGCATATGCAATAAAGACTGCCACTCAAGAATTGGCCTCTACAGCCACAACAGACGCTGCCCAGCCAACAACTGATCTTCGACACCAGCGCACAGATCCATAGTCTTACGACATTGCAGTGTGCCTACTACTAAGCTGTAGTTACGGCGACGCGGCGGCGAATGTTTCAACAGCACCCCGTCCCCCGTCGCCCGTCGCCCGTCGCCCGTCGCCCGTCGCCCGTCGCCCGTCCCCCGTCCCCCCGTCCCCCCGTCTTCCGATGCCACAACCGGAAAGCCGAAGCGAGAAGAAGAGCTGAAGCTACGGCGACGCCGCGGCAAATAATTTTCAACGGAACACCTAACCATCTTCTGATGTCACAGTCGAGCCAGTCGAGACAGCGGAGAAGCTGAAGAAGAGCTAAAGGTACGGCGGCGCGGCGTAGAAATATTTTCAACAGCAACACCCCGCTCAGTCTTCCGATGTCATGAATGATCCGACAGCGCGAATTCTGCTTCGCTGAAGGTCCGGCTCAGACCACCGAATATGAATTTGTGTCGGCCGCCAGTGGAGGTTTATGCGCCCCCCCCCCCTAGACTTCCCACTCTGGATGCGCCCCTGGTGAAAACATGACATTGTGTTCCTTGTTTAGCCGTAATCAGTTACTATATCGTATTTTGTGCCGTGTTGGTTAAACGTTTTATTTGATTCGTAGTTTTATCACAACAGTGGTGCATCGACTGCAGTGGTTCTCCGTTCGTCTGACGGATCATGACCCGCTTCAGTACCGCGGACCACTCCACTCGCCAAGTCTGACTTGTGCAGAACACAACGGCGAAATGGAGTCGGGCGAAGTCGTCAATTTGAATTGCAATGGTCGACTGCACGCTCGATATTTGTTCGTGGAAGGGAGAACCACCGACGGGTACTTTCACCTGGCTGAAGTTGAAGTGTATGACGGTATGTTGTAAAAATATACATCTTTACCCAACCCAACTAAGCACAACGTAACGGAAAATCGTTACTCAACGTTATTGGGTGTTACGTCACACCTTTTGTGGTGCAATCAAAGGTCAACCACAGGTCTGCAGTTCGACGGGGCGCGGGTTTTTTTGTGTGATTCACTTATGAAAAACTAACAGGCGCTTTTAAGCCACGCCCAGCGCGCTCGTGATTGGTTGGTAGGGCAAGGTGCATCTGAGGCCCGTTTCATGTTGTTGTTTCGAATTATAGTACTTTTAAAAAGCACAGTTTATTCGTTATAGCCATAATAGCAATGCAAGACCTATACTAGTTGAACGAACCCAGTAGTCAAACACTCCGTGGACATAGTCGTTGTACGAATTAATATTTATAAAGATTTGATCATGGATCTGTAATGTAATTTAAGGGCAACTTAATTGATTTATTGAGAATCAAGACAAGCGTGAGCTGAATCGAGTGACTGTGTTGTTAATAAGGATTTATTTATGACATATACTGTTGCAAACTAACAACACTAAATAAATGAATCCTTATCAACAACACAATCAATAGATGCAGCGCGCGCTCAATTGTCCTGTGTTCCCGAGAACTAACGACGACAAACATATCGCCTGCACGAGACTGTTCTATAAATAGCCGCAGACGCCAAGCGTCGGCCAACAAAATACTTCTGCCGTGAAATAGCGCAATACAGTGCCCCTTTAATAGTCACGTCACTTATATTGCAGACAGTGCAACATTTTGATAGTGCATTATTTAATTAATCATTGATATAAACATTACATATATATGGAAAAAGCATTCCACCGTGCTTTACACCATTTGTAACATGACATACTATACAAGAAACCTACATGTCTTATTGTGTCATATTACACAATAATGTACATACACATGCTACAATATTTACAAAAGTGACAAGGAGAGGAGGATACCCAGCGTCATCATTATGTTTCATCCCCTACAATGGCCGTACATATAAGTGATAATATTGACTGATAACGTTGCAAATTGGTGTCTTTTTAGTAATAATTCAACGGTGTAATGTCGGTGTGCAGTGTTCTTGTGGTTGTAAATGTTTTAATGTTTTGTGCCAAGAGACATGTTGGTCTCTACTGCATACGCCAGGCTGTGTGGGGCTGCACGTCTTCGTTTTGACTCCTTTGCGACGCCATGGTCCGCAGTCCTCTTGACATTGTTAGGTCGACCCATTTATAATAGAGCATTTATAACAGAGCCACGACAAATTCTGCATTGTGTTTCATTACAGCTGTGACTTGATAATATTTTGTAAACGCACGGAAAATTCAAGGCACCATAATTTATTATTAGATTTAAAAAAAGTAATTAATTGAATGTCAATAAAACTAAGTTCATGAAATGTCATATGCTTGTAAAGAAATTTGAAATCCTCTTGTTGGAAACAGATGGGGAAACATAGATTGTGTCAGTGATTTTAATTTCTTATGTATTACATTAAATAATAATTTAAACTGGCAGAATCATACAAATAAAATAGGTAACAAATTAAATAAAACAATTCCAACTTTTAATAAACTTAAACACTATTTACCACAAAACATATTATCTATAATGTACACACTCCCCATTCTTCCTCATATTAATGATGGTATTCTATTATGGGGTCACCAAGCACATCGAGTTGTTAATTTACAAAAAAAGTGATAAGAATAATTTCTGTGAGTAAATATAATGAACATACAGACCCGATTTTTTTAAGAAACTCAAATTCTTAAAACTGGATCATATTTATAAAATGCAACAATCTAAATTAAATTTTCTATCAATTAGTCAATGACGTACTACTGGAATATTTCTGTCACATTTTACTTACATAATTTTGAAATCCGTCATTAAATATTCTTTCAACCAATTGTATTTCTTTAGAGAACCAGTCCCTAGCACAAGGATGTGTTAACATTTTGGGCCAATGTTCTTAAGCATGGCTTCATTATCACCGCTAAGGATATAACATTTTTAAAACGTCAAATTATTTGAAAAAGAAGGTGTATGTTGTAGCGTCGCGAGTGTCTAAACTTCTAATCTATTCTAAAATTCTAAAAGCACTATGCACATAATCAGTCATGTAGATTTATAGCGATACAAAGGCGGTGCCTACATTACGCCACTTACTCTCAAAACTTCGCTTCAGTTTATAATTCGTTATCCGACAATGTCCTTAATGTTTAAAAAAAATTGAAATATTAAACGTTTGACTTCGCAAATAGCGCCCAACGAAAAATAAACGTACATGCGCGCATTCGTTGTTTATTTTTAGACGTACCAATGATCAGCAAATGGGGCGTGGCTTAAAGGCTCCTGTTAGTTTTTCATAAGTGAATCGCAAAGACGCCGACGCGGCGTTCGTACGCAATAATTGGAAATTCAGTGTACAAGCGCCTCATTGTTTCGTACGTAAATCGTTATGCTAATTGAAAAATAACTGTGCAGTTTGATAGCTCGACCTACTAGGATCACTCACGTATACAGAATACATTGAGTTTGAAATACCTGTCAGCATATTTGAGGAGTTATAAAAGGCCTAAGTACGATTCGCTTGTGCTCTGTATCTGTGCCGTCGACTTATCCGCCGAGTCTGGTGGTTGTTGTTCGCCAGGTGGCGACACTACAAGTGTTATTTTTATACACAGAGTAATTGATCTAACGTTTTAACAAATATTTTGTTAATGCTTAACGGTTGTCATTTGTGTCTCGGCAACTTTGGCAGGATTATAAAGACTAATTATAAATGCTTACATTGCGTTTCCATTCGACACTACTAGTTAATTACCTCTGCAGCAGACAATCTGAAAGCGACGTTTGGTACGCAATTGTTTATGAATTCATGATCTCATTTCATGACAGGCTGTACACTGAACATGTTTTTGGAGGAACACGTGAACCACTGGTCGTTGAACATGTTAGCCTCATGAAACCTGTGAATCACTTGTCATGGTGTATGTGAACCACTGGTCATTGAACCTCATGAAACCTGTGAATCACTTGTCACGGTGTATGTGAACCACTGGTCATTGAACCTCATGAAACCTGTGAATCACTTGTCACGGTGTATGTGAACCACTGGTCATTGAACCTCATGAAACATGTGAATCACTTGTCACGGTGTATGTGAACCACTGGTCATTGAACCTCATGAAACCTGTGAATCACTTGTCACGGAGTATGTGAATCACTGGTCATTGAACCTCATGAAACCTGTGAGTCACTTGTCACGGAGTATGTGAATCACTGGTCATTGAACCTCATGAAACATGTGAATCACTTGTCACGGTGTATGTGAATCACTGGTCATTGAACCTCATGAAACCTGTGAATCACTTGTCACGGAGTATGTGAACCACTGGTCATTGAACCTCATGAAACCTGTGAATCACTTGTCACGGAGTATGTGAATCACTGGTCATTGAACCTCATGAAACCTGTGAATCACTTGTCACGGTGTATGTGAACCACTGGTCATTGAACCTCATGAAACCTGTGAATCACTTGTCACGGTGTATGTGAACCACTGGTCATTGAACCTCATGAAACCTGCAAATCACTTGTCACAGAGTATGTGAACCACTGGTCATTGAACCTCATGAAACCTGTGAATCACTTGTCACGGTGTATGTGAACCACTGGTCGTTGAACCTCATGAAACCTGTGAATCACTTGTCACGGAGTATGTGAACCACTGGTCATTGAACGTCATGAAACCTGTGAATCACTTGTCACGGTGTATGTGAACCACTGGTCATTGAACCTCATGAAACCTGTGAATCACTTGTCACGGTGTATGTGAACCACTGGTCATTGAACCTCATGAAACCTGTTAATCACTTGTCACAGAGTATGTGAACCACTGGTCATTGAACGTCATGAAACCTGTGAATCACTTGTCACGGAGAATGTGAACCACTGGTCGTTGAACCTCATGAAACCTGTGAATCACTTGTCACGGAGAATGTGAACCACTGGTCATTGAAACCTCATGAAACCTGTGAATCACTTGTCACGGTGTATGTGAACCACTGGTCATTGAACCTCGTGAAACCTGTGAATCACTTGTCACGGAGTATGTGAACCACTGGTCATTGAACCTCATGAAACCTGTGAATCACTTGTCACGGAGTATGTGAACCACTGGTCATTGAACCTCATGAAACCTGAGAATCACTTGTCTCGGTGTATGTGAACCACTTGTCACGGAGTATGTGAATCACTTGTCACGGAGTATGTGAACAACTGGTCATGGAACATATGAACCACCTTCCATCGAACAATTGCCCCAATTGTCACGATATAGGTGTGTTTATTGTGGAACATGTGAACCGCATGTCACTAAACCACCACTTCTGATGTTGTATTTTTGTAGATTCCTCAAGTACCATTCACATGAACGGATATCGCGACGACTACAGCGTGTCTGACGTCACTGACTTGAACAACGCCACCTGTGAACAAGTCACAACACCAGAATCCAACAAAGCATTTCGTCTTAAGGTCGAGTTGTTGAATGCCGTCCACAGCCGTCTGACCGTGACAGCAGTGCTGGACGAAGGTGACTGTCTCGACTTCCCGGCGACGATGGTATACACGGAGGGCGATCAGTCAGCTATGCTCCCCTATCACAACAACCCATCGTTCTGCGACAACACGCCCGGACGGTGCGTCTTTGAGTGCGACTGCAGCGCCACGCCGTGTCAGAACGTCCACCTCGTCATCCTCAGCGCCCCCGACCACTCGCGCCAACTGTGTGAAATAGTGATCCAGTAAAGTGTGAATACAAGAAGCGGAACAAATAATGGTTCATGTCTTTAAACGTTATTTTATATTTTAAACTATTGTTTTCGGATCACTTAATTGACGCGTGCCGTGGAAAGAATACTACGTACTTTTCAGTTTAACAAGATTTAACAAGATTGCCATCCAGAGAATTAACTCTAGATGGCAGGTGGACAAGGAAGCCCTTTGGCTTATCGAGAGTCCAACCCTTTTATCTACATATATCCAGCCCTTCTGAGGTATGTGTCGATTTTATTTTTAAACATATTCACACTACTAGCACCCACACAATCATCAGATAATCTGTTCCATTCATTCACAGTCCTTTGTGAAAATGAGAACTTTCTCACGTCTAATCTACACTGCTCCTTTACTAATGTAACTTCATGTCCTCTAGTCTTTCTATCTTTCTTAACTGAAAAAAACATATTTCTATCAATATTTTCATAACCATTCAATATTTTAAACACTTCTATCTGATCTCCTCTCAATCTCCTGGTCTCTAGTGTTGTTAAACCACATTCTTTTAGGCGTTTTTCATAACTAAGATCCCTCAGTTTTGGTATCATTTTAGTCGCTCTCCTCTGTACTCTTTTCTAGCATATATATGTCCTTCTTGCGGTATGGCCTCCACGCTTGTATACAATATTCTAAATGAGGCCTAACTATTGTTTTGTACAGCGGTATTATTAGTTCTTTTTCTTTATGTGCTATATTTCGCCTAATCAATCCAAGGATTTGATTTCCTTTTGAAGCTGCAATTCCACACTGCTCTGAAACCTTCATGTCAGCACTAATTGTCATCCCAAGTCTTTTTTCTTTTACGGTAGTACTTGGTACAGTTCCCCATTGTATATTCTGTATTCGTTCCCATGTCCTGTGTGGAGGCATTTACATTTCCAAGAATTGAACAATTTGCCACTTTTCAGACCATTTTGATCAACCTGTCAAGATCATCTTGTAAATGCTGTCTATCCACCATCACTTTCAATCCTTCTAAACACTTTTGTATCATCACCACCTGAAATTTCAACACCTTGCTAGCTATATCATCGCGTCCAAATCGTTTATATATATTAAAAGTGTATAGGTCCCAGTACTGATCCCTGTGGAACCCCCCTCAAAACTGATTTCCAGTTTGAAGCCTCCCCATCAACAACTACCCGCTGTCTTCTGTCAATCAGCCATTTTTCTATCCAGTTAATTATACCATTTCCTATGCCATGGGCCTTTAGTTTAAGCAGTAGTCTCTGATGTGGCACTTTGTCGAAAGCTTTTGAAAATCTAAGTAGATGATATCTACTGGTGATCCATCATCTACCCACATAGTGATATCTTCCAAAAAACATAACATATTTGTTAAGCATGACCTCGCTTTTAGAAACCCATGTTGAGATGGGTTTATCAAGTTATGTTTAACAGAAAATCCACCATGTGTTGATCTTTAATTAGTCTTTCTAATAATTTACAAATCACTGATGTTAAAACTCACTGGTCTATGGTTCTCTGACTTGTTTCTCGAACCTTTTAAGAAAATAACGGTATAATGTTTGCTTCTTTCCATTCTAAAGGAACCGCCCTCTTCGGCAGTTTGAAAACTGTTGCAAACGGTATGCTAATTTGTTCACAATTTCCACTAGTAGTTTGGGTGAAATACCATCCACTCCAGGTGATTTATTTTCCTTCATAGCCCTAATTTTCTTAGCTACCATTTCTGGGGTTACAATTAACTGTCTTAAATAGTCTGATTCTGCCCCATTGAACTTAGCCTCTGGTACTGGCAGTGAACTAGTGTCTTCTCTGGTAAACACTGAACTAAAATACTCATTTAGGTCTTTAGCCATTAAGAATCCTTCTGATATTATATTTCCAGCACTATCTTCTAGAGGACCGACCTTATCCCGAACTTTCTGTTTGCTTCGAACATACGCATAAAAACTCTTGCTGTCATGTTTTATATTACAAGCTAATTTATGTTCATAGCTTCTCTTTGAATTTCTAATTTCAGCTGTAGCTTGGTTTAGTGCTTCTTTATAAATGTTGTAGTCTTCGTCATTGCCAGTACGTCTATAAGACTTCCACATCATTTGTTTATACTTAATTTTTCTAATGGCTTCTTTCGATAAGTATTTCTTTCTGGTCCGTTTCCCTTGTTTTTTGAAGGGAACAAATGTATCTACGATGCACTCTATTTCATTCTTTAAGATATTCCAGCATTCTGTTGCTGTCTTATTCTTCTGTGTATTATTCCAGTCTATCTTTGCTAAATATTTCCTCATTTCCTTATATCTTCCTTTGTGGAAATTTCTCCTCAACTGCTTTTTATTATTTCTTTCTGATTTTACTTTAATGGTAAAATGTATCTGGTTGTGATCACTACTTCCCAGAGGCTCACATAATTTAACATTGTCAACTAATTCATTCTGTGAGGACAAAACTAAGTCTAACACATTCTCTTCCCTGGTTGGTTCTAGCACATGTTGAGAAAGGAAACTATCTTGTACTAAAACTAAAAACTTGTGGTCCTCACTACCCATACTCTGTAGAGATTTCCATTTTATATGCCCATGGTTAAAATCCCCCATAATAACACAGTCCCGTTTGCTCACTTCCCTTACAGCGTTTTGTATTTTTTCATTCTCTTCTATGCTTATGTTTGGACTTCGATAAACTAATCCAACCGTTAACGTTGAGTTTCCTGTAACTATGTTACACCAAACAGCTTCTTCGCAATCTGCTTCTCTGTCTAATTTTATTTCATAAGCCTGGATAGATTCTTTAATATATAAAATAACTCCACCTCCCCTTCTTCCTATTCTATCTTTCCTAAACATTACATATCCTGTCAGTCCCAATTCGGCATCTGATATATCGGTGGTTGCCCATGATTCGGTTATACCTATTATGTGAGGGTAAAGTTACTTACTTTCTAACATTTATTTGATAGTTACCTATCCTTACTTATGCCTAGGTGTTTCACGCGAGGTTCGCACAAAATAACAACAACTACCTCAGTCTTGGGATTTCCTAGCAACAGTTCTCTTCTGGCACCCAGGACAGGCAATACAACATTTGTGGGTAGGTTCTTTCCCAGCCATTTCCATCGTCTCCTTTTAAGAATGAGGCAGATGTGTTCTAGTTTGATGGAGTCTCGTTTTGTATAGTGGAGTCTTGCTGTGCAAATGGTCAACATTCGAATGAATGAATGAACGTTTATTCAGAACATTGATAACAATATATACACAATACAAGACAACCAAACAAGTTTAACTATAATACAAGTGAGAATATACAATGTTTGAAGGGGGTAAATACGAAGTCATTGATTTTTGTGTAAATTTACCCCTGACATATATTTATATATAATTATATACCTGTATGTATACACACTTATACATACATATACACACATACATACGTACTTGTATATTGATACATCAATATTATATTAATCAAATTTGCTATTCATCTAACCATCTAGCTACAATAATTGAAAACATCTAATGGAATATGTGCATATTCAAAATTTTAAGTATGTGATAAGTACGCATCTTTACACATATTGTAGTTTCCTCAATGGCAAGATTATATTTGTGTATGATTTTGTTTAGATTTCCACAACCATATATTTCTCAAATAGAAGGTTCTTGCATTTATGCTTAAATTCAGTAATAGTATTAGTAGTTTTTAAATGATCACATAGAAAATTCCATAATTGCACTCCCTTTACACAAAGAGACATTGATCGCATGGTAGAACAGACTCTCTGTCGTTCTAGGTCAAGATTAGCTCGCATTGAGTATGCTATTTCCCGTCTAGTAAACAAACACTGAATATTTGATGGCAAACAGCTGTAGTAAGCTTTGTACATAAATACTGATGTGTTCAGTTCTATGATATTAGAACTGATATTCCGAGCGGAACAGAAGCATGACCAGGACATTGCTGTGGTAGATGCTTATGTTGTCCTTTTGCTAGGGTATCTCGACTGCGGTTGTATTTTTTTCAAATGGAAATTTGTGTTTCGTTGTACCATTTTGCACGGCATAGATCGTAAGTGTTATCTAATTGGTGATTATTGAGCATATCGGGTTATTTGCTGCATCAAGATTTCTTGTATGTTATTCTTTTTAATATGTATCCCTTCTTTGCTTTGATGGTGAGGGCAAACGATCTAGCTTGCTGCTCTGCTGGACTGTGTCATCTCTACCACATATCGAGTGTAAGAAGGAATGGCTAGGTCGTATATGTCGGTTAATCGTAATTGTTCCAACAGGAACATAAGGTATAATGCGTTTTCCCAAGAACGATGTATTCGACTTAAATATGTTAAACAATGGACGTATTATGCGAATACTTAAACGTAAGTATCACACGGCACATGTAATAACATAGCCGATCACACTATTGAAGTATGCGTTTGTATTATCACGCACAACAAATAAATACATTATTTTGAAATCAACAAACTGCCTGTCCTGATGTTTTAAGTCGACTCCGTTACGGACCACGTTTGACGGATTAATGACGAAATATTCATTGTCGATAGATAACAGCACAAGTCGACTTCAACAGTTCGACTAGCATCTGCAAAGTGAGCAAACATATCGTACTTTCAAAACAGTGATGTGAATTTGTTTGTCTATGTTCTATGTTTTATATAGAAATGTCGGCTCCATTCATCCATTGTGAACGTTTTATATGACACTCATAGTACAACGAACTAGTGTACTTATAAATCACTTGGTGGACTCTCGCGAAAATGCGCATTAATTATCAGCTAAATATTCACCTTAAGGTGATGATATCGACTCAGTTACGTCGGCTCCGTTATTACGATTTGAGACGCCAGTGCCGTTACGCAAGGCAACGCTGCATCGATTATTCAGTGCCGCACTCGACGTAACGAGTCGATACACGTTAAACCCCAGCCTTCTTTTCTTCGACTTTCTCAGATAATAGACATCTGTAAGGGCAGCCAGTCAAATTACTCGAAAGGCTTTATATTGTAAATAATAAAAACAGAAACAATCCGATGGAAATCATAACTTTATTTAGTTTTAGTTTTGATCTCCGAAAAGTCCCTTGTACCGACGAATCGCCCTGACTATTTCTCGTTGAAGTTTTTACCGGCAGAAACTTGTGTCATGTTATATATAGGCCCTGTTTGCCAGCATGTCGGTGCCAAACACGATCCAAGTTGTGAGAACATTAGAAGAAGACAACAACTGGAACGAGTGACCACCGACCAACATTGAACATATCATAGAACTGTTGATTTGTTTCCCAATGCCACGTACATCATATACAAAGGGCAGTTATGCAAACAGCTGCAGTCACGGTGTCTCCAGTCTTACCCAATGTGGTCAACCAATGTATGTACACATTTGAGAGACGCGCCGTTGTTACCGCTTCCAGCCCACATCAATGGTACAGATATATGTTGACGACATATTTGACCAGATGCACGAAAGCAATGAAACGTTTCTATGCACAGCATATAGAATAAGACCATCAAATATCCACTACTAAACGAGAACGAGAACGCACACCCCCAAGCGTTCACGTGAATGACACCTGCTGCAGACACGTGACAGACCACACGTGTAACCACTCACACAAACATTGGCACACGCAAACACACACACACGCACGTACACAAACACCCGGGCACGCACACACACACACACACACACACACACACACACACACACACACACACACACACACACACACACACACACACACACACACACACACACACACACACACTTTCTCTGTGTTAAATTTACTGCACCAGGTCTCATACACACACATTCTCATTATAGAATCATTAACATAAAGTTAGTGTTAACATAACATTGTACATTATGTGTGAGCGCGTGTGCATGTCTTCTTCGTAGCTGCAAGGGGACACGATACAGCGAAGCCAGATAATGTTCACGGTAAAGTACATGGAAACTTATATATTAGTAAAGTAATGACCATGATCCAAGAAATTGCGATTGGAACATTTTCCCTGGTTTTGATCCGTGAGTGTGTGCGTGTGCATGCGTGTACGTGTGTGGTGTGTACGCGTGCATGTGCGAGTGTGTGTGTGTGTGTGTGTGTGTGTGTGTGTGTGTGTGTGTGTGTGTGTGTGTGTGTGTGTGTGTGTGTGTGTGTGTGTGTGTGTGTGTGTGTGTGTGTGTGTGTGTGGCTCGGTTGGGGGGTGGCTGGTGGTATGATGCGTGGAAGCTGTTACCGGGGCGGCAGGCGAGTGCATTTGATATCAGTCGAGGTGACTTCGGCAACCCTCACGGGTCACTTGTTTAGACTTGTTTATTCGTCAGTAGATCTTAAGTGCTGCGCCCTGCATTCAGCTGCTAAGTAGACCAAGTCCTTCTATAGACAACTCAGTTCGATCGAGTATATGTGTATCCGGGCCGGCGAGCAAGTGGGGTGTGGGCGACCCCCTTTTCTCGAAACCCGCTTCAAAAACAACCTCACTTCTCGAAACACCACGCCTTTTCCAGCTAAATTAATTAAATGCATGGGTATTATAGATAACAGTAAGCAATACCTGCAAAAGTATTATCTTTCCGACTAACAATAATTTCACGAACCACCTTCGAAAACGAATCATTCATGATAATTCTTCTTGCATACTAATATGTGGTTTGTCTTACATATTGCCGTGTATGGTAATTCATTAAAATAAATTGCCAGTGCTTGCATCGACTCTAAGTAGCTGCTTTCAAAGCTTGCACGATGCTTTTCATGTAGCCTCAATATCTCATAAACATACCCTCGTAAATTTCGGTATACTGCAATGATGTGTTTGCGTATTGGTGCACACAATTTGTTTGGTTTGGAAACTAAGCTTTTCTTCAATGCAAACGATGTACGTTATAGGGTTTGCTCTAATGTTTGCGCCTGTGTCCTCGATTTGGCATCATTGACTGAGCCGCGTACGTATGTGCCATTTACTGTCTCACAATACCCCATTAGCAAAACACTGTTAGCTCTTCATATTTACGTTATCTTGTTACATTTGTTTCTAATAGGCTTACTGTAATTCAAATGTGGTTGAATTGTGTATGATGTTTGATCATGGCAGAATAAATAAAATTTGGTATGTTACTGAGCCAAGCCCTGACATTGTTGGAAAGGATACTGGATGCTAGGGTGAAGCTTTCAGTGGAGAGCAAAATCGGAGAGAATCAGCTGGGATTTAGGAAAGGCAGAGGAACAGATGATGGATTGTTTGCCTTCAGACAAATTATCGAGAAGAAGAGAGAATTTAAAAAGGATGTTGCATTCGGTTTTGTAGATCTGGAAAAGGCATTTAATACCGTGCCGAGAGAACTCTCATTTGCAGTGATGAGTTGGAAAGAGGTTGGAGAAGCGGAAGTCAGAATGGTGGCGGAAATGTACAAGGAGACAACAGCGGTAGTGAGAGTCGAAGGAGAAACATTGGAACAATTTGGAGTGGAAGTAGGACTCAGACAGGGAAGTGCCTTGAGTCCCCTGCTTTTCATTATGGTGATGAACCTGATCTGTGGAAAGATATCGGAGCAGGAAGAACTTAAGAAGATACTGTATGCAGACGACCTAGCAGTGGTGGCTGATGACAAAGAATGGAGTGACACCTTCAGAAAACACGGCCTCCGAATGAATCTGGAGAAGACTGAAGTAATGTGGATAGGAGAACAGGAGGTAGATCTGCATGTAGTTGTTGACGGAAAGACCATTAAACAAGTGAACAGCTTTGTATACCTGGGCGGTACAGTGTGTGAGGATGGAAGGGGTAGTAAAGAAATACAGAGGAGGGTGCAAACAGGAGCAGCAGCATGGAAGAGGGTAGAAGGCATTATGTGGGACAGAAAACTGAAGAAACAACTGTGTGTCGGCAGCCTGCGTTGTACCAGCCTGTATATATGGGTTGGGAACACTGCCACTGACAGAGAGAAAGGAGGAGAAACTACAGGTAGCAGAAAACAACTGGGTCAGAAGAATATGTAGAGTAACGCGAGAGGATAGAAGGAAGATGAAGGAATTGAGAGAGAAGATTGGAATGGAAAAAAAAACACCTAAAGAGGAAAGTAATAATAATATATTTTATTTAATATAGCGCCAGATCCAATTATAAATTGTTCGTGGCGCTTTACAACATGTAGAACCCAGATAGAGGTATTAATGATGGCTAAATAAGCATGCATTTTCTAAAAGAAAATTTAAATATTAGTAAAATACGAATAAATACAGTAATTAAATAAATATATTAAAATAATGATCATAGCTACAGTTCTATGTAGAAATTAGACATTGTCAATTCATTTAACTGAACTAATGTACATGTAAGTATAAAATAAATATATAAATAGGTTAATTAATACATAAGAGATATAAAACAAATCAATGCAGAGAGTAAACTATGCCACATTGGACAAGAACGAGTCTAAAAAAATGAGTCTTTAAGCGTGCCTTGAATGTAGAGAGACAATCAGACGTTTTAATGTCATTAGGCAAAGTGTTCCACAAAGTCGCTGCGGCGACCGCAAACGAATTGTCCCCAGCTTTGACATGAGTCCGCAGGACCGTTAACATGTTATTGTTGGTAGAGCGCAGGGCTCTTGTTGGTTTGTATGGGTATACAAGGTCGCATACATATTTCGGGGCATCGCCATGCACAGCTTTATATGTAAACACTAATAGCTTAAAGTCGATTCTGTGTAGCCGGTAACACAATGAGATGGGCGGGACATGTACATAGAATGGGTGAAGACAGACTGGCGAAAAGAGCATGGAAAGTAGAAGAGGGTGGCAGACGTAGGAGAGGAAGACCAAGGCTGAGATAGAACGACAGCATAAAACGAGACTTGGGGAGGGCTGGCGTGAACAGCCATGAATGGATGGCCATTGCGGACGAGAGAGAGAGCGAGGTGGAAAGAACTGATAAGAAAAGTAGAAGAAGCTACCAAATGATGTGGACCCCACCCCGCAAGGGAGCAAGGGGAAGAAGAAGAAAAAAGAAGAAGAACGTTTCGAATTAAATCTTCATGAGCATCTTTTGCAAGCAACACCTGAATTATGTTGTCTATAATTGAATTACCAGGGCATTTTAATCACATGCAACCTCCATCATCCCAATAAATGTCCTATTTGTAATTTTCATAATCGCAATTAAATAAGAACATAATAATTATTGGTAACGTGGCAATACGTAGGCTGTCAAATTAGTGGACGAACTCCTTCAGTTAAAACACAATTTATCAGCTCCATGAAGTCAGAACAATATAAAAATGGTTTCATACGTCAGCAGAAGCAAACCGTGTTTCACTACGAGTCATCTTAACTAGTAGTTTCATCCACGTTCTTGCCACGTAAATAGAAAGGCACTGATTTGTATTTTTGAACGTCTTCTCTTGGCAATTTGGGTATGGTTACATGGTTACAGCCTCGTAAGTCACGACCTTATGTAAATAGAACTAACCCAAGTACTACTGCAGAACCGGCATATCAGGCTTTCAGTTGATACCTCAATTATATGCATCGGTGGTGGCTACACGCTCTTTTAATTCATAATACTGAAATTGTTTAATACGAAGCGACGCGACAAAAACTTTAGTGTGATTTGAGGGTGCCCCACTTCCGGTGCAAATTCTGATAAATCTTCCCAGTAGAATTTTTTAAGAAATGGATATTTGGATTCCACGGTAGTCTATACCCCTCCCCGAAACAACCCTCAGACCTTTTGGTAAATAAAATATAAATAAAACCCTCCTGGCTCTTGGACTCTTTGGTGTGGTCTGGTCTGATCGGGCCAAAAGTGTCAGTGTTTACCGGCCTTTAAAGGAAACACAAAATACCAGCATTAGAAATACACTCGTTGTCTCTTTAGTAGAATATTAGTTTGTCTTCTGTTTGCTTTTGGGGGGTTATATAGACGGTTTACGAAGAAATATTTCTCGTATGAGCAATGCATCCAGGATTTTAGCATTTGGTCGGCATCGATTGGTTAATAATCTCAGTCATTTTGATCACCACATGTTAATATGTTCCGTGAATTTGACCGACCCACTCAAAATGGCCTGGCGACCAACTTATGGGTCGATTCCAACTAGGTAAGAACCGCTATAATAAACCATCCTAATCCCCTCTGTGCGAGCACAGATTAATTCATCGTTAGTCAGTATTTGACAGTGGGAGAAGTGTTTGTGTAATTATGCAATGAACGCGCTCCTGCCAATAGCGCGGTCGTCGTCCGTCAGATATCACAGAGATAACAATACACAACCATATAACAAGATTTAATAATGTTGCCGACCAGAGCTATACGCTCCAGACGGCACGCGGACAAGGAAGCCTTTGGCTTATCTAGAGTCCAACAAAGTTATACTTATGTATAACCCGCCCTCCCCAGATAGCTGTCAATTTTATTTTTGAACATATTCACACTGCTAGCATTAACATAACCATCAGATAATGTTCACACTGCTAGCATTAACCGGAACCACCAGATAATGTTCACACTGCTAGCATTAACAGAACCATCAGATAATGTTCACAATGCTAGCATTAACAGAACCATCAGATAATGTTCACACTGCTAGCATTAACAGAACCACCAGATAGTGTTCACACTGCTAGCATTAACAGAACCTTCAGATATGTTCACACTGCTAGCACTAACAGAACCATCAGATAATGTTCACACTGCTAGCATTAACAGAACCATCAGATAATGTTCACACTGCTAGCATTAACAGAACCATCAGATAATATTCACACTGCTAGCATTAACAGAACCATAAGATAATGGCCACACTGCTAGCATTAACAGAACCATCAGATAATTTGTTCCAGTCATTTATTGTCCTCTGAGAGAATTAGTATTTTCTCACATTTGTGCAGTGGTACAATCAGCTGTTTCTCCTTATACGTGATATTTCTTCTAATTAACCATAGTATTTAGTTATTCTTTGAAGCAGCAATTCCTATTGCTCTGAAACTTTCACTCCAGCTCAAACTGTCACTCCTAAATCCTTTTCTTTTACAGTTTTACATAATATAACATCCCCCATTGTGTATTCTTTGTCAGCATTTCATGTCCTATGTGAATGCGTTTACATTTTCCAAAATTGAAGAACATTTGGCATTTTCAGAATATTTGACTAATTTGGCAAGATCGTCTTGTAGTGAGTGTTTATCTGCATCTGTTTTTAACTCTTCTAAACACCTTTGTACTGTTGTGAATTTGAGTGCTTTGCTTGATATATTATCGTCCAAATAATTTATATATCAAGAATAATATAGGTCCCGACACTGACCCCTGTGGCACTCCACTGAAAACTGGTTTTTCAGTTTGAAATGTCCCCCTCTACTATTACTCCCTGTCTTCTGTCTGTCAACCATATTTCTATCCATCTGATCACACCGTCCTCTATGCCATGTGATTTATGTTGAAGTAACAATCTTTGATGTGGCACTTTATCAAACGCTTTCTGAAACTCTAAGCAGACAACATCCACTTGTGACCATCTACCCTCTTTGTAATTTCTTCCAACAAACATAACAGATTGGGTGGACAAGACCTAGCCTTTAAGAACCCATGTTGAGATTTATTTATTAAGTTGTGTTTTACAAGGAATTCCACCATGCGGTCTCTTATAAGCGTTTCTATCAATTTGCATAAAACTGGTGTTAAACTAACTGGTCTGTAATTATATGTCTGGCTTCTCGATCCCTTTTTAAATAATTGCGTAATGTTTGCTTCTTTCCATTCTATTAGAACGATTTTCTCTTTAAGCGACAAGTTAAAGAATATAGCAAGTGGTGTACTGATTTGGTCTACAATTCCCTTAAGCAGTGTCGGTGGTATCCCGTCAATTCGATGTGATTTCTTTTGTGGTAAACACTGAGCTGAAATATTCATTTAGGGCCTCTGCCATCCGAAAGCCAGTTTCCTGCGCTGTTTTCAGGTGGTCCCACTTTATCTCGAACCTTCTGTTTATTCCTTACACAAGCGTAGAAACTCTTGCTGTCATTTTTTTTATATCACTGGCCAATTTTTGCTGAAACGTTCGTTTAGATTTTCAAATTTCGGCTTTATAGCTACGTTAAGGGCCTCTTTGTAGTTGTTAGTTTTCAATATTTCCATTGTCTCTGTAAAGTCGCCACATCATTTGTTTGTAAGCAATCTTACGTATAGCATCCTTTGAAAGGTGTTTCTTCTGGATCGTTTCCCTTGCTTTTCCAGTGGAAAAAAATCTTTCAATAATGCCTTCCATCTCATCTTTCAAAACTGTCCAACATTATATTGCTGTCTTGTTCTTCACTGAGGTAGTCCAATCTATATGTGCTCAATATTTTCTCATCTGTTTATACTTGCCTTTGTTGAAGTTTCTCCTACGTTGCTTTTTATTATTATTCCCTGATTATACTTTTATATTAAAATTGATCTGGTTATGATCACTAAATCCCAGAGGTACATATACATTCCCACCTCTGGTTGGTTTCAAAACATGTTGAGAAAGAAAATAGTCCTGTATTACAAGCAGAAACTGTTGGTCATCACCTCCAGCACTCTCTAGTGATTTCCACCGAAGATGTCCGTGATTAAAACAAACCATTATAATACATTACCCTTTCCTCATCTCCTTTACAGCATTGTGCAGTTTTACCTAATCCTCTTGTCGTCCTAGTGTTAATGTTGTCTTTCTGGTAACTATGTTGCACCCGATAGCTTCCTCGTAATCTGCTTTACTTTTCAGTTGTATTTCATAAGCCTGTATAGATTCTTTAATACATATGCCGTACCTTCCTTCGCAGCATTATTGGTGTCCACATGCACAAGAATAGATCCCCCCCCCGTAGCCATTACCCATGGCCTGGTCTACTCTTTCTGTGACATCCTCTATCTTCGCCCCTGATAGACATATTGTCATACCCTCCCCCTTGTTTATTGTCTTGTCCAAATAGCATCATAATAGAATCCCCCAATGACTACTCGCAATTTCCTCTCTTTCCCATTAACTCTCTTTCCCACATACTACTTGTGGGTGCTAGTAGCGTGAATATGTTTAAAAATAAAATCGACACATACCTCAGACGGGCGGGATACACATAGATAAAAGGGTCGGACTCTCGATAAGCCAAAGGGCTTCCTTGTCCACCTGCCACCTAGAGTTAATTCTCTGGGTGGCAATCTTGTTAAATCTTGTTACTGCATCTGCATAACACAAACCTTTCTTCTGCTGCAGCTCCTCATCACCGACCTGTTTACCTGTCTTTTGTTGAAAATTCTAGCTTCTTCCATTTGCTTTCTCCTCGGTCTTTTGTTTCACTTACAAATTGCCTCTGTAGTATATACTTCTTGATCACCTGTATCGCTTTCGCTTCTCTCCTCATTCTCTACAGTTAACTATCCCCACTGGCCTGTTCATCTTTCCTCTGCCGAACATTTTTCCTCCGTCTCTATGTCTTCTTCTTCTATCCTTGTTCCTTCTATTTCACAGTCTCACCAACTGTCTCCGTGGCATTTCTCACCACACCACCTGTCTCCTTCATTTCTGCTGTCATTTCACCTGAATTGCCTTCCTCGTTTGTGTTTCCCATCAACACATTAACTATATATTTGAAATCGTCTACTTCCTTCTTTAAACTTCTAACGTTAGTACAACCCCGACATTCAAAGCCCGTCATCTTAGCCTCAGCCCACGCCTTGTCGGAGTCTTACATGGCAAACTCGACCAAACTGCTACAAGCGACACACACCAAATGCCGCGTTGCCTTTACTTTCCATTTGCACTGCGCCATGCCAGCTAGAATTTCCCTTTTTATATAGTCGACTATGTTTCCATTAATCCGTGTGTCGTCTCTAAGAAGACTGTTTGCTGTGCACACAGTTACACTTTACGCTATATTGTATTTCCTATTTTGGTTATACCGTCCCTAGCGAATAAGCGGGACACTAGCCACATCAACAAACTTGATTTCCCTCGACTATCGTCCACCGAAGCTTCGGCTATGGCCTACGACTAACTTCCTCAAATACACTTTCTCTGACTACTGTTTAGCTACAGCTATTTCCTTATATGTCTATGGATAGTTTACGAATAATATATATACGTAATGCCAATACTTATCTGTTCAATCATTCAACGTATTTTCCGAAATTTCTGCACCGATATCCACAAAGATCCGAGCCCAAGATTTTCCCGCTAAATATACAAACCGCCCGTGATCACTTCGTGATTGGCTTGGTGCGAAGGGATGTACTATGCTGATATCGGCGACGTAATTGAAATTGTGTTCTGTTTCCCAGTCTTCCCGTCACCACTCTATACTTATGTGTATCTCTCTCCCCCTCACTCGCTCTCCCCTTCTCTCGCTGTCTCTCCCTCCCTCCCTCGCTCTCTCTCTCCCTCCCTCGCGCTTTCCCTCCCTCCATCCCTCGCTCTCTCCATCACCCGATCGTTCTCTACCTCCCTCCCTCGCTCCCTCCCTCCTCCTTATTCCATCCTTCTCTCACTCCCTCCCACCCCTTCACCCCTTCCCTCCCTCCTCCTCATTCCACCCTTCTCTCACTCCCTCCCACCCCTTCACCCCTTCCCTCCCTCCCCACTTCCCTCCTTAGCTCCCCGCCAGGTTCCATATTATTCAATCTGACTGTCTGCTGTCTGTCTATTTGTCTGTCTGTCTGTCTGTCTGTCTGTCTGTCTGTCTGTCTGTCTGTCTGTCTGTCTGTCTCTTCTGCCTGTCTGCGTGCGTGTGTATGCGTGTGTATGCGTGTGATGTACGTACGTGCGTGCCTGTTTGCGTGTACCTGTGCGTGCATGCGTGTGTGGGTGTGATTGCGTGCGCGCGCGCGCGTGTGTGTGAGTGTATGTGTGTGTGAGTGTATGCGCGCGCATCTGTGTGGCTGGTTTGGTCAGGGTGGCGGGGTGTTAGGGTGCGTGGGAACCGTTAGGGGGAAGGCGCGAGTGACAATTTCACACAAATTTGGAGACTTCGGAACCGTCACGGATGACCTGATTTGACTTGTTTATTCGTCGGGTCGATCTTACTTGATACGCCCCGCATTCAGCTGCTAAGGAGACCATGTCCTTCTATCGACACTTGAAAACACTGCGGGTGTAACACGACCCGCAAACAAAAGGGGTTCCCACGGTTTGTGTTAAGAATAATAAACCGTCTCAGAAATGGTTTATTGATCTGGGTTAGATTAGTTCAAACATAATTTATGCGGTTTAATATTAGAACGACCAACGATAAACAGATTAAACGCCTCTTTGTGAACACACCTTAATTCCTCGCGACATACCATCTGACATATGTTCGGCGTGAGAAGTGTTTGTGTCATTAGCCAATCAACGCGCTCCTGTCAATAGCGCGGTCGTCGTCCGTCAGATATCACAGAGACCTACAACCGCCCGTGTTCACATTCATGATTGGCTTGGTGAGAAGGTATGTACTCTGTTTATAGCGGCGACTTAACATAGACTATCTCGTGTCTCTCAGTCCCGCCGACCCGATGTTCTCCTCTTTCTCTGTCTATCCAATCTCTCCCGCCATCTACCTTTCAACCGACATCTAATTTGTAGTGTGCATTGTTTTGTCATTTTGTTTTCCCGTTTCAGAAGCTCGCTATAATGAAGCAGACTTGTTTGCCGTTGACTTGCCTTCTCGTGGTGCTCGCAGTCAGGCCATCAGTTGAAGGTAATACACGAAGGCCATCGGTTATACCTGCTCACTAACAAGCCATATAAATGCTTGCACTTGTCGATTCCTTACAGTAAGCAAACGTCTTTGGTTCGGGGTCCCGTCTTTGTGATACATTAATATCAACAGCAATATCGACGTATGTACGTGTGTCTTCAACGGGTCTGGATTAAACGTCAACGGTTCCACGTAAACAACTTTACCAGTACCATAACACCAGCACGTTTCTTTTCGTGCTGACTTTGTGATACTACAATGACAATAATAATAAGGTAACTTCTTTTGTGCCTTAGTCCTCGGAAACCAAGCTCAGAGGCGCATCAATACAAAAAGTACGCTAGAGAGCTAAGGCTATAAAGGAATGTTTTTAAATGACGGCGAAATTATTATAATATTGTCGACTGATCTAACATTAAGAGGGAGCATATTCCAGGGGGTTGGCACACCAACAGAAAATGCCCTAGTTCCAATATTAGTATTGACTCTAGGAACAAAATGTAAATCAGAACTAGATGATAGAAGCTGGACAGGCAATTATTTTTTACATGAGTAAGCAATGAATATAAATATGCTGGTTGCTTACACGAAAGTTCCTAACAGGTAATGATACAGATCTTAAAAATAACACGATGTCGTACAGGAAGCCAGTGCAAGGACTTCAGAAGAGACACTGAGTGAGAAAACTGCGGAGACCGAGTCACAACCTTAGCTAAGCAATTCTGTACACGTTGCATGTAACCTAGTGATATTCTTAAGGGCAATATTGAGAAAAAGGTAATTACAATTGTCAAGCGTACTACTACTACTACTAGTAACATGAGCAGGTGTGACAGTTTTTGCAACTGAAAGATACAACTAACGGCGAATACGTCGTAAATCACGAATATGATTATAACACCAGCAACCAGCAACACCAAGTTTAAGAAATAGACCGTCTAAAATTGAAATCATCATCATAGATTACTCCAAGATTTCGTGCTGAATGTGCGTTCGTAACACATACTGGCTAAGCATATAGGTGTGGAAATAAATCAATTAATTTTGTCACATTGCCTCTGTATACAAATTAGAAGAAACTCTGTTTTATCCGCATTTAACTTTAATCTACTCTCAGTCATACAAACGAAAATGTCATTAAGACAATTTCTGAGCTGATCTAAAGAGCAATTAGCATTAGGCGTACATAAAGAAATGTAAATCTGGTTATCATCTGCATAAAGATGATGGTTTAGATTATGACTGTTAATAACAGAGCTTAGTGTCAATAGAGACCTTTAGCAAAATTCATTAAGCGCCGATCAACAACGACAACGCCGGACACTAACATTGACGGTAATCCTAAATTCAGGGTCCATGTCGAGCAAAATAGCATTAGCAAAACGCATAGACACAGTAACTGGGTGAGCAATTCTACACAAGGCCTTAACAGTGTAAAATTTGTGCACATAACCACGAGGACTATGCCTTATTTATAACATACTAGCTGAGTTATCAGGCGTTGCCCAGGGAAAAAGGCAGTCATGTGTACTAGACACCCCAAACCCATCCCAATGTTTTCCAGTCTACCCGCATTAATAAATTGTAACTGGTCACTGGCCTAGTTGTCAGGACAACCTTTTGCCAGAAATCTCAGTCGGTCACTCGTCTAACTGACGTAACCAGCAACAGCGGATGCTGGGTTGACATTTTAGTGCGATTCATGCAAAATTAACGGAGATGTGGGTGGACAAACAAACAGAGAACGAACTGTTTTATAATATTGATATGTCGTATTCCTAGTTGTCCAATATAACTTTTGACACTCACTTTTCATGATACACAAACTTGACGGGCGATAATTTCGATGCTAAATTACAAAATGACACAGTTCCATCTGTAGGGAATATATTAAATGGGAAAGAGGGTGCTACTTGCAAGCGTGCGGACGTGACCAACGACAGGTAGACCTGGTGCATCTTAAGCGCTGAGGATTTTCAAACGTCAATAACTTAAAAACTATTCAAATTTTCTGCATACATCCAGCGACATATTTGTAGATTGCATAATTATATTCACGATGATTATAGAACATTAAACAATACAACATTGAATTCTGCGGCTGGAGCTCCACGTACAACCTTTTGAAATATTGAAATACTCCCCAAGTTCTCCACTCCCCCTGACAAATTTTGAACATTTCTAAATCTACGAACGATGTCAATGGTCCCGCTAGATCACGTGCAAACTTTAATTCAGCCAGATACATCCAAAACTGACGGAGATGTTGGAGCACACAAAAACAGAGAACGAACTGTTTTAACATAGATACAGCTAACAGTGTATATAAATTGCTGTAAGATTCAACATTAGGAGTAAAAATGCTCCGTCAACAAACATATCTTTTATATAATTTAAACATTCGACAAAAGCGCTGCTTTTCGCACAGATAAAGTCACATTCCTTCGTAAGGAGTCGTCGTCATTTTGATCCATCATTTTATATTCAACGAACAAACAATCTGGGAACAGTTTTAAAAATCTTTTTCCGTATATTATTTGCATATTGTTCTTATAGTATAGTTGACAGCTGCGGTAAATATTAGCTAACTATTGTTGATTGACATGATCATCCGTGTATCATGACCAGATTTGTTAGTTGGATTTTTCCAGTTAATATTCTCCAATTACTTTTCTCCAATTTTCGTATCCATGTACTCCGCAAATTAAATGCGATCTTACCAATCCCATTTTTTGGAAAAGTTACACAAATGATTGACATCAGCAGATTGATTAAACTCACACCATAATTTATGTTTTACTCAGGCTAGTCTTCAACCCGGGTTTCTCGAAACACACTCAAAAAGTCCAGGGCACGCCACTCTATACCGCTGGCATAGCGCTGGAAACCTCCAAAGTTCTAGGGTAGGCACGCGCCCACCAGCCCCTCTGTATCCGTCTATATCGGACATTTCTACCATTCTCTGGGTAATTGTGAACTACAGGAAGTGACACAATACAGGAAGTGACGCAATACAGGCGTTCGACGGAATGATTAAGATATATCAGCCTAAACCCACGATGTTCCTTCTGTAATGTCTTGTTGCGTTTGATTTCTTGGACTTGTGCAGGGCTTACGGAAACGGCATGCGAATGCGGTATGAAACAAAATATGAATATAATGCCAAGTGGAAGTTAATAATTGTGGTCCTTTACGTACACCGTGATTTCACAAGGATGCAGCAGATCAAATTGTTCGAAGGAGCAAATAATTCGTTCGATCAAATATTAATGGTGAGTCCAAATTCTTCCAGCAATTCAGTGTAAAACATATTGATCACATCAGTCGTGGTTTAAAGATTGTTCGACGAATGCAGTGGCGGATTGTACATGGTACTTGAGAGGTTGGAATAAATGGTCGCTTGCTACAACCAGTTGCGAAGAAGGAGGCATTCCATGGTGGCTGCGTCTACTGGCTAATCATTTCAGCCATTTTGATCATCACACATTTGGAATTTTTATCGCGCTATGCCTGCGCTAATTGGCGTGCCCCCTAGACCTTGTGAATGTGCCCCCGTTGCCTGTCCCCCTAGATGTTCTGACACATTACTAACGTCGCCGCGAAAAAATGTCCAACAACCCTCACCTCTGACATCCGATGCCAAGATCCTAGAGAGCGACGACGGAATGGTGATGAAGCTCCGGCTCAGCCCACCCAGTATGAATTTGATATGTTTGACAGAATCACACATTTAGTGTTGCGTCTACGGCTCTCCCCTGTTACACCCGAAAACGACAAAATGCAACAGATGTCATCTAAACAGTGATAGCTAATAATTTAGCGTTTTGCTTTTTTGTTTTGAGTAATGTCATTTAGGTTCGTGCCGTGTATGTTGCAGGCTTGGCAGGACCACCGATACACCTGAGGGCATATGACTGGCGGATGTACATTAGAGTGAAATGGGGTTTAAACCCTACTGCCATTATTAATATCGCTCCTACTGCATTCCGACTGGTTCGTCCCGGCCTAACCGGCGCCAACAACACCGTCTCTATAATGGTGGACGGGAACCCACGTCGCTATCTGCGTCACTACAACTCTTTGCTGTACCTGGAGCGAAACCAACGCCCAATTCACAGCCCAAGCACGATGTACGCTGACGCAACCTTCGTCGAGCACCGGAACACATTCTTCTGCACTGCCTTCGAGTCCGTCAATAACCCGGGATACTACATTGTCTTTAACGGCAACAAAGACGTGTTAATCAGCCCGTATCAATACGGCTACACCTACAAAACAAAGGCGTGTTTCGTCATCGGTAAGCACGACATATCGTCCAACAAAGAATTGAGTAAAACACATAGAAGTGGCCACCTCTCTGAAATAACCAACCACTAAAACGGCCACCTCTCTGAAATAACCAACCACTAAAAATGGCCACTCTATCGAAGTGTGTTTCAATATTTCATTTTCAATTCATACAGTAAACCGGTTACACTTAAACAAAGTAATGCGGCCAGTTAGGACAGTGGTCTAATACAACCATAACACTGCATCAACACAGGCGACGTTCATCTAAGAAGAAATATAGTTATTAGAGTTTCCGCCTCTAATTAATTCCTATAAAATGCCAACGAATTAATATTTTAACAGCAAGATATACTGTTTATATTGACAGTAACATTGAACATATATTTTTTGTTTTCAAATACATGCAATTTGCCATTGCACATCTGTATAATATCGAACGAGATTCTCAAATCAGACCACCCTTATAATCAGGCTGTTATGTTAATCACTTCGGTGGTCAATTTTAAAAGAGTTCCACCGTCTATCGTACGTCATGCACTTATTCTGCTCATGCCCCGTCACAATGCTCATGTAATTTTTATAGTTGTCCTTCCACATATATGGGAAGTAATCTAAATATAATAAATAAATGACATAACAACAGGAAACATACCAAATAAATAAGGAAGAGAAATAACTGTGGATTCGTCATTGGCAATAATAATGTTACAGTCATCTTCCGTCCATAGAAACACAAAGGCCAATGGTTTGTTTTCAGTACTAATGATGCACACTGTAGAAATAGGCATATATTTTATTATTCCGCTACTCAGACAGATAACAGGTACTTATTTATTAGAATCTTCCACTTTGGGACCGCATTCTGAGTTATCGACTGGCGTGAAAATTTTGATTCTTGTCGCCCATGGTTAGTTTGCATTATCACTTTGAGGTGCATAACACTTCAAAGTTGCGTTTTGTTTTTCTTTAACCTTTAACGGAGCTGTTCACCGAAAAGAAATTGTAATAGCGTCTTTATTACGAAGATACTGACATTCTATTTTCACAACGACTGGTTTCTAAACGCGGACATAAATATTACGTTGATGCATTAAAAATATATAACGTATTTATTGCGTACCTTTTGTAGAGTCACTGTGCGTTGTCCCACCCTGCTGACAGTGACATGGCCGGCCGTCTTGTCGACGTCACCAAGGTCCACACTATAAACACCGCCGACTGCACACAGCCGAAATGTTGCCAGGAACTGCGTATCCAAGTTGCATAATTTTTTTATTTTCTAACCTTGAGCCATTAAGACCAAACACCTGTCAAAATATGGGAAAACATAAAAAATGATCTGTACTAAACTGTGGCTGACAATTTGACAATAAGTTTAACTGATTGTAAACGAAATATGCCTTGTATAATGTTTGAGAAATCAAAAAGGTGAACAACATGTTTGTTTATCTATGGGCATCTGCGTATATGCCTATGTTGTCATCAAACCCCTGTTGACACATTAGTTGTAGATTTACCGACAGAATTAATACTATGTTTCAATGTTGACGTTTCCTAAATAATAAATGTATGAATATCAATTGTAACAATTAACTCATAATGTTTTGAAGGTTGCTGCTTCTGGCGACTATGCTACCACGTCACTTGTGACGTCAGCATTACGTGGAATGTATTAATAACGTCATTAAAAGAATTAACACTAACTGCAGCGTAACTATTTTTGTTTCCTTACTCGATAGTAACATGTGCATTGTGACTGTTCCTGTTTCAATTAATATAGTATTTTTACTCAAACTTACCTATGTTACGTCTGTCCTGTGAAGCGAACACCAGTAGTTATCTTTGTCACTTTGATGACAATTTTAATTTAATTTATGTCAAACTTACCATATTCGTGATTTAAGGCGTATTCGAAAGTATTTGTCTAAGGTCCCGCAGTTCTGGAATAACATTAGTCGCCTTGCTAGGTACTCATTCTATCATATATAATCATACAGTCTATACAAACACAAACAAAATATCCTAAGATATATTTTTAGACTTTGTTACTTTCCGTTATTCACTTGTTACAGTATTATCGCCCATGACGTCATGCCCGTTATTTTAACAAGATTTAACAAGATTGCCACCCAGAGAATTAACTCTAGGTGGCATGTTGACAAGGTAGCCCTTTGGCTTATTTTAAACACTTCTATTTGATCTCCTCTCAATCTCCTGGTCTCTAGTGTTGTTAAACCACATTCTTTTAGGCGAATTTCATAACTAAGATCCCTCAGTTTTGGTATGATTTTAGTCGCTCTCCTCTGTACTCTTTCTAGCATATCTAGGTCCTTCTTGCGATATGGCCCCCACGCTTGTATACAATATTCTAAATGAATAGAACTCAAGTTGTGCCCTGTATGCCCGTCTGTAAATGTTGTTTAAAAGATAACAAAAGCTAATGTACGATGTGTTTTACCAGTTTATTACTGCCAAAATATTTTACCAATTTAAAATGTGGCATTTTTATGGATCGAAAATAAAATTTCAGGACCACAACAGAAACAGGTGCTTGCACTTTACTTAAATAATTTAGTAAAGTAGCATTAAAAACCGCACATAAATATATAATTCAGTCGGCATGCGTTAGCAGTGACAACTGGGTCACCGATGCGGTAGACTATCACTGTATTCGGCTGATCGTGCATGGCCACATCGATCGAACACCACCCGTGTCGCTTCACCCGACTAATATACTGCTATACAGATTGTTGACAACGGACGCGGGAGAGAGAGTGGGGGAGAGAGAAAGAGAGAGAGAGAGAGGGGGGGGGAGAGAGAGAGAGAGAGGGGGGGGAGGGAGAGAGAGAGAGAGAGAGAGAGAGAGAGAGAGAGAGAGAGAGAGAGAGAGAGAGAGAGAGAGAGAGAGAGAGAGAGAGAGAGAGAGAGAGAGAGAGAGAGAGAGAGAGAGAGAGAGAGAGAGAGAGAGAGAGAGAGAGAGAGAGAGAGAGAGAGAGAGAGATTCTCTGTTTAGCTCGATCAAAACGTAACATTTCTTATACATTTAGCCAGTTATTTTTCACTACTCGTCATATGCCTGAGAATGTAAGACAGCTGTTCTCCCGTTGACTGTTAACGCCGATCGATTGTGTCACATCAGCGTCACCTAGCGGGAATTGGTGTCCTTGTACGTTTTCTGTTTTTTGTTGGGATATTGCAATAACACAATAAACCAGACACTCCACGTCCACGTCTTATAAAAAAAATATTTTGGAAGAAATAGACCATATCGTGATTTAACATGGACCTGCTTCACGAAAACTTACACTTTCTTGTATTCGTCGTAACTACAACTTAAACCAATCCCCTATAAAATCCACTCCACTTGAGAGAGCAACAGCGGATACGCCTGGCCCTGCGTGACAACATTGATCACACACGTCACGCGTCGCTTCACACGACCCATCAATAATAATAATAGATAGCTCTTATATAGCGCAAACTATTTTAGGCAAAAACTCTCTCTCACACACACACACACACACACACACACACACACACACACACACACCCACACACAACACACACACACACTCTCTCTCACACACACACTCACACAACACACACACACACTCTCTCTCACACACACACACTCACACAATCACACACACACACACAATCACACACACATATATAACACAGACTATAAAAGTACACACAGACAAAACGTACCACTAGGCTGGTGGGAACGCCTGTCGGAACAGATGTCTTTAAACTAGATTTAAACTTACAGCAGGGAGAGTTCAAAGGAAACGACAAACGCTTGAGTTATCTAAGCGCCAGCACGTCTTCAGGACCAGATCGTCAGTCGAAAATGACAGTTCACCTTCAGCCAGTCGAAATGTCATATTTATAAAAGAAAAAGGTGTTCATATATCGTAACGTTGGCTCTAAGCTACATGGAGTATTGATGATTCACTGATGCGTGTCTGCACGATTACTCGACCGTTCTCAATTATTATCCAATCAGCTGTCGTCGGGGTTAGACGTAGTGGATGTCGGTCTGACGTATTCAGGTTTACGTGATTATGACGTCACGCCGGCATTGAATATAGTGAAGTCGGTGTCGGTCGGTGTAGCGTATACACTACAGTCGAGTTGAGTCTGGTTTGGTCGGGCGAAAAGTGCCAATGTAACTCGGCCTCTTCTAGTGTCCTCTGCGTATTCTCCCCGCTACTTTACTGTTGTCTCAGGATGTTCTAACTTTCGCTTTCTAATCATATTTGTTTAATCTGCCCTAGTGGAGTGATTTGTAGATCGAGAGTTTTGTAAATGTTACCGTGAGTGCATCGTGGCACGGAGACCTTGGACGTAAATGGAAATGCCTGCCGTTACATCTTGCTCATCCCTGCAGCCGGCATCTGTTTCTAGCAGAGTGCCAAGTAACAAACGCCGGCGACATTACTGTAGCTGGTAGTATATAGTGGGCATCGTAAACTCTTAGATCTACTAGAGGCAATTTTAACTAGCCAATACTAATAGGTGTCTTCTCACCGTACAACGACGAGTAACTCGGTTAGTGGTCTATACACACACCCACGCAATCACTTTCACACACACACGCACGCACGCACGCACGCAACGCTATGTAGACATGCGGGACGTGAACAGAAAGGGTAATCAGAGCTACATGCCAGTGAACGGTGTGAGGAGAGCCACACTAACGTCGAGGCAGGGGTTGAGGTATTCGTTAAGCAAGAAGTAAATATTTATTGACTGAGCTCACTACTCAAGGAACATCGCTAGGAGGCTACGACAACATCTAACAATACCGGTGTACAGCTGGAAACGGACTTTTGTAACAAAACAATAAGACTGACGTCAATTGCCGCACCTTGGGCTGCGACATGTACGTACGCATGTATGCACACACACACACACACACACACACACACACACACACACACACACACACACACACACACACACACACACACACACACACACACACACACACACACACACAGGTAGGCTGGTGGTACGAAGAGTTTATATACCCTCCTACTTCTTTGAAAATGTCAAGTAATTTTTTTGAACGATAACCAACACTATCCCCTCGTCGGCGAAAATATCCAACCTGACCTGTCTCAATGTTTGTTGGAAAGTTGTTCCTCGCCGAAATATATATACCACGGTACGGACTTACGCACGCACACACATATAAATTATTATTGTTTCCTAAGTTTGGTCATATCATAATTTGTCTTTTCGCGTTTGTGGTTCCAAGAATTTCCTCATTACTTTTTTTTCCTTTAAACTCGCCCCGTTTCCATTGTTCCTTCTACGTCGTATTTTCTCAGTTTTGTTACTGACCACAATCCACGATTCACACCCGTATAACAGACTCGGTTCTTCGCAGTATTACGGAGCATTACATTGTGTCAATTCACATGATACACTTTTGTTTGTTAAAATGTTTTTCTGTGAAGCTGCTTTGCCTGAGCAACAGTTGAAGAAAGTTCAAAACGAAGCACAAAAAACTAAATAATGTTACCAACTTTGTGTTTTATTTCAAACAACATGGCAGTGGAGTTTTCCACACAAAGAATTAAATGTGCGTCTTTTAAGGAAACTATTCCACTGGTTATAATACAAAGGTTGCTAAGTATATAGTATATATTACACATCGGTGGAATATCTGCTTTGTACAGTTCAGATTTCATAACTCACATTGGACTGAAGTATCCAGTACGTAGCGGTTTGCCTACGTCAGAATCAAGCTTTTCTTGGTCAAGCTTCACTTTTGACACCAATGTTGATAACGGTAAGATCCGTGAATTGCATTACTACTGCTGCATGACATCGCATAAATTGAACATTCCCGCATAATTTGTCACTTTCAAAACTTTGCCTTCTGTCATTGTCATAAAGAAACACTTATGGCCAGAATTCAACAAAATATACGACTGAATGCACGAACCAACCACGTGTTTTCTGATGGCTTTGCTAGGCAACAGGTCACACAATAAATAAGTCAATTAATATTAATAATAAGATAACTTCTATTGTGTCTAAATCCTTGGAAACCAAGCTCAGAAGCACATCAAGACAAAAGGGTTGGTCAATTTCAAAATCCATAAGCAGTATTCCAGTTGTCAACATATGGGTCAAGGCGCTAGGGAGCTATTATGAACACACTATTTAATTACGTTGTGATGCCATCATTGCATTCAAAATTTAATTGTTCTAAAACATATCAAAAACGACTGCATCGACAGAGACTATAGTCTCCAACAATGAGTTTGAATTGGCTAAATTAAATCTTTAGGAATGTGACATAATTGTGAAATGGTACTTTTGCAACCAACATCTTGCTGTAGTCTTACCTGGCAGTGACATAGTAGCACACGTATGCGTACACGGTTGTGCGCAACACCGCCACTGTCTGGTACAATTACAGATGCATGCAATTTGCAAAGGTGCAATATGATACATTATTATAACGGTGCACCCATCAGCGCTTCAACTCTGCCGTGCACTGGTCAAGCAGCCGAGCTAACTCTGTGTAGAGAGCGTGCTCCTTGCCGTGTGTCACGTGGAGAATACTCTCTGCCTAGAAACACACAGGACACAAATATAAGACCATTGACAGGGGCTTAGCCAGAGACCTGTCTGCCCATCTTCAAGACTGTCAGGTGACTGGCCAAGACGGGTAATTACAACTGATAAGACTAGTGGAATTTAGAGTGGTCCAGCTGGCCACTAGATTAAATAATAGTTCCAAGTCTAGGGGCCCACACTGACACATCTTGTAGTGGTACAAATTGAATGGATCAGGGTTAATTAAATAAATGGCTTAAATGACACTTGTTTGTCATTGAAACAACTAAACTGGCCAATACTGGCTGTGACTGATGTGAGTGGCCTCCAGGCAAGCCGCTCGCATGCTAAAAGGCACAATTTTTATTAATTCAAGACTAACAAAAAAAATTATATTTGACGAAGGGCCTGAAGATCAATCATTGCTCTTTTATATCCAGTTGAACGTTTTATTCAAAACAATGGCAACAGTACATACAAGACAAAAACAAGTTTCACTATACCACAAATAAGAGTATATATAAACCATGTTTGACGGGAGAAATACATGGGTATGAAGTCATCGACTTTTGTGTAAATTTACCACTGACATTCACATTAAGGCTATTACCACAAATGGCATGATTCAGTATGTTAATAATTCTACTGTATTTACATTTGCACAACCATATATTTCTCAAATAGAAGGTTTATGTTTAAATGCAGTTGTATTACTAATATTTTATAAATGATCATAAACAAAGCATACAAATCTACTAGTATTTTTACTGACTGTCATAAATTTGTTGTTGTTTTATCTTTATTGTATTGTTAATGTATTGTTAATAATTAATTTAAAAACTGCAGTGTGTAGCATTTCTGCTATTTCTGGATGGTTAAGTCTACTTTCCTGAGGTTTAATTTGGGAAGGTCAAACCAGTAGATAGACATATTGTTGACCAACCGCCTTGGTTACGTAATTACGGCAGCTCGGTTGCAGATGCGCTCAGTGGGGCGTGGTATTCTGTTGCTAGCGTTTCTAGGCCAGTAGGTGGTTTCACTGTAATCGTAGAGGGTGTTCCACAATGCCTAGTTTAAATTGTATATTGCATTAGCCAATAGAAATGATGGAAACCTGTCATATGATGTGTAATTAGGTCCGCTTATATAAACATCTGTTGTACGCATTTCGCCATCTGGGTGCTAGCGAAGGACTGGGACAGATCCAGGGTTGAACGAGACAGGTTGCCCTGCTGCCAAGAGAATGGCAAATCAAGTCATGAAGCGTGGTGGGAATCGTTAACGTGGGTTACGTTCCCAAGCTTGTGTGTGTGTGTGTGTGTGCGTGTGTGTGTGCGTGCGTGTGTGTGTAATATGCTGTGTCCAGAGTGACTGTTCGAGCTTCGAAGAAGCCATGCCGCCACGTCAGCAGTATATTGAGACAACGTTCCGGTCCGGTGCGACTCGTAGCGGCTGACGGTAAACGTATACTGCCAGGCGTCGTCATTCACGGCGTACGATGGCAATCGTCAATTACCCGGCATCATCACTCGTGCGGCCGAGATACACCGTTCTAATTGTGTTCTGAGCGCGGCGTGTTGACTTCAACAAACGTTCGTATATATTCGAGATGGGACTATCCCAGTGTAAATCGTCTATTTTCTGATTGAACGTATCTATTATTTGCTGTATTATTATTGGTAGTTATCTGTGTTTTGAAGTGAGATATTATTACCCTTGAAGTATTCACATATATAAATATATATATATATGTGTTGTAACAGATTACTGTAATGAGAGTCCGCGAGGACTAGCTTATACTGTGTATTTATATTATAGGAGTTATTCTTAGATAACACTTGGCGCCTAGCGTATGGTCGTGTAGCGGTATAATCCACCTTAGAAAGGAAGTGGAATTTAATAATCGAAAGATTCAGTGTTATTGTTTATTATGTTCTATTAAGATTTGGTTATGGGATTTCTTTATTCTGTTTATTTTGTTAATCGAGATATTTACCAAAAGGAATATATCTTGTAATAAAGTTTATTAAATTTTCCTCGTTCTTTGTTGCTTGTTCACGATAACCGTTCTTTCTCATATGCGTTGACCCTGATATATAAGAACCCTACTAGACTGAGCCATCTAGTGTACGGAGACCTCGCTAATCCGTGACACGGTGGTATAGAAGATACTTTCCAGACTCCGTCGCACTCACCTCAATCAGAAACGTTATTGCTTCTATTGTGCCCTGCAGAAGCATTTGTAGCTTGCCCACCTTCATCAGTTGTATGCCGACATTGGGGTGGTTTGTAGGGTAATAGAGTCTACAGCAGACAGGGCAGGGGGTAATTATATGGGTGTAGAACATGGTGTACCAGAAAAATCAACAAAACAAGTCAGCAACTACCAGGACTGAAATAAAACAATTATGTTTTGCTGACTTACTGATATAATAGTACAGTGCACTCCACCTAAGTCCATCCTCGCAAGCCAGGGCTGTTTGCCATGCAAAACTAGCTGATCCCCTACGCGAAGTGCGGAAGTTAGTTGAGTCAAACTAGTAAATGACTTTGCCAGCCGCGACTGCATCACCCGTGAGAACAGCGCAAATACCCGCCCCAATTTGAAGACGGATAAACGACTTCTGGGAATCCCAATATATAATGACCCGTTCGCCCATTAGCACGAGCAGCTGAGCGGTATTGTGTATTCGAATAATTGCATCTACTTCCTAAACATTGCATGTAACACGAGCCACGGTTGGTTGAAATTAGTTTTATTATGACCACCTGACCTGCCGACATCCACTGATCTACTGAGCGATTTCATAGGCTGAGCTTAAATTCAGAGTTTCACAAAGCGATCAGCCAGGGGGTACTGCTGGCTGGCACTGACGTAATCAGCAACAGCGACCCCTGGCGCGCGAGGATGCATAAGTGGAACTCGTATAAGTCGATTTTCGCTTAAGTCAAATCTTTTCCCCCCGTCCACTCATATTTCTTTCATTCGGTTAACTCGATTTTGTACTACTCCTAAACACAGAAAGTCCGTTGCCCACACGGATTTAAACGGTTTTTACAGTATTTGTATACTGATATTTTATAGATTTAGTTACAATTACACATTGGCTTTTCTCTATTTGTGCATAGTTTAGTGTGTGAATCGGGAAAGTGCAGACTTCGCGTAAAGTTAATCAATGACAATGTACAAAATGGCGGCATCAGGTGGATGGAAGCTTCACACTTTAACATTAAAATGAAAAATTGAACTCATTGAAGCAGTGGAGAATAGTGGAAAGAAGAGGAAGGTAATTGAAGAAGAATTTTGTATACCAGCAAACACGCTTTCTGACATTGACAAACACAAAGAGCGATACAAAAAACTATTCTTCAACAGTGAGATCGACTCAATTAAATAGAGGGCACGCTGTTCCGTGTACGATGATGTAGACGCCGCCCTACTCCATTGGCTTGCACATGTAAGAGCATCAAACAGTCCGATCAGTGGACCGATACTAGCATCTAAGGCTGAGGAACTAGCTAGTAATCTAGGGAAGCCAAACTGAAAGTGCAGTGATGGTTGGTTAGACCGTTTTAAGAAATGTCACAACATCAGTTTTAAAGGACTATGTGGTGAAAGACAATCTGTTGATGAAGACGCGACAAATTGCTGGACTGAGGACATCCTCAAAACTCTTTTGAAGAAGTACGATCCTAAAGATGTGTTCAATGCTGATGAGACAGGGATTTTCTGGAGGCTTCTACCTGACAAAACTCTTGCTTTTAAGCATGAAAAATGTCATGGTGGTAAGAAATCAAAAGAAAGGATCACTGTCATGGTGCTAATGGTGACATGGATGGGACAGAGAAATGGCTACTTCTCATCATCAGTAAATTCCAACATCCCAGATACTTCAAAGGTATCAGGACCTGTAGACTACATTGCCAATCCCAAGTCATGGATGACACCACAACTCTTCACCAATTGGCTACGGTCTTTTGACCTGGCAATGCATCGACAGCATCACAAAGTGTTGATGGTCACTGACAATTGTCCTGCCCATCCAAAAGTATGGAATCTCAAAGACCATCCAAAAGTATTGAATCTCAAAGCCCATCCAAAAGTATGGAATCTCAAAGCCCATCCTAAAGTATGGAATCTCAAAGCAACAGAACTGCTTTTCTTGGCTTCTAATGCCACATCAAAACTTAAGCCCTGCGACCAGTGAATAACACAAAACCTGAAAGTTTACCACAGGTCAGCGATGCTGTCAAAGCTGATCCAGCACATTCATGCAGGATCCAGTTCCTCTAATTTTTCTGTCACACTCTTGGACTCGGTCTCAATGTTGAAATCGGTCTGGAATAAAGTCGTTCCTACCACCATCGCCAATAGTTTTCGGACGGCTGGATTCAACACCGAGACAACACCATCTGACAACCCCTTGCCGGCAGTCGACGAAGACACTATCAACAACGATGATGCCAACGAGTGCATGCAACTGCTGCTTGAGCGACTCTATCGGTAAATGAACATTTCTGTGCCTAATGTCATTGACATGGACAGTAACCTTAGCACCGCTGCCATTCACACAGATGCAGATATCAGAAGTTTGCCTCTAAATGACTCAGGCAACAAAGAAAATTGTGGTGATGAACCCAACAGAGTGACACAGTCTGAGGTCATGATGACTCAGACAATGAAGACAATTGTGGTGATGAACCCGACATAGTGACACAGTCTGAGGTCACGTCGTGTCTCGACAAGTTAAATCTCTACATAATGCAAGCGGAGTGTAATGAAACTGTCTCCACGCCATTCCGCGATTTCAAAGAAGCTATGGAATGCCACGTGATCTTTGCAAAGAAACAAACTAAAACAACCTCTTTTTTGCAAAGCCTAATTAGTATTTGCAGTTGTAGCAAGATAATCCAGGCGACTGAATATTGTAGAAGACAATGTTGCATCTTCATAAGTTGATCCCTACTCAATTCAAGTGTTTATTTTGGTTTGAATGTTATGGTATGTTGCATACGTCGCTGTTTTTGTTTATTGTGCTTTAAAATATATTGCTGTCAAAAAAATGTGTATCTGTAGCTTTAATAATGCAACCATTGTGATCTAAGGCACTCAACAACCACAGACCTCGATAAGTCGAACTTCTGATAAGTCGAAGTATTTCCACGGGTCCCTGGTGGTTTGACTTATCTGGAGTGCACTGTATTTTATTTTAGCTGTATATATGCAACAAGAAGATGAAGACATTGTAATTCCAATGAGTGATTAAATACATGTGCAATCAAGTGGTTATGCAGGTTATGATGTCCTTATTTATAATTATTATTATAATTATTATTACTATAAACAGTTAAGCAGGTTATGTTTACCGGTATGGTTCTAGCGTGCGAGTGCCGTAGTCGAGCGCCTTGTTCCAGAGACACAATTGGATGGCTGCGTCGAAGGCACAGTCCGTCACTTGTACAACGTAGATGTTGTGTGGATGAAGTTGTTGTTTCTGTCTCCGTAGGCAGTTCTCACAGATGTCCAGCATGGCCTCATAGTCTATCACAATACATACAACAGGCCAAGTTACACGCAGGTCACATCTGCAGATTCACACAGAAATTTACTTGTAATTGAGCAAGCCTATTTATGTTTGTTAAAGTTTCCCCGCAAGACACTTTGCATCTCATATGCCAAAGTTTCAGGGGCTCATCAAATATCCCTGGGGAGAAAAGTAACATTGATATTGTTTCTAAATTCTCCACGGGTCATGGGTTTGTACACAGTATTAAATGAATGTGGACTCACACCATTATGTGTGTTTTGTATATTGTTCAAACTTACATAAACCATCCACAACTGATGAGTGGACAGTGTATACGTAGCTAGAATCAATCACAGGAGAAAGGCCCTCAAAAAAGCCATGCATATCAAACACGCGATTAAATAACTACAAATAGCTTCTGTTGAGTACTCTAAAATATGCTGCCAATTGGTGGATCAGAGGCCAATGGTCCAAGAAAGTAAGTGACCACAGAAAGAGGTGAGTAAACCTCAGTGTCTTGGAGGAGATTTACTTATAATGACCCAACATTGGCAGATTAATATGATACATATTTGATTCAGCTGTGAAAATGGGCGTGGACAAGACAAGAGGATGTTAGGAGAGAAAGCGTCAAGACAGATCTTGAAAGGGTAGGGGTGAACAACCAAGATTGGGAGAGAACAGCAGAGGATCAGGACAGGTGGACAGAACACATACAGAGGGCAGACCTGGCCACGTGACGTGGGCCCCACCTGTAAATGATCAACAGGGAAGATGACATAGCTGGGAATAACTTGTAATTCTCACCCTTGTCTAACTTCAGTCGTTTCACTTTCTGTAGCGTCATCTGTGACTGTGCCACTAGTTCATTGTTCTCTCTTGTGCAATCTGCCCCAGACTCTCTCTTGCAGTCGCTGCATGGTGCAAAGCTTCCATCTGGTACACAGGAATACATCAAAACACACACAATCAGGTGACCTACAGAAGAAACCTACGATTATGTAAGTAGACATCGCAGACATATGCAAGCTTGGACAATAGTCGGACTAAAGGGAGGCTGACAGTATGTTCCTCTAGCTCGACATTGGCCAGTGTAGTAATTTGTAACTGGAAGTTTGCTGTGTTGAATGTAGGAAAATTGGAAATCGTTGAACATGAAATGGAACTGAGGTTAACTCAGCCTGCCTCAGTAATATCACCAATAAAGCTTCTTTTGAAACTGGATGTTTTGTTTACAATTTGTACCTGTCGTAGATGGAACCTTTCTAACTGTAAACATTGTTACGGTCTTACTAAACGTAATACAGCTGAACCTTTCTAACTGTAATTTTTTACGGTCTTACTAAACGTAATACAGCTGAACCTTTCTAACTGTAAACATTGTTACGGTCTTACTAAACGTAATACAGCTGAACCTTTCTAACTGTAAACATTGTTACGGTCTTACTAAACGTAATACAGCTGAACCTTTCTAACTGTAAACATTGTTACGTCTTACTAAACGTAATACAGCTGAACCTTTCTAACTGTAAACATTGTTACGGTCTTACTAAACGTAATACAGCTGAACCTTTCTAACTGTAAACATTGTTACGGTCTTACTAAACGTAATACAGCTGGTAGTATACCTTACCTTATAATTAATATTGCGCATGGTGTACCTTCAACATGGTTGCTTATGGTTGTATTCTGATTTATACAATTCCAGAATAAAGTCTATCTATATCTATAAAATATGTGTTGTAGTCTTGCTAACACAATATTAATGACTAAAACAAGAAGGAACTGGCAGCCTCCTTTTAAAAGATCTACACCAAATATGATACTAAACTTAGCAACACATTTAGGAATAATAACCGTCTTCAGTTTCTGAACTATGGCCTCAACTCCATTGATATATATGCCATCGAAACATTAGGCTATTGTCCTGCTGGTCTACGTATTATTGAATTTCAGTAACGTACCCTTAAATGGAAACCCCGGACATTTGCTATCATCCTGTGCTATATAACCTTGCTGATAGTGGTGATCACTAAGTCACTTACATAGTTTTGAGATTGTAAATGAAGTTAAAAGCAATCCAGATCTCAAAAAGAATCCAATCAGGACATGATATGAAGCTTAACAAAGTTATAAGTGAGAGTGGCTTGTCCTGCAAATTAAAACAAATCATCCTTTAATTATTACAAGAGCTAAAACCGACTCTATATTAATTTATATTCTACATGGCCATTACTCTAATAACAAGTATTATGCGTTGGTGTCACTAAACTAAACTTTAACACCACAACGAGGTTATGTAGATAACAACCATGTGCCTTTACCTGGTACTTAAAACATACAAACTGAAAGGTGTTCAGTTATAGAACACTCACCTTCTCTCTGCAGTATAGCAGAGTGACAATTTTCAGTTGGACATTTTATGGCGAGCATCATTCCCTCCTGAAAAGACAATTTTAAAGGTCAAAAAAGTCGACTGAAAAGAAAAATATCTACAAGTTATTTATCTTTGAATATGGCTAGGTAAACAGTGTAGCTGAAATAGCCAAGTAAGCAATGTATTCACAGTAACAAGGCACTAACAGGAGCGCAGTGGTGCAGTGGCTGCAGTATCGGACTCTCAATTCAGAGAACCTGGGTTCGAATCCTGCGATGCGATGTTGAATCTTGGTTCGTTCACTCTACATTACTTTAGTTCACCCAGCTGTATGAATGAGTACCTCGCTATAGACAATGGTGGATATTTGTGTACGAATGTCTTTGCGCATTAATTGCAGCATGGTTTAATGCTTCCCAGAGAAGTCGAGATGGTGTTCGATTAAACAGGTCTGCCAGGGAGTAAAGTGTAAAGCGCTTTGAGCAGTCCAAAGGGCTGGAGACTGCGCTATATATGAACTTACCTTTAACATTAAGTGACAATCTAATTAAATTATAATGTTATTGTAGATGCAAAAATAATATATACCATAGCCGATATTATATTAGTCGAACGAGACAAATCTAAGGTGTTTTAAAAGTTGCCATATGCAGTGGTCTACATATTGGCTGAATATGAAATGTTGGTGGTGAACAGGACCTTCAAATTGGTAATTGTTTGGTTCCACTCAAAGGCTGGTGACCTACATGTTAACATGAAATCTAAACAAAATTTGCACTGTCAGTTTTTTAAGTAAAAATTTCAACTTTGGCTAAAAATATGGCAATTATCCGAGCCAGAACTTTTTCAGAGAGAGTTGTCAGCCGGACAAAATGTCTGTGGCTTCTGACATCTGGTGTGAAACGAGATTTGGACCCGAGTGATATTTGGACCTCCTTTTGTATGTCTACTACTCACCATATTTGGTCCTTATATAAACCAGATGTATTACTATTAATCTTTGCAGGTTTAAGCTTATATATCCACGTAATCTCAAACACCGTGGCCATATGGACTATCAAAACATGTTTCTACATGAAAGCAAATAAGCAAATGCATACACATGCATGCACGCACACATGTGCGCACACACACACACACACAACACACAAGCACACACACACACACACAACACACAAGCACACACACAAGCACACACACACAAGCACACACACCCACATACACACACTACCTGGTGATCATCTCGACAGACTGGACAATCACATGTGAAGTAGTACTGCTTGACCAGTTGTTCCCGTCGCTCGGACCGAGGCAGTAGCTGGTCTATATAGCTGATGTGGAACTAAAACAAGATACAGCCAAACCTTTGTCAGGCTAACACGAAAAATTACACATATTTTCAGGGCATCTCACATTTTGTGTTATTGTAAAGAAAACCATGTTCTATTAAAACACTTTGCAACATAGCAGATTATAAAACTACTTTAATTTCGATGTGATACGTCAATTATGCCGACTTTTAACACATAAAAAGCAGTTGGCTTGTAGCCACATCATGCATAAAAATGCCAATCTCAAAAACAGTGTCTAGATTCAATGGTAAAATTACAACTAGTAAAATGCTTCACAGTGTTACCAGACCAAAACAACATTTATTTTCAGGGGGTACCACTTGATTCTCAGCTTATCCACAACAACATCTTACTGACAGATTGTGCTGATGCAGAGAAAACCACATTCCATTAAAACACTTCACAACATAAAAGAATATGCTAATACAACATGTACATTAGCTATTAAGGGGACAAGTGCTGCGGCAAACTTTTTTCTTTACTTTTAATGATAGAGAACTGAAACTTGGTTGAAATGATCATTGTGGGTTAAGATGGATATAACAGGTTGAATTTTTTTTGGGATAGGTGGTTGCCATAGAAATGGCAGCCATTTTTTAGTGATCCATTCTAAACCAATTTTCATGCAAATCCCCAGAAACAATACATTGTGCTACAACATTCCAAACAGGCTGCATGTATAATAAATACAAATATCTACAAAATGTCAGGATTTTTTATTCTTTAAAATTTTTTTTATATAAAAAATAATTTTTGGGAAAACTAGACATAATTTCCGATTATTTTGATAGGATGCATTGAATGTGCAGGGAGGTAAAATGGAAACATGGACAGATATACAGAATCCCTCCTGACATTTTGTAAGGCATGTCTTGAAGTATTTGTACTCCAAATTTGGAGTTGATATGTCTTACAGTTTTCTCTCGAGATCTGCGTGAAATTTATGTATTGAATAAAAACATAATTCTGAGAAAACAGCAAAACAAACTTTTGTGTTTATCTTTTCAATTTTTTTACTATTCAGGTGGTTTTTTACTGTTCAGATGTGTATATGTACACCTGTTCTGACTATTCATATGTGGGAAATGCATCTTTTGGACTAAACATTCAACAATATGATGGTGTAGCAAACTCTTCTGTAAGAGTGGTTGGCTCTGAAAAGAGCCGTTTGTTTTGTTGACTCTGAAGAGAGCCGTTTGTTTTCTTCATGAGTCCCTAGAAGTAGAATTCTCCGGAGGCATAGGAAGGCCGACCCTCAGCCTGGGTAAGCAGGTCTTGCTGGCGAATCCGTTGAAGACGTCGACGTTCACGGTTCTTCTTCTCTTGCGCATCAGCCTTTCTTCCTTTCGCAGCAAGCCTTTCTCGGTCCTTCGAGTGTCAATTTCACTTGGGCTTCACCAGGCTGAAACCCAAGGGCAGCTGTTGTTTCTGCCACTGTCTTCTCTGCCCCTGGTTGAATTCACTGACAGCGATGGCAGCGCCAGCCTCAACACGCAGTTTCCTAAGGAAGTCCGTCTTCAAACACTTCCGCCACACGACCGAATGCAGACTTTCATTTGTGTTCTGCGTCTTTACCCTGAGGCATCGACGGAGGAGGTTCTCATCACCAAGCCGCACGTAAACAGGCTTCATGAAGCGACCTACTTCACGTGACAGGGGTGTGCCAATGTTGTCCTTGTGTGGCCCTTGTCGTTCACCTTTTGCAACAGGGCGCCGATAGAAACGCCAGCTTGAAACCCCAGCTGGGCAGCGATCGTGATGTGGGTCATCATCAGTCGACAGTGCATGGAGGAAGGTGCAGACCTGCCTACCATTCCGGATTGTCCAGAATCATTCCAGAAAGTCACCTCAAATTATGGTATTACGGCGAGGGATGAAAATATTACGGACAATCACTTCTGTGCTCCTCAAATTTAGCTTCCACTATATTCAACAGGTGGCAGCATATGTATGCAGCATGTTGTGACATGGTTTTTAATTTGCTGAGTCTGGTTGTAATCTAACCAATAGGAAACAGCGTTATGATAAATTCGCATTTCCGCGATCAAATAAAACGAAGTCACGCGGCATGAAATGATGGCTGACAGCGAAACGAAGCCACCGCCAACCCAAAAGAAACGTGTAATGCAAAAATTTAGTGAGTGTTGTACTTGTAGTGTTAGGCCAACTGACTGTACTAAGACTAAGTTAGTGTATTTATTGACTTTAGTCTATCATTTATAACCTATAACTAGAGTTGAGTAGACTAGTCACTACAGTCTAGGCGATGTCGATGACTAGCGTAACGTAATGGTTTTGCCATCCCTACCCCCCCGTGACAATATCTGAACAATTACTGACAGGAAGCCTATATTCATGAAAATCAGTGTAAATGGGAAGATGGATTACTGACAGGAAGTTTTTGGGGTAGGCAGGTCTGAAGGTGGCAAACACTGCATTCCTCATACCGTCCAGATCATCTCGGTGGCTTCGTATGGCATTGCCATAGTACTTGGTCAGTTTCGTAATTGTAGCAGCTGTCACAGGTTGAAGGGGCTACCCCTTCCACCTGTGACAACACCTTCTTGTCGACCCTCGGCTGCGACTTTTCTCAAGGCAGTGCCAAGCCTCTTTGACACGTGGTTGACGCACTCTTCTTTGGTAACCTGACAGTCGTCTCCGTAGATATTCAGGGACACCAGGTGGCTGTATGTCTTCGCGTCGCCGTCTGACAGCACGGTGACGTAACGGAAGCCATGTCTCTGTTCAGAGCAGCGCCACAGGATCTCTGCAACAGCAGCATGCATACCACCTGCAGTACCATCAAAGTTTTTGTTGCACTCATGGGCTGCCTTCCACGTTCGGTACACATCAGTGTTTTTGTCCAGGTGGTCCCCCACAGTGGTGCAGCCATGGCAGTATAAGCTCAGTACTGCATAGTCAATCACAAGGCCAGTGATCAAGTCGATGACACTGCCAATGCCGTAGTAGGACTGGTGTCCTCGAATTATCCAGGTTGCATTGTACGATACATTGATGTCTCTCACGTTCTCTGGAGGGACACCAGACAGGTCGGCATATGCTTCTCTCACGTAAACAGCACTGGCATCGAGACAAGTGGTCACTGTGTCCATCACTGCTGTGGCTATCTCTTTCTGGTGTCTCACATACGTCTTCTGATGGATGCAGGGTGAATCCATCCACCAACAAATCCGACATAGCCCCGAAAACCCAACACCACAGTCCATAGTTCCTGCCACCAATCTCCTCGTTGTGGCAAATGGTGACTGACTGCCACAATCACCAATCCTGTCTGAAGACAGTGTCTCACTGCAGACATGTCCACAAATGGTACACTTGGTGCAGAATGCTACGACTGGGCCCTTCCTTTTGTCGATGACAACAACTGTCAAAGCGCCCTGGCAAACCGGGCATGGAAGGTTCTCAACGAGTTTCTTCAATGAAGCCACTTGCACAAAGAGACAACTGTTGTCTGTCACGGGACGTTGAGGTTCGTCGACATCGGGCTCATCTGTCTGTGACGAGGACGTGATCGACGGTTCGCGAACAGAATGCTGATTGTCAGCTCCAGCACAAACGTCCATTTCGCCAGGTTCCACGACGTCACCTTCCACAGTGACCACGCTGCCACTCGGGGCCGGGCCGCTGCCGCTAGCCACGGCGCTATCACCGGCAATGTTGGTCGGTTTACTCCGTAGTTCTCGCGCAGATTTCATCTGCGCTAACCGAGCCCGCTTCTTCCTAGTTGTTTCCTAGTTGTTTCCAGCACTCGGCAATGTTCTATTAACTGACTAGTTTGTATATATTGTGGTTACAATGTTATGATCTTATGAGGTCTCATTCAACTAGCCAGCCTTTTTCAGAACATTATCGCCAAGCCGACCTTTCTATGCTGGCACTGAGGGTGGTCACTGCCAGGGTGCTTGCCATCCTCAGTGGTTCTTTTACGTCCTAAATTGAGATGGGACCGACATTAACGTGATCTCCAAGTCACGAGGGATACACAGTCCCCAATGTTGAGAGCCAGGTTTTTACACCAAATATACCATACCTGCCCGGTCCGGGTATTGAACTCGAGGCGCCGGCATGTCAGGCGGATGTGCTAACCACTACACTATCGCGCGCCCCCTAATTCGATCCATACTTTCTCGTCGTAGTCTGTTTTACGCCGCAATCCTTCGGCATCTTGACTAGAAATTGCGTACTAGTAACTGACAAAATCACTGAGCTAAAACAACGGCCGCCATATTGTCTCACTTTGTTGCTATGTCGTAGCTTGCCGGAGAGGTCCGAAGGTCGGCCATTGGCCAATCAGAATCGAGAGAATGTGGATCCGCAGAGCATTGTGCCATATAAGGAAATTTCCGTATAGAATCGGCTCGGGTTCTAATGCTGATTGGCTGCATACTAATGAGTGTTTCCCGCCGCGGATAAGCCTGTCTTGAAAGAGCTCAATTTTGATATCCAACATGGCAGCCTCCAGTAAGTCAAAGTACCTGTAACTAAGGAGTGAAACACGCCTAATTTCTGCATTTGTTCACAAGACAAAGGAACTCTCATCAACACTGGTGATAAAATAAAGCATTTATTTCACACACAGACACATAAATATGAACATTTATGAATTAGAAGTTGAAGTTAAGATGTTTTATTAGTGAAATACGCTGAAAACGAAATGTCACCAAAAATCGAAAATCCCGCAGCGCGTGTCCCCTTAAGTCTCTACTGTGAAACAGTCATTCTGGCTCATTTATTGTATGATGTGACAGACACCTACCTTTACAGGTTGACTTGTATCAATGGCTACAGTGTTCCTAACGTGTAGCTCTGTACCACTGAAGACAGCCACAGCATTGGGCTGGCAGCTGTGATCCATGTATGAGGCACTGCAAACAACCACAACATCCACTCTCTAACTCATACACCACATTTGTCTACAACTCTAGTTGTCTTCCATCATCTTGAAAGGAGAAGACATGACAGAATGTCAAATAACTTATCAGCAAACAAATTTTAACCTGAAGCTCAGAAAGTCTTAAAAAAAGTTCTTACACCGAAAAGAACATGTAGATGACCAATGGAAGACGAAGTGGGGACTGCTGGGTTGATACGGGGCACAGCAGCAAGGAGAGCCCAAGACAGAGGGGACTGCTGGGTTGATACGTGGCACAGCAGCAAGGAGAGCCCAAGACAGAGGGGACTGCTGGGTTGATATGGGGTACAGCAGCAAGGAGAGCCCAAGACAGAGGGGACTGCTGGGTTGATACTGGGCACAGCAGCAAGGAGAGCCCAAGACAGAGGGGACTGCTGGGTTGATACGGGGCACAGCAGCAAGGAGAGCCCAAGACAGAGGGGACTGCTGGGTTGATATGGGGCACAGCAGCAAGGAGAGCCCAAGACAGAGGGGACTGCTGGGATGACACGGGGCAGAGCAGCAAGGAGAGTCCAAGACAGAGGGGACTGCTGGGTTGATATGGGGCACAGCAGCAAGGAGAGCCCAAGACAGAGGGGACTGCTGGGATGACACGGGGCAGAGCAGCAAGGAGTCCAAGACAGAGGGGACTGCTGGGTTGATACGGGGCACAGCAGCAAGGAGAGCCCAAGACAGAGGGGACTGCTGGGTTGATACGGGGCACAGCAGCAAGGAGAGCCCAAGACAGAGGGGACGGATGAGATGTTGTGCAAGCCTTATGTGCAAAACCTCGGCATAAAGATTATAAATAAAACATTCGTTGTTGCAAATATGTATGAATGAGGGGAGATTTATCAATTAAATTCACTGAAAGACCTGCTATAAGAACACGTTCTAGATGAGAGGTTCTAATTTTATGCAATGTGATGAAGAACGTTCACTTACCCTAGATATATTCCTACTCCAATGGGCTGCATCTCTCCATCACAGATACTGAAGCTGTTGATGACCATCTGTTGAGGATATCGAGAAAACATCCTTAGCAGAAAAAAATGTATAGAAATATATAGCATTTTACAGGGCATGGGAGAATTTTTCATAATTCTATTATAATGTTATGGACACTTCAATTTCTGTAGAATTATACAGAATTATATAGTACAAAATATTCATCTGCAAAAATACTATATAATATTCCATATATTTTTTTGCTAAGGGTATATATTAGGTGTGACTGGTTACAGTGCCGTAAATTTCATACTGGTAAATAATTAGGCCTAAAATTTGTATTCTCTGCTGTCATTTTACATCATCTATGGAAATTAATAAGTTAATGTTTGATAAATAACAAAGCAAGTGTTTAATTAAAAATAACCTACTTTTAGTTTTTCACCACTGCAAACCAAATCTGTAGCATATGCAGATAATTCTTTTTAAGTCTGTTCCATTTTATAGTTCTATCTGCAAGCATTACTAACGAGCAACACAGTTTTAAACAGTATAATATATTTCTGTAAGATAATTTCATAATTTACTCAATAATCTGTAAAAATGCCTGGTTACGAATGTTAACATGATATATTGTAAAACCAGCCAACAGAAGTGATATTTGTAAGGTGCGTCTACAGACCTTACCAAAGACCTGTAGGAGTTGAGTGGCTCCTGGCATTGGCCAGTCGTCACCCACAAACATCCGCAGGGTCTGACACAACTGAAGGAACTCTTCCATCCGCTTAGCGTCCTTCTTGATCTCCTCTACATCTGTAGCAATGAAATGTACACAATTATTCATTAATCCTGTTAATACACATGTAATTTTATGCACTTATTTTATTATAATTATTTTTCGTTAATCACAAGTGACCATGACAATATATCGATATAATAACTCCACATGCCCAGTTTCCAGTGAAAAGAAGGAAAAGGGACAACCTATGGATCGGAGAGAGAACATAGCAGCAGTCCTTGTCAGATGGACCGATTTAAAAGTGTGCTTCACTGGGCATGCATGCAGAATTAAACTCGGGCTGCCTAATTAATCATCCACGTGGCAACAAGCTCAAAATGATGCGTGTAAACACAATTATTTATTGGCTCTTTTGCACATATAAGACCACAATTATGCACAAAATGCAAGAAATAAATGGCAGAGAACATACTTATGGGAGATTATCATTTTTTATACAGTACACCTCGAATGTATTACTAACTTACAAAGAGTTGCTTTAATGACATATCCACTGTTTGTACGTTGTTTACAGTGTCCTCACTGTTACCAGATACACTACTGTAATGACTAATTAAAGTTTAATGACACATCCACTGTTTGTACATTGTTTACAGTGTCCTCACTGTTACCAGATACACGACTGTAATGACTAATTAAAGTTTAATGACACATCCACTGTTTGTACGTTGTTTACAGTGTCCTCACTGTTACCAGATACACTACTGTAATGACTAATTAAGTTTAATGACACATCCACTGTTTGTACGTTGTTTACAGTGTCCTCACTGTTACCAGATACACGACTGTAATGACTAATTAAGTTTAATGACACATCCACTGTTTGTACGTTGTTTACAGTGTCCTCACTGTTACCAGATACACGACTGTAATGACTAATTAAAGTTTAATGACACATCCACTGTTTGTACGTTGTTTACAGTGTCCTCACTGTTACCAGATACACTACTGTAATGACTAATTAAAGTTTAATGACACATACACTGTTTGTACGTTGTTTACAGTGTCCTCACTGTTACCAGATACACTACTGTAATGACTAATTAAGTTTAATGACACATCCACTGGTTGTACGTTGTTTACAGTGTCCTCACTGTTACCAGATACACTACTGTAATGACTAATTAAAGTTTAATGACACATCCACTGTTTGTATGTTGTTTACAGTGTCCTCACTGTTACCAGATACACGACTGTAATGACTAATTAAAGTTTAATGACACATCCACTGTTTGTACGTTGTTTACAGTGTCCTCACTGTTACCAGATACACTACTGTAATGACTAATTAAAGTTTAATGACACATACACTGTTTGTACGTTGTTTACAGTGTCCTCACTGTTACCAGATACACGACTGTAATGACTAATTAAAGTTTAATGACACATCCACTGTTTGTACGTTGTTTACAGTGTCCTCACTGTTACCAGATACACTACTGTAATGACTAATTAAGTTTAATGACACATCCACTGTTTGTACGTTGTTTACAGTGTCCTCACTGTTACCAGATACACGACTGTAATGACTAATTAAGTTTAATGACACATCCACTGTTTGTACGTTGTTTACAGTGTCCTCACTGTTACCAGATACACGACTGTAATGACTAATTAAAGTTTAATGACACATCCACTGTTTGTACGTTGTTTACAGTGTCCTCACTGTTACCAGATACACTACTGTAATGACTAATTAAAGTTTAATGACACATACACTGTTTGTACGTTGTTTACAGTGTCCTCACTGTTACCAGATACACTACTGTAATGACTAATTAAGTTTAATGACACATCCACTGGTTGTACGTTGTTTACAGTGTCCTCACTGTTACCAGATACACTACTGTAATGACTAATTAAAGTTTAATGACACATCCACTGTTTGTATGTTGTTTACAGTGTCCTCACTGTTACCAGATACACGACTGTAATGACTAATTAAAGTTTAATGACACATCCACTGTTTGTACGTTGTTTACAGTGTCCTCACTGTTACCAGATACACTACTGTAATGACTAATTAAAGTTTAATGACACATCCACTGTTTGTATGTTGTTTACAGTGTCCTCACTGTTACCAGACACACTACTGTAATGACTAATTAAAGTTTAATGACACATCCACTGTTTGTACGTTGTTTACAGTGTCCTCACTGTTACCAGATACACTACTGTAATGACTAATTAAGTTATCAGCTATCCAAAAACACAGTACAAAAGAAGAATGTAATCATTATGTAGTGAATGCACTTGGACACATAAACATAACAGGTAGATTTTTAGGTGTCTGAAAATAAACAGTGTCCCAATACAGAGTCAACATGGCATATACTATCTACTGGAGCTGATGTAAATGAATGTTTTGCTTTATGGAATTGACTATATATACTGTATATGTCCACCTACATTAGTACTTGCAACTTGGGCAACCTAAATATACACAAGGAAATTATAATCTGGATTGTGATTACTCTAGCACTGTCATAAAGTTTATTTAATTATTTTACTTGCAAATGTAATCGAGTATGAGTACAATTATAAAAAAAATGGCTACCTAATAAGGCCTGTATGGTAGAATAGAGACAAGTCATACATACGAGATTCCAGATCAGAAAATGACCTTTTCACATCCAGAAATTCATCCATCTCCTCTCTGTGCTCCTGCTCCTCTCTGTGCTCCTGCTCCTGAAACTAAACGGTCGGCAATAAGCATTAGTCTTCCTGTGATGTGTCTATCGAGGCCTTTACAAGTGGTTTACAAGGTACTACTTGCACCACCTGGTGACCACACCGGCATTAGTCTCATGGCGATGCAAAAGCAGCGACCGAAGTACCACGTAAAGATAAAACTGCAGGGTAGCTTCCGATAAAAGTTGATACCATTTCAATGATTCAAATATTTTAATCTTTTACGATAATAAACAGTGTATATATATTCAGGAGCAGATCCAGAAAGCAAGTCTTGGGGGCACAAAAAACTTCCACTGGCTGCCGAACCAAATGGAATAATAGAAATGTTTTCACTGCCACCGTAACTTCAGTTGCTGTCTCGGCTGGCTCGACTGGTGACATCAGAAGACAGAGAGGTTTGGGGGGTGATGTTGAAAATTTTGTGTTGCTGCGCGGCTGTTTCTTCAGCACTTCTTCAATGCTTCTCCCGTCTGACTCGGCGGCAACCACCGCATGTTGATCCGTAATTTTAGCTTATTATAACCTTAATGGGGGCACATTTCAAAGGCCCTAGGGGGCACGGTCGTGTGGGCCCATTATGATAGGTCTGCGGGCACGCCAAATTCCTAAGATCTAGAGGGCATGTGCCCCCCCCCCCTATGCCCCCGGATCTGCCTATGATATTGTGACTCAATCAACTTGTCCTGTCGGACATGTGTCCTGGACAATGTTGTCCCGGACAATTGCACAAGCGTTAGTGACATAGTGTCAAGCCCTGATATCGTTGTCATAACAAAATTCTTAATATATAAAAAAAACAGATGCTGCACACATACCTGCAGTTTAAGCAGGAGTCTGAAGAAGAGACGTACACTGTCTGTTGGGATCCTTGGAGCCACTCTTTGGAGACATTTACACTCTGTTTTGTGTAGAAGCCATGACCGGCGCTACCAAACAAAACCAGTCATCGATGTTACATCAATCCACTACTCAAGTATATAAAATGTGTGCCATAATATTCATATATAATGTTATTTTAACTGTCCATTTATAAGTTCAATGTATCATGTGTTTGGAAATTGCCTGCCTATGTGTTGAAAATGCATCTATTGTATTTTGTAAGTATGCAAAATCACATAAGGAAACAAACTGAAATAATCATAAATATATATTTATTTGTTTTCCGGTGTATATATATATGAAACATGATTTCATAGATCTAAGATTATGCAAATTTTTATGAAACAATGACTGGCCCAAAAAAATAATTTTGACAATTTATTTTATGCAAAATAAGCTGACAATACAGCAAATTTATATGATAATGATCTACTCAAGATGAAGCTGTTACCTGACAGAATTTGTTGCAGAACTGGGCCAAATGACAGGCAGAACACCGCAACAACTGGCCAGGACTGAAATACCAAGAGAAGTTGTCCTGCACATGTTGGTATTTATAGAACATTGTAAAAACTGGTATATAACATAAATTGCAAGTTCTGACTGTTGCGTATGAAAGAAAGTGTAAATGAAAGGAAGTGTAATTTGTTTATAACATGACATCAAACATAGAGAAGTGAGCAAGAAATGTACTACTCAAAACATGTTCAGTGACACTCAATTCAATGGTCTCTAGCACCCTGTAGAGCTAAATCGTGTAATTTTCAGTGTCTTAGACACTGCTAACTGCCGAACAATGTAAGTTCGTTGATATGCGACCAGTTTTTAGTATACATAAGTATCAGATATACTTATTTCATCAGTTCTTGATGTTATGCCATAAACTCCACCCACTTTTAATTTGTTGTGCATTTAGCAAAACTGACATTCTGACGTGTGTGGACTTCAAAAAAACTAAAAGATCACCAAAGGTTTCAAATCAAGTCATATTCACCTAACCATGGGTAAAAATGTGTAGAATACAGGCCCAACTTGATTTCGCCACTGTATCTATATTGTTCCCTATTTGAGAACACTGCATTAATTCCATCATTCAACATAATACGTGCAATTATGTGATAAAAACAATATTGCATCTTAGCGCACTTTTGAGGTCCGAACAGCACCCGAGATCTGTACCATTGGGGTACTGTCCCAAATACTTGATATGAATGAACAGTGTTTAAGCTTCAAACGTACGCTAAGATGCAACATTTTATATAACATAAATATACCTGGGATGATATGCGATGTTAGAATTAAAGCACTTGTCTAGAATCTGGGCTCATCTCAATTTTGTTGTTATAATTAGATTTTTGCCTAAATTTTAGTGAGTGAACATCATCCCATTGCCCCCCACTTAGGGCACGTTTGAGGTGTAAATTGCGTTCATGTTGGCATCAACATACACTGCGATATCGCTCATTTCAAGCGCGCGATGCAGTAACATACTGTCACAGCGGTGGAGACTGGCCCAAACACGATCGCTATTTGGGCCTCAAAAGTGCACTAAGTCTAAGACGCAATATTTTCTAAGCATAAATATGCCTCCTGAGGATTATGTCGAATGATGAAACTAACCCACCGAGATATCAAACTGAGGTACACATTTTAGTTATAACGGCAAAATCAAGGTAGGTCCGGATTCTAGACAAGCGTCTGGAAGTAAATTAGTAGACCTAAGCCTAAGCAAGGCTATGCCTAAGGCTAATGCACAGCCACTGAGTGTGAGATGTCAGACTGAAAAGGATGTAAAATGTGGTTATAACTTATAAGAATAACGACGAAATCGAGATGGGCCAGAATTCAACACGAGTATCCGGTGCCGAAATAAACGTGGGCCGACATCATCACCATTCATCCGAGTATAAAATTGGCCGATCCCACCGTATGCCTAAACTATCACTGCATGCATGTTAACTTCCTTTATTTACGTTATTTATTAGCGGCAGCCTATTTACCAGTTTAAACATTCATCACATCTGCTGTGTCTTTCGGCTCCAGACAGAACATGGACATACGGTTTACATTTAATAACAAACATCCCCGGCTGCAAGACTGCCATCATGCAACTTAAACGATACAACTGTTTTGTGTTTATAGAAATAAATAAACGATACTCGCGCCAAATATTCGGCAAAATATATGGCAGTTGAACCAAATAAGTTTAAAGCGTGCATACGAAATTTTTTTTATGACTGTTTAGCACTAATTTTTTTTGCGGGGCATAAATTAAAATCGCACATTATGTATGCTACTGTAACTTAATAATCCGTGATTCGTAAAATAAGAATATTAATTACAAAGTTATAGAGACGTGTGTATCGGTGGTGTATTGTGCTATTGGCGAGTCCGGGATGCATTATAATCAATCTTGGTATATACCACGTAACCGAATAGGTAATAAAACAACTCAATTTAAAGGCATCTCGTCAATTCGATTATTTTACCAACTTAAGTTCATTTTGGAAAACATTAAGATTCAATACCTTTATTAACCCTATTTATTAACCCTACCTAGTATCCGCTACGATATGCCAAATCGATATTTATAGTTTTATAGCTGTTATTGTCAAAATATCATTAATTCTTCTTATAATTTATTAATTATAATTTAAAAAAAATTAATATCGTACCTTATCAATTAAGCATACCATCATTTTATCATGGTATAAATTATTAAGTTTGTATTCATGTTTTACTTGAAAATTAGTTTATTTATATATTATTATGTTATAATGAGTGCAATTTAATTAGTAGTCAACCTGTTCTATTTATGTATTGTTAGTAATGTATGTGTATGTGTATACATTAACTGCATCTATGAGAAGATTTATTCACTTAGTTCCAGAAGAACTTATTGTCCTACATTATGCTTTAATGTTATGGAACAAGGAAATTATTGTTAAATTATTATTTCTGGTGGTCCTCGCTATAAGCCCCTATAGAGGTTTCTAGAGGATCTCCACGGTTGCAATATTCTTTTGTTCTTCTGTTTTTATAATCCATTGTACATGTGTTCACTAATTTGTACTTGTAACCGAAATAAAGTTAATAAAGTTCATACTTTAATAATGTAGTTTTATTGTGCTAAATAATCAAATAAAAACCGAATAGTTAGTTTCAATGTCATTTAACAACCGTAGACCATACGATAATAGTCTAGTACCACAGCTGGTGGAACATATCCCTAGGGATTTTGTTATGTTTGTCAAAACATGTTTTTAATTAATCAGTACGAGACAACCGGGTATTAATTTATATATATATATATATATATTCATAAGTATCGGCACTTAACATGATAATAATCAAAAACATCCTCCTTGAGGTCTACCAAATACTTCCCCTTGAAGAGCACCAAAAACCTTCTCCTTGAGCAACGGTTCCCAAACTGGGGTACACGTACCCCCGGGGGTAGGGCCTATTGAGCATACGCGAGAGGTTTTCCTATGGTAACTAGCTAGGCGACGTACGGGTTGGCTGAAACTATATAAGGAAGTCGCGTCATGCAGGCCGAATGACTATATCTTGGTGGTCCCATCAGAGATAATTTTGATGTTGTCAAGCTAGTATAAATGCCACCAAATCCAGCGTCCGCAATACTCGATTCAAATACCTCTTTTGCCAACTGATTCAATCCAAGACGCGCAGCAATTCCACACCGAGGACCATTTTGACTGTAATGGAACCATAATTTTGACACATGAAACTAGAGTGGCACGTGTCGCTAAAACACGAGATCGCCGAATTCTTTGAAGCGTCTCAAAAAATCGTCACAAAGTCCTTATAGGAAAAGGCTGAGTTTTGACGCTGAATTACTCGCCTCAACTCACAAAACACATCACTTCAAGCCCGGTTCGCCAAGGTGATTGAAGTACGTGCATTCAACGTAAACGTGGAACTTACTAAGGGAAGGACAACATAAAAGACAGAAAATTCAACATGTCTGATCACTTCAGCGTTTTATGACGAGGAAAATTGTGTAGGTGCACACACGTTCCTGTCATCAACGCCAACGGAATTTCAGACTAATTTCTTGGTTCTGAATGTGCAAAATGGCTCTGAAATCCGTCCACGTGGGTGCACGGTATCCATCCTCACCAGATAGCGTGCAGGTTAGGACGACTCTTTGGAGTTCGTGAACGACTCCACCGTCTCCCATGATGCTTCTTCCCCTGGCCAAATTCTCGTTTAAGAAGAGCGTGTCGTATTCGTCACTGGATGAGGCGCACGGCTATAACTCGTCCATCTGATTTTCAATTTGCTATTATAAATCAGGCGTACAATTTGTATAGCTCAATAATAAAATGATGCGTAATTATTGAACTAAATGTAGTCTCTCTCTCTACCCCCTCTCTCTCTACTCCCTCCCCCCTCTCTCTCTGTGTTCGTTCATTCGTGCGTGCGTGCGTGCGTGCGTGCGTGCGTGTGTGTGTGTGTGTGTGTGTGTGTGTGTGTGTGTGTGTGTGTGTGTGTGTGTGTGTGTGTGTGTGTGTGTGTGTGTGTGTGTGTGTGTGTGTGTATTATATGCTATCACGATGGGGGAACCCCGACGATTTTGTCAGGACTCAGGGGAAACGCGAGGAAAAAAAGATTGGGAACAGCTGAATCACATAAAACCGGTGATTCCCTAAAACCTCCCTCTTAGGCAACATATGATTCAGAGGTTGCGTCTGACGAAGTGTTTGGGATCGCCTGGTTGTTCTTCAACTTTCCCAGGCACCTTATAAACTCCACGCGCAGCCATTTTGAATCTTTCATCTGTCACCCATTACTGAATCCTTCCTCCAGTCCTGCAGCGACGGGCAACTAGTTACGAGGGCAGGCAAAGTGACTGCCGCATGGGAGCTTCTCATCTTGAACCTACACGTAGGCGGTGCGACCAAGATGGTTGCTTTGTGCTGGGATGATCTAGCAGTAACAGGACTGGGTCCAATTACGTAATTGTAATTGATTACAGACAAATTATGTAATTGTAATTGATTCTGATTTTTAAAATATTTTGTAATTATAGTTGTATTTTATTATTTTGTGTAATTGAAACAATTGCATCAATTACAATCAATTACACAGGTTTTCTGACATTGCACGCTTTATCCAAAAAAGCCCCACATATTGTTTTCAATCTACAACATAATAAACCTGACAAAATACTTATTGCCTAGGGTGTGATCCCAATGCGTCATTCATCTAACAGTGCTACCAGGTAATTAATGTGAAGAAGCCCTGTAGCCATGCATCATAGCTGGCAATGCCCAAGACTACTGTTTGCCCAGAGGGTGGAATTAGCACCTGTCAATATTCAACATCCCCTTTGTTCTTTAATCAGGCTGCAATGTGCTACTACAAACTGGCTAAACTGGTCTAGAGGCTGTCTGAGTCACAGTACTTCTTCAGAAGAGGATTCTAGCTGTTCTTAGCACTGCTTTAGCACTGTCTCGTATGAAAGCAACAAAGGCATGTTATCATGGATTTCCTGGCTTGTTTAATTACTTGCAATTGTGATTATTAACTACAGGTTTCTGACTGGGAAAGTATGCCCCTTGAAGCGAAGCCTTTGTGGCTTCAATGTCATAAACGTGCAAAAACATATATATTTTGTTATATCAATTATCTTTGCACCTCACGTATTGACTTCAATTCCAATTTAATTTGTTTTTGTGAGTTTTATAATTGAAATTGAGACCATTTTTTTATATTCTAATTCATGGTTGACCCGTTTGACCCTAAATACCAGTCAGTTCATGCCATATCATTGATAAACTTTTCAGTAGAACCTATTAAAGCATCTGTAATTGTAATTTAAAACTTAGTGGTGTACGCAATTGTAATTGGACTCACCCTTGAACTGCAGCACAACCCGGCAGCTACTTCGCTTTCCTCAGATGCTGCCCAGCGAAGTCGATCGCAAACAATTAAACAAAACGAAACACACACACACGCACGCACGCACGCACGCACGCACGCACGCACACACACACACACACACAGGACCTACAGCGCATTCAGCATTGCAGCATCGCTACGTGGCCCGTTATGACCCTGAACGCAGGACGGCTATTGCCACCATGCATGGAGCTTGCCCATCGTAGCTGCTCTGAACGAAACTAGATTTGCCGATGAAGGCCAACTCACCGAAAAAAATGATATGTTCTTTTGGGAAGGATAGGTAAATTACGAACCAGGAATAAATATCACTGGATTTGCAGTGAGAAACTCCATTGCCACCAGGGGCGCAGATCCAGAAAGGGTAGTCTAGGGAGCCCAAAAACCTCCACTGGCGGCCGACGCAAATTCATATTCGATGGTCTAACCTGAACCTCCAGCACGACTCCGGTGTCTCGGTGTCGGATCATTCATGACATCGGAACACGGAGGGAGAGCTGTTGAAAAATGTTTCGCCGCAGCATCGCCGTATTTTCACCTCTTCTGTCACATCGGAAGATGGGGGGGGGGTAGGTGGGTGGTACGGTTTGTTGTTGAAAATGGTTCGCGGCCGCGTCGCCATAACTTCAGCTTATTGTAACCTAAAGGGGGCTCATTAAAAAAGGTTTGGGGACGCCAAATTCGAAAGGTCTAGGGGCACGTACTCCCTGACCCCAGGGTCCGCCTATGGCCATACACTGAACCACCGATAGCAACCAGTTGAAATCACAAACGCTGAGATACAATAATTAGGCTTGTTGACTTGCGCCATGCAACACTGATTCATCAGCGCCTATATGAACAAACATTGGATAGTACAGGCGGAACAACAGATGGGTTGTATACTGTTTTTGACTCCATTCTCGCATTGATATCAGTAGGCAGAAATGACAATATTTCGATGTTCATGAAGGGAAAACTGCAAACATGTTTTGTGAGATGGTGTCACTGGACAACAAGGTAAATGGCAACAGGCTGATAGGCTTAATTACTACTCCGCCAATGTGCAGCACACGAGCTGCTTATAACGAACATAACCTTTCGCGTGAAATATTAAGTTCAAAACATCATGGACACATTCCAGGCATTGGCGTAACGAGGCCGCGGGTGCAAGAGAAAAAAATGCCGCCCCCCAAAAATAGAGCGCAGTAATGGAATAGGTATCGCTAGTGATATACGTATACTTGCTCCAACACCACAGTAGCAAACATTATGAACATATTGTATTTAATAGGCGCGGTTTAATGATTCGATCAGTGCATGCAATAGTGGCGAAAATTGATACTGTTTTATCAACGCCACTATCGGAAGTTACACTCAATTGTCAAAAGCATAAATTTTGTTATAAAGGACAGTTTATTGTGAACAAGGTCCCAAAATGGCACTTTCACGGTTAAAAAGGAGCATTAACGTACGTGTCATTTAAATTATAATTTGTATCAAGTTGCACCACACGCTTGCCTGGATCCGCGCCAGTCAACCATTCAGACCATCCGAAGCTATTTTCAACCACACAAAGCGGCCTTTTTGGCCCGTATGAACGTACGATAGAGGAGTTTATTTAATAATAATTGTGAGGTAGCTTTCCGGTTGAACGAACACGGGTCTATAGACTTTGCCGTGCACCGCGCAGTCTTGCAAAACGAAACTGTTGGCACATAGCTGTTCGAATCCCCGAAGAATCACGCCGCAAGTTGCCACGAATTGTTATACTTGTACGTAGGTAAACGACTACTAAACGTTGAAGTTTTTAACTTAAATTAAGGGACTGCGACGTAAAACGTACGGTACGTAAGCCTACTTCCTGAATCCAACTCAGGCTGGTGGCAGTCCTTAACGCCGTAGTAGGCCTAATATAAATTACTAATAAAAAAACAACGCGTAGGCTCCGAGGGATAGGCCCTATACATTTCTGCCTAAGCATACAAGTCACTGTAACAACATCGACCATTATAAATTATGTAAAGTGATAGAAATTAAACATAACTGAATATGGTGACGTGTAATGTTTAAAAATAGCCACCTGTTGGCCGGCGCCGAGTGACCAACTCGTACCAGTTCGTGTCGACTAGCCGCGATTAGCAGCTCTTGGGTGGAGTGCGTGATCATATAGGATATATAGCAATCAAACGACGGGAATAAATAGACAGTATCAATCCAATTATGTATTAGAGTTAAAGGTATTTGGGGAGGAGGAGGGGTGGGGGAGGGAGAGCACATGATGAGACTAGATACCCTCTGTAGGCGGGGTAGACGCCCCAGCCAAATAGGGGTTCTTGTAGGGGCACTTGCTGAGTCAATATTCGGGGAGTTAAGAAGAAACAGAAACAGCCTGGAACGAACATAATCAACAGCGTTCTTATGTAGTATTGTATCTGTTTGGGTTGAAACTGCGTGGGCAATGGGCCTATGCATTTTACGCATCTTACTGTAGCTGGAATTAATTCTGTCAATAGAACATTATGATATATATCACGTGTTGTTATGCTGTGCTGTGATCGAGTTGCAATAATTATAGATTTTTTTAAATTATAACTTATAATGTATTTTACTTCAAATTTTGAGTAATGATTTCGTCATAAGTAGGCCTACCACTGCGTGCTCCTGCGAAATACATTGAACACAGGAACGTATAGCACAAGGACATTGGACATTTCTAAGCTGATATTTTCATTATTAATTTTAAATAAGTTTTCTTAATATTAGGTTGTCTCTATGTAAACAATCAATGTTCTGTGAATAATGCTGCGAGTATTTGTTAATGTGCGGAGTTGGAATGTAATATAGTGGAATTACTTAGTTTGTGTCACGTACGTTTTACAAAGTAAGTAAGATGATCTCATCCCAAACTATAAATGGACATACCGGGGAAGGTAGTTTCACATAGATCGATGAGAGGTTTCCTTGAAAACTGACGTATTTCAAATGTCAGTATAACATTACCTGTTCCAGCAATCACGAACAGACCACTGACCAGCGACAACAAAGGAAGTATGTCGGACGCAGCGCCAAATGCTGAAAAACAGCGTCACGTCATCGAAAACCTGACACATGAACCAGCAGCATCCACGCGTGGTTACTTAGTGGCAGAAGAGTGGTACAAAAAATGGCAGGCTTATGTCGGTTATGCGACGCAGCCTACACCAGACAAGGCTGACCGACCAGGAAGCTTAACGATGCAAGAACTTTTAGGAGTCCCCATAAACGTGTGCCATTGTTATGCACCAATAATGGTATTTCCAAGCTCTTCCAACATGTTGGTGGATGAGAAGATCTGGTGTAAATGGGTTGAGTGATACGGTGTCGCCAACTCACATAATCTCGATAGGGTCACATACTCAAACCGTTCGATAAATAATAATTGGCAGGATGGGAGGGTACAACAAACCACGACCCATGCGATTTTCCAGATATGTCTGCTGAGCTTATACAGCTTACCTGTGACACATCCAACGAAAATATTCGATATCGCCGAGGAATGTGGCTACATCGAGCTGCAGCTTCGCAGGATGTTCGATGTGCCGGCAAGCAGGAATACGAGACTGTGGGTTCGTGACACATCACCCGAAGCTCTTTTCAAACTCGCGTCACCTCGCTGCTATGCTCTCAGTAATGTCTTGCCTCAAAATCAACAACGATATGGCACAGTAAGTATTAGTTGTTAACACATCTTTTTATTGGTCGTTATGTTTGATTACTATTTCCACGTGGAATACTATTAAAGCGTTCGCCTTTGTTATTTCCATTAGTGTCTTGTGATGACAAATGTCGTAAAGGTAAAACAAATGTATTGCCCTCTATTAACAAAAATGCCAGTTGGAGGGTCTTGTTAATGATAAAACGAAGAACTAATACGCAAGGCTGTCACAATCGTTACTGAATATAAATGATATTTATTCCATCCAATATAAATGCGATTACATGCTGCTGCAAGTTTTGTCACTCATCTAGGTGAACAACCAGAAACAGACTATTGCGCTTGAGGTCTGCCAGACGTATGGAACGTGTAACGCTGTTACCAGAGAGTATTCGGAGGAATACTTCAACCAGTACCTCCCTCTGACACAAAGTCAACGGCATATTAAAATGAGGGAAGAGGATTTGTATTTGACAGTCAAATCGATGTTTGATGGATTCAGCAGCACACTTCAAGAGACTGTCGGTGGTATTGTTGAGCTGGGTGCGAAGACGAAACAGGTCAGCAAGAGTCAGAAGGAACTGGGCAAGAAGTTTCCAGTTGTATGCGAGGAGGGGGAAGAGTTGAAGGCTAAAGAAGAGCAACTGGAGAAGGAGAGGGAGAAGGTGAAGGAAGACCGGAAGAAATTGCGGCTGGAGATAGAACGCATGTCCGAGATGAACGAGATTCACAAGGGTCTTGTCAAACTGAACGTCGGTGGCCACCTCTACACCACGTCGACGTTGACCCTCACCAAAGACGAAGACTCGATGTTGGCGGCCATGTTCAGTGGCAGACATTCCGTTTAGCGAGAAGAAGACGGAAGTTACTTCGTTGACCGCGACGGCACTCACTTCCGGTACATCCTCAACTACCTGAGGGACGGAGGCTTCGATGACGGATCATTGCCCAGTGACCGGAGCATCTTGAAAGAACTACTGACAGAAGCACGGTATTACCAGCTGAGTGGATTAGTGGCTCTACTGCAGGATCTTCTGTCTTGCTAAGACAACTTCAGCCGCAAGGCAGAGATATTAACGGTGAGACATTCTCGATTGTTTGAGTGTAACAACTGTCAGGTGTAAAAATAATTTTAATATTCATTTTCAATTGACATGACAATGTACTCTAGGACAAATCCCCATGTCATGACACCAATAAACCACCAGCTGTGCTTTGAGACCAACTTAATTAATTATTTAGGGAATAAATCATAACCAAAATACACGAAACCAATGCATGGTAACAAAATACCTTTAACAAGTAGAGTTAAATAACCATAGCTCCACAACTGAATACAGTGCAATCATAAACGCGAAGCACTTATACAAAATGCGAATTATAATATGTGCTTCCTCTCCTGCAGCCAAGCTGTTGTGACAAGGCCAGATGCATCAGAAACAGTGTGTCCAATGCGTCCTTAACTCTGCCGGTGACTCGCCCGTAGCTACCCAACTTGACGGCTGAAGATAACTTGCTTTTTGCGTTCCTTGTTCTACGGCAGAGCAATGGCGGACATATCACTAATGCAGAAAAACGTCACGACGTAGGCTTAATTTGATTGTTTTTTCCCGTAGTCAAATTGACAATATCATCACGGTCACAAGAGATGAATGGATAAATGAATGATTAAATGATTGAACGGCAAAACTCATGAATATCACTGGGTAACGCATTTAAAGAGTGTTCATACACATGACGGGCCACGACATTGTCGGTGTTAAGTCACAACATTAAAAATGGAGATTTGTACCTTCTTGGGATCCAGGTATAATTAGCTTTACGATGATACCTCATTTGTTGAAATATCTTCAGTAGTTTTTGATTTATTGCTGACATAGGAGCAAACTTTAGAAAAGCGATTTTGTTTTGGAGTCATTGTCTATTGGTGTTCAATATGTAGGTTCGTAGATGCATCTATGTTTTATTAGTTTTGATTACTTGTCGAGGACGACACGTGCAGTATAGGCTTGTTCGAATCGCGGTGGCGGGTCACGCACACGCACACGCACACACACACACACGCACACACACACACACACATTCGTTGTAAAATTTTATTTCGCACGATCTTAACATAGTAACAGCGTTAGCTAGTAAAAACATTATCAAATGGTTTACGTGTGCTAGCGGCATAATATGATATTGCGTACAAGAGTTGGTGTACAATACAGAAGTATATTGTCGCAGTTAAAAATCATAAGGTGACGTCAGTGGAGCTCTTTGAAGAGTCTGACATCTTGTAATGTGCGTACGTTCTTATACAGCATGTAGTATCATAATTTACTATAGTAGGCGTATATGTATTATTAACAATGGCTTGTAGATTTATTGGGTGTAATAAAAAATCATCTTCGTTGTCATGTCTTACTGGATAAGGAATGTTTACAATAGCAGCAATCCATTTAATATGTCTTCTAATTAAACATGTTTAAAATGCCTTCTGATATAAACTACCATTTTATCCGTTTCAGAAAGTATTTATAACACGAACAATGTGCCGTTGAACCATATTTGCTACTGTATAAAAATATATTTAACTATAGCATTTTATACGTTATTCGGTAAATTATGCTTCTGCAAGATTACCGGTCGCCAAGTCCGGCCAGCGGAATAGGGCCTATTACACGTATAGCACGCGTATGGGAATCTGGGAGCTAACTGGGACCAAATTCACTTTTTTCACCACAAACAGGTCACTAATAGAAATACAGGCACCATACTATCGTGCAAGGTGAACAACACTTTTTTTAACATAATGCATGGTATATTAAATTACTTTCCCATCTAAAGACACTCAGCGTTCCAAAACATGCGCATACGTTTGGTGTCCCAGTTTACCCCCTATACGGGGTAAACTGGGACAGTGTATGGGGCCAACCAGGACATATGTCAATGATGAAAATGCATATATATATATAGGGCTACAAGTTCTAACGGAGAAGCAATATGTTTTTTCATTTATTTGTTGGTCAGCCAACATACAAACTGTAAAAACACATAGCAAATTAAAGTCAACTATCTGTTGTACGTTTTACAATAGCACTTAGAAACATCACACGCACTGCCTCATATGAATATTATTGGTCCGTACTTGACAATGAACTAAACACTAAATAACAAAAGACGCAGTCGCATTGCGGACAAAACAGACGCGTTGCGGAGAAAATGTGCAGTTATGAAAACGTTACGTCCGCCTGAGGCAGAAGTAGTTGCTCAGATCTACTGTCCAGGGGTTGTAATTTATGACTGCAATGGAGAGGGAATTATATCATGAAGTGATGTTATGTAGAAACTGAAAATAAAAGATCACTCTGTTGAAATGTGACCAGGGTTAAGTGGGACAATGTCCCAGTTAGCCCCATCATAAGTGTCCCAGTTAGCCCCATCACAAGTGACCCAGTTAGCCCCAATAGCATGTGTGCATGAACAATTGTGATTACTCTGTCACACGATTGAGAATTGTTCGTCTAAGTTGGCCAGCTTAATCCCTCTTAATGTTTTACTGTTGATATTTTGTTGATACTAACATTCCATGATAGGATACGTTTTATGGTTCACAATGGAGAAGTAAAAAAGTACTTTGAATGTTGAAAAACTGCATTTATACTTACTTGCTCTCTAAGAATGCTGCCAAATGTAAAATCTTCTGGTGAATGAAAGGGATATTTCCTGCTATTCTGAAAGTGAGGCTTCAGAGAATTTCCTCTGGGAATTCCCCACTAGAGCAGTGTCCCAGTTAGCCCCGGTCTCCCCTATATATAATGTTCTTCCTTTGTACCGTTTTATATTAAAATTGCATAATATGTGAGAAAAAACCCAGTTTATATGGTTGATGAACACGATATAATCTATAATGCAGCGGTTCCCAATTGTTTTCTCCACGCGTACCCCTGAGGCCTGAACTGATCGTCGGGGTACCCCATCATTGTAACGAAGAAAGTAATTACAGATAAAAAGATATTCTTCAACTAATTTATCACGAGGTAAACATAAATCTTCCAAGAATTGTTGAGGCTAGGTAGGCAATCACCTGAATACGAATTATGCGTTTGCCCTGTCAAAACCTGGACCTTAAATCTGGGAACAGTTTTGGACAGGCATACATACAGTCGGTCACGACACTTGGTATTTATGCAGAACAACATCGAGAATCCGTGTTCACAGTGAGAGCTGCAGGGAAACATCAACACTGCCGTCACGGGCCCGTCATCCACGGTCGGATGCCGTCATCCACGGTCGGATGTGGCACAAGCGGTGGAGTCGGTCACAGACTTCAAACACGTTCTCCTGCATGTTGTCTGCAGAGACCACCCTGAGCGGAGTTTGGTGCAATTTCGCGTCGAGGTCGGACAAAATACTGTGGACTACCTTCCACGTTGAAGACACATGTGCATGTAGAAGTTGATCCACGTTTCCTTTCCCCGATTCTTTATTTTCTATTACTGGTCGTACTTTTTGTCCGATATATCAATCACTGTAGTGAACCTACCTTGGAATGAGTTGTTCAATGGATTGAGGCTGGAGAAGATGTTATACAACTACGCTAGCTATGATATGATGACTAGGTTCCCGTAACTAGCTGGCTCAAGTCTAGATAGGTTCAGAATTAATTAGCTTAGCTCATGTGATAGCAACAGCGACAAAGCAGCAAAGAACAGTGAAAATAATAATTGTATTACACGTACAAATAGGAAATCTTGAACACTGCCAACTTAAGTAACATCTAGTCTCCTATCCTATCCTATCCTATCCTATCCTGTACTATCCTTGACTAAGTCTCATCTCTCTCACGCCGGTTCCTAACTACCCACTAGCTAGTATAAGTATACCTATTATGAAAACAAAATATAGTACAACGGTCTGTCCTAAAATTAAAACTACTTCTAATGCCCTAAAAATATGTCAAGTGTTGATTCTCTACAAGTCCGAGTCCACACAGACTTTGTTTACTAACAACGGGTGTTATATCTATCCGATAGTATCCGGATAACAGTCTCTGGTTCACATTATACTAACATAGAATGTCCTTCAGGCAATGAGGGCTAGCCGACATTATGAAAAATAACTCGGATATCCAACTGTCATATCCCTATGTGTGGTTTAGCCACGTAATCATTAATAGAGTCCGTTCGCCCCTTCTCGGCGGTCCGGTTCAGCCACGCGATCCCGTCCGATCCCCGACAGGTCAGACTGTGCTCCGCTCTCCGATCGTTGCGTTCACTCAGCCGCTACGTCCGTAGTTGATACACTTCACTGCCCGCGCTTACCGTCGCCCTACGTCGCCCGGCTCGTCTCTGACGATCACTGCTGTGTGGAGACCCACGGTCCGCACTGTCTTCACACACACCACACACACACACACACACACACACACACACACACACACACACACACACACACACACACACACACACACACACACACACACACACACACACACACACACACCTGGTTGCCGACACACCTCGGCAACATGTCACAGTCTCCATCCACCGACTCTTCCAAATAGGTTTAACTGCAACACTTACAGAGTCCTCTCTGTTTATATCAGTTTGTGCTGGGAGTATAACATCGGTACTCGCCTCCCACACGACATTAGAGTGCCCTACTATCTCCCTCTAGTAAATAGGGTAGCAAACTCTTTAAACATTCGCTTCCGATCCCCCTGGATGGCGCCACCTGTAAGTAATAAAGGAGGTTAAGTACGATAGGCAGTTGGAGTCGGAGGTGTGGAAGTGGAAAGTACCCGGATGTAGGTCAAGGTCACGCGACCCGGATGTAGGTCAAGGTCAAAGGTCAAAGTCAAACACCCGGATGTAGGTCAAGGTCGGAACTAAGATAGCCCACCTAGCGGATAGTTGGTGAACTAAAATATTCCCCATCAAAACTAGCACAGCGCCCCCTGGCGAATAGTTGTTGAACTTAAACAGCGCCACCTAGCGGATATTTGGTGAACTAAAATATTTCCAGCCAAAAAATTATTTTACCACCAAAACTAAAATAGCGCCCCCTGGCGGATAGTTGGTGAACTAAAATTATTCCCCGCCAACAAATTATTTCCCGCCAAAACTAGAACAGCGCCCCTGGCGGGTAGTTGGTGAACTAAAATATTCCCGCCAAAACTTAAATAGCGCCACCTGATGGATAGTTGGTGAACTAAAATATATCCCGCAAAAACTAGAACAGCGCCCCCTGACGGATATATCATCAACTAAATTATTTCCCTCCAAAACTGGAACAGCGCCCCCTGGCGGATAGTTGGTGAACTAAATATTTCCCACCAAAACTAGAATAGCGCCCCTGGCGGATAGATGGTTAACTAAAACAGCGCCCCCTATCGGAATTTGTCGGTACTAATTACACAAGTGGTGCCGTCTTGTGGACAAGATATAAACTAAATGTTCGAGTACTGCAAATATTCGTGTCTCTTGCACGCTTGCGTGCAATAGAGCCCCCTGACGGGTACATCACTAACTACAAACATCATCCCCTAGTGGACAAGTGAGCGAACCACATATGATTACTGCAAATATTCGTGTCTCTTGTTTTTTCTCGTCCATAAACACCTGGTGAATATATAATCATCAACTGAAAGCACCCCTGTTAGATAAGTGGTGAACTAAATAACTACTCAGCAGTCCGCGCTTGTGTACATTCTACTCAGCAGTCCGTGCTTTTGAATTTTCTACAATCCGTGATCTTTCGGCACGCCCACGTGACTTTTCGGCACATTCTCTAACTATATAAGCGCAGTGTTTTGTCAATCGGACCGTCATTCGTATCACGACGACAGCACTGTTAACATCATCATCATGTTGGAGACACCCTACTACCAACCTCGCAATGCGGCAGACTCGAGCGACGAGAACGAGCCGACGAGCCGACCCATCATGCCGGTGATCAACCGTCCTTCCGTGCCGTCGGAACCAGACGTCGTAGACGTCGTGGACATCTCGGCTCTAGAAGCAACGGTAAGCTCTGACGCAGTTATCAAGATCAGAGGGCTCCTCATCGATAGAGTATGCCAGCACACTCCCTTGTACATCGGGTGCAGGTACTGCAAGAAGCGTATGATTACCGACGATAGGGGACATTTGCAATGCGAACGACACGGTTACGTTGCTTCTGACGTGCATTTCGTGGTGCGCATGTGCTTTGTCGAGACAGCGACGGGTCGATCTATATGGCTGACTTTATTCGACCAGTGTATGGCTCTTCTCCTAGACGTGAATGCCGAGACGTTTGCTGGTATGGACGAAACGATGCAGACTTACAAACTGAACTCGTTGACGGGAACTCGTGTGTCTCTCACCATAAACAAAACTCGACGAGATACTTACACAAACTTCAACGTCACTCGCGTGGAGGTGATACACTAGGCTCCGTATCCTGTTTCAGCCTCTCTCTGCTGTCATCCCTGCCGATGTGACAACTTCCGCCGACACGACCGGTGTGATAACTTCCGCTCCTGACGATGTGGCAATTTCTACTCACGCAACAAATGTGACAACTGCCGCTCCTGTCGCCACTGGTCCGAACTTTACGCTTGAGTTTCCGGCGATGGAAATGAAGAAGACGATTGCACGTCACATAGCATGTGCCATCGTTGAACTCTCGAGACGACAGTGTCTCGCTTGCGAGATAGACGATCCTAGTCAATTTCATCACGATTGTATGTTACCCGATGACATTCTAATTTATATGCACTTTGACGAGGCTGTGGAGGCCATTAATTCGACTGCAGTGATGAAAGACTGGTTGAGTGTTTTGTTAGACGCGGGTTTGAAGTTATCCGACCTGACGTCCGATCACTTGTGTGCTATCGGGAGTTGGTTGTAAGAACCGTTTTCAGAAGAGTGGCGAAACAAATTAAAGCAAATTGTTCTGGCAGTAATGGAGGATGATCTGTAAATCTGTCTTGTGGTTTTATGAGACCTTCGGTGACATTAATTCAACTGCAGAGAATGGAGCGCGACCTGTAAATACGTTTGTGTTGTAATAAAATGTGCAAACCTTATCTTGCGTCTTTTTTCGTGTCTTACACTTCACAAGTAAAGGTACTCGTCTAAGTCCCGATTAACAAATCACTCAAATCACTCACTCACTCACTCATCCTTCATGTCTGTTCACTCACTCACTCATCCTTCGTGTCCACTCACTCACTCACTCTGAGGAAGAGGAGGAGGAGGAGGAGGGCTAGAGATGGACATAGAGATGGACGCGTTGAGGAGGCGGAGGAGGGGGAGGTCTAGAGATGGACGCGTTGAGGAGGAGGAGGAGGGCTAGAGATGGACGCGTTGAGGAGGAGGAGGAGGGCTAGAGATGGACGCGTTGAGGAGGAGGAGGAGGGGGAGGGCTAGAGATGGACGCGTTGAGGAGGAGGAGGAGGAGGGCTAGAGATGGACGCGTTGAGGATGAGGAGGAGGAGGAGGGCTAGAGATGGACGCGTTGAGGAGGAGGAGGAGGGCTAGAGATGGACGGGTTATTGTATGACATCCCTCCTCCTCCTCCTTCAGGCAAATAGACGTGTTATAGCGTGACATCCCTCCTCTTTCAGGAAAATAGACGGGTTATCGCGTGAGATTTCAACGATTCGACGGAATTCCACTGCAATAGACAGGTATAAAACGAGTTGTACAAACGGAATTCCACTGCAATAGACAGGTATAAAACGAGTTGTACAAACAAAACTTAGACCGACGAGATCCAAGAGCCATTCCGTTCGTTACGTTTGAACAGTAAACACGTACATCATGAGCTTATGGACTAGTCTACCAGCTGCCAACAAGTCCACACCATCAGCGTTCCAGTGCCCAGATTGCAAGAGATATTTCTCACGTCGGGACAACTTGAAACGACAAAGTGCCCACAGTCGCTGTGCACCGTCGACAAACGCTACGACACCTGTGTCTCTGGCCCCAGCAACAAGCTCGACATTCTCGTCTCCAACTCAGGTGCCCACTATGACACATGTGCCTACGGTTCCTTCAATAAGCTCGACATTCCCGGCTCCATCTCAGGTGACCATGGAGTATACAAAGAAGATGGCCCTGGTCGATCCCCGTATTTTGGAAAACATTCAACCGCAACGTCCTTCGACTGCTAACCCTATCGAAAGGATCTTGCAACGACTCGACAATGAAATGCTGGACATACTAGAACGAAACGATATACACGAGAGGGAAAAAGTTGTGTTGTATAACCAGGTGTTGAGTCGGTACAACGATCTTTCCGACAAACGTATCCAAGAACCCGTGCGTGTGGTCATCGAAAAAATTCCCAGTGAAGGGGAAAACAAAGTACAACCTGCTAACGAAAATGAAGTCGTCGAAAAGGAGAGCATCGAAAACGAAATCATCGACAGCGTTCCAAAAACTATGAAGCAGAAAGCACGAAGACTACTCGATAAAATAAAAGGGGCCGTAAGTTGGAACGATCGTGGCGAGATGATGTACAGAAACAAGGCGGTTCCCGGAAGTAATATCGTGGACCTTGTGAATGACGTGTTGAGAAAACGGAAGTCGTTTGAACCGGTGGGATGGGAAACCTTTGCTCGTGGTCTCAAGGATGTCAACACGCCAATGGATTTAGTCGGGAACTCAGATCGTTGGCTTTACATGCAGACAGCATCAGTGGACGGCGACATATAAAAGGAAACCAGCATTCCGTTTGACAGTGGTCGTCATCGGCATCGTAGACGACCTGCATCGTCGCGGCGCGCAGCTCATTCGGCGACACCTTTGCAAATCACACGTTGGGAACCTTATTAGCTTTACCGATTTGGAATTCACAGGAACAGTACGCAAGATATATTATATGTGAAATATTCAAATAAAATCGTGTTGATGCTATGGATGAGTGTGTTTTTCGTTTTCATAGTCATCAAGACACACCTCGCTTTTCCCCGTTTCAGTGACAACAATTGTTTTGTCAACGTTATCAATGTGGGTGGTGTTCAATATACCTAAGTGAATTTTAACTTAAGAGTGGTATGTAATGTTTGCATATAATGTTGGCATGCACGTTCTTGTATTACCTTAATTAAGCAATAACAAAGTCGACACCATATGTGCGTTCATGAATTTTTTTTATTCAGACACCCAAGAGAAAGTATCAATCTTATAAAATCTTGTAAACCTTAACTACATACAAATTTATTTCATATGGTACACACATTGTATTGAGACACCCAAGAGAAAGTATCCCTGTGAATGATATCACATATATTCTTGTTATGAGACACCCAAGAGTAAGTGTCACTATTATAAAATCTTGTAAACCTTAACAACTATATACAAATCGACTCCACATGTTTATTGACACGATTTTTTGCAGCGATTGAAATATACAATATACTTTGTTTATTTTCACCAATATCCTACTTAAAAAGAAAAAACAACATCATGATGATGATGATGCAACAATGACGTGTGTGTGTGTCGATACACTCTTTATCAATTGACAAGATAGGATTCGATAAACACAATAGTTCATCACGGCTACATTAAGACCGGATATTACACGGCTTTCTCACGAGTGTACCGAACAGTAAATGTGAAATGTGAAATGTACACTCTTTAATAATCGACAAGTAACAAGTAGGAGTCAGTGGTCGATAAACATCATACCTGATCACGGTTACACCAAGACTATATGTTACACAAATACCAAATGTTACAACAATACCGAATGATACACGGGTAGCTCACGAAAAGATTTACTGGCGTGTCTATTATACCAGACACGGAGAGGTAGAGATTCCATCGGCTTGTACCGGTCGTTTGGAATAAAAATAGGTTAGTGCAGAACGTTCTTGAATATATGTAAAAACTGAAGCATTCTTCACCCGAAACCCTCGATTTTTCCCAACACCACTCTCTTTGGTTTTCAGTACTTTCAAAAACGTGTCTTTGTCAATTTCGTTGTGTCTCTTATTTAGACCTTTCGTGCTGAATTTATCCGTATCACCAAAACAATAATATGTTTTGCTACACAAGCCGATGAAACCTCTACCTTCGTACTCTATTTTGAACAGACCGGGTGTCCTTTTGTCGTGACGCGCACGCGCAATGCAACACGATTCCGAAGGGACCCATTCTTTCCCTTCCATCCGACAAGTAACATAATCAGACGCGTGCGCGTCACAACAAACAGCGGGGAACCACCGGGACAAGTTTATAAAATATTCGTGTCGTTTATCGGTGGTAACACAATCGTCTAAACAAGAAAAAGCTAGACTTAAATATGCGGAATCCGTATCCATCTCGCAACATTGGAAGAGAGGTCGCTCTATATAATAATCTATGAAATCGTAATAAAATTCCAGCATTCTCAATTTTGCATACTGGTAAACCATGAAACCGATTTGAAGAGGGAGATCGTATTTAATGGATTTCTTGTTCATTGTTAGTTGGTACACGGATTCCGTAATTGGGTCTAGCTGGCGAAAACGATGACTGTTAATTCCTTGGCTCGCCGTTTTACTATTACAAAAGATAATATCTCTGTGGCGATCCTTATTAGTGATACATTTTCCATAGCCACTGTTCCCAAGAAGTTTCATCGTATTACCAATAATGGCCTTGTCCGGGTGCACGTCACCTTCGCGGCGTGCATTCGAGACGGCATTAGCGAAATGCTTGAAACACGGACTGGGTTCGTATTCTAAAACTTGATAAACGTGAGATACGACCAGTCCGTGTTTCAAATACCATTTTAACAAAGGTGTACCTAAAATAATTTGTTTACCAAAATACGAAGCGACCAGTGTACGCCGAGGAGTAGATAATATATTGTGCTCTTCGGCGTAAGCTCGCATATAGGGGCCGATGTCGTTACGGGTAATGTCAATGTTTTTGAAAATGGGTTGCATTTCACCAAAATAATCTTTAAGATGATCCGGAACAAAAATGTCGCACTCTACCATGCCAAATAGGCGACCTTCAACTACATTTTGCAAAACTTTATCTTGGGACATTTCTCACTTCAGGTTACGGTGAGGAAATTTTGAATTTAGAAAATTTCTTACTTCGGAATTTTTCCGAATTTCTTTCCATTGACATTCCCACATTTCGATGACCTCGGTATATTTACGCAAATACGTAGTGTTCTTTTTAGTTTCCGATAAGAGATCGGCCATAGACTTCCCGTTGATAGAGTTGGTGTGCTCCACGTTACATGAACAACCGTGAAAATAACAACCGTGAAATTGATAAACGGTGCGGGTCTGGGCACACCATCCGTCAACGGGAAGTTTACGATCCCCAATGCGTTTCTCTTCTCCGTTAAATTGATGCCTTATCGTTGTATTCTTTTCGTGAGCTACCCACTCTAACCATTCAAGAGCCATTTTTCCGTAAACACGTGATGTTTTAGGTCTGAAATTATTTTCTTGGCTACGACGCGTATAACATCCGGTGGGCATATCTTGTGAAAGAGCCCAAAGGTATAATCCATTCGAATCGTAGCCGACAATGGAACGACAGGGGTGAGCTGAGTCGCCCCTTTCCGATTCACGAAGTCGTGTAACGTTGACTTCGTGATGGCGGTGATATATTATAGACGGGCCCGCTACGATGGCTTTTTTTAACATATCGTGTAAATCCGAATCCTTTTTGATTAAACAGACTGAAATAAATATCACGTGGTAATGTGTCAAACATAAATTTCATGGTTAGACCGGGAACGCTAATACCGTCTTTAAACATATCGATGTGGCGCAATTTGTAAAAAGAGAACTGTTTTTTTATAGCTTCAAGGAAAGGAACGACATCTCTATTGTTGTACCAAATAAGAAAATCACGAAAAGTTTTCATATCGTGATCGCGCCAAATTTGTTCGCAGTACGCGTAATTTTCGTCAGAAATGTCTTCGTTTTTCAAATCGCTGTGAAAATCTTCCTTTGGAGGAAGGGATTCACAGTCGAGTCTACTTAACGAAGTCACCCACTCGTAGGGAAAGTAGCCTTTAGTTTGTACACATCCGTAAGCTTTCAGAAATTTATCGTAACTAAAACCGGGGGCCAAATAATTTGTGATGTCCAAAAATTTCAAAGTCGCTGTTTTTAAACACATCAGATTAGTATGACGCATTAGTGTGAAAATGATATTTTTAGATTTCTTATTAGATTCGTCACCTACGTCGGTTGTCAGGAAGTGTGGTGTGATATATTTTTTAATGACGTTCAAATCGTATTTTCCGGAATTAAAGTCAATGACGGGTAGTTCTTCGAGAAATCCGTGAAGCTTACCAATTAATTTTGAAATTTCATCTTCTGTGATAATAGGTAAAGGTGACCCGTCATCTAGAATTTCGTCTAAGTCGGGTTCGAGCATTCTAGCCTCTGGTGATTGAATATCTTTTAGTTGTTGGTTTAATTCATCAAAAACAAACTGATAACGTGTTTTAAGAATTTCGGAAGCGGTGTCGCTAATTTCGTAAAGATAATTTAGAAAACGGTCGACTAGTTGGCTCGGCTCACCCTCGCTAATAAAACAGCGTGGTTCCTTGTACCCGGGAACATTGGATGATACACTAACGCTAAGTATTTCGTGTCGAGCCAACCACTCGACCTTTGGAGTATTTACCGGTAAGTTGGCCGTGTCAAAATAAGATTCAAAATCAAAGGTGGCCCGAAACGGATAATACCGGTATTTTTCTTTGACGACAATACCCAACTCATCAAGTTTCTGAAAAATGGTTTCCTGAACATGAAATATACCACCAGGGAATATTCTCTTGACCTCGACTTCGCAACCTTGTTGGTGTCTTTTTAAGGAACATTCTGTATGCCAAAGTTTGTCACATTTGATACATTTGAAAGACCGTGTGTACGTTTTAATATCGTGGATATAAGAAAAATGTGTTTCGAAAAGATTCAAATTTAAAGTATCGGGGAATTTACAATTTGAACGTCTCAGTAAATGACACGCTACCAAGTTCTCGTCGTCGTCGTGATGATCGAGTAATTCATAAACATATATATTGATATGGAAAAGCTTTTCAACGTCATAAAGGTCACTTAGCTTAAAACCAGGGAAATGCATCATAGATGGGGCATCTTTTATACCCTCTTGGTACACGTTGTATAAAGCAGCAACATGAGGCTCGAGATTACGAATATCACCTCCCCGACTTAGTGCGAGAGCACGGAAGAAACAAAGATTATCTTTATAAGGAGGCTTGCCGTGTCGGGACAAGTCACAGGATAACGAATTTAAACCTTTATTTGTGAGAATATAGTCGGGAAGGACTATGTTCTCACAAGTACCTATAGGGTGATAAGGTATGATGTTTATGTAAAAGGTAACATTTGTTACCATTTCACACATCCACTGAGAATCGGGCCTCTGTCTAATTTCCCAACTTAAAATATATTTTTCTTCAAACGATTTTAAAAACAACTGAAATTCATCGGCATTACTAATTAAAGGGGGCCTGTCCAGAAACCTACCGGAAACATTTTTTGAAGAATGAAAATAACGATGTTCATTCGTTTTCTGGTTATATAAAATAAATCCGAAGCTTAAATTAATTTTGAAGGCGGTAGTTTGTTCATCAAAAATGTTCCACAATGTTGGATGTAATGAGGTTATGTCAGTATCTGTTAATCGAATATTGTAGGTTCTCTGGACGGGTCCCCTATGATAATGTGTGCGAATTGTCGACCACTGACTTCTATACAAATTAAACAAATTATCCGGTACAAAATCTACCACCTCCGGTGGTACAAGTGAATCTTGTCGCAATGAAGAAACTGCAGGTAATGTCGGAGAGGCTGCAGGTGGCGACGGAGAGACTGTAGGTGATGGTCTTTTTGGTGATGGTGATGCTGAAGCAGTCGACAGTGACCGTCGGCGTTTTCGCGATTTCTATAACAACATATGTTTTCTACAATACAATAGGAGTTTATTGTCCAATAGTAATTCATCGGATAATTTTTTCTTTTGATGAGGGTAGAAAATGAGGATAGAAAATGTTTTGTTAGATTACGTTAATTAAGTTAATAAAAGTGCGAAAGTTGTTCATAACTTGGATAGTGAAACATGTAGTAAAGTATTCAACTAATTAATCACACAAGATTGGAAAACACTGCAATAAAGGCACGTATGACTAGACTGTGAATATAAATATTTTTATGGCGCGGTAGTCAATTGCTTCAGTAGATATGTACGTTAAATACAGACGTAGTCAGTGATAATACCTAACGTTTTAAGAGATTACTCACCGTAGTGCCTTTGGTCACAGACGCAGGCGGCGCAGAGGTAGTTGGGCTATCATCAGCGGCAACGGCAACGCGCTCCTTTTCTTGGCGCTGAAATAAACACACAAGTTGACTGTTAATCATGGTATATAAAACATAAAGAGATAATGGGCTTTGTAGCAACACCTGAAATAAACACAAGTTGATTTTTAATCGTAGTATTCAAAACATAAAGAGACGGGATTTGTAGCAGCATCTGAAAATATTTATAGAATACAATCAAGTTACCATTATTTCTTGAACGAGCGCTTCTCGCCGCTGCTGCTTCTTAATCTTTCTCTGGCATCGCCCCTTGTTGATGTGTTGCTGCCAATCTCTTCTCCGAGTGAAGGAACTGCCACACATACAGCACGCGAAGTGTGGCAGCACATCCACTCGGTTGGTCGGTGGCGTCCCGGCAGCAGTTGAGGCCGGGGCCGGGACTGTCCCAGTAGCTCTCGGGGTTGGTTGCATCTTAGGAGGCACAGGCCCGTTGATGAATTTCTACAACAATAATTAAATATTACAGACACAATGATAGGGAAAATATTACCAAAAGTTACGTGACCACAAGTACGTTGGTTAGAAGTCGATAGGAAGATGATAAGTATATATGGAGGCAATGTCTCGATAGGAATAGGATGAGAGCATTTGTGTTGACAGGAAGTATGTATGAGCCGCCATTTTGTTGGAAGTAAACAAAATACAGGGACGCCATTTTGACGGAAGTAAACAATATACAGGGACGCCATTTTAACGGAAGTAAACAATATACAGGGACGCCATTTTAGCGTAAGTAAACAATATACATGTAAACAATATACAGGGACGCCGTTTTGACGGAAGTAAACAATATATAGAGACGTCATTTTAGCGGAAGTAAACAATATACAGGGACGCCATTTTAGCGTAAGTAAACAATATACATGTAAACAATATACAGGGTCGCCGTTTTGACGGAAGTAAACAATATATAGGGACGTCATTTTAGCGGAAGTAAACATACACAGCGGCGCCATTTTGACGGAAGTAAACAATATACATGTAAACAATATATAGGGACGCCATTTTAGCGGAAGTAAACAATATACAGGGACGCCATTTTGACGGAAGTAAACAAAATACATGTAAACAATATATAGAGACACCATTTTGACGGGAGTTTTTAAGGAGACGAATTTTAGGGGAACTGATTGGGAAAGCATGGTTTTAGAGAAAAGTAAACATAGACGTGGATGCCATTTTAGTGGAAAAATACATAGGGAGCCACCTTTTTGGTGGGAAGAAGGTAGGAGCCACCATTTTAGGCGAAAGTGTATAGTAACACAACATAAAGTTTAACTCACCACCAGCGCGTCCAGCTCGGCCTCCTCGGCCGTCCTTTTTGGGCGGCGACAACAGCCGCGTACAACGTGGCGCTTCCAACTGTCTCGGCGACTAAAGTGCACGCTGCATACCGGGCACTGAAACCCCGCCCGAGAGGGGGGTGGTCCCGTAGGGATCCCACAGTCGACGTTCTAAATGTGCAAAGGATTGTTATTAGACGTTTTCATCAGTGTCTTAATTCTAGATAATTATACACACGAAAAATAGTGAAATGGAAATATAATATTAATAAAGACCTACCATACGGGACGGTAGTGATGCTGCCGCTGTCAGGACTGCTGGTGCTGCAGGCGCCAGGGTCGGGACTGTAGGCGCCGGGGTTGGTCCTGTCGATACCGTGGCCGGTAGGGGGGGAAAGGCCTCCCTGTACGTGATGGGGGTCAACCCCGCTGTCCTGGCCGTAATGGCCTGCGGCCCTCTGGCCGCCTCTGCATAGCTCCATCCAAACCGAGTGAAATTAGCCATGACGATGTCAAATGACGAATGACAAGCAGATCGTCTCCACGGCCTTATATAGGCACACTTTGAACGTAAAGGTCACGTGGGCGTGCCGAAAGATTATGGATTGTAGGATAGTACATTAAGGTCACGTGGGCGTGCCGAAAGATCACCGACTGCAGAATAGAAAATTCAAAAGCACGGACTGCTGAGTAGAATGTACACAAGCACGGACCGCAGAGTAGAAAGTAATTCTCAAATTGTCTCTCAAAGTAGCTCTCAAACTAAAGAGCTCTCAAAGTACCTCTCAAAGTACCTCTCAAAGTAGTTCTCAAACTACCTCTCAAAATAAGGAGCTCTCAAAATAGCTCTCAAACTTTAGTTCGAAAAAATTCCACCAGGTGGCGCTGCGGATCATCATATTTTAGTCCCGAAAAATTCCGCTATGTGGCGCTACTGGTCAACGAAGACGCACGGATTTGGGCAGTACTCGAACATTTAGTTTACAACTTGTCCACAATGTGGCACCACTTGTATAATTAGTACCGAAAATTCCGACAGGGGGCGCTGCGGGTCAACATATTTTAGTTCCAATTTTTTTTGCTAGGTGGCGCTGATTTAGTTCATGATATATCCGCTAGGTGGCGATGTCTTGGTTTTTGTGGGAAATATTTAGTTAACCAACTATCCGCCAGGGGAGCTGTTTTGGCGGGAAATATTTTAGTTCACCAACTATCCGATAGGTGGCGCTATTTTAGCCCCGAAAAATTCCGGTAGGGGCGCCACGTGACCTTGACCTACATCATGGTACTTGACATTGACCTTTGACCTTGACCTACATACGAGCAATTGACCTTGACCTACATCCGGGTACTTGACCTTGACCTTTGACATTGACATACATCCGGGCATTTTGCACTTCCACCGCGGCGCGACAACCGTCCCCGGTAAGGGACCTCCTTTACTACTCCTGTATAACGTATCACTTAGCTGCTTCCGACAAAGGTCACCAATGTTTCCTATGATTAAGTCATAAGTGGGAGTATCCAAACATAACGCTTCTGTTCCACAACAATACGCGCAGTGGTGACTTCAATCAACGCTTGGGTATTGCCAGTTAATTGTTCACATGTCACTATGATGCGGCGACCTATGACGCCGTTGCACCCGCTGTCTCTTAACACCATAGGTTAGTTTCATTTTTCATCACGACGTTTACAAGCACTAGCAACAACAGGGTTCTTATGTCCACAATGGAACGTGGCTTCGGTCTTACTCTCAGTACAACGGTGGCTTGGGGCGTCTTTATCCAAGATAACGGCACAACTCTCTAGCACTAGCCTAACCTTAGGTGGCAACGGATTTCTGTCCATCACGACCACCGTACAGTTTCGCGCGATGTGACCTGAGCGATTACAAAGGAAACCCGTGCGCGGCGGAGGAGCGAGGCGGGCGAACAACGGCCAAGCAAGAGTAGGCTTTCTCATAAACAAGAAATGGAAAGACAATACAATGCGGGTTAATAGCATCAGCCCCAGAGTAGCAGAACTTGTTCACCGCATAACAAAGCGCTACAAACTGAAGATAGTACAAGTATATGCATCAACAACATCATACTCAGAAGAAGACACAAACAGATTGTACAACGACGTGGATGAGACCTTAGTAAAACCAAACCACTACACGATTGTGATGGGAGACTTTAATGCACAAGTAGGGAAACGAACAAACGCAATGGAAACCGCAACAGGCAAATTTGGCTTAGGAGTGAGAAACGAAAGAGGCGACACCTTGGTAGAATTAAGAAAGTACAAAATCATGAATACCATGTTTCATACCACGTGGAAAAGCCCAAATGGAGAAACGAAGAACGAAAAAATTGACTACATCCTGACAAACAGGCCAGACATGGTCACTGACGTAACTATCATCAACCAAGAGGCCACCAAGAGTAGATACGACATAAATCGGAACAAAAAAGATCAAATTCCGAGCCGAACTGAGAAATCGATTCTAGACAATAGAAGAACTAAACGACGTCGACACCATGAGCAAAAACATCACAGAAGTGATCCAACTAAGTGCGACAAGTGTAGCTGTTAGCGTAGAATAAACGAACTTGCCTAACGCGGAATCTCTCTATTGAGAGACCGATGTTGTAATCGATGCGCCACCGTGCGGCACAAGTCTGGGTAAATTTGTAGAGCGCAGTAGCTCAGCAGTAAGAGTTCCGGACCCTCCACTGAGAGACCGCGGGTTCGAATCTTGTGCGGCAGTGTCGAATCTTGGGCAAGTTCGTTTACTCTACATTGCTTCAGTTCACTCAGCTGTATAAATGAGTAACTGGCTATAGACCGTGATGGATATTTGTGTTCGAAGTCTTCGCGCATTAACTGCAGCGTGGCTGAATGCTTCCCAGAGAAGTCGAGATGGTGTTCGATTGAGCAGGGAGGGAGTAAAATGTATAGGGCTTTGAGTAGTCCTCATGACTGGATAATGCGCAATATAAGAACTTACCTTTTAAACAATCACAAGAACACAGAGTGCACGCATTGCACATATACATGTTCTTGATGCAAGTCTCGTTGGTCTCTCATCTACTAACACATGTATGGGTCATGTTGGTCATTGTTATCTCTCTACGGGTGCAAGTACTGATTTGTGGGCAAAAACATTACCCACCACTGCACCCGCTATTGCCTTGTTAACCAAACAAATGCACATCGAGCTTGCGCATATAGGTTAAGGCTTCCCTCTTAGACAGCATGAACATCGCGCGCCAAACTTTTAGTGATTAATCTACGCCTCCTAGAATACGACGTGTTCCTAAGTTTTTTCAAAATATCCCATATATGTCAAGACACCTTTATGATGTAAATCATTTCGTTCCTTAACACTTCTGAACTTAAAACGTAATGCGTAAATGGTTGTGGCATAACATACTGCAGTTATGAAGTAATGCAGTATGTAAGATCGATCCATAATGCGCATGTCCAGAAACAGAAGTGCGCCGTGTATGGAAATGTTCTCCTAAATATCTATTATTTTAGCAACAAATAATGTGTTTTGACAGTTTGTGCTGAATACAACTTACAATACGTTAGATGGCTAGCATAGATATTTTCACATATATCCTGCTTCCAAATGTCTCAGATGAGCAACAGTCTAATAAATTTACACGCATTGCATCGCCAATATTCATAATACAGTTTGAAGATCGCGATCAGATTCATATTTTGGCAATGTTTTACTTAACTTGCCTAAATTATTAGCAGCACCGCCTGGTGGGTACTGCCCTGGATTGAAGCATAGGTTTTGGGGACTTAGCTCAGCTGGACGAACCCTGTTTTGGACATTTAAGTAAAAGATTACCCATAGTTTTAGAATAGGGCAGACTTCCATTAAGGGCAGTACTGCATTATTTAACGTCTGCAGTATTTCATGCTACACCGTAACCTAACAATAGTAGCAACCACGCGTGCGTACGATAAAACGTTCGGGGAAACGGCTCCTGCGTCATGGACTTGGCACCATGGAGTAAACGCAGACACAATAATACTTATGTCTACCCTCATGCCAACAGCACAGCAATACGAATGAATATTATTTGAGAATTCTACACTATCAAGACTAGGGCATATCGATTGACGTGAACTTCACATTCTCTCCGGCCTTCGTCATTTTGAACAAACAACGAGTATCTGCGAACGCGTTATGGCAGTTATGTATCTCTGTTTTCTATCATTTTGTACACATTACTTTCGTGGCGGAATGTTAGAGCATTGAACGCCACTGAAAAAAATAAACAACTTAAAAGTTGGAGGAGATCCAAAGAACAACAGGCAAGGCACTTGCGGACCATACGGCAATGTGAAAACAAACGAGAGAGGCCCCAAATTTCCGATATTTGACAGCTACAATGATCTCATGTTGGCAAACACTTTTGGCCCTCGCAGAAGATGGATGTGGCGCGGTGCAACTGGTGAACACCACAACCAGATAGATTACATCATGGTCAAGAAACGCTTCTGTTCAAGTATAAATATCGCCCAAACACGAAGCTTCACACGAGCGACCATGTCTCGCTGATGATATCCGTCTGAAGAATATCAGCAAAAATCACAAGACTTAGAATTGACCTCGAAAAGCAGTTAAACAGCTCAAAAAATGGAAATCAACTCGAGTTGAATTGGTACATCCTGACCTCACTCTCTCTCTCTCTCTCTCTCTCTCTCTCTCTCTCTCTCTCTCTCTCTCTCTCTCTCTCTCTCTCTCTCTCTCTCTCTCTCTCAAATTCAAACGATACATTCTACTGTGTAATAGATGAAACAAATCAAACAGTTGTTTGTGGGTTTATGGTAAGCGTTACGTGGTAAGTGATTCCAAGCGATTTTCTTCGGAAGGTGTATCCAGCACGGTAAACAAAGCGTCGGTGCCTACAGCAATTCTGTCTACCTACAGTAATCGACAGCGCTAACTGACGCCGCCTGATTGTGTGGGACAATTGAGAAAGTATTTGTGAAGAAGCATGTTGGCTGACCTTCGTGTGTATCAATGTCAGAGAGCTAGCTGAGAAATGTCGCAAGAACGGGTGAATGGTAAGTAAAATTGAGCTTTTCCCGTGGAAGTTTTGGAGTATGGCGTGATATCTATCGAGGTAATGGTTGACGTAGAATTATTGGATTACGATGCGATATAGGTTACATACCATGTAGTATTCGTCGAATATAGTGTGACATATTGGGCTACGTTCGCTGTCTTATACACATGTATATCTACCGGCCAACAGCGATGTTAGACAACGACTCAGAGCCGACCATTCGAGTGTATACGCTGCGTGAAGCAAAGGAAACGGCGATGGGAGGCGTCGACAGGAACATACTACGAGAAACCACGAGTCGTCTGATGGTCACGACAGAATATGGCACCAAGAGATGCAATAAGGACCTAAAGGTGCGTGCAATAAACATCAAGATCGATTAAGATGGTTTTTATGATAGATCTTAAGTTAAGGTCTTATAAAACATGGTATCCAAGGTCTTATAAAACATGGCATCCACTCATCGCCCTACCTTTTCCACCCTGGCAAACCTGTTCATTTGAACATCAGCATGACGTCACATATTTCCATCACTGTCTGCTGCAATATACTCATTTGTACTGCCTGCCTGCCTGTCAGCCTGCCTGCCTGTCAACCTGCCTGCCTGTCAGCCTGCCTGCCTGCCTGCCTGCCTGCCTGCCTGCCTGCCTGCCTGCCTGCCTGCCTGCCTGCCTGCCTGCCAGCCTGCCTGCCTGCATGTCTATATGCCTGCCTGTATGCCTGCCCGCCCGCCTGCCTGGCTGCCTGTCTGTCTGCCTGCCTGTCTGTCTGCCTGCCTGCCAGCCTGCCTGCCTGCCTGCCTGCCTGCCAGCCTGCCAGCCTGCCAGCCTGCCTGTCTGTCTGCCTGCCTGCCTGCCTGCCTGCCTGCCTGCCTGCCTGCTTGCCTGTCTGCCTGCTGCCTGCTGCCTGTCTGCCTGCCTGCCTGCCTGCCTCTCTCTCACCCTCTCTTCCTTCCATGTCTCTGTCTCTCCATCCCTTCTTCTCAAATACTAATTATCAAAATATCGAATTGTCACTAAGGTGAACGCACCCAGTTCACCAATATGGGTTGTGATACGCTCATTTCTAACATCATAACTGATTAAATGTTACTATTTCACGGCAATAATTATTATGGTTTAACCTATTCATGCACAGCGGCCTTTTAAGGGACCACCTGTTCATGGCCATCCCACGAACAAACAACGCAATCGTGAAATAATAATGAGTTCTTTGTGTTATTACTAGGCAGAGTATGCCAACATAGGTGCATAACAAAAATAGTGATTTTTCTCAAAATTGACATTATACCAGTGACGTCATTATCGTGAATTTTACCTTCTTCCAAGACGCCATTTTTTGAGATAGCATATGCATACACTCTGCAATTGTATTTTACTGGTCCCTTTAGAGCCACCTGGACATGAGAGGGTCCGTGTAAATATTATATTGAGTGATAGCCTAGTTTATATGGTAATTTAGTTTTAGTGAAAGTTTATGTATAAATATTAATTTATTTACACACCTTGGGTAAGATTTATCTTTTACGGATGGGTTGATTTCCAGGGGTGACATGTACAACATGTGTAACCGGTGTGACATGTACAACATGTGTAACCGGTGTGACATGTATAACATGTGTAACCGGTGTGACATGTACAACATGTGTAACCGGTGTTTCAGGTGTGACAGATGCGGCGTGTATGACATGTGAACAGGTTACCATGCACACATATTTCACGAGTAACATATGTGACAGGTGCAACAGGTGTAACGTGTGTGACAAGTGAGACTTATTTGACAAGTGTAACATACGTCATATGTGTGACAGGTGTAACAGGTGATATGTGTATCATGTGTGACAGGTGTCACAGGTGTGTAACAGGCGTAACATTTGTGATAGATGTAACATACGCAACATGTGTAACATTTGTGACAGGTGTAACCGGTGTGACAGGTGTAACATATGTAACATGTGTAACATTTCTGACAGGTATGACAGGTGTAACAGTTATTATGAGACGTGAGACAGGTGTGACAGGTGTGACTGACATGGCCGATGTGACATCTATAATTATTGAGGCAGACGGCAGTCGAACATAATTTTATAGACAATACGTACATTATACCTGTTCGACTCTTCTTACTGCCATTCTGAAGTTCCGGCAGTTTCATTCACTCCAACCTGCCTCAGTTTACTCAGCCATCGAAATCAGCATCTGGCAATGGTGGAGTATTGACAATGGTGGAGTAGTCGTAATTATAGAGAGGCCAGATAAGTCACGTTGGTATTGCAATGAACAGTTCTGCCAACGGGTAAAGTGTAAAATGATTCAAACAGTCGTATTAACGATGTTTGTTTCACACAGATCATATAACGGGCATCCTAGACCAGCGGTAATTAACCTAGGGATAATTACCCTCATGGGAGTAATACGGGCTTTATCTGGGATTTTTTCAGTTATAAATGCATTAAGACAACGCCCTTGTAGCATACTATACTGAAACTATGTCATGGAATGACGAACTGGAAATTACAATTGCCTCAAATTGAACGTAGGAAGTCCCATGCAATTGGAGAAGAACTCATCATGCCAAATTATACTAGTTGAAGCATCGAAGCTCTTCATTGGCAAGGACGAGTGGAGATAGATGCACCACATATCAGAGGACGCATCTGTTCAAACTGAATATCTGAGACGGGTGATGTCACATTTGGATCAGGCCATTGTAGTTGCAGAAGTGTAAGCAAACCCCTCGATGCTTTGCGTTTCAATTGGATGAATCAACACATATTGTCAGGTTAATTGCACCCGAAAGGCGACCGTAAACGAGTCTGCTCTCTAAGCTGTTTACCATGTAGCTGCGACCAACTGATTTATTTGTCGGTGTCCCCGTTTGTGAATGCGAGTGTCATGTGATATTCTCATTTATCCTAATGTTGAATGCTATAAACCAGATGGCATCACATAAAACATAATAACAAGTAATTTGACGGTGTAAAACGAATAACTAAAATAAATGGTGCGATCATTTTCTCCGAGTGCCCGAACAAAGTGAGAGTGCGCCAAAAGTCCGAAAATATAAATATTGATGACGAAACGATGACAAGACGAAACTGCCTCTGACCCCCTCCCCAAAACGAAAGTAATTACATTAGTGGAGAGCAGTGGTGCAGTGACTAGAGGGGTTCCCGTGACTAGAGCTTCGGACTTTCGACCGAGAGGATCCGGGTTGGAATTTTGTGCGGCAGTGTCGAACCTTGGGCAAGTTTGTTAATTCTACGTCATCCTCGCAAGCCAGGGCTGTTTGCCATGCAAAACTAGCCCTGGCTGATCCCCTACGCGAACTGCGGAAGTTAGCCGAGTCAAACTAGTAATTGACTTCGTCAGTCGCGACTGCATCACCCGTGAGAACAGCGCAAATACCCGGCCCAATTTGAAGACGGATAAACGAATTCCGAGAGCCCCAATATAATAATGACCCGTTCGCCCATTAGCACGAGCAGCTGAGCGGTATTGTGTATTCGAATAATTGCTTCTACTTCCTAAACATTGCATGTAACACGAGCCACGGTTGGTTGAAATTAGTTTTATTATGACCACCTGACCTGCGTACATCTACTGATCTAGTGAGCGATTTCATAGGCTGAGCTTAAATTCAGAGTTTCGCAAAGCGATCAGCCAGGGGGTAGTGCTGGCTGGCACTGACATAATCAGCAGCAGCGACCCCTGGCACGCGAGGATGCTGTACGTTGCTCCAGTTCATTCAGCTGTATGTATGAGTATCTGACTATAAACAATGGTGGTTATTTGTGTACGAATAGTCTTCGCGTATTAATTGCGGCTGGATGCCTCCCAGAGAAGTCGAGATGGTGTTCGATTGAACAGATCTTTCAGGGAGTAAAGTATAAAGCGCTTTGAGCAGTCCTGATGACTGGATACTGCGCTATATAAGAACTTACCTTTTTACCTTTTTAACCTAAAAAATTAGGATGTAATAGGAAACAATACAACGTGGAAAATTAAAAAACGAACTGTCAGAGAGATGTCCCTATTTGTACTGTTAATATGCCAGCAATGTATAACTGTTCGAGTTCATTTATAATAGACGACTTCAAAGGCTAAATGCATATAGATAAGCGGACGCAAGCGTCGATGTTAACACAATGTTATTAGTTAATTTATCAAAAACCAAATACTCAATCTTAAATACATTTACAAACATTGTTCCGTGAATTATAGTTCACGTGGTTAGTAGAAAAACAATAAAGATTTTATTTAAGATGTATTTGATTGTCCACGTGCGGGGTCTGCGAACTGATTCGAACAGACGGGTTCTGGAATACAACTAGGCCCGCCATCAGGGTTCACCATTTAAATTTCCATAAAATAGTGTCCGTTTATCATATATCTCTAATTAAACCAGTATATAATCTTCCAAGACAAATTACGAACATTAACAAATTCTTACTAATGTGTTTTCCTATTATGTTTTTGTGTCCACTTGTTTCTTCCGTGGGAACAAAACAAAGCCGGATGTGTGTGTGTGAGTGTGTGTGTGTGTGTGTATGTGTGTGTGTACGTGTGTGTGTGTGTGTGTGTGTGTGTGTGTGTGTGTGTGTGTGTGTGTGTGTGTGTGTGTGTGTGTGTGTGTGTGTGTGTGTGTGTGTGTGTGAATGTATGTGTAAATGTGTGTGTAGGTGTGTGTGTGTTCGTGTGTTTGTGCGTGTGTGTGTTTGTGTGTGTTTGTGTGTGGATTTATATATATATATATATTATGTACATATATATATATATATATTATGTATATATATATATATAATGATACATTGACGATGCCATTAATGAGATGTATGTTTGTCCTTGGTGTTGTCAGACTGACATAACTTTCTGTAGCAGAGCCACCAGTCCGCCCAGCTGGTAATACACCGCCTCTGTCAGTAGTTCGTTCAACATGCCGCGGTCTCCGGGCAACGTCCCCTCCTTGAGTCCTCCGTCCCTCAGGTAGTTGAGGATGTAGCGGAAGTAAGTCCCGTCGCGATCAACGAAATAACTTCCGTCTTCCTCTCGCTGAACGGAATGTCTGCGGCTGAACATGGCCGACAACATCGAGTCTTGGTCACTGGTGAGGGTCAGCGTCGAGGTGGTGTACAGGTGTCCACCGACATTCAGCTTGACAAGACCCTCGTGCATCTTGTTCATCTCGGACATGCGTTCTATCTCAAGCTGTAGCGTCTTCTGATCTTCCTCAACCTTCTTCCTCTCCCTCTCCAGCTGATCTTCTTTCGCCTTCAGCTCTTGTTCCATCTGTTCTCCTCTAATCTTCAACTCTTCCTCCAATTGCTCTTCCTTAGCGTTCAACGTTTTCTCCTTCTCGCCTACGACCCTAAGCTTCTCGTCAAGTTCCTTCTGAGTCTGGCAGACCTGTTTCATCTTCGCGTGCAGCTCGACGACACCACCGAGTGTCTCGTGAAGCGTGTTGGTAATCCCCTCAGACATTGCTTTGACTGTAACTGACAATTCCTTCACCTCCTCCTCCGTTCCTGTGCACGTACGACTTCCTGTGATTGGGAGGTACTTGGCGAAGTATTCATCGGAATACTCTCTATTGGTGGGCTCTGATGTGAGCCATGTTCCACCCCAACTGCAGACTTCAAGTGCGAAGGTGTAGGACGACGACAGGTCTTTCCCCTGAAAACATGACAAGACATTATTTGTATGTTTTAATTTCCAAATTAAACCAGGTCACATTTTGCGTAACTTTGACAGGCGAGTGAACGGGATTTTTATTATTTTATATAACTCATCAACTTCTTTAGTACATGTGGCCAGAACACCAATTAACCGAGACGAGGGGAATTACTACTGCTACACCGACGAAAAGCCTCAACAAGGTAAGTATTAACATAATTTTTGTTTACTGAATATGTCTAAATGAACTTATTTGCATATTAACATTATATATTTTAAACCATTTCAGTACTACAGCCCTGATCAGCTGTGACCACTGAATACTGCATTCCCAGTGAATATGCAACATAATGGACTACCTCACTTCAAGTCAAGATTTGAGCAACAAAAATGCATTTTATGAATAGGAATGTTATATATTTTCGGAAATTATAATAATCAGCAAATAAAATGAGCCATATCATTTTACATTCCGTAGTCATGGTAACCAACAATCCAAGATGGCCGCCAAGATTTCAACGTTTTTGCAGTTGCTGAACTCAGTTGTAGGGGAAAGTCCTTAACGCGCACCCCCTCCCCAAAGCGCCCCATCCCCACCCTAGCGGATTGAACCAGCACAATGCAGGCGTTGCTTGTCACATTCGATAGATGTCGCTATTTGACGCATGCGCAGAAAAAAATAGCACATTCGCGATCGCCTTGACATGACACGACGTTCGGTGAGTTTTATGACACTTTTTACCTTATTTTGTGCATTTAGTAGAAGGCTTTTTAGTGCGCCAAATAATAATTATTACTGCTTACGATGACACTGTCAGTAGTTCAATTGTATGATCGAACCATACGCGAATTTCATTTATAAATACAATTTTGCAAGTGGCCGATTTAGATTCACTAACAGTTTTCCACAAAGCGCACCTCCCCCATGTTCCCAAAGTGCACCGCAGCAAAACTCATACAATTGGAGGTGCGGTTTGGGGACATTAAACTTGTTCGTGTATATCATAAATGAATTCATTTATTATGAAAATATAATGTATTTCTCGCGTTCTAGAAACAAATTGGACTAATACGCACTGTACTACAGTCACGGTTCACAGCCGGTGCGTTTTGGGGACCCGCAAATGTGACACAATTTAGGATAGACTATTTTAATTAATTTTCGTATGTTAAACCAGTTTACTTAAAATTTTCTTGCGGATCCAGATAGCATATTGCGATGATTGATTGTAATTTCCTGAAATTGGAACTACGCAATCACTGTTTATTTCAGATGGGACGTGATCAACAACAGCGGAAATATGGCGAGGCAGATTTACAGGAGGCCCTCTTTGCTCTTCAACATGGCGAATCATATAGTAGCGTTGAACGGCAATACGGAATCCCCAGGCGAACTCTTCAACGACACCATAACGCCCAGGTAATTTTTATGTAATTTATAAAAAAATTGTCTGAAAATTTTATTTTCATAATTCAGTAGTCATAATTACAATAATTATTACCATTGCAATACAATGAGTTGCAACTCGGTCAATGTTGTATGCGTTCGAATAATATTACAAGTAATTAAAAAAACACCACACAGCTTAATTTCAATTGCCATGGTGCGGTACTACCGTATTACTGTGTTGTTTCAAACTTTATAAAAAGGCTTATGTGAAGTTATCCATACAAATTCAGCTCTGTCCTACAGGTTCGAGCGCCAGGTCGGCTACTACTAGGGAGATTTCGCCAGATCCTAGACACCGACATTGAAGATATTATCGCCAACTACCGAACTCCGACAAAAGGCCTTCCAAGTGGCTGAGTACAAAGGCGTCGGCACCCCTTTGATCAAACCAAAAAGATGGCTGGTCGACACTGGCTAGCTGGATTTCTTGCCAGAAACGGAACGCTCTCTATTAGGGAACCGGAAGCGACGAGTATAAATCGGGCAGTGGGATTCAATAAGGCACAAGTCGATATTTTTTTCGAGATATGGAGGTCGCTTCTTGAGAGCATTGGGCCAATAGATGGTGACAGAATCTGGAACATGGACGAGAGCGGCTTAACGGTTGTGCACAAACCTGGGAGAATCGTCGCGAAAAAGGGTCAGAAACAGGTTGGAAAAGTGACGAGTGGCGAAAAGGGGAAAACGGTCACTATCGTATGCAACATGAGTGCAAGTGGGCGTTATCTCGCACAATTTATGATCTACCCGAGGAAGAAAATGAACGAGCACCTGCTCGTTGGCTGTCCACCTGGTACAGTGGGAGTGGTGACAGACAGTGCGGAGTGCAATTAAATATTTGTTTACTTTATATATTAATGTTCGGATCCGCAAAAATTTCTTATAATTGTTTTCTAACAGTAATTTCCTACAATAATTCGTTTCTCTCTCCATCGCATCCCCAGTCCGTTGTCATACAAAATATATCATACACTCGTGATAATCATCGTATACGTATGCGTAAATATAATTCGAAATATATGTTTATGGGGTCACGGGAAGACGGCATATTACATGCCATGTGAACACCATGCAACACAACTTTATTTTTAAACGGTTGTTTTGTGTATGTATACTACTATGTTGTTGTTGCAAAATAAATTGATTTGATTTGATTTGACAGTGGCTGGACAGACAGCAAAGTCTTCGTGCAGTGGTTGAATCACTTTGTCGATGCGGTCAAATCGACGCCTGCCAACGAACGCGCGATGCTGCCTGACGCAGTTGCCTCCACATCGACTGGCCGCACTACACCAACGACGCCTATAAACACGTTCATTTACGGCATATCCCGGCTAGGTAAATGACGCTCCCAGTCTGCAGAACATCTCACGTCATCGCCATACAAGGATAATCTGCGAGAAAAGCATCAGCAACTGAACGAGAAGCTTGAGAGGCAAGCCAATAAGCAGACATGCAAGAAATTCAGCAAGCGCGAACTGCACAAGGGTAAAGAACGAACCACTGTCAAGCACGTGCGTAAAGTTGGTGCGACCCCTACGAATGAAGAATACAGGTGCATCTATTGCAGTGAGCTCTATACCACGCCACCAACAGAAGATTGGCTGCAATGTCCATTGTGCCGCCATTGGTACCATGAAAAGTGTGGAAACGAGAAATCCGCATGCGACCTTTGCATGCAGTAGTCGCAGAATGGTTGACTGTAGACTATCAGTGTAGGTTAACAATCAACAATGAGTCAATGGTGGCTAGATTATAAGCCTAATAGTAATTACTAATTACCACTCCGTAATGTCATCTGTAATTGTTTTCACCAGCATGCAACAATAAACGTTTAGCCTAGTCTACATTTTGTTGGATTGCCTATGCGATTGACAGCATTTGGTGATCATGACACAGGAGGTGCGCTTTGTGGAGAGGCGGTGGGGCGCTTTGGGGGCACGCGTCCCCAAAGCGCCCCATTTTTTTAAGTTTTACTTTATGCAATATTGTTTCCTTTTATAACAGTTACGACGTTTACTGTATATATAATGAAGAATTGATGTACCCGCGTCGAATAGTGCAAATAAATCGATTTTGTGACAAATACATTTCAAAATAATAGCAGATAATGCTTAGGCGGTGCGCTTTAGGGACTTTCCCCTGTACTACATGTAAGTTCGCCGACATCGTTATTATGAATTTATGTCGATCGTCAACATCCGACAAAGATTCTTTGTTATTGTTAAAACTATCAAATAATCTGTCCAAAACATACGGTGGTAAATCGCTAGTTGAAGTAATGCGGTCCGCCATTGTGGCCGCCGCAGATTTTGATTATCCATCAATAAAAACCGTGAAAATCACCGTAAACTGTTATTGAGCGATAGTAAATGATAACCACTGCTGATTAGCTAATTTATTCGCCTTGACAACTGTACAAAACAAGTGGTTCCACGCAATGGATTATTATGAATAAAAACGATTTGAATAGCAGACATCGTCAATGCCGGAAAACCGGCCTGTCGTACTGAAGCGTCACAGACAGTGCGGCCGGAAAACCGGCCTGTCGTACTGAAAATCTGTCCGTGCCAGACGTAGCCTTTTTGAAAATATTTCAAAGCAACGAATTATTGAACTGAAAATATGCCCACACACAGGAAAATGCGCGCGCGCACGCACGCACGCACGCACGCACACTGCCAGACACGCACTCACGCATGTTGCGTGATGGGATCCTGAGTTCCGCACGTGTCGGTTCTTGGGCCGGTGCTCTTTAACGCCTGCGTTGCCCCTCTAAGGAATTTACTCATCCGAGACAACGTACAACACCACCTTTACGCCGATGACAAGTAATTGTACGTTGCCTTTCCACCATTCTAGCATACAAATGTTCTTATCCAAATGGAGGTTTGCATATGGGATGTTAAAAAGGTGGCCCTGTGACAGCGGTTCTTAACTTTTTTGGAAAGTCGATTAAAACTGGAAGCTTTTTGCGACCCATTCAAAATAGCTTGGCGACCCAATTTTGGGTCGCAACCCAGGGGTGGTTAAGAAACGCTGCTTTATGACAAAGGAACAACATCGAACATTGTCTGTGTTTCTTGGCGTGGTAATTGACAATGACTTGTCGATGGCGTCATAAGTGGTCACGTAATGCGGACTACCGTCTCCATAGAATGACTCGTGTATGAGAGTCATTGACGACCTGCACTTACTCCTAGTGAAGGAACGTACACAGTACAAATGACTTGTTCTTGTACACACTGCATTTTACGAAGGCACGCCAGTGTATCTTGTCTCACTGCTCCATCGCGATATGCCCCGTTGCAACTTACTCCCTGACGGTGGTTTGCTACTCAGCATTCCACGTGCTAACCTACAATGATATGGTCGCCGAGCGTTTGCTTGTACTAAGCCCACAGTGTGGAACTCTCTGCCACCAGAAATGCGTGCAAATGAGAACATTAGGCAGTTCAGAAAACTCATGAAAACATTTCTGTTCCCAAACTACTATAGTTAGAATAATGTAACATTTGTTTTATTTATACGTACACAATTTTTACTGGATTTTGTAAACACCGATTAACGGGGCATTAGCCCAGGATTTGATGGTGTATATATCAAGTTTTACTATCATTAATATTAGTATATTGGACAAGAAACAAATTTTAACTGTAAACAAGACAACGTTTTCCACATATTGTACAACTATAATTTAATTTCAGTTGGGTAATATGTCCCGATATAAAATGTTTGTTCAAAAAAGCAAATTATTTATAAAATGTTTCCTAAACCTGCAGTTTTAATAGTGACAATATTCCTCACTAGAAAAAAGTAAGGCGCACGTCCCTTGTTGAGTCTGTCACCTTAATTGACCATTGCAATTAATTTAGTTTAACAATATTTTATCTAAATAAATAAATAAATCCTGAGTCTAATTGGTGCATGACTTAATCATTCCTGTTTCATTTGTGACTTCTAAACTCAAAATATTGAAGTAACGAAATATGGAACACTAAAAACTGGGTGTAAAAAATATTCTCTTTCCCAAAATTATGTTTTCCTATATGATGTTGTAGTATAGGGTTAAAAGTGTACCATAATGATAAGTAGAAACTAATATATTGCCTAGTGGTTATATTTGTAATTTTTAAAGCAATGATTATAATTTACTAATCTGTTCACACTATGTACATGTTGTTATTGTTTACATTTGTGGGATGGCTCCCGTGCTAGCGACAATATATGTCTTAACGGGAGTCTCCCCGACCTTACATATTATTCATATTACCAATGTATTAATGTATATTATAATGTGTATGTGGACAAGGTCAAATAAATTGAATGTTGAATCTTATTATATTGGATAATGAAATAGATAATTCACATTTTTGTGTCGCGTCTTTCACACTTATAAATGTATGTGTCCAGCAAAGAATTCTACAGTGGTGTATATGTTTTGCTCGTAGAAGTGTATTGTCCAGGCAAAAATAGAAGTATTAGGTTTTTCATGAAATGGTCGAATGATAGTGCTGACATTGCTACATTTTTCAAAATCCGATTGGAAAAGTTCCACGCAGATTTGGTTTCCCCATAGACAAATTATTTAATCGTCTGGTTCTGTCTTACACCTCATTCCTAACGCAACGTATCTGTCATGGGACACTGAGTTCCATAAATTCCACTCTACAGGACAAAAGCCTCTGTTTGACTGGCTCGGTAGTAGTTGTGACAGACGCGACATAAACGACAAGGTAAATAAAACAAACCTTTATTTTTTAAACTGTCTATTTACTTGGTTGGGCTTTTGGTTTGCATGATCTCAATCGCTGTCTTTATGTAAATTGTGATTACTTTAACATAGTAATAACTAAAGATCTGCCTACATAAATTTATAAATGGCTAAACGACATGTGATAACATAAAGCTTAATCAAACCTGTCCTGTTTGTGGCAATTCTCAAGGATCTCATGTTTACTATTCTTCATGATCCGACCAGTTGGAATACTAAGGGATCCCCTCCTATGAAGCATAGTGGGTTAAACTAAATATTTTGGATCCGACACAAGGCTAACTGGTGGCAGTGTTTGAAATTGTTATGAAATTGGTGGTGCGGAAAAGTTGATAAACAAGTGGAATTACTGATTGATAAGTATTATTCTTGCCTTAATATAATTCATAAAGTAGCAGTAAACATATGTTGAGTAGCAGTTGTGCTTAAAGTTAGTTAGATAAAGTATTTTAGAACACCTTTGTTTAGTGGGTGATAATAGGGTGATAACCTCAATTATAAACAATATTTAACAAACCTCACTATGTGGTAGAATATATATATATAGGTGATAAAGTAACAAACATAAACCTACTTACATAAGATAATATATGTGTATGCCAGTACCTTCTAGACATTTTGATTAGGTAGCATTGTTGTTAAAATTAAGCATTTGCGAGAACCAGGCGAACTAAGTTTGTTTATTCGCTAGAAAAATAATTGCCTGTATTTAAATTAGGTCACTACTGGTAACGTTAGCATTTTTGATGGGATAAATAGTCAGCTGTGACTATAACCAAAAACTGTAACATAAATAAACAATCTTACGTAAAGTGTAACATTTGTGCACAATAGAGGTGAGAAGGATATGCAATGGGAGGAAAGACGACGGGAGGAAAGGAAGTGAGAGTAAATGTGACAGAAGAGAAGTTGGGAGGGACGATGATTGGAGGAAAGGTGACAAGAGAAACAACGTCAGGAAAGAATGGAACGGACGTGATTGTGACAGGAGAGCAGAAGACGGGGGAACAAGACTACAACCAAACAAATGCAAACCAGAGAAGGAGCTACCCTGAGGCAGTGATTGAGGGGGCAATGATGAAAGAGAGGGTGTTTATGGGCGACTCTATTCTGAGAAAGACAGATAAGACACTAAGCGAAGGGGAGGACGTCGTTGTTTGTTTGCCGGGGGCTAGGATAGAACATGTGACTGTAAGGGTAGAGAAGGTATTGGGGCATGGCAAGTCAGGGAGGGAACAACTGGGATAGTACAGAAGTACAGACAGTTAGTGAGGAATTTAAAGAAGACAAAAGTCGAACAGATAATTATCTCAGGAATTTTGCCAGTAATGGGAGGAAGGGGGCCAATTTATAGAAACTGCTAGAGGATGGTGATCAACACACTAGTTGAGTAGTTGTGTAAAGGAGAGGGGGTGGGATTCGTAGATTTATGGGGATGCTTTGTTGGGAGAGAAGATATGTACATGAGAGATGGCCTCCATCTAAGTGGAAAGGGGGCAGCAGTTTTCTCAGAGAACTTGCTGCAATCTGTTGACAGTGGGACGGGCTGCATTTATTTAAACTAGATTCGCACGGGGGATTCACAGAGAAGCCTGGAACTGGAGGCATAGATAAAAACAGCAGAAATGAATCAGCAAAGAACAGCTTGGAAAACTGTTTTGAATCATGATACATGCGTTTGTTTAATTGCAAGGAGCATAGTAAACAAAAGATGTGAACTAAACATTATGGTAGAAGATATTGACCCTCACATAATAGGTATAACCGAATCATGGGCCACCACTCATATATCAGATGCCGAATTGGGACTAACAGGCTATATAATGTTAAGGAACGATAGAATAGGAAGAAGGGGGTGGAGTTATTTTACATATTAAAATAATCTATCCAGGCTTATTAAATCAAATTAGAAAGAAAAGCAGATTGCGAAGAAGCTGTTTGGTGTAACATAGTTACAGGAAACTCAATGTTAACGGTGGGTTAGTTTATCGAAGTCCAAACATAAGCATAGAATAGAATGAGAAAGTACAAAACGCTATAAGGGAAGTTAGCAAACGGGATAGTTTTATTATGGAAGATATTAACTATGGTTTAGTTTTAGTACAAGACCGTTTCCTTTCTCAACATGTGCTACAGCCAACCGGGGTGAGAATGTGTTAGACTTAGTTATGTCCTCACAAAATGAATTAGTTGACAATGTCAAATTATGTGAGCCACTGGAAGTAGTGATCACAACCAGATACATTTTACCATAACAATAAAATCAGAAAGAAATAATAAAAAGCAGTTCAGGAGAAATTTTCACAAAGGAAGATATAAGGAAATGAGGAAATATTTAGCAAAGATAGGCTGGAATAACACACTGAAGAATAAGACAGCAACAGAATGCTAGAATATCTTAAAGAATGAAATAGAATGCATCGTCGATAAATTTGTTCCTTTGAAAAAATAAGGGAAATGGTCCAGAAAGAAATATTTATCGAAAGAAGCCATTACAAAAAATAAGTACAAACAAATGATGTGGAAATCATATAGACGTATTGGAAATGACGTAGACTACAACATTTATAAAGAAGCACTAAACCAAGCTACAACATAAATTCGGAGATTTCGTTTGAGCGTGTGTGTGTGTTTGTGTTTGTGTGTGTGTGTGTGTGTGTGTGTGTGTGTGTGTGTGTGTGTGTGTGTGTGTGAGCGTGTGTGTGTGTGAGAGTGTGTGTGTGTGTGTGTGTTTGAGTTTGTTTGTGGTGTGTGGTGGTGATGTGTGTGTATGTGTGAGTGTGAATGTGTGTGTGTATGGTGTGTGTGTATGAGTGTCTATGGTGCCTGTGTATTGTGTGTGTATGCGTGTGCTGTGTGTGTTTGTGTGTGGGTATATGTGTGCGTGTGTCTGTGTGTGTGTGTGCGTTTGTGTGAGAGTATGTGTGTGTGTGTGTGTGAGTATTTTGTATGTATGTGTGTGCTGTGTGTGTGTGTGAGTGTGTATGTGAGTGTGTGTATGGTGTGTGGGTGTGGGAGTGTGTGTGAAAGTTTGTTTGAGCGTGTCTGTGTGAGAGTGTGAGTGCGTGTGTCTGTGTCTGTGCGTGCGTATGAGTGTGTGTGTTATTGAGTGACAGTATGTGTGTGTGGGCGTGTGTGTGTGAGTGCGTGTGCATTTGTTTGTGTGAGTGTGTAAGTGAATGTGTGTGTGTATGGTGTATGCGTATGGTGTGTGTATGTATGTATGTGTATGTGTGTGTATGGGTGTGTGAGAGAGAGAGACTGTGTGTGTGCGAGTGTGCTCGAGTTTGTGTAAGGGTATGTGTGAGCGTGTGTGTATGTGTGTGAATGTGTCTGTGCGTGTGTGAGAGTTTGAGTGTGTGCGTGTATGTGTATGTGTGTGCGTGTATGTGGTGTGTGGAGTGTGATGTGTGTGTGTGTGTGTGTGTGTGTGTGTGTGTCTGTGTGTGTGCGTGTGCGTGAGAATGGTATGTGTCTATGTGTAGGTGTATGTGAGAATGTATGCATGTGTGTGTGTGTGAGTTTGTGAATATGTGTGAGTGTGTATATGAGTGTGTGTGGTGTGTGTGGTGTGTGTGGTGTGTGATGTGCGTGTGCATGATGTGTGTATATGATGCGTGTGTGTGAGTGTGTGTGTGTGTGTGTGTGTGTGTGTGTGTGTGTGCGTGTGTGTATGGTGTGTGTGTATGTGCGTGCGTGTGTATGTGTGAGTGTGTGTTTGTATGGTCTGTGTCTATGTGTGTGAGTATGTGTGTGTGTGTGTGTGTGTGTGTGTGTGTGTGTGTGTGTGTGTGTTTGTGTGTGTGTGTGAGGGTGTATATAGAAGTTTTCTTACTGAATATTTCCAATGACAAATTCCAGAACGCGAATGCAATTGAGGGAACATGGTGCGGACTGTTCTGGTGCGATCTGTGATCAGTTGGAAGCGCTCATCGGTTGACTTCTCAGATACCCACAGTCTCGTCTTCCTGTCGAACGAGATACCGAACATCCTGCGAAGCTGCAGCTCGATGTAGCCACATTCCTCTGTTATGTCTAACAGTTTCTTTGGATTGTTCACAAGTTTGTTGATCGGATTCAGCAGACTTTTCAACAGACATGTTCCAAAAATCCCCTGGGCACTGGTAGTGATATTTTGTCCGACCCTGTCGAGGTGATGTGATTCGGCGACACTGTACCACTCCACTAACTTACACCAGATTTTCTCATCTACCAATGTGTTGCGACTGCCTGGAATCGGCGTTGTTTGTAGACAGCCGTGAGCTTGCACATACATATGACAGTGTGCAATGCTGTCATTTTCATGCATCGTCAGACAGCCTGGTCGATCAGCCTTGACTGGTGTCTGCTGCGTCTCATAACCGACATACGTCTGCCATTTGTGGTACCAGTCATTTGCCACGAAGTAACGATACCTGCTTGGCTCCTCCTGCTCCAGAGCTGAGATGATGCGACGTTGTTCCTCAGAACTTGGCGCAGTGTCAGACATACTTCGTGTGTCGTGGCTGCTCAGTTGATAGCTGGAACAGTTGACTTTGTATTAAAGTTATGTGGTGAAAATCTAAGTGTTGTCAAAATGGGACAACATGTCAGACACACATGCACACGAGCAAGCTCGCATGCACGAACGCAAGCACGCACACGCACACACGCACAAATACACACAGTAGATTTTATCGAGAGTCGTTATTACCAGAGTCGGAGAAATTTGTCATTCGAAAGATAAATAATTAGCAATTCAGGAGTAAGTTCAACTCAGGAGTGAGTACTATTCGCTCCTGAGTCGCACTTTCGCCCGAGATGCATTAACTCCTGAATCAAATTCACTCCTGGGTGGCATTCACTCTAGAATCGCATTCATTTATGAATTACACACACTTCTGAATTCGGTAACTATTTGATGTAGAGATCAGGGAAAAACGAACCACTCGAGCAAAAAATACATATTTAATTTATGCCAACAACATCTAATGCGAATAAAATGAATAATCGTAAAATCGACATGTCGTATATTTTCAAACAGTACTGATTGAGCTTGATTCAACAGTTACAGTTAAGAACTAAAACAGGTGCTTAATTATATATCCTTTGCTAGTAATATGATATTAGTACAAAATGTCTACGTTTGCAGTGAACAGTAATCCACATGACCTAGAAGAAGTAGCTCATGGTCAGACCACCATTTCTTCTTCGTTTCACGTCCGTGTGTTTCGATGATTAGATAAGTTCGCTTTTGTTTTCAAACGAAGAAGTGCCTCACTAACCAGCTGCGTTTTGTTTTAGCGTGACCATTTTGGGACAATATTCAGTTTGGCTAGTATTGCGGAAAGTGGGTATAGTTTCAGCAGTAAAGGTACGCGATATACCAGTTACCGGATATCAAAATGATACAACGTTTAAACGAATGCCACTATTAAGTCTGGCCGCAGAGTGTTTGTTATGCACGAGGACACAATACGTGCACCGTAACCGTTTCTTCGCTTAGTCTATCTTGCTCCAATTGCACCTACTTCTCTGTTTTATTACTCTCTCCCTCCACGAAGACACATCATAACAAATGATACACCCAAATACACATTAAGTACACGTTGACACTATCAACAACATATTCAAAAACCTTTATTATTTCAATTCTAATACCTTTATTGTCCCTCATGGGGACATTCTCTTGTGGTGTTCGTTATTAAGAAAGCAATAAATAAATATATAAACGTGTAACTGAGAACACTGACCACACAGACATACACCATCGATCTATAGATAAATACTCATTATATAGAATAGTTGTAAAAGAGTACGATAAAAACAAATACTAAGAATCACCAGTCAGTATAAGTTACAACTGCATCAAAAGCTGGGGAAATAAGTTATACACCGCAAATAGCCCTTACACACTCACACTCACACGCACGCACACACACACGCACGCACACTGCCTACAACATGCCTGATCTTATCCTTATGCACCAATCAGTGATTCAATGAATGCGCACACAAACATACATACACACACACACAGGAATGCGCGCACACAAACACACACACACAAACACACACACACACAGGAATGCGCGCACACACACACACACACACACACACACACACACACACACACACACACACACACACACACACACACACACACACACACACACACACACACACACACATGAACCCATATTCTCAAGCGGCCAGACAAGCATGGCGTGAGGGGGAAAAGGAGGCAGATCATTCGTTTAGAAGACGAATAGAGGATGGGATGAAGGAATTTCGAGAGCAACTGAGTCTCAGTTGAGGCAGCTGAAAACGACGACAAGATGGTAGCAGATTGTAACATTGATTTAGGGGGTGGTCGGGATCCAGAGAAATCTGCCTTCCCTTCCTCTTTTCTCTCCGCCTGTACAGGTCGTCTACACTGGTAGATGACTATATAACGATCATTAAAGAACATCAAACCAACAAACACATTACTTTGTGTTAAATTTAATTTAATTAATATTGGCAGGTATGGTGGCGCCGCCATTTTTGTTGTTTACATAACTTAATACATTGCGAAACCAAGGCATGACACGAACGTATTATACTAGCCAACACTTCCGTGCTTCCACAGGCGATGAAACACGCTGTTGTAATGCCAGTACTGAAGAAGCAGAGCGTTTCATAGCACGCCAACTACAACACTTCCTCGAGGGAAACGGCGTGTATTCAGTGTACCAGAGCGCATATCGCCCACGTCATAGCGCCGAGACAGCGCTTCTGCCCATGCACAACGATGTGGCGCAGTCGACTGATACACGTCGAGGTATACTTCTGGTGCTACTGGACCTTTCTGCTGCATTCGACACACTTGACCACGCTATTCTGTTGCGACGCCTGCACAGCTATGGCATATGTGGTGCAGCACATGCTTGGCTAGCGTCCTACCTGCGTGGCCGAACGTATGTGGTACTCGTCAAAAAAGAAACATCGGAGATCAGTGTCATGAAGACCGGTGTTCCACAAGGGTCGGTCCTTGGACCGATACTATTTAATGTTTACATTGCGCCACTAGCGAAAATTCTCCTACAACATATCCGACCGGTTATTCCACCGCCTTGAGATGGTACAACACTGCGGCCAGAGTCGTATTACGTATTAGGCGGGGGATCGACAGAGCATCACGGCAGCACTGAATAGCCTGCACTTTCTGCTGGTGAAGTGGCGCATCGAATATAAGTTACACGTGCTTGTGTTCACAGCCCTTCACGACAAGACGCAGGCCTACCTCGCGTCATTGATTTCACCATACGTGCGGCGTCGCGCACTTCGATCAACTGACTGTGGACTATTAACTGTACCGCGGCACAACCTTGAGCGGTACCGCCGTCGCTCGTTCTCGTGCGCAGGACCGATCCTCTGGAATGCGTTGCCGGAAGATATACGACTGATAAAGTGCATGGACACATTTAAAGCTCGTCTTGAAACACACCATTTTAAACTCGCTTTTAATGTTAAGTCGTCATAATTTTATACTTTAGTCGCCATATCGCATATTTATTGTATTATTTGAAATTTTAATTGAAACTATTACTGTATTACAGTAGTTATTTATTATTGATTAATTAACTAATATATATTTATAATATATTCATCTCGCAATTTACTATATAGTTGCTTTAAATATTTATGTATGTATATATATATATATATATACTTTATTTAAACACTAAAATCCAAAGTAGAACTCTGTTCAGTTGTGTTGACAATAGTCGTTAGAAATTATAAGAAATAAATATAATAATAAATACAAGTAAAACATATATAGTTAAGTTTTGTATTTATATGTTTTACTTGTATTTATTATTATATTTATTTCTTATAATTTCTAACGACTATTGTCAACACTACTGAACAGAGTTCTACTTTGGATTTTAGTGTTTAAATAAAGTTATTATTATTATTAGCCGGCTTACCCTGGAGAAAACAGGAAGTCATCAGTGTTATTTTAATTGCTAAACATTCCTTGGCCCAACGATTAATTGTAGGTGACATCATTATGTTTAATAATGACACAGATCCATACAAATATAATTCGGCGTTTTGAAATTGTGACACCAGAGATCCTCATCTGCCTGATGTAAGGCGTAACATTCAGGTAGCCACTACAAATGTTCGATCTGTTCGAGATAATGCAGCCTCGCTTTGTGAATTAAGCCTACTCATTTCTAAGAAAAATGGACATCATTGCTGTCATTGAGACATGGCTCAGGCCACATGACACAGCTGCATCTATTGCTGACATTTCTCCTTCTGGTTACACTTTCCACGATCGGCCACGTTTAGTTGGACGAGGTGGTGGTGTTGCTTTCCGGTGTCCCAACAGTTCAAAGTTAATTTACATTCTAGCCCTGAATACTTTAATTTTGAGTCCATCTGTGTTGACATTTCTTATTCTTCTTTCTCCGCTTACTTTATCTGCATTTATCGTCCTCCATGACACCCGGCAAATTTCGTTGAAGATTTTCAGGATATGTTTGAAAATCTTGCAATCATTCATTCAGAATTTTACATTCTTGGTGATTTTAATTTTAATTTAGATATACCTTCTGCAACAACAACTGCGTTTGTTGATGTTCTGGCATCCTTTGATGTGAAATAACATGTTACCTTTTCGACACATATACATGGCCATTGACTTGACCTCGTGATACCCCGTTCAGTATAACAATATTGAGACACCTACTGTTTCGTATGGGTTATCAGACCACCACACTGTCATTACTAATTTTAAAGTTTCCAATTGAGTCGAAACACAATGTGTCTTATAGAGCCATTTACAGGACTGACATTACAGCTTTAATGGCTGATATCCTTAAGTCTGACCTTATCACAAACCAAAAATAGCACCTGTCTGATTTATATAATCATTACTGTCAAGTACGCGAGGCACTACTTGACAAACATGCATCTATGAAATCCAAAATTGTATCACACAAGCCACCGGCACCATGGATAACTTCCGAAATGTTACTATCAAAAAGGCGCTTTCGTTATGTTGAGTATGTATGGCGGAAATCACGCTCACCTCTGTAACAGACAACTGGCCAATCTTATGTCAGATTACTACACAAATATGGTCATAAATAAGTCCAACAGCGCACGTCAGTTGTTGAACTGCATCAATAACATTCTACACAGACGTCCTGCTCCATTGCTACCTAATCTGTGTGACTCGTTCTCTAGTCATTTTAAGGAAAACATCAGTCTTATTCACTCGGCTTTCAAGATTTAACAAGATTTAATAAGACTGCCGTCCAGAGCTACAAGCTCCAGACGGCATGCGGACAAGGAAGCCTTTGGCTTATCGATAGTCTAACAATTTTTCAACTATGTATAGCCCGCCCTGCCCATATAGTTGTCAATTTGATTTTTGAACATATTCACACTGCTAGCATTAACGAAATCATCAGATAATTTGTTCCAATCATTTATTGCTCTCTAAGTGAACGAGTATTTTCTCACATCTAACCTACACGTACTGTTCTTTGACTAATGGGACATTGCTCTTGTTCTACTGCCTCTTTTAAATTTGAAGAAAATATTTATATCAATATCTTAATAACCATTCAATATTTTAAAAACGTCTATTTGGTTTCCTCTTAGTCTCCTAGTTTCTAATGTTGTCAGCCCGCATTCTAATAGACGTCTTTCATAACTAAGATCTTTCAGTTCAGGAATAAGCTTAGTTGCTCTTCGTTACACTCTTTCTAGCTTATATATCTCCTTCTTACGATATGGCCTCTATGCTTGTATGCAATATTCCAAATGAGGTCTACCTATTGCTTTGTACAGTGGTACAATAAGCTGTTTGTCATTATATGTGATATTTCTTTTATTTAGTCCTAGTATTTGGTTACCCTTTGAAGCAGCAATTCCTGTAATGCTCTGAAACGTTCATGTCAGTACAAACTGTCACTCATAAATCGTTTTCCTGTATTATTTTACCTAATATGGTATCCCCCCATTATGTATTCTTTGTTCACATTTCCATGTCCTATGGGAATGCATTTACATTTCCCAAAATATAATCACGTTTGCCATTTTTCAGACCATTTGACTAATTTGGCTAGATAATCTTGTAACGTGTGTTTATCTACATCTGGTTTAACTCTGCAGAATACTTTTGTATCGTGTACGAATTTTAGTACTTTGCTTGATATATTACCCAAATCATTTATATATTATCAAGAATAATATAGGTCCCAACACTGACCCCTGTGGCACTCCACTCAAAACTAGTTTCCAGTTTGAAATCTCCCCCTCTACTATTACTATCTGTCTTCTGTCTGTCAACCATATTTCCATCCAGCTGATCACACCAACCCCTATACAATGTGCTTTAAGTTTAATCAACAATCTTTGATGTAGCACTTTATCAAATGCTTTCTGAAAATCTATGTAGACAACTTCCACTGGTAACCAATCGTCTACCCACTTTGTAATTTCTTCCAAAAAACTTACGAGATTGGTTAGATAAGACCTAGCCTTCAAGAACCCATGCTGAGATTCATTCATTAATTTGTGTTTTACAAGGAATTCCACGACGTGGTCTCTTATAAAGTAAAAAATGTAAAGGTAAGTTCTTATATAGCGCAGTATCCAGTCCTCATGACTGCTCAAAGCGCTTTACACTTTACTCCCTGGCAGACCTGTTCAATCGAACACCATCTCGACTTCTCTGGGGTGCATCCGGCCACGCTGCAATTAATGCGCGAAGACTATTCGTACACAAATATTCACCACTGTCTACAGCCAGGTACTCATTCATACAGCTTTTCATTGATACTCTTATAAGCGTTTTTATTAATTTCCATAAACTGATGTTGAACTAACTGGTCTGTAATTTTTTGTCTTGCCCCTCGATACCTACTTAAACAATGGCGTAATGTTTGCTTCTTTCCATTCTAATGAAACGATTCCCTCTTTAAGTGACAAGTAAAAGAATATAGCAAGTGATGTGCTGATTTGCTCTACAATTTCCTTAAGCAGTTTCGGTGGTATCCCGTCAACTCCAGGTGATTTGTTTTCTTTCATCTTCTTGATTTTCCTTGATACCATGTCAGGAGTAACAAACAACTGCCCTAAATGGTCTGATTCTTCCCAAAAAAAATGTAATAATTGGTACTGGCAGAGAACTGATATGTTCTGTGGTAAACTCTGACCTGAAATACTAATTTAGAGCCTCTGTCGTCTTAAACCCATCAGATATTAAAACTATTTTCAAGCGGTCCGACTTTATCTGGAACCTTCTGTTTACTCATTACATATATGTGTAGATATTATTGCTGTCATTTTTTTTCATATAATTCGCCAATTCTGTCTCAAAAGTTCGCATAGACTTTCTATTGTCGGCTGTAACTATGTTAAGGGCCTCTATATAGTTATTGTAGTCTTCTACATTTCCGATGTCTCTATAAACTCTCCACATAATTTGTTTGTAAGCAGTCTTACGTATAGGTTCCTTTGAAAAACGTTTCTTCACGGATCGTTTCCCTTGCTTTTTCAGGGGAACAAATCTTTCAATAATGCCGTCAATATCATCTTCCAAAACGGTCCAACACGCTGTTGCTGTCTTGTTCTTCATTAAGGTAAACCAATCTATATATGCTAAGTATTTTCTCCTCTGTTTTAGTAAATGGGTAATTCTTTAAGTAAATGTGGACCCTCCACAACTATATTCTCTACGTGTATGGTTTGAACATCATGCTATTGTTGGTTATGTGAGCAAATGGTTGATTTTTGTCCTGCTGAAAAATAATGTTCCACACTGTCTTTAAAGTGACAAATGCATGCTTGGTCTTTCAGACCTGCATTCGATATCTTCGTTAGTTCCTTTTAGTATATCATTGTACCGTATATATACGTAAATTTGTTTCTTTGTATGTCCCTTCCTTTGATTTTGATTTTGTCTTGTTGAGTGATACTCACCTTCGTGCGTTTTGTATTTTGTGTTTGTTCTCAGATCTATTTTGTTCGCTGCATATAGCACTTGGTTTTCTTTTGCATATATTTGTGCATGAGATAGATGGCAAATATCACTTCAAAGCCTATGGTATCAATTGTGTAGTGAATTCCTTTGGATGCCACTTCGACTGTGCTTAAACGTTTTAGAAAAATCGCGAAAAAGCCCTAAATTTGCTTGACACTGCTGAAGATGCAGAGATGAAATGGCGTCCAAGACCATCCTATGCAACCAGCACACGTAAGAACAAATCAGACCAGCATGGCTTATTCATGTATTGATACGCTGAAGGAGACGTCGTGCTGGAACCAGGTGAACCTAGAACAGCCATGGGGGACAGAGACATCCGAAGAGGAATAGTGATAGCCAGCAGTTCGACCTAAGTCGTGAAGTGAGTTAGTGATTGAGTGAGAGAGAAAGAGTGACAGAGTGATTTAGTGAATGAGTGGGTGTGTGGATATGAGAGTGAGTGAGTGAGTGAGTGAGTGAGTGAGAGAGAAAGAGCGACGGAGTGACTTAGTGAATGAGTGGGTGGGTGGATGTGTGAGTGAGAAAGTGGTTAAAGTATTGAGTAAGTGGATGAGTGAGTGAGTGAGTGATTGAGTGAGTGAGTGAATATGAGAGTGATTGAGTGAGTGAGTGATTGAGTGAGTGAGTGAATGTTTGAGTGAGTGGAATAATAAGCGAACACAGACGAATTTTCTGCGGCAAATATTCAGCATATAGTTTAATGTTTGAACATAATTATATAAACACCTATTCGAACCCTACCTCGCAGGCGTAGGCTATATTTCAATGGATGAACATTAGAAGTTGTCGTATTGTTGTGTGTTGCAGATAAACAACAAACGATGCAACTTACACCTGAGCCTGCGTAGAAATCCGAGGTAAAAACACGGACTATAAAAGGCAATGCTCCAAACAGATTATGAGAGACTACTTGTAACACTGCTGACAAAACACTGTTTGCCACACAACCAACAATACAACCAACAATAATACAACCAACAATACAACCAACAACAATACACATCTGATTAAGTCAAAATATTAATTGCATTAGGTATGTGAGATGACGTCACTGTAACAAACACAGAAGACAATGCATTACATAATGCATGCGTCGTGTCAGCTTAATACAAGGAAGCTACACATTTACACATAATTATGTTCCTGTAATCTCAAACCTGACTGTACAGCCATGTAATGACTGTGCGATTATGTTTATGAATCAAATCGTAAGTGCGTGCACATCAATGGAAGCAAGCGTGCGTAGTACGTTGTTAATTAATCAAGCAATCATATAATTACTATTAAATACATATACAATTTTCAATGTACTTATGATTATCTAAATATTGTTTCGTGAATTATGTTTTCTCCCGGTTAGTAGGAAACAATAAAATATTATTTCAAATGTATCCGATATATTTATTTTCTTATTACGTATAGGGCCTCATAATTATTTGTTTAGATGGGTTCTCCTATTACATATACGCACGTCAACAGTCTTTACAGAACGGGAAGTTCATAATTTACCCTCCCTAAAATGGTGCCTATTTATTCTACATTTAACTGAATCTGAATACCATTTCGCTATACGACAACTACATATTCGCATTAAAATTGTTTTCTTTTGCCCAATAATTAGTAGGAAAATGTGTCTTGTTGTATATAACCAAGAAATGTTCATTTGTTTCTCTCATAACTACACATGAAAATGGCACAAAGACTTTCAACTGTGACGATGCCGTCGTGTTATATTCAACGTTTGCACTGTCACTAAAGTGTTTTCCAGAAGACTTTCAGCAGCCTCGCAAGCCTATGGGGCGCTGTTAACAAAATTACTGTCTGTACCCTGGCATACTAACTTGTCGAATTGTAAATTTATCGCTGGGCCTGTTGTCCAATCATCTGAGTCGCTTTTAGGTTTCCGGTTTTCAAAATGTTTGTCTCCCGCCACTGGTCGGACGGGAAATGACAGACATTTCCTTGGATTGATGCTTACAATAAGTTGGTTGTAAGTTGGTTCCTGGACGGGAACAATAAGTAGCACTGAGTACCACCGAGTCAACGAACGTAGCGTGGGGTAACAGACAATGGTCAGGTCGTCAACTACCATCCGTAGCTTTCGATGGTAATCTCTAGTAGCTCCACCAGTCCACTCAGCTGGTAATACTCTGCCTCTGTCAGAAGTTCCCTCACAATGTTGACGTCGCTGGGTTGTGTGTCGTTCATGAACCCTCCCTCCCTCAGGTAGTTGAGGATGTAGCGGAAGTGAGTGCCGTCGCGGTCAACAAAATAACTCCCGTCTTCCTCTCGCTGAACGGAATGTCTGCCGTTGAACATGGCCGCCAATATCGAGTCTTGGTCTCTGGTGAGGGTCAGCGTCGATGTGGTGTAGAGGTGTCCACCTATGTCCAGCTTGACCCGACTCTCATGGATCTTGTTGATCTCGGACATGTGTTCGATCTCCAGCTGCAGCTTCTTCCGGTCTTCCTTCACCTCCTCCCTCTCTCTCTCCAATTGCTCTTCTTTCGTCTTCAGCTCTTTCTCCTCCTCACACACAACATGAAGCTTCTCGTCAAGTTCTTTCTGAGTCTTTTTGACCTGTTTCATCTTCGCACCCAGTTCAACAATACCTACGACAGTCTCTTGAAGTGAGCTGCTGAATCCATCAAACATCGATTTGACTGTCGATGACAAATCTTCCTCAGTTAACTCAAGGTACGAAGGACATCCTGTGACAGGAAGGTACTTGTCAAAGTATTCATTCGTATTCTCTTTTGAGGAGGTTGGTTCTGGTGTGAGCCATGTTCCGTCTGCACGGCAAACCTCAAGCGCGATGGTGTAGATATGCGACTCATCCGTCCCCTGCAGACAAGACCAGAGTTATACCACCTATGGCAGCGTAAAGGGGAGGACTCCCTTTGCTTTTATTATAAAATCGTGTTGTACGGATTCAACTTTAACTTTTACATTCTACTGTTAAATGTTTACAGAAAATGCTGAGTTGTTCCTCAAATGGCCGATTAACGAACCCGGATAATTTCGAAGAAGGTCGTAGTACAATGGGGGCGTGATTACGTATTGCGTTTCTATCTAATCAGAGACCGGACGTGAGGCCACGCATACAAAAAGCGACGCGCAGCCATGTAAACAGTTTCCCAGAAACAACAGCATGATATAGTTGATATAAGTTCAATTGAAATGGTGTTATTTTAAATATAAAAAAAAAAAAAAAATACTAACTGTCAAAATGTATTTTAATGAATGGTTTGTTGTTGGTGACTTTGAAATATTTTGGTAGAGAGCAGTTTGCGTTCAGGGCAGAGCGCAATTTGCGAAGGCGTGGCCTCAATTCCGATAACTAATGAGGTCGATGGGCATCACGTCATTGTCATGTCATTGTGTCGTCATCGGGTCACGACCTCTCTCGGAATTATGTAGATGAGCTCGTTGTTCGGGGATTTTAGTGACAGCTCGGCGATGAATTTAAACATTGAACTGTTGAATTCAAAAGTTGTTTCTGCTTCGTTAAAGGCATTTGGGGAATATATATATCCTTCTCCAGTTGCTCTTATTTCGTCTTCAGCTCTTTCTCCCTTTTGCTTTTATTATAAAATCGTGTTGTAAAGATTGAACTATATGCATTCTAACACACGTACCTCCCAAGTATGTTTTAACAAAACGGAAACAACTTTTACATTCAACTATTCAATGTTGAAAGAAAATGCTGAGTTGTTCCTCAAATAGCCGATTAACGAACCCGGATAATTCCGAAGAATGTCGTAACCCAACGGGGACGTGATTACATATTGCGTGTCTATCTAATCGGAGATCGTGCATGAGGCCACGCATACAAAAGCGACGCGCTGTCATGTAAACAGTGTTCCCCGAAACACCAGCATGATATAGTTTATATAAGTTAAATGGAAATTGTATTATTTTAATTGATATGTATGTGATGTAAAACCCCGCTTATAGATTTTAACGAGGCATTTCTGAAGCACGGATTAATGCTTATTAGTATCATGTACTCACTTCACTGTTAAATCCGTTGAAGGAAAGCAACAATGTTGCTAACAAAAAATCCTGCTAAACAGCACGTACATGTTAATATAAACCATATACCGAGAACAGTTGCAATATGGTAAAGGGGGTTTTCCGTTCGATTTTTTTTCGTAAAATCATCTTATACAGTATAAACTGTATCTATTATAAAATACTAACCGCCAAAATATTTTAATGAATGGTTTGCTTCGTTAGGGACATTTTTGGGCAGTATGTTAGAAAATGCATAATGTATAATGTATGACACAATTTTATAACAGAAATGAAGAGACACATCCATTCAAAGGGCCACAGTATGTTCCGTAATCATTAGCAGGATGTTCGTTAAATCAGTGTGCTTAGTCCCAATTTGGTCAGGAGTGATGGAACGAGCCATTTTTAAAGCAATAACTACAATTAATTAAGCATTGTGTGGCTGTTTAGAACTATTTTGTTGAAAATATGCCCACATACATATTATACTGTATTTACTGATGATTACGAATGTGTGCAACCAGCTGAGGGAAAACGTTGCTGACTGAGTTGTTGCGATCTGACATCAGTTGGAAGCGGTCATCGGTTGACTTCTCACGCACCCACAGTCTCGTCTTTCTGTCGGCCGAGACACCGAACATTCTGCGAAGCTGCAGCTCGATGTAGCCACATTCCTCTGTCGTGTCTAACATTTTCTTTGGATTCTTCACAAGCTGGCTGTACGGATGCAGCATGCATACACTGAAAACCCCTGGATCGTGACATTTGTTTTGTACCGGTGGAGATGATGTGAGTCGGCGACACCGTACCACTCAACCCATTTACTCCAGATCTTGTCATCTACCAACATGTTGGGGGAGCCTGGAATCAGAAGTATTGCTTGATTCGCGTAAGAATTACTGGCGACTAAGTAATTGTCATGCATTGTCACACAGCCTGGTCGGTGAGCCTTGTTTGGCGTCTGCTGCGTCTTATAACCAACATAAGCCTGCCATTTGTCGTACCACTCCGTTGCCACGAAGTAGTGATGCGAAGCTACCAGAGGTTCCTGCTCCAGAGCTGCGATGATGTGGCATTGTTTCTCATCACTCGGCGCGGCGTCAGTCATACTTCCTGTGTCGTCGCTGGTTAGTTGCTGTCTGATTGCTGGAACAGGCAATATTTTGGTACTTAAAACAATTTTTTGACAACGATGATAGATCGAACAACTTATGTACGCACGCACCGCGCACACAGACAGACAGATACACACACACACACACACACACACACACACACACACACACACACACACACACACACACACACACACACACACACACACACACACACACACACACACAAACACACACACACACACACACACACACGCACACATGTACATATACACAGACAAAAAACCTGTGATCAATTTCCCGGCATTCAAATCAAAGTTGGCAGGTATTCTAGTAGTCCAGGAGTTTTAGGCCAAAATACCATCGAACCTTAAAATCGAAAACAAAAAGTTGATTTTTGCACCACAGATCGCTGAAAGTGTCTCGAATAACACATTAAAATACCCCAAGAATCCTCCTTAAGTTAACCACAGAATTCAAGATGGCGTCCGAGAGGCCAGAAACCCGTTTCTTCTTAAGCATTTGAGGTAGTAAGCACATATTAGTGTCTATGGTGGGGTTTTCAACCATGCCCTATCTATTGTACACCACTAAAATATCATAAAGTCATCAAAACGTTTGTTTTCTTTACTATAATCAGGCGACACCAGTAACTTGAAGAGGATTCTCGAGTAAGCTCGGGACTCGCAGGACCAGACTGTAGTGACAGTTGATGAGCAGGTGGTTGCATTCAGCAAACGTGTCCAAGAGATGTTAGCTGAGGCTGCTGGGAGGAGCAGAACTGCCAAGCTGTGGATGCAGTACATCACGTTGGTCGGCCTCTTCAAACTCTTCATATTCTCCACGCGCATTGACAACTTTGTCTTGCACCTTGATTGTATAGCGGAAATGATTCCAGTATTCAACGCCGTTGGCCACGTCGCTTACGCCAAATGTGCACGTCTCTATCTTCAGCAAATGGGAAATCTGAAGCAGGTGATGCCTGAAGCTGAGTTTAATATGTTTGCTGAGAAGGTAATTTTCGTTGCTAGAAGGACAGACCATTTCCATGGCGGTAACTTCATGGATCAACTGAGCGAGTAATGTATGTTGAGACTGTTGAAGGTAAATGGAGGCATTACCCACGGTCGATGCAGCACGGATTCTAATTTGCCAAAGTTCTCAGGCTCATTACCCAAATGCATTCCGATATGTGCAGCGCTTGGGGAGTTTGCTAGTTTGAACTCATCAACGTCTGATCAGCACCGGAATACGAGACCTGAGTCCGTGCGCCTCTCTCAAAAGCACTGCAAGCTGTTCACTGACTTCTTCCCAGCTCATCCACCTTTCCCATCTGACAACAACACTCTCATCGACATACCAACAGGAGTAGTCGCGGCTCCAAATGTCAACTGTGATGACACTTTTGAAGTCGGAAAGGTTGCAGCAACAAAACTGGTTGGGGTGCCATTTACAGAGATCAAGATGAAGAGGGGTGACAGGGTCATCAACATGTCTGCGCGGGCTCATTAGCTTATGTGCTGGGGCCAGACGCAATCAACCCAAATCTCTTATTTCAGCGAATAACAGTTGTTATTGACAACCACCAAGAAATGGAGGAGTTCCTCATATATGAGCCCAGCCAGCAGCCCCCAGCTCTATGTCAGCATGGTCTGCTCAGAAAGAACAACAAGAGTGATCTGTCCATTGCTCTAAAATAATCTGTGGAGGAATGCAGGCTGACTACTTCGGACAACATCACTGTGGTGATTGATGGTGGTCATTTGTTGAACACCGTAAAATGACCGACTGACGCAACCTACCACGAGATTGCTGCCAACTATGTGAAACATGTCTGCATCCAATTCAAAGGTAAGTCAGTCATAGTGATGTTTGACGGTTATTGCACGCAAAATTTTCCACAAAGAACACTGAGGACCAGCACTGCTCACAGAAAACAGCTTCTCGTGACATCCTGTTCGTTGCCAACATGAAACCATTCGTCCCTCAGCGCAGCTTTCTCATGAATGCAACAAACAACACGCGCCTTATTGCAATCATTATGCAATGTTTTGCAAACGAGTGTGTCCATTGCAAGTAGGCCGAAGGAGATGCGGACAGGCTTATTGTGTTTACAGCCCTGGAGATTTCCACCCCAGTCCTTGTTGTTGCCACTGGTACTGACATCCCAGTAATGCTAGTGAACCAGGTGAGTGCCACACGTGGTGTGTACATGGGGCGATATCTGTCTTCTTGTGTCAATGTTCAGGATATACAGGAAAGGATTGGAACTGCTGCGACCCACCTGCTCTTCGTCCATGCTGGGTGTGACAGCGTGTCTGCGCTCTTCGGCAAGGAAAAAAAGACCGCGCTGAATAAGGTGATGGATAACATAGAGAACGTAAACTATCTGGAGGTGTTCAATCACACTAACAGAACACAAGAAGAAATCACATATGCTGGTGACCGTTGTTTTTTGAACACCCTATATGGAGGTGACCAGAATATCATGCTGGATGCCCTGAGTTATAAGGTAAATCCTTATCATAACTGTATGAATATTTATTATGGACAGGTGTGTTCAAATGTAGCCCTGTATTAAGATCTTGCGACTGCTCAAAGCGTTTTGTTCTTAAACATGTGTCCGTTCTTTAACATGGTACCCATTGCAATATGTGTCTACGCACGTTTGTAAATGTGTTGATAGCTCTACTGGAAAGCCATCAGGAAGTATAAATTATCCTCGGTGTTCCGACTGGAGACGCTGCCGCCGACAACTGCCGCTGCCCGGCAGAATTCATTCCACACGTACCACACAGCGCAGCAGTGGAGTGGAATCACCCTGCCTCCCATTGACAGGGTAATTTTATCAGTTCTAATCTTATATGTTGCTGTACACATTTTAATTTGGAATTTTGGTTCAAATTTTGACTCCAATGGTATATTCGGTTAGATAGGTTTGTCTTGGATGGTTCTACAGGGCTGTTCATGGCAAGATGATGGACTGTGCCCTCTAACAAGCGAGAAAGCCCCCGCCCCATGCAAGCTCCTCCGCATGGTATCATGCGGATGTAAAGTCCAGTGTGGGAAGGTCTGTGGCTGCACTCCTATGTGTGCATCCTGCAGTGGGCAGTCCTGCTCTAACATCGTCATACAGGACGAAGCATAGACGAACACATAGACGGTCTGGGGTTGGTGTAGTCGCTTTCAAGTTTGTTTATACCAATGTATATGAATGTATATCACGCTGATGTTGCCAATACTATCTAGTGTCGTAATTAAGGTTAATTTTAATTGCCCATTTGACCTTGGACAATGTGAAATGTTACTTAAAAAGCATGTTCTGTTGATTCAATTATTTTTTAATTGTGTCCATTGGATAGATTACAAAGATATATACAAAGATATCTAGTGGGGGGTTTTCAATCTCCCCACTAGATATCTTTGTATACCTTCTATCTCTAACAATTTGGCAGATACAGCCGTTTTATCGAATTCCATCAGTATCGGGATGCCATCTTGAATTCTGCGGTTAGGAGGATTCTTGGGGACTTTTTAGTATGTTATTTAAGACACTTTCAGGGATCTGTGGTACACAAATCAGCCTTTTGTTTTCGACTTTAAGATTTGACCCTAACATTATTGGACTATAATGAAAGTCACCCCGATGTTTGACTCTGATTGCAATGCCAGTTTGTAGTTTATCATGTTACAGCATGCATATTGTTGAATTTGTCGTAATGAAATGGCATAACACTAACTAACAGATATTATGTTATCAAAGTGAAGTTTGTAGTTCAGTCACTGGCACACAGAAACTAAACCGAATATGCAGAGTGTAGTTCCCAGATGTAACACTAGATGGCCTTACCTCCAAATGCAGGCGCCGGTGCGTCCCGGAAGTTAAGGGTCAGCGAGCTTAACGTCGGTTTCTGGCTGTTTGTTGCAAAACAGAAACATTACATCACAATATATCTTTCTCATGTAGTATAGCGTTGCCACTGTCAGAAGGAAGCAAAATACAGCAGCTGGCACTTGAGTTAAATCCGGAGTCCTGAACCAATCTCGACTTTGCCGTTATAACTATATTAGTACCTAAATGTGTTACCTTAGTTCGTTAATGCAATCATTCCATATCATACCAGGCATACCTAACGCACTTATAGCCTAAAAGACGGTTCAGTCTGCGTCAACTCGCGCCGTTTATCGCTCACTATTTTGATAGCGTAAATAAATATGCCTGGAGTGATATGGAATGATTGAACTAAGAAATTGAGGCATCAAATTTAAACAAACATAGCTGCAGCTGAAAAAATTAGGTTCGCCTGGATTCTACACAAGTGCCCTGCAGCTAAACAAATGCAGGTAATACATAATGGATAGCGAGCTTGTTGCCACACATGTGGCCGAGTTATAGCCTCCATCGATCAGGAATCAACACGTATCATTGCATCAGATCAGCCACTTGTGTGACAGCCTGCTTGCCACACCACCTGGCGATCAAGTGAACCAAATCCCAGAATTCAGTTTCAGATTAAGATAGCTGAAGTTTGCTGAATGGCAATAAGATAACTTATTTCACGCAAGCAATATTATAATTCACATTCCAACTTGAGCAGCAACATATTAATTCTCAACATGAGTGCAATGACTTACAAGATGAGCAGTAAGTATTTACATCATTAAATAAGAGTCAGATGTGCTTCTCATTCAGCCATCTCCTCATGGAGCCAGACTCACCGTAAGCGCCTCCGTCTGCAGGTACTGCCATGACCTAAACTAAACCCAAAAGGGTTTGAGAATGACGCACTACCAAAGCCTGAAGGTGACCCGAACGCTTTTCCTAACACACTGCCACCGCCCCCGCCAAACACCGCCTGGCCAGAGACACCTGGTGACAACAGACAACAACAGTAAGAACATTTGTGTGTAAACTTGTCTTACTCTGTTAACTAGCAAAAAGTACCATCCTCCGGATAGCGTTACATACATACGGATGCAAGATACAGTTTCCCGAAATATTCGTATCTGATGTTTAACAAATATGACGTAAGTCGAAATTTTTTTTGGCAAATCAGCATGTGTTGTCAACGACTGTCGGAAGTTACATAAAACGTGCCGACTAATGTCCGTTACCAATAAGAACCATCACCCCACAGCAGATCTAACATATATGGCTTCAATAAATTGTAAATGTATGTGTGTCTCTGTTGCCAGTGGCTGTTAGTAATATCTACCAAACACCCCTGCACCAGTGCTCGTCTCTCCAAACAGTCCAACAGGTGTAGAGTGACCGAAGGTGGCACTAGAAGAAAGAGATGAAACGGAGACTTCAACAAATCTACTGAAACACGACATTGATTTGCAATATTATATTTTCAGAATACAACCGTTTCCACTGTATATGTTTTCTGCTTATACTCACTAGCCACAATCGACCACTTCCTTCTTTTGTTTAAGGTTCGCAGGTTGCTTGATGAAGTACTTTTTGCGCGTGGAATCGAACTACCATTTTTACAGTTGTACATTTTTCTTGGTAGCAAATTGCAATTTTCTGGTTGCTTTGCCAAACTGATTTTTGGTACTAAGTCTGATCCAAACTGTCATGCTTCAGTCATTATTTTCTAATTATCCAACGTTCAGTTCTTACCATCCAATACACAACAGCGTAGTGTTTACGTTTATCACATTTTGTATGTAAACCATCTCATAAGGTCCGCTGTCACAGCGTACTATATTAATATGTTCAATAAGTTATGAAGTCATAACACTTTTCTTAACGCGTACTTTACGTTAACGAGTACTTTATCTTAACGAATACTTTCTTTAGTGCAGACATCACTAATAAAGTGTAAACTACAGACAATACAGAATAAGACACATTGCGCATTATGGAACCACCAGTGTGCGCTATTCAGGTGTTGAAGAAATATGTGTTACCTGGTTAGCGTCTGACCGAATGTGACAATCATGCCGAACGCTGGCGTTCCAAATACGAAAGGGGTACTGTGGTTGTGGTCGTCGTGGTAACACTAAAGATAGGCACAGTGGATGCCGTGGTATCTCCTCCAATTATGGAAGGTGCTGTCGTTGCTGAGGCAACTTCTCCAAATGTGGTAGATGCAGTCGAAGCCGTTGTGGCCGTGGCACCAAAGGGACCGTTAGTGATTGCCGTGGTAACACCTCCAAATACGGAAAGGGTAGTTGTGGTAGTGGTCGTCGTGGCAACACCAAAGAGAGGCAAAGTGGTTGACGTGGTAACTCCTCCAATTATGGAAGGTGCCGTCGTTGCTGAGGCAACATCTCCAAATGTGGTAGATGGAGTCGTTGCCATTGTGGCAGTGGCACCAAAATGACGGGTAGTGGTTGCCGTGGTAACACCTCCAAATACGGAAAGTGTAGCTGTGGTCGTCGTGGTAACATCAAAGAGAGACACAGTAGTTGTCGTGGAAACTCCTCCAAATATGGAAGGTGCAACGACTGTGGCAACATCTCGAAATATGGAATATGCTGTCGTTGCCGTTGTAACATCTCCAAATATAGAAGTGGTTGCTATGGTAACACCTCCACATGTTGAAGGGATGGTTGTGGTAGAGGCTGTTCCAAAGAAAAGTGCTGCAGTTGTCGTGGAAACGCTTCCAACCAGACCAGTAGGCGTTGCCGTGGTAACTGTGGCAGACTTGGCAGCTGTGAAGAGTGAGGCTGGTGCAGTTGCCGTGGGAGACAGTCCGGACTGACTGAATGACTCACTCACTGGACCACCTCCAAATATAGACTTGGCCGTGGACGCCCTAAATAGTGGCTGATTGGACTTTGATTGCCCTCCAAATAAGACCTGTGACTCTAAAGTCTGACCAAACAGACCCGTAGTACTGGTCACTGCCTGGGTCGTAGTGGACTGGCCGAAGACAGACGGTCTGGCTGAGGCAGTGGACGCCTCAGAACTTGTGACTGGGGTACGTTTCTCAGTCGAGTCGTCTGTTGATGACCCGACCTGCGCATGACCCTGTTCCTCCTCATCTTCGTCACCCTTCTTCTTCTACAAGTATCGCTGACTGCCGCTTTGTCTTCAACGAGTCTGACTTCTCCGCTGGCTTCAGGCGACTGCTAACCTCTCCGAACGAATTTTCGTTACACTAACTCCATCACAACACACTCGTCCAACCTCTCGTCACCAGGGGGCGTTACTTGACTCGCCTGCGGTGTTACTTTAATTGGTCTTACAGCTGCTGGTGTCTGAAAGGAGAAAACGCCGCTCCAAATGATAACTAGAACAGAAGGAAAACAAATGAACACACATGAAAAAACACACGCACAGACACGTACTCACCCACACACGCGCACATACACAACACACACACCATGTGCACACCCACGTACGCACGCACGCACGCACGCACGCATACACATTTGTATGATGTTGAACGTTTAAGAAAGTAAGATTTGTTAATATCGTACTTTGAGTGTGCGCGTGCCCATGCGCGTGTGCCCGCGCGCTTGTGTGTGTAGTAGGTTTTATATACCGAGGAGAAGTTTGGCTGCTTAAGGTAGTCATTTTCATGATTAGGTTCTCATGTGAAATATCGCCACAATTACCTCTACTTTAATACTTTACTCTTATTACCGACTGACGAAGTCGTGAGAGGCATGCGACCTGACCAAGAAGGAGCTTATCATCACAGTGTGGAATAAACTTTGTTTCACTTTCACTTCTGGGAAATTCATTGCCGTTGATGACGTCGGTTTGTCTTTGACGACCTAGTTTACATGCAATGTTACCACGGACATTTCGACGAAAAAGAAAAACCAAGGAGAAACACTACAGCGTTTGTTTCACCAGTTGGATACAATATGCTTCTTGCCTTAGAAACCGCATAATTGTGTTAACGGTGTCTAAACGCTGTATGAGCTGTTAGTTACTCGGCTGCTAAAGTAGTGGCTCTTGAAAACTAGACCTGTCGTGCCAGTGGTTCTCACATGTTTGCACCAATCTTTTTGTAAGATTGTGTTCATAACAGCCATCCCATTCGGACATCAAATTGAGACGGATTGATCAAGAAACGGCAACTAGCTGAATATGCCTAATATGCAAATTCTGTCCTCCGTCTACGTTTCTCGTCATCTGTTTCTATTCAGGAATATTCAAAGTCCTTGGCAGCTCTCCTGGTAGTCGCTCTCCAGTTGTTTCTGTCTGCTGCTAGCTGTTCCCAACCTTTGTTGTCAATATTTGCCGCTTCAGCTGGTCCTTGACCTTGTAGCGCACGTGGGGCTCCTCTGTCTCGATCGTCCTGTCGAACCTCACCGTAAAATACAGCTTTTCGCATTCTTCTGTTATCCATACGCGAGACGTATTGGTTAGGAACGGTATGGTATATTGCAAAATCACGTTGTATTACAAACAGACCTTGTAAAATTCTATCGAAACAGACTCCATGACGTGTTGACAACTGATGACTCGCCGAAAATGTCGCTTGCTGCTCGCGTATTGATCAAGACTGCACGTCAAGAGCAAGATGTCAGATTGCAGCATATCGGATGTTTCGTTAGAATCTTCCACTTTGAGACCACGTTCTGAGTAAACCACTGACGTTAAAATGTTGAATATAGTTGCAAGTGGTTAGTTTTAATTAACTCGTTTAAGTGTATCACATCAAAACTTTGTTTTTTGTTTCCTTTTCAATAAGAATAAATGTTTATCACGTTATACTTTGTTTTCGAAACTATTCAAAATATAAATTGATTTCTCTCTGATTATTGTTGTAATCATATACATGCTATCATCGTTTTGACCGATGGCACCTGTGTACAGCTAGGGAATATTACATATCATTGAAGTTCTTATACCAGTATAAATATGGTTGCAAAACTGCTTGACGATATATAAATATATATAATGTAGTATATAATTCTTACCTTGAAGAATTTCCGGTTTCGTCTGGCTCAGTTGTTGCAAAATTATAGTGATGTACTTTAAAAATAAAAAGCGACACTGGTATCTAACTGTTTGCTTTTTAGCTGCCATTCTTTCCAGTCCTTCGATGCTCTGATTCTGCCACACACACATATGGTGTTTTTTTTAAATTGCCCGCCAAACGAGAACAGGCAGACCTGCTGAGTCAGGATTGTAGTTAGCAAGTCACCAGAGATTGGCTTCTAGAGTCGACATGTTTGAACACATAGTCATTTATATGTTTAGAGTTTGGTCATATTTGACCTGAATTCTTACTGTAGACACAGCATACCTGATTTATAGCCAGAAACATAGAACACACATTGCGTTGTAGAGATCTGAGTGGTATTCATCAAATTACTGGAAATATGTGGTTATTGTTTTAATGTGGGTTGATGCAGCCATTATCATTTTAAAACTGCAGTGCAACATAATAGTCAGAAATACAGCTATACGTTGCATATACTTGAGTGTTGCAGATCATATAATGTATGTCGGCTTCAAATTATAAGTATTTTACGTTTTGATTTTTACATATTTGTTATTTAGTCAACACTGAAAGCCAAGCTAAGGTGGCAAGATGTTATGCACGTAATTATTATTGTGCATGCTAATCCATCATCATATAAAGGCATCATATCTTCCCATCAACTGCAGTGATATGTACATATCCCCAAGCATCTATATACATTTTGGCACAAAAAAAAACATGTTCTCGTAATCATAAGAGGTCGGACACCCAAACGTTTATGCAGCGTTCGAAATAGCACTTGTCCGTTTGTCCGGGACAAGTGATTTTTGGCCCGGACAAATAAAATGACTCAACATGGTTATCCGGTGGACAAGTGAAAATTTCCAGTAAATAGTGTCACGTGCAACATTGCAAACTTTTTATTTGAGGAAATTCAAGCGTAAACGAAGTTCGCTAGCAATCGCGCACGTTGCAATCTTCTTAGTGTGTCCGGCGTCTTGTCGTTCCGCAGCCAATGTGTTGTACGTCAGCGTTCGACCAAGTTTAGTGCCTGCGTTAATAGGGTCATCCGCTGAGCGCACCCATCTAGCTCTGTCACACACGTAGGACAGACTCCGCATCAGCCATCGTTGATCGAGGCTGTATTTCATAAAATCGTAAATCGTTCAGTTTGGCCGACGTACAACTTACTTCCACCCACGGATCATATTTGACGAACTTTGGAAATCGTAGACTTTGTATCGCTACCTGTTATTTGAATAATTATATAGTTTTAACCATTATTACGCCTAACCCATGCGGACTCGGCAGTCAATCAAAGTCATCGAACGTTAGCCGATCCAGTCCCAAATCGGTAAAAAAAAATCAAAACTTGTAACTGGCTCTCCAGTAAACCTATGGTGATGGTTGATAAACGGAATATTAATGAAATTTCAGAAGTGTTATGTCTATGTAACATTTATTCTAACCATAAATTGTGAGTTTTCGAAGCAACATCTTATGCAAGACGCGCGGCCGGGGAACCTACCGCTGTTGACATGTCGCCAATTACACCTACAGCGGTCTGCGCGCGGCAGCGACGTTACGATGTAACTAAATCTATAAATTATATTCCGCCTGGAAGATGTGATTCGGGCACCGTTAAAACTGTTTATACATCATTGAAATGGTAATATAAAATTTAGTAAAAATATGCGTTTGTTTGCTGGTGATCAATTGAATATTATCTTCGTTTGTAAAATACAGAACTTTGTTAATAAAAACTATATTGAAGTTCATAGAGATTGAACAAAATAATATCAGATTATATAGTTTATTATGATTTTTGTGACATTTCCTGACTTTGCATTGTTAGTGTTCCTAATGGTTGAGTGGCATCTTCAATGACAAACTGATGCCAACATTTTACAGCAGTGTTATATGTTATATATGTATATACCATATTAAACAAAAACAGTTTTTGCAACATTACAACAACAAATAGCAAGGAAAACAATTGTCTCATTCCTATCATCGTAATAATTATTTGTTATTAATAAAAACGTTCATATCAGCATCATTAAAATATTGGTATACATCATGTAACGTGTCTACTTTTAATATTCGTGATGACTATGTATATATAGTAATGATAATGGACCGAAACACATACCTGGTAGTTGCAAATATAATTTTGCAATTTCAAAATGTGCAGATTAAATCAAATTGTGTCTTTGATCACAAGTCACTCAGATGTACATGCAACGAAACAGCAGGAACATTGTGTTTGTTGTCATAAAAATAAGACAGACTGTTTTATGGTGTTTTCCGACCTTCGAATCCCCTTGACAACCACTCGGACAAGTTAAAATTTTGGCGGACAAGTAGATTTCAAAATTTACTTGTCCGGCGGACAAGTAAATATTCTGGCTTATTTCTATCGCTGTTTATGTGATGTATAGAATTACATCTACTAAATTAGTATGAAACATGACTTCAGGTGAGGGCGGAGCTTCCTAGTCATAACCCTAGCATTCATAATTAAGTCAATTTTGATGTAAAACTCAATTACCGACAATAAACGTTGCTGTATATATATATATATATATATATATATATATATACATATATATATATGTATATATATATATACATATATATATATATATGTATATATATATATATGTATATATATATATATATGTATTCTCACGAATAATGGTCGTGCAAAAATGCAAGTAAACAAATCTACAAATTACAAATATAGACAATTTAATGTGGACATGATGTTACGCTATTGCTGGAAGATAGTTATTTGTTCAAAGTAATTTATAATTTTGTTAACATTATGTATAATTAATACATGAAAATTATCCTACATGGTATTATCGTCAATAGAATTTTTACGTCTTTCTGAGACAAAAAAGTAATTCTTTTGTTCGCCGTAATTGTGGTGTCAGTATAAAGTACCTCTAGTATATGTCAAATCTCCAAGAGCAATATCTATATCAATAGAAAGATGTCTAAAATATGTCAATTCACCAGCATGGTTTAGACGTCAAAAGAAAGACATCTAACAGACGTCATTTTTACGTCATTCTGAAACGGTAACAGTTCTATGTTCAACGTCGTTTTCATGTCAATAAGACTGCATCTAACAGATGTCAATTATCCAGCGTGATTAATATGTCAATAGAATAACGTGTTGACGTCATTTTGAGACGTCGTCCGCTTGACCAAAATTCGACTACTAAAAGACGGTTAAGAGGGTAAGTGGCATGAAATATACACGGCGTTTGGTCCCGTGACATGGCGGACAGGCGGCTCTTAATGACACCGAACAATGATTTCACAAATTTCAATGCATTCGATGACGTCAGTTGTTCTTTGGGGAACTAATATATACTTTCAGTACAGCCATAATCATTATTGGCATCAAACACTAACCGAAGAAAACGAAACTGGATAATTGACCTGTTGAATCAAGCATGCATTTGACGTATGTATGAGTCTAGCGTCAGTAACAGCATAAGTACATCGATCCGGGTCTAACCGGTACGAGTTGATTACTCGGCACAGAAGTAGCTGTAGACATTCTACATCCCAGTGGTTCTCTGTCATTTTCATCAAACCGCTTTTCATATGGTTGTATTCAAAATAACCCTCCCATTCAGACATAGGACGGGTGTTTGATGAGATAGATACGGAACCCTACATATGAAGTTACCTACGGTGGTAGGTTGTTCTTGTGTCCGGAGAACAAGGTTCGGTGGAGTGAGATTCCTCGGCGAGTCGTTGAACTAGTGCATAGCTGTGCGCTAGCTGTCGCCACAGCTCCGTGCCTGGCCTCTTGTTCAGAGAGACATAAATAGAACATTTGTTTGTTGTTAGTAGAGCAAGAGGGCTGAGCATTTGTTAGTCAACATGAAACCGAATAATGGATGATGAACATTTTATATATGTTCAAGGTTCTAAATTTATTATTTAATATATTACAATTAAATGAAACATATGATGAGGAAATCCAACTAATACGTCGTTCCACTTATGATCTTGATAATTTTAAGTTACTGGCAGAAAAAACAATGAACGTTTTAGCATTATAATTACAAATATAGAATCAATCAAAACTAAATACTGTGAAATAGAAGTCTTTCTGGAAGAACTTAATCTGAACACTTCTAAATTTATCTTAATATGTTTTCAGCAATGCTGGCTTTCCGAGAATAATGATATGTGTCATTTACAACTTGAGGGATATGATTATCATGTTTTATTAAAGTAACTGGTAGTGGGTTCTCAAAATATATAATAATTAGTAACATTTACACGCCACCAAGAGACCTTAACGAAAATTAGGAACAGTTCCTTGCTGAATTCACACCCATTGTCTCGTCATTTGACAGAACAAACTCGGATGTTATTATTGCAGGGGATTTCAATACACAACTTTTTGAAAATAAACGAAAAAGAACTACTTCGTGAATTTGTTGACACCTTAGTTTCATGTAGTTTTACCCTCATGTTACACTTCATACCAGGCTGTCAACAAATAATGGAACTTTAATTGATAACTTCTTTTTGTAAACTAACCAAATCCACAATGAAGCCTAAATCAGTCATGTTAGCTAAACGACTGTTAGATCACCAACCGTACTTAACCTTTTTAAATACATGTTCCTACATAGAAACTTTGTCAAGACATATTTAAAGTTTGCGTTCAGAACTCTAATGCAATATCTAATAAATTGTTATATGTCTTGGCAAAGGTTCTGTGTAGGAACATGTATTTAAAAAGGTGAAGTACGGTTGGTGATTTAATTAATTAGATCACCAACCGTACTTCACCTTTTTAAATACATGTTCCTAAAACTCTAATGCAGTATATAATTGTATACAGGAGGTATCCTCATCAAATATTTACAGAAACTTTGACCTGATGCAAACCCTGACATACATTAAGATATACTACATAACGCAATCAAATGTGCAAACAAAATTACATATGCCATCTAAAACAGTTAAATAAAAAAATATACAACCACAAGAAATCCATCAGGATTACCTTAGGTTTGCTCAAATAAATTTGGTACAGAGATAAAATATATAAGACATTCAAAATAACTCAACCCGAATAGCCAGAATACTTTACAATTCGGACCAGCCTGACTACCTATAATACCATTCTAAAAAAGGATTACGAATCTTGTTTTAACAAATTCAAAGATAATATTAAAAAAACATGGGCAACAATCAATGGCATTCTTGGTAGAACACACAGAAAGAGAACGTTCCCGAATTCAAATACTTTTGCCTTTTTTACGTAAATAAAAGGGCTGCGCTCCCACTCTAATATATTCGGGGCTTGGGACTTTCATGTAAGCAACCAGCATATTTGCAATCATTGTTTACTCCTGTAAGAAAGTCTCTCCCATTTCGATCGTCTAGTTCTGATTTATTTTTTGTTCCTACAGTTAGTATTAATATTGGAACTAAAGCATTTTCTGTTGGTGTACAAGTGTTTTGAATATTCTCCCTCTTAGTGTTAGATCAGTTGAAAATATTACACAATTTCGCCGTCATTTAAAAAGTTATTTTTATAACTTTGTGTATCCATTTTTCTCCCTGGTGTATCGGTCCATGTTTTGACGACTTTAATACGGCTTATCGATTTTGAGATCGGTCAACCCTTTTTAATTTGATATGCCATTGGGCTTGGCTTCCGAGGATTTAGGCAAAAAGACGTTACCTTTTTATTATTATTAATTAATGTCTTCGCAAATCTCGTCAACCTTTTCTGCACTTAAAGTTAGTGTTAAAAGTTAACTAGTTTCATGATGCCGCAGTGGAATGTTCTATGAAGCGAACATCATAACAAGAAACACTGTGTTAATTGGTGTGAAACAGCCAACACAAATTGTATCTAGTGCATTTCAGTGGTGCAACTTGCAAAATGTTCTTAAAAATGGTACAAATCACTATTCCTTTTGCAAAGCAACAAACAGTTTAAGAAATTATTTCGAATTTGTCTGGATAGTCATCTGAAATTAGGTTCGCGTGACTCACTGCACACTCCGCTGATTAGAGGATTTTCAGGGTCTAAATTACTTGATTAAGATGTCATCCTAGTGATTTGGTATTTTTCATCAGTGATATTGATTACTGCCGTACTTACTTATTTAATCCTCATCGCCCTGAGTAGAGTACTGGGCGGAAATTACGTTTTTCCAACGCACATTGTTGTTTGCCATCTTCTTTGTTTAATTCCAGATGATTTAATTCTCTTCATATCTTCAACTGCGGATCTCCTACAGCTATTTGACGGTCTTCCTGTTTTCCCTTTTCCTTGTGGATGCCGTAACTAGTCTTGTAACTATTGTGTTTTCCCCTTTCCTTGTGGATGCCGTAACTAGTCTTGTAACTATTGTGTTTTCCCTTTTCCTTGTGGATGCCGTAACTAGTCTTGTAACTATTGTGTTTTCCCTTTTCCTTGTGGATGCCGTAACTAGTCTTGTAACTATTGTGTTTTCCCTTTTCCTTGTGGATGCCGTAACTAGTCTTGTAACTATTGTATTTTCCCTTTTCCTTGTGGATGCCGTAACTAGTCTTGTAACTATTGTGTTTTCCCTTTTTCTTGTGGATGCCGTAACTAGTCTTGTAACTATTGTGTTTTCCCTTTTCCTTGTGGATGCCGTAACTAGTCTTGTAACTATTGTGTTTTCCCTTTTCCTTGTGGATGCCGTAACTAGTCTTGTAACTATTGTGTTTTCCCTTTTCCTTGTGGATGCCGTAACTAGCCTTATAACTATTGAGGTGTCTTTTTGGAGGAGTGCGTCCAATCCATGTCCATATTCTGTTTTGAATTTCTTGTTGGCTACACTTTTAAAGGTAAGTTCTTACGTAGCGTAGTATCCAGGCCTCATGACTGCTCCAAGCGCTTTTACGCTTTACTCCCTGGCTGACCTGTTCAATAGAACACCATCTCGACTTCTCTGGGAAGAATTCAGCCACGTTGCAATTTATGCACGAAGACTATCCGTACATAAATATCCACCTATGTATACAGCCATGCATTCTTTCACACAGCTGAGTAAGCTGAAGCAACGTAGAATGAACGAATTTGCCCAATGTTCGACAGGGCAGCACAGGATTTTAACCCGGCATCACAAGATTCATTTTGTATTGATGTGCCACTGGGCTTGGTCATAGGTGGATTTGGGACAAAAGACGTTACCTTTTTATCATTATAAATATCTTCGCAGATATCGGCAACCTTTTTTGCACTTAAAGTCAATGTTAAAAGTTAACTAACTTCATGAAACCGCACTAGAATGTTTCTATGAAGCAAACATCATGACAAGGAACACTGTGTTAATTGGTGTCAAACAGCCAACACAAATTGTGACTAACGCATTTCAAAGGTGTAATTTGCAAAGCGTTCTTAAAAATTATAATTCAAATAACTATTCCTTTATTAAAGCAAGAAACAGTTTAAGAAATGATTTGGAATTGGTTTGGATAGTTACTTTAAATAAAGTTCGCGTGACTCACTGCACATTCCGCTGATTAGAAGACTTTCAGTTTCTAAGTCACTTGATTAAGATGTCATCCTAGTGATTTGTTGTTTTTCAGAGATGTTAATTACTTACGTACTTACCTACTTAATCCTCATCGCCCTGAGAGGTCTGGGCCGAAAATACGTTTTTCCAACGCACGTTGTTGTTTGCTATCTTCTTTGTTTCAATCCAGATATTTGTAGATGAAAGGTTATGGTTTTTCTAGTTGTTGCATTAGTAACACTAACTTTACCCGACCCGTAAAACAGTACATTTATCAGGTTCGTGTTGAATATTTTTGAATTTTTTATTTTTGTCCTGCTGAAAAATAATGTTCCACACTGTCTTTAAAGTGACGAATGCATGCCTGGCCTTTCAGACCTGCATTCGATATCTTCGTTAGTTCCTTTTAGTATATCACAATATCGTACATATACATAAATTTGTTTCTTTGTCTGTCCCTTCCTTTGATTGTTTTTGTCTTGTTGAGTGATACTCACCTTCAGTGATACTCACCTTCATGCGTTTTGTATTTTGTGTGTTTGTTCTCGGACCTATTTTCTTCTCTGGATACGTCATTTGGTTGGTTTTCTTTTGCATAGATTTGTGCATGAGATGCACGGCAAATATCGCTTCAAAGCCTAGTCATCCAACTGTTTGGTGAATTCCATTGGATGCCACTTCAATTGTGTTTAAACGTTTTAGAAGATTCGCAAAAAAGGACGAGATTTGCTCGACACTGTTGCAGTTGCAGAGATGAAATGGCGACCAAGACCATCCTATGCAACCAGCACACGTAAGAACAAGTAAGAGCCGAACGGCTTATTCATGTATTGATACGCTGAAAGAGACGTCATGCTTGAACCAGGTGAACCTAGAACAGCCATGGGGGACAGAGACATCGGAAGAGGAATGGTGATAGCAAGCAGTTCGACCTAAGTCGTGAAGTGAGTTATTGATTGAGTGAGAGAGAAAGAGCGACTGAATGAGTGGGTGGGTGGATATGAGAGTGAGTGAGTGAGTGAGTGAGAGAGAAAAAGCGACTGAGTGAGTGAGTGAGTGAGTGAGTGAGACAGAAAGAGCGACAGAGTGACTTAGTGATTGAGTGGGTGGGTGGATGTGTGAGAGAGTGAGAAAGTGGTTAAGGTATTGAGTGAGTGAGTGAATGAGTGAATGAGTGACTGTATGAGTGAGTGGAATAATAAGCGAACATAGACGAATTTTCTGCGGCAAATATTTAACATATAATTTAATGTTTGAACATAATTATATAAACATCTATTCGCACCTTATCTCGCAGGCGTAGACTATATTTCAATGGATGAACATTAAAAGTTGTCGTATTGTTGTGTGTTGCAGATAAACAACAAACGATGCAACTTACACCTGAGCCTGCGTAGAAATCCGAGGAAGATACACGGACTATAAAAGGCAGTGCTCCGAACAGATTATGAGAGACAGGTGTTGCTACGTGTCACACTGCTAACAAAACACTGTTTGACACACAACCAACAACAATACAACCAACAACAACACAACCAGAAGAACAACAACAGCACCAACAGGTTACAACGATCGACTATTGATCTACACAGCGATATCCATGCATATTTGTTTCTGAAGTTATGTTATATGTAACTTAAATAAAAGCGCATCAGTTCAGCATTGGAAGCTACGTAATCTTGCCTTGTTCGCTAACGCTATGTACCGGGTACACACTGTATAAACTGTTGCAGAGCTTCTTCCCACTGCCTCGTTGCAAATTATTTACCATACATCTGATTAAGTCAAAATATTAATTGCATTAGGTATGTGAGATGACGCCAGTGTAACAAACACAGAAGACAATACATTACATAATGCATGCATCGTGTCAGCTTAATACAAGGAAGCTACACATTCACACAGAATTATGTTCCTGTAATCTTAAACCTGACTGTACAGCCATGTAATGACTGTGCGATTATGTTTATGAATCAAATCGTAAGTGCGTGCACATCAATGGAAGCAAGCGTACATAGAACGTTGTTAATTAATTGAACAATCGCATAATTACTATTAAATACACATACAATTTTCAATGTACTTATGATTATCTCAACATTGTTTCGTGGATTATGTTTTCTCCCGGTTAGTAGGAAAACAATAAAATAGTATTTAAAATGTATCCGATATATTTATTTTCTTATTACGTATAGGGCTTCAGAATTATTTGTTTAGATGAGTTCTCCTATTACATATACGCATGTCAACAATCTACAGAACGGGGAGGTCATAATTTACCCTCCCTAAAATAGTGCCTATTTATCCTACATTTAACTGAACCTGAATACCATTTAGCTATACGACAACTACATATTCGCATTCAAATTGTTCTCTTTTGCCCAATAATTAGTAGGTAAATGTGTCTTGTTGTATATAACCAAGAAATGTTCATTTGTTTCTCTCATAACTACACATGAAAACGGCACAAAGACTTTGAACTGTGACGATGCCGTCGCGTTATATTCAACGTTTGCACTGTCACTTAAGTGTTTTCCTGAAGACTTTCAGCAGCCCCGCGAGCCGATGAGGCGCTGTTAACAACATCACTGTCTGTAGCCTGGCATGTTGACTTGTCGAATTGCGAATTTATCACTGGGCCTGTTGTCCAATCATCTGAGTTGCTTTTAGGTTTCGGCTTTTTATAATGTTGGTCTCTTGTCACTGGTCGGACGGGAAATGGCAGAGAGTTCCTTGGATTGATGCTTACAATAAGTTAGTTCTAAGTTGGTTCCTGGACACACAGGACGGGAAGAATAAGTAGCACTGAGTACCACCGAGTCAACGAACGACTGTACGTAGCGTGGGGTGTCAGACCATGGTCATGTCGTCAAAAAAAACTACAACCGGTTGCTTTCGCGGGTGTCCTTTAGTAGCGTCACCAATCCACTCAGCTGGTAATACTCGGCCTCTGTCAGAAGTTCCCTCACAATGTTGACGTCGCTGGGCTGTGTTTCGTTCATAAAACCTCCGTCCCTCAGGTAGTTGAGGACGTACCGGAAGTGAGTGCCGTCTCGGTCAATGAAGTAACTCCCGTCTTCCTCTCGCTGAACGGAATGTCTGCCACTGAACATGGCCGCCAACATCGAGTCTTGGTCTTTGGTGAGGGTCAGCGTAGATGTGGTGTAGAGGTGTCCACCTATGTCCAGCTTGACCCGACTCTCTTGAATCTTGTTGATCTCGGACATGTGCTCGATCTCCAGCTGCAGTTTCTTCCGGTCCTCCTTCACATTCTCCCTCTCTCTCTCCAATTGCTCTTCTTTCGCCTTCAGCTCTTTCTCCTCCTCACACACAACACGAAGCTTCTCGTCAAGTTCTTTCTGAGTCTTTTTAACCTGTTTCATCTTCGCACCCAGCTCAACAATACCACCGACAATCTCTTGAAGTGTGCTGCTGAATCCATCAAACATCGATTTGACTGTCGATGACAAATCTTCCTCCGTTAACCCAGGGTGGGAAGGACATCCAGTGACAGGAAGGTACTTGTCAAAGTATTCATTCGTATTCTCTTTTGAGGAGGTTGGTTCTGGTGTGAGCCATGTTCCGTCTGCACGGCAAACCTCAAGCGCGATGGTGTAGATATGCGAAACGTCCGTCCCCTGCAGACAAAACCAGAGTTATACCACCTACGGCAGCGTTAAAAGGGAGGATTCCCTTTTGCTTTTATTATAAAATCGTGTTGTAAAGATTTAACTATATGTATTCCAAAACAAGTTCGTCCCAAGTATGTTTTAACAAAACGGAAACAACTTTTATATTCAACTGTTCAATGTTTAAAGAAAATGCTGAGTTGTTCCTCAAATGGCCGATTAACGAACCCGGTTAATTCCAAAGAAGGTCGTATCCCAACGGGGACGTGATTACGTATTGCGTGTCTATCTAATCAGAGACCGGGCGTGAGGCCACGCATACAAAAGCGACGCGCTGCCATGTAAACAGTTTCCCCCGAAACACCAGCATGATATCGTTGATATAAGATCAATGGAAATTGTATTATTTCAATTGATATGTATATGATATAAAAACCCGCTTATATACTTTAATGTGACATTTCTGAAGCACGGATTAATGCTTATTAATATCTTGTACTGTTAAATCCATAGAAGGAAAGCAACAATGTTGCTAAAAAAAATTCCTGCTAAACAGCACGTATAAGTTTAATATAAACCATATACCGAGATCAGTTGCAATATGGTAAAGGAGGTTTTCCGTTCGATTTTGTTTCGTAAAATCATCTCATACAGTATAAACTGTATCTATTATAAAATACAAACCGCCAAAATGTCTTAATGAATGGTTTGCTGTTGTTGTCATTGAAGTATTTCGGGAGAGAGCAGTTTGTTTTCAGGGCAGCGAGCAATTTTCGAAGGCGTGGCCTCAGTTCCAATAACTAATTACATCGATGAGCATCACGTGATTATATCATTATATCGTCGTCGGGTCACGACCTTTCTCGGAATTAGGTATTTGAGCTCGTTACTCGGGGATTTGAGCTCGATATAGCCACATTCCTCTGTCGTGTCTAACATTTTCTTTGGATTCTTCACAAGCTGGCTGTACGGGTGCAGCATGCATACACTGAAAAACCCCTGGATCGTGACATTTGTTTTGCACCGGTGGAGACGATGTGAGTCGGCGACACCGTACCACTCAACCCATTTACACCAGATCTTGTCATCTACCAACATGATGGGGGAGCCTGGAATCAGACGTATTGCTTGATTCGCGTAAGAATTACTGGCGACTAAGTAATTGTCATGCATTGTCACACAGCCTGGTCGGCCGGCCTTGTTTGGCGACTGCTGCGTCTTATAACCAACATAAGCCTGCCATTTGTTGTACCACTCCGTTGCCACGAAGTAGTGATGCGAAGCTACCAGAGGTTCCTGCTCCAGAGCTGCGATGATGTGGCATTGTTTCTCAGCACTCGGCGCGGCGTCCGTGATACTTCCTTTGTCGTCGCTGGTTAGTTGCTGTCTGATTGCTGGAACAGGCAATATTTAGGTACTTAAAACAATTTTTTGACAACGATGATAGATCGAACAACTTATGTACGCACGCACCGCGCACACAGACAGACAGACAGACACACACACACACACGCACGCACACATATACATATACACAGACACAAAACCTGTAGTCAATTTCCCGGCATTCAAAACAAAGTTGGCAGGTATTCTAGTAGTCCACGAGTTTTAGGCCATTATACCATCGAACCTTAAAGTCGAAAACAAAAAGTAGATTTTTGTACCACAGATCCCTGAAAGTGTCTCGAATAACACACTAAAATACCCAAAGAATCCTCCTTAAGCTAACCACAGAATTCAAGATGGCATCCGAGAGGCCAGAAACCCGTTTCTTCTTAAGCATTTGAGGTAGTAAGCACATATTAGTGTCTATGGTGGGGTTTTTAACCATGCCCGATCTATTGAACAACACTAAAATATCATAAAGTCATCAAAACATTGGTTTTCTTTAGTATAATCAGGTGACACCAGTAACTTGAAGAGGATTCTCGAGTAAGCTCGGGACTCGCAGGACCAGACTGTAGTGACAGTTGATGAGCACGTGGTTGCATTCAGCAAACTTGTCCAAGAGATGTTAGCTGAGGCTGCTGGGAGGAGTAGAACTGCCAAGCTGTGGGTGCAGTACATCACGTTGGTCGGCCTCCTCAAACTCTTCATATTCTCCACGCGCATTGACAACTTTGTCTTGCACCTTGATTGTATAGCGGAAATGATTCCAGTATTCAACGCCGCTGGCTACGTCGCTTACGCCAAATGTGCACGTCTCTATCTTCAGCAAATGGGAAATCTGAAGCAGGTGATGCCTGAAGCTGAGTTTAATATGTTTGCTGAGAAGGTAATTTTCGTTGCTAGAAGGACAGACCATTTCTATGGCGGTAACTTCATGGATGAACTGAGCGAGCAATGTCTGTTGAGACTGTTGAAGGTAAATGGAAGCATTACCCACGGTCGATGCAGCACGGATTCTACTTTGCCAAAGTTCTGAGGTTCATTACCCAAATGCATTCCGATATGTGCAGCGCTTGGGGAGTTTGCTAGTGTGAACTCATCAACGTCTGATCAGCACCGGGATTTGAGACCTGAGTCCGTGTACCTCTCTCAAAAGTACTGCAAGCTGTTCGCTGAATTCTTCGCTGCTCATCCACCTTTCGCACCTGACAACAACACTCTCATTGACATATCAACAGGAGTAGTCGTGGCTCCAAATGTCAACTGTGATGACACTTTTGAAGTCGGAAAGGTTGCAACAACAAAACTGGTTGGGGTGCCATTTACAGAGATCAAGATGAAGAGGGATGACAGGGTCATGAACATGGCTGCGCGGGCTCATGAGCTTATGTGCTGGGGCCAGACGCAATCAACCCAAATCTCCTATTTCAGCGAATAACAGTTGTTATTGACAACCACCAAGAAATGGAGGAGTTCCTCACATATGAGCTCTGCCGGCAGCCCCCAGCTCTATGTCAGCATGGTCTGCTCAGAAAGAACAACAAGAGTGATCTGTCCATTGCCCTAAAATAATATGTGGAGGAAAGCAGGCTGACTACTTCGGACAACATCACTGTGGTGATTGATGGTGGTTATTTGTTGAACAACGTCAAATGACCGACTGACGCAACCTACCACGAGATTGCAGCCAACTATGTGAAACATGTCTGCATCCAATTCAAAGGTAAGTCAGTCATAGTGATGTTTGACGGTTATTGCACGCAACATTTTCCACAAAGAACACTGAGGACCAGCATTGCTCGCAGAAAACAACTTCTCGTGACATTCTGTTCGTTGCCAACTTGAAACCATTCGTCCCTCAGCACAGCTTTCTCAGGAATGCAACAAACAACACGCGCCTTATTGCTATCATTATGCAATGTTTTGTAAACGAGTGTGTCCATTGCAAGTAGGCCGAAGGAGACGCGGACAGGCTTATTGTCTCTACAGCCCTGGAGATTTCCACCCCAGTCCTTGTTGTTGCCACTGATACTGACATCCCAGTAATGCTAGTGAACCAGGTGAGTGCCACACGTGGTGTGCACATGGGGCGATATATGTCTTCTTGTGTCAATGTTCTGGATATACAGGAAAGGATTGGAACTGCTGCGACCCACCTGCTCTTCGTCCATGCTGGGTGTGACAGCGTGTCTGCGCTCTTCGGCAAGGAAAAAAAGACCGCGCTGAATAAGGTGATGGATAACATAGAGAACGTAAACTATCTGGAGGTGTTCAATCACACTAACAGAACACAAGAAGAAATCACATATGCTGGTGACCGTTGTTTTTTGAACACCCTATATGAAGGTGACCAGAATATCATGCTGGATGCCCTGAGTTATAAGGTAAATCCTTATCATAACTGTATGAATATTTATTATGGACAGGTGTGTTCACATGTAGCCCTGTATTAAGTTCTTGCGACTGCTCAAAGCGTTTTGTTCTTAAACATGTGTCCGTTCTTTAACATGGTACCCATTGCAACATGTGTCTACGCATGTTTGTAAATGTGTTGATAGCTCTACTGGAAAGCCATCAGGAAGTATAAATTATCCTCGGTGTTCCGACTGGAGACGCTGCCGCCGACAACTGCCGCTGCCCGGCAGAATTCATTCCACACGTACCACCCAGCGCAGCAGTGGAGTGGAAACACCCTGCCTCCCACTGACAGGGTAATTTTATCAGTTCTAATCTTACATGTTGCTGTACACATTCTAATTTGGAATTTTGGTTCAAATTGGGACTCCAAAGGTATATTCGGTTACATAGGTTTGTCTTGGATGGTTCTACAGGGCTGTTCATGGCAAGATGATGGACTGTGCCCTCTAACAAGCGAGAAAGCCCCCGCCCCATGCAAGCTCCTCCGCATGGTATCGTGCGGATGTAAAGTCCAGTGTGGGAAGGTATGTGGCTGCACTCCTATGTGTGCATCCTGCAGTGGGCAGTCCTGCTCTAACATCGTCATGCAGGACGAAGCATAGACGCACACATAGACGGTCTGGGGTTGGTACAGTCCCTTTCAAGTTTGTTTATATCAGTGTATATGAATGTATATCACGCTGATGTTGCCAATACTATCTAGTGTCGTAATTAAGGTGTTGATATTTGAACCTTTAATTGCCCATTTGACCTTGGACAATGTGAAATGTTGCTGAAAAAGCATGTTCTGTTGATTCAATTATATTTTAATTGTGTCCACTGGATAGATTATGATTGAAAACCCCCCACTAGATATATTTGTATAACTTCTATCTCTAACAATTTGGCAGATACAGCCGTTTTATCGAATTCCATCAGTATCGGGATGCCATCTTGAATTCTGCGGTTAGGAGGATTCTTGGGGACTTTTTAGTATGTTATTTAGGACACTTTCAGGGATCTGTGGTACACAAATCAGCCTTTTGTTTTCGACTTTAAGACTTGACCCTAACATTATTGGACTATAGCATGAAAGTCACCCCGATGTTTGAATCTGATTGCAATGCCAGTTTGTAGTTTATCATGTTACAGCATGCATATTGTTGAATTTGTCGTAATGAAATGGCATAACACTAACTAACAGATATTATGTTATCAAAGTGAAGTTTGTTGTTCAGTCACTGGCACACAGAAACTAAACCGAATATGCAGAGTGTAGTTCCCAGATGTAACACTAGATGGCCTTACCTCCAAATGCAGGCGCCGGTTCGTCCCCGAAGTTAAGGGCCAGCGAGCTTAACGTCGGTTTCTGGCTGTTTGTTGCAAAACAGAAACATTACATCACAATGTATCTTTCTCATGTAGTATAGCGTTGCCACTGTCAGAAGGAAGCAAAATACAGCAGCTGGCACTTGAGTTAAATCCAGAGTCCTGAACCAATCTCCACTTTGCCGTTATAACTATATTAGTGCCTAAATTTGTTACCTTAGTACGTTAATGCAATAATTCCATATCATACCAGGCATACCTAACGCACTTGTAGCCTAAAAGACGGTTCAGTCTACGTCAACTCGCGCCGTTTATCGCTTACTACTTTGATAGCGTAAATAAATATGCCTGGAGTGATATGGAATGATTGAACTAAGAAAGAGGCATCAAATTTAAACAAACATAGCTGCAGCTGAAAAAATTAGGTTCGCCTGGATTCTACACAAGTGCCCTGCAGCTAAACAAATGCAGGTAATACATAATGGATAGCGAGCTTGTTGCCATACATGTGGCCGAGTTATAGCCTCCATCGATCAGGAATCAACACGTATCATTGCATCAGATCAGCCACTTGTGTGACAGCCTGCTTGCCACACCACCTGGCGATCAAGTGAACTAAATCCCAGAATTCAGTTTCAGATTAAGATAGCTGAAGTTTGCTGAATGGCAATAAGATAACTTATTTCACGCAAGCAATATTATAATTCACATTCCAACTTGAGCAGCAACATATTAATTCTCAACATGAGTGCAATGACTTACAAGATGAGCAGTAAGTATTTACATCATTAAATAAGAGTTAGATGTGCTTCTCATTCAGCCATCTCCTCATGGAGCCAGACTCACCGTAAGCGCCTCCGTCTGCAGGTACTGCCATGACCTAAACTAAACCCAAAAGGGTTTGAGAATGACGCACTACCAAAGCCTGAAGGTGACCCGAACGCTTTTCCTAACACACTGCCACCGCCCCCGCCAAACACCGCCTGGCCAGAGACACCTGGTGACAACAGACAACAACAGTAAGAACATTTGTGTGCAAACTTGTCTTACTCTGTTAACTAGCAAAAAGTACCATCCTCCGGATAGCGCTACATACATACGGATGCAAGATACAGTTTCCCGAAATATTCGTATGTGATGTTAACAAATATGACGTAACTCTGTCATTATTTTTGAAAATCAGCATGTGTTGTCAACGAATGTTGGAAGTTATATAAAACGTGTCGTACTAATATCCGTTACCAATAAGAACCCTCAGCCCACAGTAAATCTCCACAAAAAATAAACGTTATTTTTTTCTGGGGTCACAAGGTAATCACTAAAGGTATGACACCCGAGATACAAACGATTTAGGAGGAAAACGTTACTGTACCCAAGTAGTTCAGCTAACTAGATTTTAATAAGATTGGTGATTATTACAATATTTATTCATAATGTGCAAACGACACAGAATAGATATGTTCACTGATGGATTTCGTCATTGTGACAGTATTATGATCTAACATATATATAAATAGACTGTAAATGTATGTGTGTTTCTGTTGCCGATGGCAGTTAGTAATATCTACCAAACACCCCTCCACCAGTGCTTGTCTCTCCAAACAGTCCAACAGGTGTAGAGTGACCGAAGGTGGCACTAGAAGAGATGAAACGGAGACATCAACAAATCTACTGAAACATGACATTCATTTGCAATATTATATTTTCAGAATACAACCGTTTCCAGTGTGTCTGTTTTCTGCTTATACTCACTAGCCACAATCGACCACTTCCTTGTAATGTTTAAGCTTCGCAAGTTGCTTGATGAAGTGCCCATTTTTTTGCGCGTGGAATCGAACTACCATTTTTTTAGTTGTACATTTTTCTTGGTAGCAAATTGCAATTTTCTGGTTGCTTTGCCAAACGGATTTTCGGTAATAATACTGATCCAAACTGTCATGCTTCAGTCATTATTTTCTAATTATCCACTGTACAGTTCTTACCATCCATTACTTCTTACCATCCAATACCCAACAGCGTAGTGTTTACGTTTATCACACTCTGTGTGTAAAACAACTGGTCTGAATCATTTCATAATGCAAGGTCAGCTGTCACAGTGTATTATATTAATATTTTCAATAAGTTATGAAGTCATAACACTTTTCTTAACGAGTTATCGTTAACGTTAACGAATACTTTTTTAGTGCATACATCACTAATAAAGTGTAAACTACAGACAATACAGAATAAGAACCTGGTTAGCGTCTGACCGAATGTGACAGTCATGCCGAGCGCTGGCGCTGCCTGGTATTCAACGAACGTCGACGGAGTCGTGGCTGGTTGTCCACTAAACACATACGTGCTTGAGGTAGCGGGCTGCCCAAACACGGGGCCCTGCTGCCCAAACATGAACGTGTACCCTGACGAAGGCACAGCCGAAGCCTGACCACCAAACACTGAGCCTGTCGCCTGTACGGCCAGATCGCCAACCACAGACGTAGACGTTGTTGTATTGCCTCCAAATAAGGTCGTAGTGGTTGTCGTGGTGACGCTTCCAAAGGCAGGTGTAGTGGTTGGCATGACAACACCCCCAAAGAATGGTACACTGGTTGTGGCAATGGCAACAAACGGATGGGTAGTTGTTGCCATGGTAACACTTCCAAATACGAAAGGGCTAGCTGTGGTAGTGGTCGTCGTGGCAACTCCAAAGAGAGGCGCAATGGTTGCCGTGGAAACTCCTTCAAAACTGGATGGTGTCGTCGTTGCTGAGGCAACATCTCCAATTGTGGCAAGTGCAGTCGTTGGCGTTGTAGCACCAAAGGGACCGTTAGTGGTTGCCGTGGTAACATCTCCAAATACGGAAAGGGTAACTGTGGTAGTGGTCGTCGTGGCAACACCAAAGAGAGGCACAGTGGTTGACGTGGTAATTCCTCCAATTACGGAAGGTGCAGTGGTTGCTGAGGCAACATCTCCAAATGTGGAATATGTAGTCGTTGCTGTGGCAACATCTCCAAATGTGGAAGGTGCAGTCGTTGGCGTGGCAACATCTCCAAATGTGGAATATGCAGTCGTTGCCGTGGCAACATCTCCAAATGTGGAAGGTGCAGTCATTGCCATGGCAACATCTCCAAATGTGGAATATGCAGTCGTTGCCGTGGCAACATCTCCAAATGTGGAATATGCAGTCGTTGCAGCTGTGAAGAGTGAGGCTGGTGCAGTTGCCGTGGGAGACTGTCCGGACTGACTGAAGGACTCACTCACTGGACCACCTCCAAATATAGACTTGGCAGTGGACGCACCAAAAAGTGGCTGGTTGGTCTTTGATTGCCGTCCAAATAAGACTTGTGACTGACCAAACAGACCCGTGGTACTGGTCACTGCCTGGGTCGTAGTGGACTGGCCGAAGACAGACGGTCTGGCCGAGGCTGTGGACTCCTCAGAACTTGTGACTGGGGGGAGTTTCTCAGACGATTCGTCTGTTGATGACCCGACCTGTGCATGACCCTGTTCCTCCTCATCCTCGTCACCTTCTTCTTCTGCAAGTATCCCTGACTACCGCTTTGTCTCCAACGAGGCTGACTTCTCCGCTGGCTTCAGGCGACTACTATCCTCTCCGGACTCACTCTCGTTACACTCCATCACAATAGACTTGTCCAACCTCGCGTCACCAGGGGGCGTTACTTGACTCGCCTGCGGTGTTACTTTAATTGGACTTACAGCTGATGGCGTCTGAAAGGAGAAAACGCCGCTCCAAATGATAACTAGAACAGAAGGAAAAAAAATGCACACACATGCAAACACACACGCATGCATGCTCGCGCGCGCGCACACACACACACAGACACGCACGCACCCACACACATACACACGCATACACTCACACGCGCACAAACACCACACACACACCACCTGCACACTCACGTATGCACGCACGCACGCATACACATTTGTGTAATGTTGAACGTTTAAGAAAGTAAGATTTGTTAATATCGTACTTTGAGTGTACGCTTGCCCATGCGTGTGTGCGGGTGCCCATGCGTGTGTGCCCGCGCACTTGTGCGTGTATTAGGTTTTATATACATAGGAGAAATTTGTCGGCTAAAGGTAGTCATTTTCATGATTAGGTCCTCATGTAAAATATCGTCACAATTACCTCTACTTTAATACTTTACTCTTATTACCGACTGACGAAATCATGAGAGGCATGCGACCTGACTAAGAAGGAGCCTACTATCACAGTGTGGAATAAACGTTGTTTCACTTTCACTTCTGGGAAATTCATTGCCGTCGATGACGTCGGTTTGTCTTTGACAACCTAGTTTACATGCAGTGCTACTACGGGCATTTCGTCGAAAAAGAAAAACCAAGGAGAAACACTAGAGAGTTTGTTTCACCAGTTGAATGCAGTATGCTTCTTGCCTTAGAAACCGCATAATTGTCTTTAACTGTGTCAAAACGCTGTACGAGGTGTTAGTTACTCGGCTCTTGAAAACTTCACCTGTCGTGCCAGTGGTTCTCACTTGTTTGCACCAATATTTTAGTTAGATTCATAACAGCCATCCCATTCGGACATCAAATTGAGACGAATTGATCAAGAAACGGCAACTAGCTGAATGTGCCTAATATGAAAATTCTTTCCTCTGTCTACGTTTCTCGTCATCTGTTTCTATTCAGGAATATTCACAGTCCTTGGCAGCTCTCCTGGTAGTCGCTCTCCAGTTGTTTCTGTCTGCTGCTAGCTGTTCCCAACCTTTGTTGTCAATATTTGCCGCTTCAGTTGGTCCTTGACCTTGTAGCACATGTGGGGATCCTCTGTCTCGATCGTCCTGACGAACCTCACCGTAAAATACAGCTTTTCGCATTCTTCTGTTATCCATATGCGAGACGTATTGGTTAGGAACGGTATGGTATATTGCAAAATCACGTTGTATTACAAACCGACCTTGTAAAATTCTATCGAAACGGACTCCATGACATGTTGACAACTGATGACTCGCTGAAAATGTCGCTTGCTGCTCGCGTATTGATCAAGACTGCACGTCAAGGGCAAGATGTCAGATTGCAGGATATCGGAGGTTTCGTCAGAATCTTCCACTTTTAGACTACATTCTGAGTAAACCACTGACGTTAAAATGTTGAATATAGTTGCAAGTGGTTAGTTTTAATTAACTCGTTTAAGTCTACAACATCAAAACTTTGTTTTTTGTTTCCTTTTCAATAAGAGTGGTAAATGTTTATCACGTTATACTTTATTTTCGAAACTATTCAAAATATAAATTGATTTCACTCTGATTATTGTTGTAATCATATACATGCTATCATCGTTTGAATTTGTTCTAATCACCCACTGTTTAACTGTTGCATAATGTTTTAAATAGTTTTTGAATAAGTTATTGAATAACTAATTGTAATTAATAATCTTATTGTTATTCAAAGTTAATATACATGGGTAAATGGTAGAGTGTGAATCGACCTAGATCGTCCGATATATTTAATATATTGATGTCATCATAACAATTATTATAAACATTCAACTGTCAAGGGGGATCAGGCCAGGTGAAAGTTATGTCATCTGCGGTAGGTTATTTGTGGTCTGATATTACCTCTTTTATGTTGTCTGTCGATATGTTCATTATGATTGAAACTACGAGAAGGGTCTATGTTGTACGTGTTGTTGTCGTTTCATTATACATATCTACACAGGAATCTACAATAGTTAATACAAACAGTCAAAATCAACCAGAAGTACAGTTTTAGATTTGTCTACAATGCGTAATAGCGTACACTCTATATACATGTTTAGGGGTGCATATATAGGATCATATTTGAACGTGCAAAAATCGACATATTAAAAAAGGAAACCTACGGAAGTACCTTGTCCTAGCGACCTGACTAAGATGGAGCTTATTATCACAGTGTGGAATAAACTTGGTTTCACATTCACTTCTGGGAAATGTATTGCTATCGATGACGTCGGATTGTCTATGACAACCACACCAGTGCCCGCAATGCTATTGTATGTCAATAATTCACCGGAAGGAATATATATATATATATATATATATATGTATATGTATATATATATATATGAATTCTCACGAATAATGGTCGTGCAAAAATGCAAGTAAACAAATCTACAAATTACAAATATAGACAATTTAATATGGACATGATGTTACGCTATTGCTGGAAGATAGTTATTTGTTCAAAGTAATTTATAATTTTGTTAACATTATGTATAATTAATACATGAAAATTATCCTACATGGTATTATGGTCAATAGAATTGTGTCTTTTTTACGTCTTTCTGAGACAAAAAAGTAATTTTTTTATTCGCTGTAATTGTGGTGTCAATATAAAGTACCTCTAGTAGATGTCAAATCTCCAAGAGCAATATTTATATCAATAGAAAGATGTCTAAAATATGTCAATTCACCAGCGTGATTTAGACGTCAACAGAAATGCATCTAATAGACGTCATTTTTACGTCATTCTGAAACGGTAAAAGTTTTCTGTTCAACGTCGTTTTCATGTCAATAAGACTGCATCTAACAGATGTCAATTATCCAGCGTGATTAATATGTCAATAGAAGGGCGTGTTGACGTCATTTTGAGACGTCGTCCGCTTCACCAAAATTCGACTACTAAAAAACGGTTAAGAGGGTTAGAGGCATGAAATATACATGGCGTTTGGTCCCGTGACATGGCGGAGAGGCGGCTCTTAATGACACCGAACAATGGTTTCACAAATTTCAATGCATTCGATGACCTCAGTTGTTCTTGGGGAAACTAATATATACTTTCAGTGCAGCCATAATCATTATTGGCATCAAACACTAACCGAAGAAAACGAAACTGGATAATTGACCTGTTGAATCAAACATGCATTTGACGTCTTAGGTGATTTACTCTAAACAGCCCAAACTTGAGCTAACGCAGACGTATATATGAGTCTAGCGTCAGTAACAGCATAAGTACATCGATCCGGGTCTAACCGGTAGGAGTTGATTACTCGGCACAGAAGTAGCTGTAGACATTCTACATCCCAGTGGTTCTTAGTCATTTTCATCAAACCGCTTTTCATATGGTTGTATTCAAAATAACCCTCCCATTCAGACATAGGACGGGTGTTTGATGAGATAGATACGGAACCCTACATATGAAGTTACCTACGGTGGTAGGTTGTTCTTGTGTCCGGAGAACAAGGTTCGGTGGAGTGAGATTCCTCGGCGAGTCGTTGAACTAGTGCGCAGCTGTGCGCTAGCTGTCGCCACAGCTCTGTGCCTGGCCTCTTGTTGACAGAGACATAAATAGAACATTTGTTTGTTGTAAGTAGAGCAAGAGGGCTGATCATTTGTTAGTCAACATGAAACCGAATAATGGATGATGAACATTTTATATATGTTCAAGGTTCTAAATTTGTTATTTAATATATTACATTTAAATGATGAGGAAATCCAACTAATAAGTTGTTCCACTTATTATGATCTTGATAATTTTAAGTTACTGGCAGAAAGAAACAATGAACGTTTTAGCATTATAATTATAAACATAGAATCAATCAAAACTAAATACTGTGAAATAGAAGTCTTTCTGGAAGAACTTAATCTGAACACTTCTAAATTTAGCTTAATATGTTTTCAGGAATGCTGGCTTTCCGAGAATAATGATATGTGTCATTTACAACTTGAGGGATATGATTATCATGCTTTATTAAAGTAACTGGTAGAGGCTTTTCAAAAGATATAATAATTAGTAACATTTACACGCCACCAAGAGACCTTAACGAAAATTAAGAACAGTTCCTTGCTGAATTCACACCCATTGTCTCGACATTTGACAGAACAAACTCGGATATTATTATTGCAGGGGATTTCAATACACAACTTTTTGAAAATAAACGAAAAAGAACTACTTCGTGAATTTGTTGACACCTTAGTTTCATGTAGTTTTACCCTCATTTTACACTTACTACCAGGCTGTCAACAAATAATGGAACTTTAATTGATAACTTCTTTTTGTAAACTAACCAAATCCAGAATGAAGCCTAAATCAGTCATTTTAGCTAAACAACTGTCAGATCACTCACCTTACTTAACCTGTTTATATACATGTACCTACACAGAACCTTTGTCAAGACATATTTAAAGTTTGCGTTCAGAACTCTAATGCAATATCTAATAAATTGTTATATGTCTTGGCAAAGGTTCTGTGTAGGAACATGTATTTAAAAAGATGAAGTACGGTTGGTGATTTAATTAATTAGATCACCAACCGTACTTCACCTTTTTAAATACATGTTCCTAAAACTCTAATGCAGTATATAATTGTATACAGGAGGTACCTCATCAAATATTTACAGAAACTTTGACCTGATGCAAACCCTGACATACATTAAGATATACTACATAACGCAATCAAATGTGCAAAAAAATACATATGCCATCTAAAACAGTTAAATTTAAAAATATACAACCACAAGAAATCCATCAGGATTACCTTAGGTTTGCTCAAATAAATTTGGTACAGAGATAAAATATATAAGACACTCAAAATGACTCAACCCGAATAGCCAGAATACTTTACAATTCGGACCAGCCTGACTACCTATAATACCATTTAAAAAAATGAAACGTACAGCTAAACGCATGCATTACGAATCTTGTTTTAACAAATTCAAAGATAATATTAAAAAAAACATGGGCAACAATCAATGGCCTTCTTGGTGGCACACACAGAAAGAGAACGTTCCCGAATTCATTTGTTCATAATAAAAATACCATAGCAGGTAAAACAGAAAAAGCAAACACATTTAACTCATATTACCAGTATCGGCCCAAATTTAGCCATCCAAATACAACACTCCACAAATAAAACCTTCAGACATTTATCTTAATGGACAACACAACAACGTATTTAATTTTCAACTTATCAATGAAGAAACAATATCTAAAACAGTAGAGGATATGCATCCAAAGACCAATCAATTCAAGTTAAACTGTTGAAACTGTTTTTAGCCTTGGTGCTGTGCGCATAAAATAAACGTATTTTTTTGCCGACTTCAGTGGGTGATTTAGGAGGACTTCCACCACCCAAGACGCGGCAGCAACTTATTTTTGTGATGTCGGGGATGGTTCCTCCAACACCTGGGATCAAATACTTTTGCCTTTTTTATGTAAATAAAAGGGCTGGGCTCCCACTCTAATATATTCGGGGCTTGGGACTTTCATGTAAGCAACCAGCTTATTTGCAATTATTGTTTACTCCTGTAAGAAAGTCTTTCCCATTTCGATCGTCTAGTTCTGATTTATTTTTTGTTCCTAGAGTTAGTACTAATATTGGAACTAAAGCATTTTCTGTTGGTGCACAACTGTTTTGAATATTCTCCCTCATAGTGTTAGATCAGTTGAAAATATTACACCATTTCGCCGTCATTTAAAAAGTTATTTTTATAACTGTGTATCAATTTTTCTCCCTGGTGTATCGGTCCTTTAATACGGCTTATCGATTTTGAGATCGGTCAACCCTTTTTCATTTGATGTGCCATTGGGCTTGGCTTCCGAGGATTTAGGCGAAAAAGACGTTACCTTTTTATTATTATTAATTAATGTCTTCGCAAATCTCGTCAACCTTTTCTGCACTTAAAGTTACTGTTAAAAGTTAACTAGTTTCATGATGCCGCAGTGGAATGTTCTATGAAGCGAACATCATTACAAGAAACACTGCGTTAATTGGTGTGAAACAGCCAACATAAATTGTATCTAGTGCATTTCAGTGGTGCGACTTGCAAAGTGTTCTTAAAAATGGTACAAATCACTATTCCTTTTGCAAAGCAACAAACAGTTTAAGAAATTATTTGGAATTTGTCTGGATAGTCATCTGAAATTAGGTTCGCGTGACTCACTGCACATTCCGCTGATTAAAGGATTTTCAGGGTCTAAATTACTTGATTAAGATGTCATCCTAGTGATTTGGTATTTTTCATCAGTGATATTGATTACTGCCGTACTTACTTATTTAATCCTCATCGCCCTGAGTAGAGTACTGGGCGGAAATTACGTTTTTCCAACGCACATTGTTGTTTGCCATCTTCTTTGTTTAATTCCAGATGATTTAATTCTCTTCATATCCTCGACTGCGGATCTCCTACAGATATTTGACGGTCTTCCTGTTTTCCCTTTTCCTTGTGGATGCCGTAACTAGTCTTGTAACTATTGTGTTTTCCCTTTTCCTAGTGGATGCCGTAACTAGTCTTGTAACTATTGTGTTTTCCCCTTTCCTTGTGGATGCCGTAACTAGTCTTGTAACTATTGTGTTTTCCCCTTTCCTTGTGGATGCCGTAACTAGTCTTGTAACTATTGTGTTTTCCCCTTTCCTTGTGGATGCCGTAACTAGTCTTGTAACTATTGTATTTTCCCCTTTCCTTATGGATGCCGTAACTAGTCTTGTAACTATTGTGTTTTCCCTTTTCCTTGTGGATGCCGTAACTAGTCTTGTAACTATTGTGTTTTCCCTTTTCCTTGTGGATGCCGTAACTAGTCTTGTAACTATTGTGTTTTCCCTTTTCCTTGTGGATGCCGTAACTAGTCTTGTAACTATTGTGTTTTCCCTTTTCCTTGTGGATGCCGTAACTAGTCTTGTAACTATTGTGTTTTCCCTTTTCCTTGTGGATGCCGTAACTAGTCTTGTAACTATTGTGTTTTCCCTTTTCCTTGTGGATGCCGTAACTAGTCTTGTAACTATTGTGTTTCCCTTTTCCTTGTAACTATTGTGTTTTCCCTTTTCCGTAACTAGTCTTGTAACTATTGTGTTTTCCCTTTTCCTTGTGGATGCCGTAACTAGTCTTGTAACTATTGTGTTTTCCCTTTTCCTTGTGGATGCCGTACTAGTCTTGTAACTATTGTGTTTTCCCTTTTCCTTGTGGATGCCGTAACTAATCTTGTAACTATTGTGTTTTCCATTTTCCTTGTGGATGCCGTAAATAGTCTTGTAACTATTGTGTTTTCCCTTTTCCTTGTGGATGCCGTAACTAGTCTTGTAACTATTGTGTTTTCCATTTTTCTTGTGGATGCCGTAACTAGTCTTATAACTACTGAGGTGTCTTGTTGGAGGAGTGCGTCCAATCCATGTCCATATTCCGTTTTGAATTTCTTGTTGATACATGTTTGGTATTCCCTGTTCATGAATTCTCTGGTATTGACTTGTAATAATATTTCTTAGGTATTTGTTGATGAATGGTTGTAGTTTTTTGAGTTGTTGCATTAATATCTCTAAAAAGTATCCGAGCCGTAAAACAGTACACTTATCAGAATATTTTAAACACGAATTGTTTATTTTGTTTCCTGCTGAAAAATAATGTTCTACAGTGTCTTTAAAGTGATGCTTGCCTGCTTGGCTTTTCAGTCCTGCATTTGACATCTTCGTCAGTTCCTTTTTATTATATATCTATACCGTAGATATACCACACGTAAATTTGTTTCTTTGTCTGTCCCGTCCTTTGATTTTGTATTCTTGGGTGATCCTCACCTTTATGAGTTTTGTATTTTGTATGTTTGTTCTCAGACCTATATTCTCTGCTTCATGTGTCACTTGGTTGGTTTTCTTTTGCATATGTTTGTGCATCAGATAGACGGCAAATATCGCTTCGAAGCCTAGTCATCCAACTGTTTGGTGAATTCCATTGGATGCCACTTCAACTGTGTTTAACATTTTAGAAGATTCGCGAAAAAAGGCCGAGATTTGCTCAACACTGCAGCAGATACAGAGATGAAATGGTATCCAAGACCATCCTATGCAACCAGCACACGTAAGAACAAGTCAGGGCAGCATAGCTTATTCATGTATTGATACGCTGAAGGAGACGTTGTGCTGCAGCCAGGTGAACCTAGAACAGCCATGGGGGACAGCGACGTCCGGAGAGGAATGGTGGCAGCCAGCAGTTCGACCCAAGTCGCGAAGTGAGTTAGTGACTGAGTGACTGAGCGAGAAAGAAAGAGTGACAGAGTGCGTTAGTGAATGAGTGGGTGGGTGGGTGGGTGGGTGGATGAGAGAGAGAGAGAGAGAGAGAGAGAGAGAGAGCGACAGAGTGAATTAGTGAATGAGTGGGTGGGTGGATGTGTGAGTGAGTGAGTGAGTGAGTGAGTGAGTGAGTGAGTGAGTGAGTGAGTGAGTGAGTGAGTGAGTGAGTGAGTAAGTGATTGAGTAAGAGAGAGAGAGAGAGAAAGCGACATAGTGACTTAGTGAATGAGTGGGTGGGTGGATGTGTGAGTGAGTGAGAAAGTGATTAAGTTATTGAGAGAGTGAGTAAGTGAGTGAGTGAGTGAGTGAGTGAGTGGAGTGAGTGAGTGAGTGAGTGAGTGAGTGAGTGAGTGAGTGAGTGAGTGAGTGAGTGAGTGAGTGAGTGAGTGAGTGAGAGTGATTGAGTGAGTGATATATATATAAGCGAACACAGACGAATCTTCTGCGGCAAACATTTAGCATATAATTTAATGTTTGAACATAATTATATCAAGATTTAACAAGATTGCCATCCAGAGAATTAACTCTAGATGGCAGGTGGACAAGGAAGCCCTTTGGCTTATCGAGAGTCCAACCATTTTATCTACATATATCCAGCCCTTCTGAGGTATGTGTCGATTTTATTTTTAAACATATTCACACTACTAGCACCCACACAATCATCAGATAATCTGTTCCATTCATTCAGAGTCCTTTGTGAAAATGAGAACTTTCTTACGTCTAATCTACACTGCTCCTTTACTAATGTAACTTCATGTCCTCTAGTCTTTCTATCTTTCTTAACTGAAAAAAACATATTTCTATCAATATTTTCATAACCATTCTATATTTTAAACACTTCTATCTGATCTCCTCTCAGTCTCCTGGTCTCTAGTGTTGTTAAACCACATTCTTTTAGGCGTTTTTCATAACTAAGATACCTCAGTTTTGGTATCATTTTAGTCGCTCTCCTCTGTACTCTTTCTAGCATATCTACGTCCTTCTTGCGGAATGGCCTCCACGCTTGTATACAATATTCTAAATGAGGCCTAACTATTGTTTTGTACAGCGGTATTATTAGTTCTTTTTCTTTATATGCTATATTTCGCCTAATCAATCCAAGGATTTGATTTCCCTTTGAAGCTGCAATTCCACACTGCTCTGAAACCTTCATGTCAGCACTAATTGTCAGCCCTAAGTCTTTTTCTTTTACAGTAGTACTTAGTACAGTTCCCCCCATTGTATATTCTACATATTCGTTCCCATGTCCTGTGTGAAGGCATTTACATTTCCCAAAATTGAACAACATTTGTGACTTTTCAGACCATTTGATCAACCTGACAAGATCATCTTGTAAATGCTGTCTATCCCCATCACTTTTAATCTTTTTAAACACTTTTGTATCATCTGCAAATCTCAACACTTTGCTAGCTATATCATCGTCCAAATCGTTTATATATATTAAGAATAATATAGGTCCCAGTACTGATCCCTGTGGAACCCCACTCAAAACTGATTACCAGTTTGAAGCCTCCCCATCAACAACTACCCGTTGTCTTCTGTCAATCAGCCATTTTTCTAACCAGTTAATTATACCATTTCCTATGCCATGGGCTTTTAGTTTAAGCAGTAATCTCTGATGTGGCACTTTGTCGAAAGCTTTTTGAAAATCTAAGTAGATGATATCTACTGGTGATCCATCATCTACCCACTTAGTGATATCTTCCAAAAAACATAACATATTTGTTAAGCATGACCTCGCTTTTAGAAACCCATGTTGATATGGGTTTATCAAGTTATGTTTAACAAGAAAATCCACCATGTGATCTTTAATTAGTCTTTCTAATAATTTACAAATCACCGATGTTAAACTAACTGGTCTATAATTATTTGACTTGTTTCTCGAACCTTTTTTAAATAACGGTATAATGTTTGCTTCTTTCCATTCTAAAGGAACCACTCCCTCTTCTAATGACAAGTTGAAAACTGTTGCAAGCGGTATGCTAATTTGTTCTACAATTTCCACTAGTAGTTTGGGTGGAATACCATCCACTCCAGGTGATTTATTTTCCTTCATAGCCCTAATTTTCTTAGCTACCATTTCTGGGGTTACAATTAACTGTCTTAAATAGTCTGATTCTGCCCCCTTGAACTTAGCCTCTGGTACTGGCAGTGAACTAGTGTCTTCTCTGGTAAACACTGAACTAAAATACTCATTTAGGTCTTCTGCCATTAAGAATCCTTCTGATATTATATTTCCAGCACTATCTTCTAGAGGACCGACCTTATCCTGAACTTTCTGTTTGCTTCGAACATACGCATAAAAACTCTTGCTGTCATGTTTTATATTACAAGCTAATTTATGTTCATAGCTTCTCTTTGAATTTCTAATTTCAGCTGTAGCTTGGTTTAGTGCTTCTTTATAAATGTTGTAGTCTTCGTCATTTCCAGTATGTCTATATGACTTCCACATCATTTGTTTATACTTAATTTTTCTAATGGCTTCTTTCGATAAGTATTTCTTTCTGGTCCGTTTCCCTTGTTTTTTGAAGGGAACAAATTTATCTACGATGCACTCTATTTCATTCTTTAAGATATTCCAGCATTCTGTTGCTGTCTTATTCTTCAGTGTATTATTCCAGTCTATCTTTGCTAAATATTTCCTCATTTCCTTATATCTTCCTTTGTGGAAATTTCTCCTGAACTGCTTTTTATTATTTCTTTCTGATTTTACTTTGATGGTAAAATGTATCTGGTTGTGATCACTACTTCCCAGAGGCTCACATAATTTAACATTGTCAACTAATTCATTCTGTGAGGACAAAACTAAGTCTAACACATTCTCTCCCCTGGTTGGTTCTAGCACATGTTGAGAAAGGAAACTATCTTGTACTAAAACTAAAAACTTGTGGTCCTCACTACCCATACTCTGTAGAGATTTCCATTTTATATGCCCATGGTTAAAATCCCCCATAATAACACAGTCCCGTTTGCTCACTTCCCTTATAGCGTTTTGTATTTTTTCATTCTCTTCTATGCTTATGTTTGGACTTCGATAAACTAATCCAACCGTTAACGTTGAGTTTCCTGTAACTATGTTACACCAAACAGCTTCTTCGCAATCTGCTTCTCTGTCTAATTTTATTTCATAAGCCTGGATAGATTCTTTAATATATAAAATAACTCCACCTCCCCTTCTTCCTATTCTATCTTTCCTAAACATTACATATCCTGTCAGTCCCAATTCGGCATCTGATATATCGGTGGTTGCCCATGATTCGGTTATACCTATTATGTGAGGGTCAATATCTTCTACCATAATGTTTAGTTCATTTCTTTTGTTTACTATACTCCTTGCATTTAAACAAACACATTTATACCCAGCTTCAGAACAGTTTTCCAGACTGTTCTTTGCTGAATTATTTTTGCTGCCTTTATGTATGCCTCCAGTTTCAGGCTTCTCTGCGAGTCCCCCTGCGAATTTAGTTTAAATAGATGCAACCTGTCCCACTGTCAACAGATCGCAGCAGATTCTCTGAGAATACTGCTGCCCCCTTTCCACTTAGATGGAGGCCATCTCTCATGTACATATCTTCTCTCCCAACAAAGTACCCCCATAAATCTATGAATCCCACGCCCTCTTCCTCACACATCTGCTCAACTAGTGCGTTGATCGCCATCCTCTTACAGTTTCTGTATCTTGCCCCCCTTCCTCCCATTACTGGCAAAATTCCTGAGAGAATAACCTGTTCCACTCTTGTCTTCTTTAGCTTCCTCACTAGATGTCTGTACTTCTGAACTATCCCAGTTGTTCCCTCCTTGTCTGCATTGTTTGTCCCAACGTGTACTAGTATAGACCCTCCCTTGCCATGCCCCAATACCTTCTCTACCCTTTCGGTCACATGCTCTATCCTAGCCCCCGGTAGACATACAACAACGTCCTTCCCCTCGCATATAGTCTTGTCTGTTTTTCTCAGAATTGAATCGCCCATAAACACTCTCTCTTTTCTCCTTGCCCCCTCAATCACTGCCTCGGAGTAGCTCCTCCGGTTTGCATATGTCTGGTTGTTGTCTTTTCCTCTTGTTGTCTTCTCTCCTGTCACATTCTCTTCCATTCCCTTCTTTCCTGTCGCGTTTTCTCTTGTCCCCTTTCCTCCTATCATCTTCTCTTCTAGCACATTTACTCTCACTTCCTTTCGTCCCTTCTTCTTTCCTCCCATCACATTTTCTTCTCTCCTCTCCCGTCCCTTTTCCCCGGCTACCTCCTTCACTACGGTCACTTTCTCCCCTGTCACCTTCACGCCTGTCATGTTTTCTGTTTTTTGCTGAACACTCTGTCTTCTTCCATCAGTCTTCTGTCTCACAGTCTTACCAACTGCCTCTGTGGTATCTACCTCTTCACCACCTGTATCGCTGTCGTGTCTCTCATCGTTCTCTACAGTCTGACTACCTGCTGATCTATCCCCACTGGCCCGTTTTCTTTTCCTCTGCTGAACACTTTTCCTCCGTCCCTCTGTTTTCTCAATGTCTTGTTCCTTCACACCGGTCACCTTCCTTACTCTCAGTCTCCTTTCTTCAGTCTCCGTTCCACAAATCTGCTCCTTCTGTGTTGTAGAATTCTCAACTCTCTCCGCGCCATCCCTCTCTGCTCCATCTATTTCTATGTTGAGTCTCGCCTCCATCTCCTTCACTATATCCGTCAACTTACACACCTCCTTCATCAGACATTCCACCCTCAAACACCCCATACAGCGAAATGTGAATCCGTCATCTTTGGTCTCTGCCCATGATTTTGGACAGCCAGACAACGCAAAATCCACCCAGCTCTGGCAGTCGTTGCAAACTATGTGTCGTTGTGCCCTGAGTTGCCGCTTGCAAGGTGCCATATCATAATTTATTTATGTTAAAAGTAGTTTTTATGTAGTCTTTGAAAATACTTTTCTGTGTACAATTTACACCAGATTGTTTAGGTTATAGTTAGTTATAGTTATATTTGTTAACACACAGTGACACACCGTGCCTTACCTAGTTCTAGTTACGATGTCGAAGACAATGTATTCAAGTTAGGCTTAGATACAAGGTAGTCTTTACAAAGACTGTTTCCTGTGTACTATTATACACTTTAAGAGATTGTTATTTCAGGTTTTAATTACTCATCTAACTACACCGATTATCTCAAATAACGCTATTCTATTGTCGTTCACGGTACGCTAACTTCGCCAGTGACCTACTTTGTAAACAACGTTCCGATTACATTAACGTCCCCAATTATCGCTCGCAAATCGCCTACTTTTAATCTACCCTAGATTACTCCCTCTAGCTAACTTTTAACAAAAAATATTTCTTAATATATATCTATAATTACGTTATGTATGCTATACGCTCAATAATATCACTTATCTTGATCAAATATCCTTATATTTTCGCAAGTTTGCTGCACCAAATTCAAATCAATTCACCACCGGAAGTCCCCCAACAATTTATTTGTAAACTACCTCGCAGGCGTAGGCTACATTTCAAATGTCGAACCTTAAAAGTGGTTGAGTTGTTGTGTGTTGCCGATAAACAACAAACGATGAACATACACCTGAGCCTGCGTAGAAATACGAGGAAGAAACACCGAATGTTCAGCTGTAAAAGACAATGCTCCAAAGAGGTTATGAGGGACAGGTGTTGCTACGTGTTACACTTCTGACAAAAACACTGTTTGACACACAACCAACAGCATTACAACCACAAGAACAACAACAACAGCACCAACAGGCTACAGCGATCGACGATTGATCTACACAACGATATCCATGTATATTTGTTTCTGAAGTTACGTAAGATGTAACTTAAATAAAAGTGCATCATTTCAGCATTGGAAGCTAAGTAATCTAGCCTTGTTCGCTAACACTATGTACCGGGAACACACTGTATAAACTGCGGCAGGGCTTCTTCCCACTATCTCGTTGCAAATTATTTGCCATACATCTGATTAAGTCAAAATATTAACTGGATTAGGCACAGACGACAATGCATTACATAATGCATGCGTCATGTCAGCTTAATACAAGGAAGCTACACATTTACACACAATAATGTTCCTGTAATCTCAAACCTGACTGTACAGCCATGTATATTTATGAATCAAATCGAAAATGCGTGCACATCAATGGAAATAAGCGCGGGTAGTATTTTGTTGATTAATTAAGCAATCCCATCATTACTATTAAATACATATACAATTTTAAATCTGTCTATGATTTTCTAAACATTGTTTCGTGAATTATGTTTTTTTCGGTTAGTAGGAAAACAATAAAATATTCTGTAAAATGTATACGATATATTTGTTTTTGTATTACGTATAGGACAGTGCTTTCAGAACGGGGTGTTCATAATGTATCCTCCCTAAAATAATGGTTGTTTACCCTACATTTAACTGAACCTGAATACCATTTCGCTATACGACAACTACAGATTCGCATTGAATTATTTTTCTTTTCTCCAATAATTAGTAGGTAAACGTGTATTGTATATAACCAAGTAATGTTCATCTGTTTCTCTCACACCTACACATGAAAATGGCACAGACTTTCGATTGTGACGATGAAAATCATCGCGTTATATTCAACGTTCGCATTGTCACTAAGGTGTTTTCCACAAGACTTTTAGCAGCCTCGTGAGCCGATGGGGCGCTGTTAAACACCATCACGGTCTGTACCCTGGCATACTGACTTGTCGAATTGTAAATTTATCACTGGGCCTGTTATTCAATCAGCTGAGTCGCTTTTAGGTTTCGGCTTTTTAAAATGTTGGTCTCTTGTCACTGGTCGGACGGGAAATGGCAGACATTTCCTTGGATTGATGCTTGCAATAAGTTGGTTCTAAGTTGGCTTCTGGACACCCGGGACAGGAACAACATGTAGCACCGAGTGCAACCAATTCAACGAAAGACTGTACGTAGCGCGGGGTAACAGACAATGGTCAGGTCGTCAGTTACCATCCGTCGCTTTCGCGGGTGTCCTTTAGTAGCATCACCAGTCCACTCAGCTGGTACTACTCTGCCTCTGTCAGAAGTTCCCTCACAGTGTTGACGTCGCTCGGCTGTGTTTCGTTCATGAAGCCTCCGTCCCTCAGGTAGTTGAGGATGTACCGGAAGTGAGTGCCGTCGCGGTCAACAAAGTAACTCCCGTCTTCCTCTCGCTGAACGGAATGCCTGCCACTGAACATGGCTGCCAACATCGAGTCTTTGTCTTTGGTGAGGTTCAATGTTGACGTAGTGTAGACATGTCCACCGACGTTCAGTGTAACAAGACCTTCGTTGATACTGTTCATTTCAGACGTATATTGTATCTCTACTTTCAAACTTCTCCTTCTCCCTCTCCAGGCGCTCTTCTTTCGCCATCAACTCTTTCTCCTGATCAGGTATAACCCGGAGCTTCTCATCAAATTCCTCTTTCATTTTGCTTATTTGTTCCATCTTCGCGTCCAGTTCAACGATACCACAGATCGTCTTTTTAACTGTATTGGTAATTCCTTCAGACATATGTTGGACTCTAAGTGACAACCCGTCCTGCCCTACTCCTGGGAACAGTGAAGTTCCTGTGAGAGGGAGGTACTTGGAGAAGTATTCATTGGAATACTCTGTGTTGGTCGGCATTGATGTGAGCCATGTCCCGTCCCTACGACAGATTTCAAGTGCGACAATGTAGGACGACGACATGTCCACCGCCTGAAACATGACCAGAGATAAGCTACTTAATTATAGTAGTGTTTAATTCAAAATTAATACAGTTCTCTTGTGACGTTAGGGTGACTTTCACTGTCGGGTCAATGGGACTCGTATTATTTAAATGATATAAATAATTAAATATGATTGCATTAATTGCATTATTTAGCAATGCTAGTCAGTTGGTCCTTTGACCTCCACATTTTTAGTGTTAACGTTTTATATCAGAGGAACACATCACATGAAATACACATTTACTCATGTAAATATTACAGCCGTGGAATGAAAGCAAAAGTGTCAGTAATACGAACAACTACTAATCATCATAATTTTGTTATACTGCATCGAACTACCAATAACAACTGTAAAACAGTCATTGACATTGTGCAAACAATTTCCTTTTGACATTTCCAATACGTGTTTTTACCTAGTAGTTGTCATCATGCTGGTGTAACTCAAGGGGATGCAGTCACAGGTATAGGGGTGTGCATTTAGAAGTGCTGACGAGCGTGCAGTTGGATTTGTCAAAGGGTGCATTAATTTTGAGGGTTTTGTTTTGTTGCGCGTGTACGGGTGCAGTTATGCAAGTCTCAATTAAAAGGGGTGCAGTTGCAGATATTTGGTGAACATCACAGTAAGCGACATGAAATATCCTTTGAAAAAAACTGGCTATGGCCACATTTTACATGGATAGGCCTTACCAACAAATCGTAGTCCCGACGTGTAGCGACGGTAAAGTGATCGAAAGCACATTGTAAGGCTTCTCTCCTTTTCATGTACTTAGCGTACTTGTCTTCCTTCCTTCCTTCCTTCCTTCCTTCTGCAGTTTGTGCGCTGCGCAATGGATGTAGAAGATGGAAGTCTCACCTCACAAAGTGTTGTCGCTCGCCAAACCGTGTCCATCGTCGTGTTGTTAGTATTGTATGGTTCCCTCAATGTTATGGGTATGTTAGTTTGTCAATAAATTAGTCAAACACGCGTTTCCAGATTCATCATGAATATTGAGTTGGTTCGTCCGTACTTCGGTTACAGCGTCCGTACAACGTTTTAAATACGCATGAACGTCATCGGCTTCTAATTCTTCATATATTTGAAATATAAAGTCTCCGGGATTTTAGGATTCCAAACGTACAACAAAATATAAACCGACGTGGTTTATAATTGCCGAAATTTCGCAAGTCCTAAAATGTGGGGACCATTTTCGTAGTTTCCCGTGGAGAGCGTCAAACATCCTCCCTTTTGTGTAATAAGTGCTGCCCTCCTCGAACTTCCAGTATAGTCTCCTTTTAAGCAAAACTAACTTGGCGCTAGGCGACGTCTAGGGAGCGCTTTCAAGCTAGGATAAATCGAAACGCTTGGTAGCGCGCCAGTTGAAATTATGGCACTACACATGCGTAGTTGTGTGTCGTCATATTGTGGGGACGGAGGTGGATCGTGGCTGCATGAACTTGCATAATTACATGCTTCCGGAAAACTCTTAAATCCAAGACAATGTATCAAGGGCGGGGAACTTCCGTTCTAAAAATTCGCTACCACCCCTGTTAGTTAAACACCGTGTCCGCTATGTTGACACGGGAGGCGATCCTCCCACTGAAAACAAAAACTCTCGTACCACACCCACGTGCCCTAAGCTGACCTAGGATAATAACATCCACCTGTCTGCCTTTATGTATCTGTGAATCTGGAGTTTCTGTTAAACGCCTCCAACTTTCCTCTAATAAGCAATAATTATCTAATTAGCCACGGCGGTTCTTTACAACATATCGCCCAAATTCGTAAATAACCACACCCGTAGCGTGGTTAATTGCGGGTACGTTTTGGGGCCTGCTACTACAGGCTCCCAGAAAACCTCACGCTACACCCAACCTCAGACATCCAACTGCATATCCTCTTGTCCTCTTGTGTCACCCACACAACCTCCATCTGCATCGGTCTCCCATCATACCTCCAATTATTACGACTGTTCACCTGCTACTCTGGCGAAATAATTTTCCCTCATTAGGAACTCTTTACCTCAGAGGGAGTTCATTTGCAACCACCTCAAGCACCCCTCAGCCTACTGGCCTGCTAATGATCGCTGCTGCCTATTGTGGTATATAATTAGTGTAGGTCCAATACGAACGTATTGGCTATACTTTAAAAGGTAAGTTCTTACGTAACGTAGTATATAATCCTCAGGAATGCTAAAAGCGCTTTTACACTTTACTCCCTGACAGACCTGTTCAATAGAACACCATCTCGGTTTCTCTTGAAAGCATTCAGCCACGTTTCAATTAATGCACGAAGATTATCCGTACACACAAATCCATCTTTGTATACAGATATGTACTCATTCATACAGCTGAGTGAACTGACTTGCTCAAGGTTCGACAGGGCAGCACAGGATTTTAACCCGGCAGCACAAGATTCTAATCCGGGTTCTTTCGCCGCAGAGTCCGATGCTCTAGACACTGCGGCTTTAAGTGTAGCGAAACGTTCGGGGCTTGGGACTTACATGTATGCAACTAGCATATTTACAGTCATTCTTTACTCCTGTAAGAAAGCCTATCCAATTTAGATCTAGTTCTGATTTATTTTATGTTCCTATAGTTAATACTAATATTGGAACAAGGACATTTTCTGTTGGTGTACAACTCGTTCGAATATTCTAACTCTTAGTGTTAGATCAGTTGAAAATATTACACAATTTCGCCGTCATTTAAAAAGTTACTTTTATAACCTTGCGTATCCACTTTGCTCCCTGGCGTATTGATCTATATGTTGACGAGTTTAATCCGGCTTATTGATTCTGAGATTAACTAACCCTTTTGTATTGATGTGCCACTGGGCTTGGTTTCCGAGGATTTAGGCGCTAAAGACGTTAACTTTTTGTTGTTATTAATATCTTCGCAGATCTCGGCAACCTTTTCTGCACTTAAAGTCAGTGTTAAAAGTTAACTAGCTTAATGAAGCCGAACTGTAATGTTTCTATGAAGAGAACATCATGACAAGAAACACCGTGTTAATTGATCTCAAACAGCCAGCACAAATTGTAACTAGTGCATTTCAATGATGCGACTTGCAAAGTGTTCTTAAAAGTTTATAATACAAATTACTATTCCTTTTGTAAAGGAAGAAACAGTTTAAGAAATGATTGGGAATTGGACTGGATAGTTACTGGATGCAAGGTTCGCCTGACTCACTGCACATTCCGTTGCCAGTGCATTAGGGTCTTCGTTCATGTTCCAAATCCTTAACAGAGGATACTTGAACAAAGTACACCCATTTTCCGAAAATACTTACTTAATTCTCGTCGCTCTCAGAAACGAACTGGGCCAAAAATACGTTTTTCCAACGCACTTTTTTGTTTGCCATCTTCTTTCTTTAATTCCGGTTGGTTTCATTCTTCTTTATATCGCCGACTGTGGATCTCCTCCAGCTATTGGTCTGTCTTCCTTGTTTTTATATTTTCGTTGTGGATTCCATTATGCTACTAGTATTGTAACTTGTGTTGAGTCTTTTTGCAAGAGTGCATCAAATCCATATTCTGTTTTGAATTTCTTGTTGATACATGTTTCGTATTCCCTGTTCATGAATTTTCTGCTCTAGACTTGCCATTTTAGCTTTACAATATTTCTTAGGTATTTGTCGATGAACGGTAGTAATTTTTATTTGAGTTGTTGCATTAATATCTCTCCATGTATCAGAGCCGTAAAACAGTACGTTTTTATTGTGGCATATGTTTGTGTGCATCAAATGGACAACAGGTATCGCTGCAAATTCTACGTCATCCAACCGTTTAGTGAATTCTATTGCATGTCATTTCGACTGTGTTTAAACGTTTTAGAAGATGCGCAAAAGAAGGCTGAGATTTGCTCGACACTGCTGCGGATACAGAGATGAAATGGCACCCAAGAATATCCTATGACACCAGCACACGTAAGAACAAGTCAGGGCAGACCATCTTATTCATTTAGTGATTCGCTGAAGGCGACGTTACGCAGGAACCAAGTAAACCTAGAACAGCCATGGGGGACAGAGACATCCGGAGAGAAATGATTGTAGCCAGCAGTTCGATCAAGTCATGAAGTGAGTTAGTTATTGAGTGAGAGAGAAAGAGCGACAGAATGAGTTAGTGAATGAGTGGGTGGATGTGTGAGTGAGTGAGTGAGTGAGTGAGTGAGTGAGTGAGTGAGTGAGTGAGTGAGTGAGTGAGTGAGTGAGTGAGTGAGTGAGTGAGCGAACACAGATAAATCGTCTGCGGCAAACATTTAGCATATAATGTAATGTTTGAACATAATTATATAAACATATATTTGTAAATTACCTCGCAGGCGTAGGCTATATTTCAATGGATGAATATTACAAGTGGTCGTATTGTTGTTTGTTGCAGATAACCAACAAACGATGCAACTTACACCTGAGCTTGCGTAGAAATACGAGGAAGAAACACGGACTATTCAGCTATAAAAGGCAGATTGTGAGAGACAGGTGTTGCTACGTGTCACACTGCTGACAAAACACTGTTTGACACACAAGCAACAATAATACACTAAAAAACAATAAACCAACAACAATACAACCAACAACAATACAACCAACAACAATATAGCCAACAACAATACAACCAACAGCAATACAACCAACAACAATACAACAAACAACAATACAAACAACTACAATACAGCCAACAACAATACAACCAACAATAATACAACCAACAACAATACAACCAACAACAATACAACCAACAAAAATACAAACAACAACAATACAGCCAACAACAATACAGCCAACAACAATACAACCAACAACAATACAACCAACAACAATACAACCAACAACAATACAAACAACAACAATACAACCAACAACAATACAAACAACAACAATACAAACAACAACAATACAACCAACAATAATACAACCAACAACAATACAACCAACAACAATACAAACAACAACAATACAAACAACTACAATACAGCCAACAACAATACAACCAACAATAATACAACCAACAACAATACAACCAACAACAATACAACCAACAACAATACAACCAACAAAAATACAAACAACAACAATACAGCTAACAACAATACAGCCAACAACAATACAGCCAACAACAATACAGCCAACAACAATACAGCCAACAACAATACAACCAACAACAATACAACCAACAACAATACAACCAACAACAATACAAACAACAACAATACAAACAACAAGAATACAGCCACAAGAACAACAATAGCACCAACAGGTTACAACGATCGACTATTGATCTACACAGCGATATGCATGTAAAAAATCTTCTGAAGTTATGTAACATGTAACTTTACTAAAAGCGCATCGGTTCAGCATTGGAAGCTAAGTAAGCTAGCCTTGTTCGCTAACACTATGTACACACTGTATAAACTGTTGTAGAGCTTCTTTCCACTGTCTCGTTGCAAATTATTTGCCATACATCTGATTAAGTCAAAATGTTAACTGGATTAGGTATTGAGATGACGTCACTGTAACAAACACAGAAGACAATGCATTACATAATGCATGCGTCATGTCAGCTTAATACAAGGAAGCTACACATTTACACATAATTATGTTCGTGTAATATCAAACCTGACTGTACAGCCATGTAATGACTGTGCGATTATATTTATGAATAAAATCGTAAATGCGAACACATCAGTGGAAGCAAGCGTGCGTAGTACGTTGTTAATTGATCAAGCAGTCCCATAATTACTATTAAATACATATATTATTTTCAATCTGTCTATGATTGTCTAAACATTGCTTCGTGAATTATGTTATCACATGGTCAGTAGGAAAACAATAAAATATAATGTAAAATGTAGTATTAATTTTGTATTACATATAGGTCAGCGCTTACAGAACGTCGAGTTCATAATTTACCCTCCCTAAAAGAGTGCCTATTTAACCTACATTTAACTGAAGTTGAATACCATTTCGCTATACGACAAATCATACAAATTGTTTTCTTTTGCCCAATAATTAGTAGGTAACTGTGTCGTGTTGTATATAACCAAGTCATGTTTGTATGATTCTCTCAAAAATACACATGAAACGTCCCCGTTATATTCAACGTTCGCACTGTCACTAAAGTGTTTTCCAGAAGACTTGGCAGCCTTGCGAGCCGATGGTACGCTGTTAACAACAACACTTTCTGTACCCTGGCATATTGACTGGGCCTGTTATTCAAATCATCAGAGTCGCGTTTAGGTTTCCGCTTTTTAAAATGTTTATTGCTCGTCACTGGTCGGACGGAAAATGACAGACATTTCCTTGGACTGATGCTTGCAATACGTTGGTTCTAAGTTGGATCCTAGACACCCGTGACAGCAACAACAAGTAGCACCGAGTACAACCAATTCAACGAAAGACTGTACGTAGCGCGGGGTAACAGACAATGTCAGGTCGTCAACTACCATCCGTTGATTTCGCGGGTGTCCTTTAGTAGCGTCACCAATCCACTCAGCTGGTAATACTCAGCCTCTGTCAGAAGTTCCCTCACAATGTTGTCGTCGCTGGGCTGTGTCTCGTTCATGAAGCCTCCGTCCCTCAGGTAGTTGAGGATGTACCGGAAGTGAGTGCCGTCGCGGTCAACGAAGTAACTCCCGTCTTCCTCTCGCTGAACGGAATGTCTGCCACTGAACATGGCTGCCAACATCGACTCTTTGTCTTTGGTGAGGGTCAATGTTGACGTTGTGTAGACATGTCCACCGACGTTCAGTGTAACAAGACCCTCGTTGATGCTGTTCATTTCGGACATATGTTGTATCTCCACTTTCAGCTTCTTCTGCTCTTCTTCAAACATCTCTTTCTCCCTCTCCAGTCGCTCTTCTTTCGCCATCAACTCTTTCTCCTGATCACGTATAACCCGGAGCTTATAATCAAGTTCCTCTTTAATCTTGTTTACTTGTTTCATCTTCGCATCCAGTTCAGCAATACCACCGATCGTCTCTTTAATTGTGTTGCTAATTCCTTCAGACATAGATTGGACTGTAAGTGACAACTCGTCCTGCCCTACCCCTGGGAGCAGTGAAGGTCCTGTGAGAGGGAGGTACTTGGAGAAGTATTCATTAGAATACTCTGTGTTGGTCGGCATTGGTGTGAGCCATGTCCCATCCCTACGGCAGACCTCAAGTGCGACGGTGTAGGACGACGACACATCCACTGCCTGAAACATCAACAGAGATTAGCTACTTAATTATAGTTGTGGTTAATTCAAAATTAATATAATTATCTGGATGACATGGGGGTGATTTTCACAGTCGGATCAACGGGGCTTGTCTTATTTAAATTAATAAAAAATACATCATTAAATACGATTGCATTAATTGCATTATTTAGCAATGATAATCAGTTGGTTCTTTTCCCGCATAGTTAGTGATAAGGTTTCATATAAGAGGAACACATCACATGAAATACACATTTACTCGTGTAAATATTAAAGCGGTGGAATGAAAGCAAAAGTGTCAGAAATACGAACAACTATTAATCATCATAATTTGTTATACTGCATCAAACTACCAATGACAACTGCAATAAACTCATTGGCATTGTACAAACTATTTCCTTTTGACATTTCCAATACGTGTTTTTATGTAGTAGTTGTCACGTCTTTCGTCACCGTAACACAACTTTTTCAGTACAGGTGACGTATGACGTCATCTTACGTGTGAGATTGTAGCGTGGAGGGCGGATTTGTTGATGGTCGACATAGATCTTCTCTTCTTGCTCCTCGTGTATTTTTGTTGTTTGTGCTGTTAACATTATTTCTATGTTCCTCAAGTCTCGTTTTGAACAATGTTCCCTTCTCCCAAATACACGCAGCACCACATTTTTGTATGGTGTTTGATACATCAGTTCTTCCAATTCTTCTAGGTCCATATTGTCCTAAGGGTGTGCCAACAGGCACCTGAGGTTGGTATGGGGCGCATGGCTGTTGTTACCCCGTTATATTTTCAGCACATGATCTACTCTCTCTGATACCCCCTCCACATGTGGAATGACTACTTGGTGTATGTAGGTCTTGCCCTTTTTCAGTCTTCTTATGGATATCCGTCACATTTTTTCAAGGCCCAGGATGAATAGCCACATACTCTCATTACTCCTCGTCTTACGTGTTTCTCCTCTTCCTTTGTGTACACCATCTTCCGAAACTATAGTCTAACACCGATGTACGATGACGTCATAGTGACATTTACTGAATAAAATTGGTGTGCTACGCCGAGCAAAGACTCTACAACCAGAAGGTAAAACACGTAATAGACATGTCAGAAGAAATGGTTTGCATACAAATAAACTATCCTGAAGAATGTTCAGCAATCTGTGAAGAAAGTATGGACAAGATTGTGTGAAAAATTAGAGAAACTCTAAGAATTGTCGCGCTACAGTAAGCACCTTGTGCTTATGTTACGTTGCAAGGACTTCGATGTAGCACCTCCCAATCTCAGCCTGAAATGACCCTAATACACACGACAAATGTGAGGAGAATCGGGAAAAAAACCAGGAATGATTTAGTAAGAATACATAATTCATAAACATACGTTGCCGAAAATGCAAAAGGTCATTCGCCACATCGCTAAAGTCAGTTAGGACTTCCAAACGAAACGAGATATGCAGCAGAAAATCACTGCCACAGTACCAGGTAATCCCCAACCGAGAAACTTGAAGCGATATGTGGATGATATAACATGCTTAGTACATACATGAAAAGCAGACTAATTACAACAACACACGAACAATGTTGGTCATACGGACAGCATAATTTTCTAAATAGAAGCGTAGGTAGGTGGCAACGTGAAGTCCACAGTGTATTGGAAGAAGACACACACTGACCAATACCTGAACTTTGCATCCCACCATCCCAAGCACCAGAAATTAGGAGTAGTTAGAACGCTGACGAAGTTGTGGGAGATTATAACATCGGAAGAGGGGGACAAGAAGACAGAGGATTAATCCGTATTGGGCCTTGAAAAACAGGTAACGAATAGTAACAAGAAAAAAATGAATGAAAAAGAAAAAACCTACAGACGCCAAATAGTCATCCCATATGTGGAAGGGGTATCAGAGAGAGTAGATCAAGTGCTGAAAATATAATGGGGTAACAACAACTGTGCATCCTCACACCACCCTCAGGCGCCAGTTGGTACACCTAAAGGACAACATGGAGTCAGAAAATTGGGGCGAACTGGTGTATCAAATACAATGCAAGATCTGTGGTGCTGCGTATATTGGAGAGATGAGAAGATTGTTCAAAACGAGACTCGAGTAATAGAGAAAGGATGTTGGCAACACAAAAAAGATAAATACATGAGTAGCGAAACAAGATCCATGTTGACCATCAACAAGTCCGCCGTCACGGACTACACAACAACAGCAAATGACATCATAGACTGGGAGAGAACGAAAATAGTAGACACTGAAGCCATATGAACCAGAAAAGCCAAAACATCAATCAATCGAGAAGGAGGGAATTAACGTATCCATCACGTGACCTGTTGCCTAGCAATACCACCGTCAAATCAGTTGAAAACAAGTGATATTTTCGGACATTCCATCGTATAATGTGTTGAAATTCTGGTCATAAAAGTGTTTCTTTATGACAGAAACTTAAAAGAATGATTTTAAAGTGAACACAATATGCTGGAATGTTTGATTTGAGATGTCATGCAGCAGTAGTAATTCAATTCAAGAATATAACCGTTATCAACATCGTTGGCAAAGGGAACGCATGACGGAGATCGCAGGTAAAAATTCAATTGTTCCGTACACATCAATTACTACATATACGTTGACGTCATATGGCACATGTACTGAAGATGCTGGTGTGCTACCTTGACGATAGACTCTACAACTACAAGATAAAAATACGTACTGGATATGTCAAAAAGGAATCATTTGTAAAACAATGAACTATCCTAAAGAATGTTTAGCAGCCATTGTTATTATAACAATAAAATCCTTTAAGCAAATATTTTGAAACATTGACAATTTTGTAACTAAAATGTGCTATACTTACTGAATATTGATAACCAGGACAGTACGACGTCAGCTGAGGGAAAACGTTGCTGATTGAGTTGTTGCGATCAGACATCAGTTGGAAGCGGTCATCGGTTGGATCAGAATCAGAATCAGAATCATTTACTGACTTCTCACACACCCACAGTCTCGTCTTCCTTTCGGCCGAGACACCGAACACCCTGCGAAGCTGCAGCTCAATGTAGCCACATTCCTCTCTCGTGTCTAACATTTTCTTTGGATTCTGCACAAGCTTGCTGTACGGATTCAGCAGACTTGTTAGCAGACGTACCTCGAAAATGCCTTGGAAATGGTTAGTTTGTAAGAACCTGTCGAGGTGATGTGAGTCGGCGACCCCGTACCATTCGACAAACTTACGCCAGATCTTCTCATCCACCAACGTGTTGAGAGAGCCTGGAATCGGACGTATTGGATGAATGATACCAAAAAAGGCTTTGTTGCAATTGTCATGCATCGTCAGGCCGCCTGGTTGGTCTGCCTTGTGTGGCGTCTGCCCCATCTTACAACCGACATACGTCTGCCATTTCTCGTACCACGTTGTTGCAACGACGTAACCATACGTAAATATTGGTTCCAACTCGAGAGCAGCGATGATGTGGCTTTGCTTTTCAGCGCTTGGCACAGTCTTGCGGCTGGTGAGTTCCTGGCTTGTGATTACTGGAATAATCGACGTTGTATAAATTACATATAGAAACAACCTGTTGGATGAAAATACATCTGTAGCAACTATAGCTACATACGTGAGCCAGACATCATGACAAAGACTTTGATCATTCACATTGCGGAGAGTCGCTCTAACCGGATAGAGGACAAATAATCAACTCCCAATAACTAATATTCGGCCGATTAGATGAGTGCGATTGAGGAGCAATTGTGATTCATTCCTGCATCGCACTTAGGCCCGATTCCTGAATCGCACTTACGCCCTACCCATGAATCGCACTTAGATGCTACTCTTGATTCGCACTCACTGATCAATCCATAAACGTAATTACATTATTCACAGAGCATGGATTGTATACGCAAATAATTCAAACGTCATTTGGGTATCTTAAGAGGCTATGCAAGAAAGACAAACACTATATGCTAAACAAATATCGTGTTAGTATTAGTAATATAAATACGTAGATTTATATTTGATTTGTGCAGTTAATTATGGGGACACAGATTATCAGCTGATAATGTGGGTGCTAGTAGCGTGAATATGTTTAAAACAAAATCGACACACACTCAGAAAGACGGGATAAACATAAATAAAAAAGGTTGGATTCTCGATAAGCCAAATACTTCCTTGTCAACTTTCATCTAGAGTTAATTTATCAAAGTGGCAATATTGCTAGATTTTGTCTTGTTAAATATTTTATAATAGGAAAGCCGGGGGCAAGGATAATATTACGGCTGAATTGTTAAAAGCAGACACGACGACAACAGAATATTGCCGGTTATGCTTATTCCGTACATCTTTGAACAATAGAAAGAACTGACAACATGGAAGCAGGTGCTGATGACATCCCAACAAAATGTGAGTTTATATTGTGCTCAAATGAAGAGAAGTTGGGAGGGACGATGACAGGAGGAAAAGTGACAAGAGAAACAGCGTCAGGAAAGAATGGAACGGAAGACATTGTGACAGGAGAGCAGAAGACAGGGGAACGAGACTACAACCAGACAGATGCAGAAGGAGCTACTTTGAGGCTGTGATTGGGGGAGGGGCACTGAGAAAAGGGAGGGTGTTCATGGGCGACTCTATTCTGAGAAAGACAGATAAGACACTAAGCGAAAGGGAGGACGTCGTTGTTTGTTTGCCGGGGGCTAGGATAGAACATGTGACTGAAGGGTAGAGAAGGTATTGGGGCATGGCAAGGGAGGGTCTATAATAGTACACGTAGGGACAAATAATGCAGACAGGGAGGGAACAACTGGGATAGTACAGAAGTACAGACAGTTAGTGAAGAAGTTAAAAAAGACAAGAGTCGAACAGATTATTCTCTCATGAATTTTGCCAGTAATGGGAGGAAGGGGGCCAACATATAAAATCTGCAAGAGGATGGCGATCAACGCACTAGTTGAGCAGATGTGTAAAGAAGAGGGAGTGAAATTCGTAGATTTATGGGGATACTTTGTTGGGAGGGACACACACACACACACACACACACACACACACACACACACGCACACGCACACACACAGACAGACAGACACACACGTACATATGTACAAAATCACGATTTACTTTCCTCTTTATTGTTGTTGTATTGTTCTGTTTAAAGAAAATACCTTCATCCTTCGTGTGTTTTCCAAAACTGACAGTTGTTGAACCTTGTTTATCCCCATTCCGGTTGTAGTGCTGTAGACGCAGTTCCTGCAGAGGAGTGCATTTTGTATGTGACACGCAACACTAACTTGGATGCAGTTAAATATATTGTATATATGTTATCCAATAATATTATGATTTGTCGACTGTTTTGCCACTACATAAATGCTAATTTTAATTATCGAATTCATAAGTTTTAATAATGGTTATAAATAAGTATTGCTAAAATGATTTTGCTAGCGGCATTTAATCTTTCTAACCATATACGTGTGGCAGGAAATGTAATAGACGAATACCACTTTCTTTGTTACGACCTATTATACAAATCCCATGTTGTGTTGATGTATTCAAATGGAATATATCTTTATTGAAACAAAAAATAATTAAATTATGCCATTACGGGAAAATGCGCAGAAATATGATATGAACACATCTCACTCAGCAGGATACGATTAAAACATATCTTAATTACATTAAACATATCCCTGACCATTATGCAGGCAATGCGTATAATGAGTAAAATCCACGTGTTTCTTATAGTTGCATTCATGATTACACCGATGACATTATTCGTTTGTCACCGACGATATAAATGAGTGTATAATGCTTACAGCAAGAGTCACCTACAAACCCACCTCCAGGCTCTGTTTTTCGTACAGTTTCATAGCTGTGATACACTGGTAACGTGTCTGAAACACTTGCTCGGTGTCTCCTTTCTGAATTGCTTCAATTCCAAGTACTGGTACGAACTTCCCTGTTGTGCCGCATTTGCCATCTATCACAGGACAATTTGTCATGATAATCAATGGATATTAATAGCAACTACCTATCTACCTTTGTAGATTTCTTTCAAACACACCGCCAATGGTTCAAGGATGGGAATGAATAAAAAAGAGGCGAATGGATCTTGGTGCTTTGGAGGAGATACACTTTCACTGTTCCAAAGTTAGCGATTAATAGTATAGCTGAAAACGCACACAACAACAGTTTTCTTCAAATATATTGATCTCAGTAGCGCAAATTACGTGGATTGTCTGATTTATGGGAATATAGGCTTGTTTGGCATTTGGACATACATCTTACAATAACGTTGTTAAAGACAACTAATGTTAATGGTGTTATTGACAATCTATAGTACACCTCAACAAAGACTGAATGCGTGCCCTTCTCGAACTGGTGGTTCGCAATACATGTGGTAATCTTGTCAAACCAATAAAACATAATTACATTTACTTTCTAAATGTGAGTAACAGTTAGTATTTCATTCAAATGTGCATTGTAAATTGCACAGATAATAATATAAAAAATAGCTCTCAAGCAAGCGCCTACCATCATTTCTAGGCTTAATGTGACAACGTGCAATTTAAGCATGGCTTTGTCTACAGCAAGGTTATTCTAATAAACTGCTGGCATGAAACTATTTATTTAAGCAAATAAAAACATATAATAGACGAGAATGGAATGTGTGCAAGAATCAGGAAATTACCGAGGCATCCCACTTCTAAGTCACACTTTAGAGCTGAAGAGAAAAATATGCATGGGAGTATGAGACAGGGAGTAGATCCAGAATTGGGTGAAACACAAAGGGGATTCAGAAAGGGCAGAAGGACGAGAAATGGAATGTTTGACCATAAAACAGCTGGTAGGAAGAGGTTGGAGATGCAAGGCGGTTTCTACTTCTAAAAATCAAGATACCAGTGGTGATGAGAAACATTTCAAACCACAAACCGTTTGTTTTCCTGCATTAAGTCAACTGCTATATTGCTAGCATATACCTGCCAACTTTCACGGAATTTCCTTGGTTTTGGGAGTATGTCCCGATATCCCGGAATACAGGCAAATATCCCGGACCTTTGCATAAAAGCGCACCCCATCCCCGATGTCAAGATCCGAAACAGCGCGACCAGACAGTGTGACACGGAAAGCGTGCTGAATCTATGATGAATCTTCCGGAATTCATTAACGTTGGCAGGTATACTAGCATGAGAGTCACCCCCGATGTTTCATTCTGATTGCAATGCCAGTTTGTATCCTGTTATAGCGTGTATATTGTTGAATTTTTTTGAAATTAAATGGCATAACACTAAATAACAAATGTTATGTAGTCAAACTTAAGTTTGTATTTCAGTCACTGGCACAGAGAAATGATAACGGACGAGTAGAATCTAGTTAACAGATGTAACACTAGATGGCCCTACCTCCAAATGCAGGAGCTAGTGCGTCCCCGAAACCAGACCCATCAAAGGATGGTTGTTGTGGGATGTTGTGGGATATTGTGAGAAGATTGCGAACCGTACGACGTTTTATTCTTCTTCGTCGCAAAACTGAAACATAACATCACAATGTATCTTTCTCATGCAGTACAACATTGCCACTGTCAGAAGGAAAAAAATTCAGCAGCTGGCATTTGAGTTGAATCCAGGGTTCTGCACCAATCTCGACTTTGCCGCTACAACTCTATTAATGCGTCAATTGCATCATCTCGCGCTGTTTATCGCTCACTATTTTGACAGCGTAAATAAATATGCCTGTGGTGATATGAATTAAGACGTTGAAACATCAAATTTAGGCAAACATATAGTGGTAGCGTCAAAATTGAGGTTGGTCTGGATTCTACACAAGTGCCCTGCAGATAAATAAATACGGGTAATACTTAGTGGATATCGAGCATGTTGATACACATGTGGCCGAGTCATAGCCTCCGTCAATCAGGAATCAACACGTATCATTGCATCAGATCAGCCACTTGCGTGACAGCCTGCTTATGTACCTTGGATCCCTAACCCTGGCGACAGTACACTACCAGGGGCGCTCCCTCCAAATGACGACCCAAAGCAGGTGATGCGTGCCAGAAAACCTCGTCGTGCCACTATACCTCACTACATGAGGTATAGTGGCTAGCGAGGCTTTTCAGCACGGCAAAACGCCTCCAAATCATATTTATTTTAGAAAAAGAAATAATGTTATTTCCAAATAAAACAGTATTTACTTCACAAATATGTATATTAAATTGTCTAGTATAAAATCTGTATTTTTGATAAGGACTATAGCTATATAGTAGTTATATTTCCCCTTAACTCACCCGTTACATATTATAGCATCTTCATTGCACATATGTAGCCAGTATGTGGCATGGATGTGAGTATTTGGGATGTAAATATGTGATGTGTGATTATGCGTGGTGTTTGCAAATATGAAACCACGAAGACAAATTTATGAATCTGAAATGGCCCGTGATAGAATACCTCGAGGTATTCCCGCACGAGGTATTGTGTCACGCTACACCGGCCGTCATCTTGAGGGTGTTGAACGTGTCATACATCTGTCCCGCAGAACAGTGCTATGTGGGTATTAACAACGTCAGATCATTCTACCTCAGTCTGGGTGGGAATAATAAACAACATCAGATCACGCACGCATGTAAACTCACATGATTTTTGTTGGTTTGCTACAAACGTCTGTGTTGCACCAAACACGTTCTTGTTGGCATTCGCTGCATTTGGCTTGCCCTCTAGGCCCCCAAATAACCTCGCGCCACCCTCGCCACCACTGCCAAACACCCCTACACCTTTCCTTGTCTCTCCAAACAGTCCAGCAGATGTAGACTGACCGAAGGTGGCACTAGAAGAAAGAGATGAAACGGCGACACAACGTAATCAACTGAAGCACGACATTCATTTGCAGTATTATATTTTCAGAATACAACCGTTTCCAATGTGTATGTTTTTCTGCTTATACTCATTAGCCACAATCGATCATTTCCTTCTATTATTTAAGCTTCGCTAGTTGCTTTATGAAGTGCCCAAATTATTGCGCATGGAATCGAACTACCATTATTCCAGTTGTACATATTTCTTCATGGCATAGTGTAATTTTCTTGTTTCCTTGCCAAACGGATTTTCGGCAGTAAGTCTGGTCAAAACTGTCATGCTTCAGTTATTATTTTCTAATTATTCAATGTGCAGTTATTACCATCCACTATCCAACAGCGTTGTATTTACGTTTATCACACTTTGTCTGTAAAACAACTGGTCTGAATCACTTCATAATGCAAGGACAGCTGTCACAGTGTACTATATTAATATTTTCAATAAGTTATCAAGTCATAATATTTTTCTTAACGAGTACTTTACGTTAACGAGTACTTTATCTTAACGAATACTTTCCTTAGTGCAGACATCACCAATAAAGTGTAAACTACAGACAATACAGAATAACACGAATAGCATAAAAGGTAAACTGCGCAGTATGGAACCACCAGTGGGCGTTACTCAACTGCTGAAGAAATAATATGTCTTACCTGGTTAGCGTCTGACTGACTATGGCAGTCATGTCAAACGATGGAGCCACCTGGTATTCACCGAACATCGACGCAGTCGTGGCTGGTTGTCCGCCAAATACAGGCGTGCTGGAGGTAGAGAGCTGCCCAAACACGGGGCCCTGCTGCCCAAACATGAACGCGCCAGCTGAAGAAGGCATAGCAGAAGCCCGACCACCAAACACTGAGCCTGTCGCCTGTACGGCCAGACCGCCAAACACAGACGTAGTTGTTGTACTACCTCCAAATAAGGTCGTAGCGGTTGTCGTTGCGACGCTTCCAAAGGCAGGTGTAGTCGTCACCATGGCACCACCTCCAAACAGTGATCCACAGGTTGTGGGAGTGGCTCCAAAGGGACGGGTAGTGGTTGCCGTGGTAACACCTCCAAATACGGAAGGGGCCGCTCTTGTGGTCGTCGTCGGGGCAACTCCAAATAAAGGCGCAGCGGCAGCCGTGGAAACTCTTCCAAATGTGAAGGCTGCAGTCGTTGCTGTGGCACCACCCCCAAATGTGAATGCTGCAGTCGTTGCTGTGGCACCACCCCCAAATGTGGAAGGTGCAGTCGTTGCTGTGGCACCACCCCCAAATGTGGAAGGTGCAGTCGTTGCTGTGGCACCACCCCTAAATGTGGAAGGTGCAGTCGTTGCTGTGGCACCACCCCCAAATGTGGAAGGTGCAGTCGTTGCTGTGGCACCACCCCCAAATGTGAAGGCTGCAGTCGTTGCTGTGGCACCACCCCCAAATGTGGAAGGTGCAGTCGTTGCTGTGGCACCACCCCCAAATGTGGAAGGTGCAGTCGTTGCTGTGGCACCACCCCTAAATGTGGAAGGTGCAGTCGTTGCTGTGGCACCACCCCCAAATGTGGAAGGTGCATTCGTTGCCGTTGTAACATCTCCAAATGTGGAA
>CM034540.1:3384328-3425543 GCA_020002185.1 Paraescarpia echinospica
TACTGTTTGTGTGTGTGTGTGTGTGTGTGTGTGTGTGTGTGTGTGTGTGTGTGTGTGTGTGTGTGTGTGTGTGTGTGTGTGTGTGTGTGTGTGTGTGTGTGTGTGATGTGCGTGTGTGTATTTATATTGCGTGCGACCGAGCGTGCGTGCGTGCTTGCGTGTGCGTGCGTGCGGTGTGTGTGTGGTGTTGTGTGTGTGTGTGTGTGTTTGTGTCTGTGGTGTATGTGTTTGTTTGTGGTATAAGTTGTTCCATCTATCATCGTTGTCAAGAAATGTGTTTTCAATACCTAAATGTTGCCTGTTCCAGCAATCAGACAGCAACTAACCAGCGACAACACAGGAAGTATGACTGACACCTCGCCGAGTGCTGAAGAACAATGCAGCATCATCGCAGCTCTGCAGCAGGAACGTGTAAAAGCTTCGCATCACTACTTCGTGGCAACGGAGTGGTACAACAAATGGCAGGCTTATGTTGGTTATAAGACGCAGCAGACGCCAAACAAGGCTGACCGACCAGGCTGTCTGACAATGCATGATAATTACTTAGTCGCCAGTAATTCTTACGCGAATCAAGCAATACGTCTGATTCCAGGCTCCCCCAACATGTTGGTGGATGAGAAGATCTGGTGTAAATGGGTTGAGTGGTACGGTGTCGCTGACTCACATCATCTCCACCGGTGCAGGACACATGTCACGATCCAGGGGTTTTTCAGTGTATGCATGCTGCACCCGTACAGCCAGCTTATGAAGAATCCAAAGAAAATGTTAGACACGAGAGAGGAATGTGGCTACATCGAACTGCAGCTTCGCAGGATGTTCGGTGTCTCGGCCGACAGGAAGACGAGACTGTGGCTGTCTGAGAAGTCAACCAATGACCGCTTCCAACTGATGTCAGATCGCAACAACTCAATCAGCAACGTTTTCCCTCAGCTGGTTGCACACATTCGTAATCATCAGTATTCAGTAAGTACAGTATAATATGTATGTGGGCATATTTTCAACAAAATAATTCTAAACAGCCACACAATGCTTAATTAATGGTAATTATTACTTTAAAAATGACTCGTTCCATCGCTCCTGACCAAATTGGGACTAAGCACACTGATTTAACGAACATCCGGCTAATGATTACGGAACATACAGTGGCCCTTTGAATGGATGTGTCTCTTCATTTCTGTTACAAAATTGTGTCATACATTATACATTATGCATTTTCTAACATACATATTCCCCAAATGCCTTTAACGAAGCAGAAACAACTTTTGAATTCAACAGTTCGATGTTTAAAATAATCGCCGAGCTGTCACTCAAATCCCCGAACAACGAGCTCATCTACATAATTCCGAGAGAGGTCTTGACCCGACGACGACACAATGACATATCACGTGATGCCCATCGACCTCATTAGTTATCGGAATTGAGGCCACGCCTTCGCAAATTGCGCTCTGCCCTGAACGCAAACTGCTCTCTCCCGAAATACTTCAAAGTCAACAACAACAAACCATTCATTAAAAGACATTTTGACATTAGTATTTTATTTTATTTTTTATTTAAAATAACACCATTTCAATTGAACTTATATCAACTATATCATGCTGTTGTTTCTGGGAAACTGTTTACATGGCTGCGCGTCGCTTTTGTATGCGTGGCCTCACGCCCGATCTCTGATTAGATAGAAACGCAATACGTAATCACGCCCCCATTGGATTACGACCTTCTTCGAAATTATCCGGGTTCGTTAATCGGCCATTTGAGGAACAACTCAGCATTTTCTGTAAACATTTAACAGTTGAATGTAACAGTTAAAGTTCAATCTGTACAACACGATTTTATAATAAAAGCAAAGGAATCCTCCCCTTTACGCTGCCGTAGGTGGTATAACTCTGGTCTTGTCTGCAGGGGACGGATGTGTCGCATATCTACACCATCGCGCTTGAGGTTTGCCGTGCAGACGGAACATGGCTCACACCAGAACCAACCTCCTCAAAAGAGAATACGAATGAATACTTTGACAAGTACCTTCCTGTCACTGGATGTCCTTCCCACCCTGGGTTAACGGAGGAAGATTTGTCATCCACAGTCAAATCGATGTTTGATGGATTCAGCAGCGCACTTCAAGAGACTGTCGGTGGTATTGTTGAGCTGAGTGCGAAGATGAAACAGGTAAAAAAAACTCAGAAGGAACTTGACGAGAAGCTCCGAGTTGTGTGTGACGAGGAGAAAGAGCTGAAGGCGAAAGAAGAGCAATTGGAGAAGGAGAGGGAGAAGGTGAAGGAAGACCGGAAGAAGCTGCAACTGGAGATCGAACACATGTCCGAGATCAATAAGATCCAAGAGAGTCGGGTCAAGCTGGACATAGGTGGACACCTCTACACCACCTCGACGCTGACCCTCATGAGAGACCAAGACTCGATGTTGGCGGCCATGTTCAGCGGCAGACATTCCGTTCAGCGAGAGGACGACGGGAGTTACTTTGTTGACCGCGACGGCACTCACTTCCGCTACATCCTCAACTACCTGAGGGACGGAGGCTTCATGAACGAGACACAGCCCAGCGACGTCAACATTGTGAGGGAACTTCTGACAGAGGCTGAGTATTACCAGCTGAGTGGACTGGTAAAGCTACTAAAGGACACCCGCGAAAGCAACGGGTTGTAGTTTTTGTTGACGACATGACCACGGTCTGTCACCCCACGCTACGTACAGTCGTTTGTTGACTCAGTGGTACTCAAGGCTGCTTACTGTTCCCGTCCCGGGTGTCCCGGAACCAATTTATTGCAAGCATCAATCCAAGGAAATGTCTAATTTTCCGTCCGACCAGTGACAAGAGACCAACATTTTAAGAAGCGGAAAGCTAAAAGCGACTCAGATGATTGGATAACAGGCCCAGTGATAAATTCACAATTCGATAAGTCAATATGCCAGGGTACAGACAGTGATGTTGTTAACAGCGAATCAAGGGCTCGCCAGGCTGCTGAAAGTCTTCTGGAAAACAATGCGAACGTTGAATATAACGCGATGATTTTCATCGTCACAGACGAAAGTCTTTGTGCCATTTTCATGTGTACGTGTGAGAGAAACAGATGAACATTACTTGGTTGTACACAAGACACGTTTACCTAATAACTATTTGACAAAAGAAAAATAATTGAATGCGAAATAGTATTGAGGTTTAGTTAAATGTAGGGTAAATAGTCATTATTTTAGGGAGGATAAGTCAGTAATCAATATCTCTGAAAAACACAACATCACTAGGATGACATCTTAATCAAGTAACTTAGACCCTGACAAACCTCTAATAAGCGGAATATGCAGTGAGTCACGCGAACCTAATTTCAGATGACTATCCAGACCAATTCCAAATCATGTATTAAACTGTTTGTTGCTTTACAAAAGGAATAGTAATTTGTATCATTATTAAGAACACTTTGCAAGTCGCACCACTGAAATGCACTGGTTACAATTTGTGTTGGCTGTTTGACACCAATTAACACAGCGTTCCTTGTCATGATGTTCACTTCATAGAACATTCCATCGCCACTTCATGAAACTATTTAACTTTTAACACTTGACTTTAAGTGCAGAAAAGGTTGACGAGATTTGCGAAGACATTAATGAATAATAATACTAATAAAAAGGTAACGTCTTTTTCGCCTAAATCCTCGGAAACCAAGCTCAGTGGCACATCAATTCAAAAGGGTTAAGCGATCTCAAAATCGATAAGCCGTATTAAAGTCGTCAAAAGATGGACCGATACAACAGGGAGAAAATGGATACCCAAGGTTATAAAAATGACGGCGAAATGGTGTACTATTTTCAACTGATCTAACACTAACAGGGAGAATATTCAAAACAGTTGTGCACCAACAGAAAATGCTCTAGTTCCAATATTAGTACTAACTCTATGAACATAAAATAAATCAGAACTAGATGATCGAAATTGGAGAGGCTTTCTTACAGGAGTAAACAATGAATGTAAATATGCTGGTTGCTTACATGAAAGTCCCAAGCCCCGAATGTGTTAGAGTGGGAGCCCAACCCTTTTATTTACGTAAAATAGGCCAAAGTATTTGACCCCATTTGTTGGAGGAACCATCCCCCGACTTCACAAAAATGAGTTGCTGCCGCGTCTTGGGTGCCTCCTAAATCACCCACTGAAGCGGGCAAACAAACACGTTTATTTTATGCGAAGAGCACCAAGGCTAAAACAGTTTGAACATTTTCCCTTGAATCGATTGGTTTTTGGATGCATATCCTCTGTTGTTTTAGATATTGTTTCTTCATTGATAAGTTGAAAATTAAATACGTTGTTGTGTTGTCCATTAAGGTAAATGTCTAAAGGTTTTATTTGTGGAGTGTTATATTTGGTTGGCTAAATTTGGGCCGATACTGGTAATATGAGTTAAATGTGATTGTTTTTTTTCTGTTTTACCTGCTATGGTATTTTTAGTATGAACAAATGAATTCGGGAACGTTCTCTTTCTGTGTGTTCTAGCAAGAATGCCATTGATTGTTGTCCATGTTTTTTATATTATCTTTGAATTTGTTAAAACAAGATTCGTAATGAATTCGTTAGTTGTACGTATACTTTTTAGAATGGTGTTATAGGTAGTCAGGCTGGTCCGAATTGTAAAGTATTCTGGCTATTTGAGTTGAATAGTTTTGAGTGTCTTAGATAGTTTATCTCTGTACCAAATTGATTTGAGCAAACCTAAGGTAATCCTGATGGATTTCTTGTGGTTGTATATTTGTTATTTTAACTGTTTTAGATGGCATATGTAATTGTTTGGCAAATTTGAGTACGTTATGTAGTATATCTTAATTTATGACAGGGTATGCATCAGGTCAAGGTTTCTGTAAGTATTTGGTACCTAATATAAAAAAAAATTAAAATTAGATATTGCATTAGAGTTTTAGGAACATGTATATATAAAAAGGTGAAGTACGATTGGTGATCTAATTAATTAGATCACCAACCGTACTTCACCTTTTTAAATACATGTTCCTACACAGAACCTTTGCCAAGACATAACAATTTGTTTAGCTAAAATGACTGATTTAGGCTTCATTGTGGATTTGGTTAGTTTACAAAAAGAAGTTATCAATTAAAGTTCCATTATTTGTTGACAACCTGGTAGTAAGTGTAATATGAGGGTAAAACTACATGAAACTAAGGTGTCAAATAATTCACGAAGTAGTTCTTTTTCGTTTATTTTCAAAAGGTTTGTATTGAAATCCCCTTTCAAATGACGAGACGATGGGTGTGAATTCAGTAAGGAACTGTTCCCAATTTTCGTTAAGGTCTCTTGGTGGCGTTAAAATGTGGTCAATTATTATAGCTTTTGAGAACCCATTACCAGTTACTTTAATAAAACATGATAATCATATCCCTCAAGTTATAAATGACATATCACTATTCTCGGAAAGCCAGCATTCCTGAGTACATATTAAGCTAAATTTAGAAGTGTTCAGATTAGGTTCTTCCAGAAACACTTCTATTTCACAGTATTTAGTTTTGATTGATTATATATTTGTAATTAGAATGCTGAAACGTTCATTGTTTCTTTCTGCCAGTAACTTAAAATTATCAAGATCATAATAAGGTGAATGACGTATTAGTTGGATTTCCTCATCATATGTTTCAAGTAACTGTAATATATTAAATAAAAAAATTAGAACCGCCTTGAACATGAATAAAAGATTCATCATCCATTATTCGGTTTCATGTCGACTGACAAATGCTCAGCGATCTTGCTCTACTAACAACAAACATGTTCTATTTATGCCTCTGTCAACAAGAGGCTAGGCACAGAGCTGTAGCGACATCTAGCGCACAGCTGCGCACTAGTTCAACGACTCGCCGAGGAATCTCACACCACCGAACCGTGTTCTCCGGACACAAGAACAACCTACCACCGTAGGTAAATTCATATATGTATCAAACACCCGTTCTACGTCTGAATGGGAGGGTTATTTTGAATAAAACCATAAGAAAAGCGGTTTGATGAAAATGACAGAACCACTGGGATATAGAATGTCTACAGCTACTTCGGTTGCTGAGTAATCAACTCGTACCGGTTAGATCCGGATTGATGTATTTATGCTGGTACTGACGCTAGATGCATATATACGTCAAATGCATGTTTGATTCAACAGGTCAATTATCCAGTTTGGTTTCTTCGGTTAGTGTTTGATGCAAATAATGATTATGGCTGCACTGAAAGTATATATTAGTTCCCCCAAGAACAACTGACGTCATGGAATGCACTGACATTTTCCACGATGTGAAAGTGAAACCATTGTTCGGTGTCATTAAGAGCTGTCTCTCCGCCATGACACGGGACCAAAGTATATTTCATGCCTCTTATCCAGACGTCTTTTAGCAGTCGATTTTTGGTCAAGCGGACGATGTCTCAAAATGACGTCAAAACGTCTTTCTATTGACATACAAATCACGCTGGATAATTGACATCTATTAGATGCAGTTTTATTGACATGAAAACGACATTGAACATAGAACTTTTATCGTTTCAGAATGACATAAAAATGACGTCTATTAGACGTCTTTCTGTTGACGTCTAAATCACGCTGGTGACTTGACATATTTTAAACATCTTTCTATTGACATAAACATTGCTCTGGAGATTTGACATCTATTAGAGGTACTTTATATTGACACCACAATTATGGTGAACAAAAGAATTACTAACTTTTCTGTCTCCGAAAGACGTAAAAAGACACAATTCTAATGACGATAATACCATGCAGGAGAATTTTCATGTATTAATTATACATAATGTTAACAACATTATAAATTACTTTGAACAAATAACTATCTTCCAGCAATAGCGTAACATTATGTCCACATTAAATACATTTACATTAATATTTGTTTACTTGCATTTTTGCACAACCATTATTCGTGAGAATTCACACACACACACACACACACACACACACACACACACACACACACACACACACACACACACACACACACACACACACACACACACACACACACACACTTATATGTATATATATGTACTAATTTATGTTATTCTATACATATCAACGTTTGGGTGTCCGACCTCTTATGATTACGAGAACATGTTTTTGTGTGCCCTTAATGTATATACTTGCTTGGGGATATGAACATATCACTGCAGTTGATGGGATAATATGATGCCGTTTTATGATGGTGGATTACCATGCAAAATAATTATTATGTGCATAGCATCTTGCCACCATAGCTTGGCTTTCAGTGTTGACTAAATAAAAAATATGTACAAATCAAAACGTAAAACAGCTATAATTTCAAGCCTACATACATTAAATGATTTGCAACACTCAAGTATATGCAACGTATAGCTGTATTTCTGACTATTATGTTGCACTAGTTTTAAAATTATAATGACTGCATCAACCCACATTAAAACAATAACCACATCTTTCCAGTAGGTTGATAAATAACACTCAGATCTATATAATGCAATGTGTTTTCTATGTTTATAGCTATAAATGATCGAGGTATGCTGTGTCTACAGTAAGAATTCGGGTCACACATGACCAACCTCTAGATAAATGACTATGTTCAAACAGGTCAACTCTGGAACCCAATCTCTGGCTAACTGGCTAACTACAATCCTGACTCAGCAGGCTGGCCTGTTCTCGTTTGGCGGGCAATTTAAGAAAACACCAGATGTGTGTGGTAGAATCAGAGCATTGACGGACTGGAAAGTATTGCAGCTAAAAAGCAATCAGCTAGATATCAGTGTCGCTTTTTATTTTTAAAGTACATCACTATAATTTTAGTGACAACTGAGTCAGACGAAACCGGAAATTCTTCAAGGTAAGAATTATATACTATATTATATACATTTATATATCGTCATGCAGTTTGCAACCATATTTATACTGGTATAAGAACTTCAATGATAGGTAATATTCCCTAGCTGTACACAGGTGCCATCGGTCAAACCACTACTTGACCCTACGTATAAGGTGACGTTAAAGACGTATGTTATTGAAGTGGCTGCATGTGGAACACACCAGTGACTGTTGATGACAATCAACTAAATGTTGGCGTGTAAAAAGGGAGGGAGGGAGTGAGTCCGAGGGACGGACGGACAGCGGCGGCAGACAGACAGACATATATATGAAGACAGGCACGGATATATAGATATAGACAGACATTGACACATAGATTACGTATTTATAGACTCAGAGACATACACATACACTCACAGATACAGACACATAGGCAGAGACAGACAAACATAGTATCTTTCTTACAACTTGTTTATATATATATATATATACTGCATATATATATATATATACAGCGAGAGAGAGAGGGAGAGAGAGAGGGGGAGAGAGAGAGAGAGAGAGAGAGAGAGAGAGAGAGAGAGAGAGAGAGAGAGAGAGAGAGAGAGAGAGAGAGAGAGAGAGAGAGAGCGATAATACTTAAATAGTGGAATCAAAATAGCAATGTTGAATTGCCATTGTGCGGATGGAATCGAAATGAAACTAGTTACATAATTGGAACTGGAAATGTTGATGTGGAATCAACCAACGATCTGCTGTCAATAGCCGTATATTGTATATTTCTTATGCATATTTAGAATATAAGCATATTCTGAATGGTTACTCAACGGTGATGTAATCATGTAACTAGTTTATTTTGACATAATATGACATGTAATATATGACACCATAGGCGTCGGAATCTGGGGGGGTCTTTAGTCCCTCAATATTGTTGGTGGGGTGCTGGAGATAGGATTAGCCCCCAATAATTTGGCAATGGTGTAGCAGTTGAAGGGTTTTAATCATCCTCAAGGGGGCGACGTTTGATGATTTTGGTTAGCCTAAAGGGGTGTAATTGGAGGATTTTGGTCAGTCTCAAGGGGTTGCAGTTCGAAGTTTGTGGTCAACCTCAAGGTGGTTCAGTTCGAGGTTTGTGATCAACCTCAAGGGGGTTCAGTTGGAGGTTTGTGGTCAACCTCAAGGGGGTTCAGATGGAGGTTTGTGGTCAACCTGAAGGGGTTCAGTTGGGGCTATGTGGTCAACCTCAAGGGGGTTCAGTTGGAGGTTTGTGGTCAACCTCAAGGGGGTTCAGATGGATGTTTGTGGTCAACCTCAAGGGGTTCAGTTGGGGCTATGTGGTCAACCTCAAGGGGTTCAGTTGGAGGTTTGTGGTCAAACTCAAGGGGGATCAGTTGGAGGTTTGTGGTCAAACTCAAGGGGGTTCAGTTGGAGGTTTGTGGTCAACCTCAAGAGGGTTCAGTTCGATGTTTGTGGTCAACCTCAAGGGCATTCAGTTGGAGGTTTGTGGTCAACCTCAAGGGGTTCAGTTGGAGGTTTGTGGTCAACCTCAAGGGGGTTCAGTTGCAGGTTTGTCGTCAACCTCAAGGGGGTTCAGTTGTAGGTTTGTGGTCAACCTCAAGGGGTTCAGTTGGAGATTTGTGGTCAGCCTCAAGGGGGTTCAGTTGGAGGTTTGTGGTCAAACTCAGGGGGGGGGGTTCAGTTGGAGGTTTATGGTCAACCTCAAGGGGTTCAGTGGGAGGTTTGTGGTCAATCTCAAGGGTTTCAGTGGGAGGTTTGTGGTCAACCTCAAGGGGTTCAGTTCGAGGTTTGTGGTCAACTTCAAGGGGATTCAGTTGGAGGTTTGTAGTCAAACTCAAGGGGGTTCAGTTCGATGTTTGTGGTCAACCTCAAGGGCGTTCAGTTGGAGGTTTGTGATCAAACTGAAGGGGGTTCAGTTGGAGGTTTGTGATCAACCTCAAGGTGTTCAGTTGGACGTTTGTGGTCAACCTCAAGGGGTTCTGTTGGAAGTTTGTGGTCAACCTCAAGGGGTTCAGTTGGAGGTTTGTGGTCAAACCCAAGGGGGTTCAGTTGGAGGTTTGTTGTCAACCTCAAGGGGGTTCAGTTGGAGGTTTGTAGTCAACCTCAACGGGTTCAGTTGGAGGTTTGTGGTCAACCTCAAGGGGTTTTGTTGGAGGTTAGTGGTCAAACTCAAGGGGGTTCAGTTCGAGGTTTGTGTTCAACCTCAAGGGGGTTCAGTTCGTTGTTTGTGGTCAACCTCAAGGGGTTCAGTTCGAGGTTTTTGGTCAACCTCAATAGGGCTCAGTTCGAGGTTTGTGGTCAACCTCAAGGGGTTCAGTTCGAGGTTTGTGGTCAACCTAAAGGGGGTTCAGTTAGAGGTGTGTGGTCTAACTCAAGGAGTTCAGTTGCAGGTTTGTGGTCAACCTCAAGGGGGTTCAGTTCGAGGTTTGTTGTCAACCTCTAGGGGGTTTAGTTCGAGGTTTGTGGTCAACCTCAAGGGGTACAGTTCGAGGTTTGTGGTCAACCTCAAGGGGTTCAGTTCGAGGTTTGTGGTCAACCTCAAGGGGTTCAGTTCGAGGTTTGTGGTCAACCTCAAGGGGTTTCAGTTGGAGGTTTGTGGTCAAACTCAAGGGGGTTCAGTTCGATGTTTGTGGTCAACCTCAATGGCGTTCAGTTGGAGGTTTGTGATCAACCTCAAGGGCGTTCAGTTGGAGGTTTGTGATCAAACTGAAGGGGGTTCAGTTGGAGGTTTGTGATCAACCTCAAGGGGTTCAGTTAGAGGTTTGTGGTCAACCTCAAGGGGTTCAGGTGGAGGTTTGTGGTCAACCTCAAGGGGTTCAGTTGGAGGTTTTTGGTCAAACTCAAGGGGGTTCAGTTGGAGGTTTGTGGTCAACCTCAAGGGGGTTCAGTTGGAGGTTTGTGGTCAACCTCAACGGGTTCAGTTGGAGGTTTGTGGTCAACCTCAAGGGGTTCTGTTGGAGGTTTGTGGTCAAACTCAAGGGGGTTCAGTTCGAGGTTTGTGGTCAACCTCAAGGGGGTTCAGTTCGATGTTTGTGGTCAACCTCAAGGGGTTCAGTTCGAGGTTTGTGGTCAACCTCAAGGGGGTTCAGTTGCAGGTTTGTGGTCAACCTCAAGGGGTTCAGTTCTAGGTTTGTGGTCAACCTCAAGGGGTTCAGTTCGAGGTTTGTGATCAACCTCAATAGGGTTCAGTCCGAGGTTTGTGGTCAACCTTAAGGGGTTCAGTTAGAGGTTTGTGGTCTAACTCAAGGGGTTCAGTTGCAGGTTTGTGGTCAACCTCAAGGGGGTTCAGTTCGAGGTTTGTTGTCAACCTCAAGGGGGTTCAGTTGGAGGTTTGTGGTCAACCTCAAGGGGTTTAGTTGCAGTTTTGTTGTCAACCTCAAGGGGTTCAGTTCGAGGTTTATGGTCAACCTAAAGGGGGTTCAGTTCGAGGTTTGTGGTCAACCTCAAGGGGTTCAGTTTGAGGTTTGTTGTCAACCTCAAGGGGGTTCAGTTGGAGGTTTGTGGTCAACCTCAAGGGGTTCAGTTTGAGGTTTGTGGTCAAACTCAAGGTGGTTCAGTTGGAGGTTTGTTGTCAACCTCAAGGGTGTTCAGTTGGAGGTTTTTGGTCAACCTCAAGGGGTTCAATTGGAGGTTTGTGGTCAACTTCAAGGGGTTCAGTTGGAGGTTTGTGGTCAAACTCAAGGTGGTTCAGTTGGAGGTTTGTTGTCAACCTCAAGGGTGTTCAGTTGGAGGTTTTTGGTCAACCTCAAGGGGTTCAGTTGGAGGTTTGTGGTCAACCTCAAGGGGATTCAGTTGGAGGTTTGTGGTCAACCTCAAGGGGGTTCAGTTGGAGGTTTGTGGTCAACATCAAGGGGGTTCAGTTGGAGGTTTCTGGCATCATCACAACAAATGTTTTACATAATTAATTGATAAGTGTCAAAACGGAATCCGCTAGGAAAAAGGGAAGAACGAAAGATTTGGAGGAAATACAGATCCGAGGAAAATAAAGAAGCATAGAATAACCAAGAATGATGTAAAGAAAAAACATAGAACGGAGTGCATTGGAAAAAGCTGTGGCTCTAGTGACAAATTCAGGTTCATTCACAGAATTGGGGTTTCGCAAATAGGGGGTTTCACGAACAACCAGAACTCACGCGTAGATATATATATATATATCTACGCGTGAGTTCTGGTTGTTCGTGAAATATATATATATATATATATACACACACACATGTATATATATATATCCCTTCCGGTGAATTATTGACATGCAATAGCATGGCGGGCACTGGTGTGGTTGTCAAAGACAATCCGACGTCATCGATGGCAATACATTTCCCAAAAGTTAATATGAAACCAAGTTTATTCCACATTGTGATAATAAGCTCCTTCTTAGTTAGGTCGCTAGGACAAGGTACTTCTGTAAGTTTCTTTGTTTAATATGTCGATTGTTGCACATTCAAATATGATCCTACATATGCCCCCCTAAACATGTATATAGAGTGTACGCTTTTTTTGTAGACAAATCTAAAACTCTACTTCTGGTTGATTTTGACTGTTTGTATTAACTATTGTAGATTCCTGTGTAGATATGTATAATGAAACGACAACAACACGTACAACATAGACCCTTCTCGTAGTTTCAATCATAATGAACATATCGACAGACAACATAAAAGAGGTAATATCAGACCACAAATAACCTACCGCAGATGACATAACTTTCACCTGGCCTGACCCCCCTTGTCAGTTGAATGTTTGTAATAATTGTTATGATGACATCAATATATTAAATATATCGGACGATCTAGGTCGATTCACACTCTACCATTTACCCATGTATATTAACTTTGAATAACAATAAGATTATTAATTACAATTAGTTATTCAATAACTAATTCAAAAACTATTTTAAACATTATGCAACATTTAAACAGTGGGTGATTAGAACAAATTAAAACGATGATAGCATGTATATGATTACAACAATAATCATAGAGAAATCAATTTATATTTTGAATAGTTTCCAAAACAAAGTATAACGTAATAAACATTTACTCTTATTCAAAAGGAAACAAAAACAAAGTGTTGATGTTATACACTTAAACGAGTTAATTAAAACTAACCACTTGCAACTATATTCAACATTTTAACGTCAGTGGTGTACTCAGAACGTGGTCTCAAAGTGGAAGATTCTAACGAAACCTCCGATATCCTGCAATCTGACATCTTGCTCTTGACGTGCAGTCTTGATCAATAAGCGAGCAGCAAGCGACATTTTCGGCGAGTCTTCAGTTGTCAACACGTCATGGAGTCCGTTTAGATAGAATTTTACAAGGTCTGTTTGTAATACAACGTGATTTTGCAATATACCATACCGTTCCTAACCAATACGTCTCGCATATGGATAACAGAAGAATACGAAAAAGCTGTATTTTACGGGGAGGTCCATCAGGACGATCGAGATAGAGGAGCCCCACGTGCGCTACAAGGTCAAGGACCAGCTGAAGCGGCAAATATTGACAACAAAGGTTGGGAACAGCTAGCAGCAGACAGAAACAACTGGAGAGCGACTACCAGGAGAGCTGCCAAGGACTTTGAATATTCCTGAATAGAAACAGATGACGAGAAACGTAGACGGAGGAAAGAATTTGCATATTAGGCACATTCAGCTAGTTGCCGTTTCTTGATCAATCCGTCTCAATTTGATGTCCGAATGGGATGGCTGTTATGAACACAATCTTACAAAAAGATTGGTGCAAACAAGTGAGAACCACTGGCACGACAGGTCTAGTTTTCAAAAGCCACTACTTTAGTAGCCGAGTAACTAGCAGCTCGTACAGCGTTTAGACACCGTTAAACACAATTATGCGATTTCTAAGGCAAGAAGCATATTGTATCCAACTGGTGAAACAAACTCTTTAGTGTTTCTCCTTGGTTTTTCTTTTTCGGCGAAATACCCGTGGTAGCACTGCATGTAAACTAGGTTGTTAAAGACAAACCGACGTCATCAACAGCAATGGATTTGCCAGTGAAACAAAGTTTATTCCGCACTGTGATAATAAGCTCCTTCTTATTCAGGTCGCATGCCTCTCACGACTTCGTCAGTCGGTAATAATAGTAAAGTATTAAAGTAGAGGTAATTGTGGCGATATTTTACATGAGGACCTAATCATGAAAATGACTACCTTGAGCCGCCAAACTTCTCCTCGGTATATAAAACCTACTACATACACAAGCGCGCGGGCACACGCGCATGGGCACGCGCGCACTCAAAGTACGATATTAACAAATCTTACTTTCTTAAACGTTCAACATTATAGAAATGTGTATGCCTGCGTGCGTGCGTACGTGTGTGTGCACGTGGTGTGTGTGTGGTGTATGTGCGCGCGCGTGTGTGTGGGTGTGTACGTGTCTGTGCGTGTGTGTTTGCATGTGTGTGCATTTGTTTTCCTTCTGTTCTAGTTATCATTTGGAGCGGCGTTTTCTCCTTTCAGACGCCAGCAGCTGTAAGACCAATTAAAGTAACACCGCAGGCGAGTCAAGTAACGCCCCCTGGTGACGCGAGGTTGGACGAGTGTGTTGTGATGGAGTTAAAGTGTGACGAAAATGCGTCCGGAGAGGTTAGCAGTCGCCTGAAACCAGCGGAGAAGTCAGATTCGTTGAAGACAAAGCGGCAATCAGTGATACTTTCAGAAGAAGACTGTGACGAGGATGAGGAGGAACAGGGTCATGCGCAGGTCGGGTCATCAACAGACGAATCGTCTGAGAAACTCCCCCCATTCACAAGTTCTGAGGCGTCCACTGCCTCGGCCAGACCGTCTGTCTTCGGCCATTCCACTACGTCCAAGGCAGTGACCAGTACCACGGGTTTGTTTGGTCAGACTTTAGAGTCACAGGTCTTATTTGGAGGGCAATTAAAGACCAATCAGCCACTGTTTTGGGCGTCCACGGCCAAGTCTACATTTGGAGGTGGTCCAGTGAGTGAGTCCCTCAGTCAGTCCGGATTGTCTCCCACGGCAACTGCACCAGCCTCACTCTTCACAGCTGCCAAGTCTGCCACAGTTACCACGGCAACGCCTACTTGTCTGTTTGGAAGCGTTTCCACGACAACTGCAGCACTTTTCTTTGGAACAACCTCTACCACAACCACAACCACCGCTTCAACATGTGGAGGTGTTACCATAGCAACCACTGTCCCTTCTATATTTGGAGGTGGTACCACAGCAGCCATTGTCCCTTCCATATTTGGAGATGTTACAACGGCAACAACTGCACCTTCCACATTTGGAGATGTTACAACGGCAACGACTGCATATTCCACATTTGGAGATGTTACAATGGCAACAACTGCACCTTCCACATTTGGAGATGTTACAACGGCAACGACTGCATATTCCACATTTGGAGATGTTACAACGGCAACAACTGCACCTTCCACATTTGGTGATGTTACAACGGCAACGACTGCATATTCCACACTTGGAGATGTTACAACGGCAACAACTGCACCTTCCACATTTGGTGATGTTACAACGGCAACGACTGCATATTCCACATTTGGAGATGTTACAACGGCAACGACTGCATATTCCACATTTGGAGATGTTGCCACGGCAACGACTGCATATTCCACATTTGGAGATGTTGCCACGGCAACGACTGCATATTCCACATTTGGAGATGTTGCCACAGCAACGACTGCACCTTCCACATTTGGAGATGTTGCCACAGCAACGACTGCACCTTCCACATTTGGAGATGTTGCCACGGCAACCACTGCAACATCCATATTTGGAGGAGTTTCCACGACAACTACTGTGTCTCTCTTTGATGTTGCCACGACGACCACTACCACAGCTACCCCTTCCGTATTTGGAGGTGTTACCATGGCAACAACTACCCGTCCGTTTGTTGCCATTGCTACAACCAGTGAACCATTGTTTGGGGGTGGTGCCATGGCAACGACTACACCTGCCTTTGGAAGCGTCACCACGACAACCGCTACGACTTTATTTGGAGGCAATACAACAACGTCTACGTCTGTGGTTGGCGATCTGGCCGTACAGGCGACAGGCTCAGTGTTTGGTGGTCAGGCTTCGGCTGTGCCTTCGTCAGGGTACACGTTCACGTTTGGGCAGCAGGGCCCCGTGTTTGGGCAGCCCGCTACCTCCAGCACGTTTGTGTTTAGTGGACAACCAGCCACGACTCCGTCGATGTTCGTTGAATACCAGGCAGCGCCAGCGCTCGGCATGACTGTCACATTCGGTCAAACGCTAACCAGGTTCTTATTCTGTATTGTCTGTAGTTTACACTTTATTAGTGATGTCGGCACTAAAGAAAGTATTTGTTAAGATAAAGGACTCGTTAACGTAAAGTACTCGTTAAGAAAAGTGTTATGACTTCATAACTTAAAATATTAATATAATCCACTGTGGCAGCTGACCTTGCGTTATGAAATGATTCAGACCAGTTGTTTTACACACAGAGTGTGATAAACGTAAACACTACGCTGTTGGGTATTGGATGGTAAGAACTGTACATTCGATAATTAGAAAATAATGACTGAAGCATGACAGTTTGGATCAGTATTACTACCGAAAGTCCGTTTGGCAAAGCAACCAGAAAATTGCAATTTGCTACCAAGAAAAATGTACAACTGGAAAAATTATAGTTCGATTCCACGCGCAAAAAGTTGGGCACTTCATCAAGCAACTTGCGAAGCTTAAACATTATAAGGAAGTGGTCGATTGTGGCTAGTGAGTATAAGCAGAAACTTTGGAAACGTTGGAAACGGTTGTATTCTGAAAATATAATTTTGCAAATGAATGTCGTGTTTCAGTAGATTTGTTGATGTCTCCGTTTCATCTGTTTCTTCTAGTGCCACCTTCGGTCACTCTACACCTGTTGGACTGTTTGGAGAGACAAGCACTGGTGGAGGGGTGTTTGGTAGATATTACTAACTACCATCGGCAACAGAGACACACATACATTTACAATTTATTTAAGCCATATATGTTAGATCATAATACTGTCACAATGACGAAATTCACCAGTGAACATATCTATTCTGTGTCGTTTGCACATTATGAATAAATACTGTAATAATCACCAATCTTACTATAATCTAGTTAGCTGAACTACGTGGGTACAGTAACGTTTTCCTCCTAAATCGTTTGTATCTATGGTGTCATACCTTTAGTGATTCCCTTGTGACCCCAGGAAAAAAATAACGTTTATTTTTGTGGAGATTTACTGTGGGCTGAGGGTTCTTATTGGTAACGGATATTAGTACGACACGTTTTATATAACTTCCAACAGTCGTTGACAACACATGATGATTTGCAAAAAATAATTTCAGAGTTACGTCATATTTGTTAAACATCAGATACGAATATTTCGGGAAACTGTATCTTGCATCCGTATGTACGTAGCGCTATCCGGGGGATGATACTTTTTGCTAGTTAACAGAGTAAGACATCTTTGCGCACAAATGTTATTACTGTTGTTGTGTGTTGTCACCAGGTGTCTCTGGCCAGGCGGTGTTTGGCGGGAGCGGTGGCAGTGTGTTAGGAAGAGCCTTCGGATCACCTTCAGGCTTTGATAGTGCGTCATTCTCAAACCATTTTGGGTTTAGTTTAGGTCATGGCAGTATCTGCAGACGGAGGCGCTTACGGTGAGTCTGGCTCCACGAGGAGATGGCTGAATGAGAGGCACATCTGACTCTTATTTAATGATTTAACAAGATTGCCATCCAGAGAATTAACTCTAGATGGCAGGTGGACAAGGAAGCCCTTTGGCTTATCGAGAGTCCAACCCTTTTATCTACAAATATCCAGCCCTTCTGAGGTATGTGTCGATTTTATTTTTAAACATATTCACACTACTATCACCCACACAATCATCAGATAATCTGTTCCATTCATTCACAGTCCTTTGTGAAAATGAGAACTTTCTCACGTCTAATCTACACTGCTCCTTTACTAATGTAACTTCATGTCCTCTAGTCTTTCTCTCTTTCTTAACTGAAAAAAACATTTCTATCAATATTTTCATAACCATTCAATATTTTAAACACTTCTATCTGATCTCCTCTCAATCTCCTGGTCTCTAGTGTTGTTAAACCACATTCTTTTAGGCGTTTTTCATAACTAAGATCCCTCAGTTTTGGTATCATTTTAGTCGCTCTCCTCTGTACTCTTTCTAGCATATCTATGTCCTTCTTGCGGTATGGCCTCCACGCTTGTATACAATATTCTAAATGAGGCCTAACTATTGTTTTGTACAGCGGTATTATTAGTTCTTTTTCTTTATATGCTATATTTCGCCTAATCAATCCAAGGATTTGATTTCCTTTTGAAGCTGCAATTCCACACTGCTCTGAAACCTTCATGTCAGCACTAATTGTCAGCCCTAAGTCTTTTTCTTTTACAGTAGTACTTAGTACAGTTCCCCCCATTGTATATTCTACATATTCGTTCCCATGTCCTGTGTGAAGGCATTTACATTTCCCAAAATTGAACAACATTTGCCACTTTTCAGACCATTTGATCAACCTGTCAAGATCATCTTGTAAATGCTGTCTATCCCCATCACTTTTAATCCTTCTAAACACTTTTGTATCATCTGCAAATTTCAACACCTTGCTAGCTATATCATCGTCCAAATCGTTTATATATATTAAGAATAATATAGGTCCCAGTACTGATCCCTGTGGAACCCCACTCAAAACTGATTTCCAGTTTGAAGCCTCCCCATCAACAACTACCCGTTGTCTTCTATCAATCAGCCATTTTTCTATCCAGTTAATTATACCATTTCCTATGCCATGGGCTTTTAGTTTAAGCAGTAATCTCTGATGTGGCACTTTGTCGAAAGCTTTTTGAAAATCTAAGTAGATGATATCTACTGGTGATCCATCATCTACCCACTTAGTGATATCTTCCAAAAAACATAACATATTTGTTAAGCATGACCTCGCTTTTAGAAACCCATGTTGAGATGGGTTTATCAAGTTATGTTTAACAAAAAAATTCACCATGTGATCTTTAATTAGTCTTTCTAATAATTTACAAATCACCGATGTTAAACTAACTGGTTTAAATGTAAATATGATGTAAATACTTACTGCTCATGTTGTAAGTTATTGCATTTATGTTGAGAATTAATATGTTGCTGCTCAGGTTGGATGGGAATTATAATATTGCTTGTGTGAAATAAGTTATCTTATTGCCATTCAGCAAACTTCAGCTATCGTAATCTCAAACTGAATTCTGTGATTTCGTTCTTTTGCTCGCCAGGTGGTGTGGCAAGCAGGCTGTCACACAAGTGGCTGATCTGATGCAATGATACGTGTTGATTCCTGATCGGTGGAGGCAATAACTCGGCCACATGTGTGACAACAGGCTCGCTATCCATTAAGTATTACCTGCATTTATTTAGCTGCAGGGCACTTGTGTAGCATTCAGGCCAACCTAAATTGTTCAGCTACAACTATGTTTGTTTAAATTTGATGCCTCAATGTCTTAGTTCAAACATTCCATGTCACCCCAGGCATATTTATTTACCATATCAAAATAGTGAGCGATAAACAGCGCTAGTTGATGCAGACTGGACCGTCTTTTAGGCTACAAATGCGTCAGGTATGCCTGGTATGATGGGGAATGATTGAATTAACGTACTAAGTTATTAAATTTAGGCAATAATATAGTTATAACGGCAAAGTCGAGATTGGTTCAGAACCCTGGATTTAACTCAAGTGCCAGCTGCTGTATTTTGCTTCCTTCTGACAGTGGCAACGCTATACTACATGAGAAAGATACAGTGTGATGTAATGTTTCTGTTTTGCAACAAACAGCCAGAGACCGACGTTAGGTTCGCTGGCCCTTAACTTCGTGGACGCACCGGCGCCTGCATTTGGAGGTAAGGCCATCTATTGTTACATCTGGGAACTACACTATGCGTATTCGGTTTAATTTCTCTGTGTCAGTGACTGAACTACAAACTTTACTTTAATTACATAATATTTGTTATTTATTGCCATGATATTTCATTACGACAAGACTGTTAAGCCGGGGTGGATGTGAGGATAAGCTCTCATTACCTGTAAGTGCCCCAACGGTGTGCGTGTCGTAAAGCCTCTGACAACCGAGTCCAGCTCCTGGCCTTCACGTGGCGGAATTGTTCTTTACTGACAGGAGAAGGGGCAAAGGCGGATATCTGACGCCTTAAAACCAGACGCTTCGGTCAGATGGGGCTCGTTAACCTTGACTTGTCGCCTGTCTAGGAGAAGGTAAACTCTTATTCCAAACCTCCGCTGCCTTGCGGCTATACCCACAACTGGGAAAGGCTAAGGGAGAAAACTCTGACAGCAAGTCCGGAGTCGGAGTCCCGAAGGCAGTCCGATGTTGTGTTCAACATCCTTCTGGCAGCTCCTGCGACGGCGCTGGTGCCAAACTGTACCAGCTCTGGCTGATCCTTTGGATCCACCAGTGACGTGGAGAGGGGGACTTGCTGCATGGGCAACAACTGGTCCTCCATATCAACTTGCCCAGGCTTGTGCCCTGTAGAGGACACTCCAGCTTCACCTCAGGGTGTAGATAAAAAACACGGGAAGCAACAGTTCAACATGGGCAGCCCCCAGCCAGCAAGGTTTTGTCTCGCCACAGTTCACCTGCCTCACTGGGTGCCTGAAGAGTGGACTGAACTTCCTGCACCAAGCAACACAAGACAGAGCACAAAACAGACAATGAAAAGGAAAACGGACCGGAACCGGAAAAGGAAATCGACTATGAAGTTGGGATGCTGGAACATTCTTACTCTGACGATCGGCATCTCACAGGACCTCCAAGACGAAATACTGCAGTCATTAACAACGAGCTCAAACGGTTTGATGTCGACATCGCCACACTCAAAGTAACACGCCTGGCCGAATCAGGGTCTTTGAGGGAAAAGGATCACACGTTCTATTGGCAAGGCAAGGGACTCGGCGATACAAGAGAGCACGGCGTAGGCCTTGCAGTCAATAACACACTGCTAGAGATGATAGAGCCTGACGGAAACGGATCTGAAAGACTCCTCTCACACCGTCTTCAAACGTCCGACGACCATGTCAACCTCATCAGTGTGTATGCGCCAACCCTGTACTCAACATCAGAAACCAAAGATGAGTTTTATGGAAACCTGGAATACATCATCAGCCAGATACCGCCACAGGAACACCTGCTGCTGTTGGGTGACTTCAACGCAAGGGTGGGAGCCGATCATGTCGCCTTGCCAGTCTGCCTGGGACATCACGGGTTAGGGAAGATAAATGAAAATGGACAGCGACGTCTTGAGTTGTGCTCCTACTTCGATCTCTGCATCACCAACTCCTTCTTTCAGACGAAGCCCCAACACACGACATCACGGAGACACCCCCGATCAAAGCACTGACATCAGCTGGACTTGATCATCACTAGACGCTCTTGCCTCCAAAATTGTTTGGTCACCCGATCCTACCACGGCGCTGACTGCAACACAGACCACTCTTTGGTGTGCTGCAGGATTAGGTTGCAGTCGAAGAAGATACATCGCTCTAAACGCGAAGGAAAACCTCGCATTGATTTTACCTATTTAGAGAGGTACTGGAGGATGCACTGAACAACAGTCCAACACTTGACACTAATACTCAGACATGGGGCCATGTACGCGACACATCAAAAAATGCTGTCATCACAGTCTTTGGAAAGAAGAAGTCTAGGAAGACAAATGATTGGTTCGAGGCTAACTGCAATGTGATGACTCCAGTTATCGAGACCAAGCGTGCAGCCCTTGAAGAACACAAGTGCTCACCCAGCCAAACAACCCTCCAGATACTCCGAACAGCCAGAAGCAAAGTCCATCAGACTGCTAGGCGCTGTGCGAACGAATACTGGCACCAGATATGCAAGGACATCTAGAGGTCAGCTGATACAGGCAACACTGGAGCCATGTATGGCGGCATAAAGAAAGCCATAGGCCCTACTCAGAGCAAGACAGCCCCTTTGAGGTCCTCCACAGGCGAGCCCATCCATGACAGGAAAAAGCAAATGGAGTGGTGGGTAGAGTACTACTCAGAACTATACTCCAGAGAGAACAAAGGAGATAGGAGTGATTGTAACAATTACAGAGACATCTCACTCCTGAGCGTAGTTGGCAAGTTGTTTGCTATGTCATCTTGAACAGACTACACATACTCGCTGACAGAGTCTAACCCGGATCCCAGTGTGGCTTCAGAGCAAATAGATCTACCAGTGACATTATCTTTTCGCTTCGACAGTTACAGGAGAAATGCAAGGAACAGTAGAAGCCGCTGTACATTGCCTTCATCGATCTTACCAAAACCTTCGACTTTGTGAGCAGGGATGGTCTGTTCAAGATCCTACCCAAAGCTCTGCAGCATAATCAGGTCATTCCACGATGATATGAAAGGTACTATCCTGTGTGACGGTTCTACTTCCGAGACTGTTAACGTTATCAGTGGCGTCAAACAGGGACGCATCCTCGCCCCAATCCTCTTTGGGACATTCTTTGCCCTTAAGTTGAAGCACGCCTTTGGATCTTCGACAGAGAGAGCGTACCTGCACACGAGATCTGACGGAAAATTATTCAACTCGTCTCGCCTAAAAGCGAAGACCAAGGTGTGCCTGGCCCTCGTCAGAGACTTTCTGTTTGCGGATGATGCAGCACTCATCACGCATAATGAGGACGAGCTACAAAACCTCATGAACCTCTTTGCAAATGCATGCATGGATTTCGGACTGACAATCAGCTTGAGAAAGACTAACATCATGGGGCAGGATGTGATCACTCCCCCAGCTATCACCATAAACAGTTATGAGCTAGAGGTCGTTCACCTCTTCACCTACCTCGGGTTTACCATTGCTGGCAACCTCTTCTTAGAAGCAGAAATCAGCAGAAGGATTGGGCGAGCGGCCTCAACACTTGCCCGGCTTACAAAGAGAGTGTGGAATAACAAAATGCTGACAGAGCACACAAAGGTGACAGTGTACAACGCCTGCGTACTGAGTACACTTCTGTATGGTAGTGAGTCCTGGACGCTGTACTCCACTCAGGAGAATCGAATGAACTCATTTCACATGCGCTGCCTGCGGCGCATCATCGGGATCTACTGGACGGACCGAGTCCCCAATACAGATGTCCTCTCACATGCCAAGTCTGTGAGCCTGGTGACCATGCTCAGGCAACCCCGCCTACGCTGGCTCGGCCATGTGCATCTGTTGGAAGATGGGAGACTTCCAAAAGACGTCCTCAACGGAGAGCTGGCCTCTGGAAAGAGAGCTGCAGGACGTCCCATCTGCGCTTCAAGGACGTATGCAAGCGAGACTTGAAGGCACTAGACATAGATGTTGACAATTGGGAGAAGCTTGCTTGAGACCGATCCACATGGAAGAAGGAACTACACAGGGGTCTCAAAAGAGCAGAGAATACTCTCCGCAGGCTAGCATAAAAAACGAAACCGCACAAAAACACCCAGGCTGAGAACAGAGCCGAGAGTGCCTTCAAGTGCAGCATATGCAGTAAAGACTGCCACCCAAGAATTGGCCTCTACAGCCACAACAGACGCTGCTTCGACACCAGGGCACAGATCCAGTCTTACGAGACTGCAGGATGCCTACTACTGCCATTTCATTACAACAAATTGAACAACATGCATGCTACAACATGATGAACTACAAACTGGCATTGCAATCAGAATGAAACATCGGGGTGACTTTCATTCTAGTATACCTGCCAATTTTGTTTTGAATGCCTTGAAATTGATCACCGGTTTTGTGTCTGTGTATAAGTGTGTGTCTGTCTGTGTGCGCGGTGCGTGCGTATATACGTTGTTCGATCTATCATCGGTCTCAACAAATTTGTTTTAAATACCTAAATATTGCCTGTTCCAGCAATCAGACAGCAACTAACCAGCGACGACACAGGAAGTATGACTGACGCCGCGCCGAGTGATGAGAAACAATGCCACATCATCGCAGCTCTGGAGCAGGAACCTCTGGTAGCTTCGCATCACTACTTCGTGGCAACGGAGTGGTACGACAAATGGCAGACTTATGTTGGTTATAAGACGCAGCAGACGCCAAACAAGGCTCACCGACCAGGCTGTCTGAAGATGCAAGATAATTACTTAGTCGCCAGACATTCTTACTTGAATCAAGCAATACTTCTGATTCCAGGCTCCCCCAACATGTTGGTGGATGAAAAGATCTGGTGTAAATGGGTTGAGTGGTACGGTGTCGCCGACTCACATCATCTCCACCGGTACAAAACAAATGTCACGATCCAGGGGGTTTTCAGTGTATGCATGCTGCATCCGTACAGCAAGCTGGTGAAGAATCCAAAGAAAATGTTAGACACGAGAGAGGAATGTGGCTACATCGAGCTGCAGCTTCGCAGGATGTTCGGTGTCTCGGCCGACAGGAAGACAAGACTTTGGGTATCTGAGAAGTCAACCGAAGACCGCTTCCAACTGACGTCAGATCGCAGCACACCAATCAACACAGTTTTCCCTCAGCTGGTTTCAAACATTCCTAGTCATCGGCATTCTGTAAGTACAATACAACATGTATGTGGGTATACTTTCAACAAAAGATTTATAAACAGCCACTCGTTTCTTCATAGTAGTCATTGCTTTAAAATTATTACTGATTCAACGAACATCCGGTTATTGATTACGGAACATAGAGTAGCCCTTTGAATGGATGTGTCTCTTCGTTTCTGTTGTAAATCGTGTCATACATTATACATTATGCATTTTCTAACATACTTACTGCCCAAATATGTCCCTAACGAAGCAAAAACAACTTGTGAATTCAACAGTTCAATGTTTAAAATAATCGCCGAGCTCTCACTCAAATCCCCGAGTAACGAGCTCATATACATAATTCCGAGAAAGGTCGTGACCTGACGACTATATAATGACATATCACGTGATGCCCATCGATGTCATTAGTTATTGGAACTGAGGCCACGCCTTCGAACATTGCTCGCTGCCCTGAAAGCAAACTGCTCTCTCCCGAAATACTTCAATGACAACAACAGCAAACCATTCATTAAGACATTTTGGCGGTTAGTATTTTATAATAGATACAGTTTATTCTGCCCCTTTAACATATTGCAACTGCATATGGATTTAGATTAAACAAGTACGTGCTGTTTAGCAGGATTTTTTGTTAGCAACATTGTTGCTTTCATTCTACGGATTTAACAGTGAAGGGAGTATATGATACTAATAAGCATTAATCCGTTCTTCAGAAACTTCACGTTAAAGTCTATAAGCGGGGTTTTACATCACATACATATCAATTAAAATAATACAATTTCCATTTAACTTATATCAGCTGTATCATGCTGGTGTTTCGGGGAAACTGTTTACATGGCAATGTTGAATGTAAAAGTTGTTTCCGTTTTGTTAAAACATACTTGGGATGTACATGTGTTAGAATGCATATAGTTAAATCTGTACAACACGATTTTATAATAAAAGCAAAAGGGAATCCTCCCTTTTATGCTGCTGTAGGTGGTATAACTCTGGTCTTGTCTGCAGGGGACGGATGTGTCGCATGTCTACACCATCGCGCTTGAGGTTTGCCGTGCAGACGGAACATGGCTCACACTAGAACCAACCTCCTCAAAAGAGAATACGAATGAATATTTTGACAAGTACCTTCCTGTCACAGGATGTCTTTCGCACCCTGGGTTAACGGAAGAAGAATTGTTATCGACAGTCAAATCGATGTTTGATGGATTCAGCAGCACCCTTCAAGAGACTGTCGGTGGTATTTTTGAGCTGGGTGCGAAGATGAAACAGGTCAAAAAGACTCAGAAGGAACTTGACGAGAAGCTTCGTGTTGTGTGTGACGAGGAGGAAGAGCTGAAGGCGAAAGAAGAGCAATTGGAGATGGAGAGGGTGAAGGTGAAGGAAGACCGGGAGAAGCTGCAGCTGGAGGTCGAACACATGTCCGAGATCAACAAGATCCAAGAGAATCGGGTCAAGCTGGATATAGGTGGACACCTCTATACCACCTCGACGCTGACCCTCACCAGAGACCAAGACTCGATGTTGGCGGCCATGTTCAGCGGCAGACATTCCGTTCAGCGAGAGGAAGACGGGAGTTACTTCGTTGACCGCGACGGCACTCACTTCCGCTACATCCTCAACTACCTGAGGGACGGAGGCTTCATGAACGAGACACAGCCCAGCGACGTCAATATTGTGAGGGAACTTCTGACAGAGGCCGAGTATTACCAGCTGAGTGGACTAGTGGCGCTATTAAAGGACACCCGCGAAAGCAACGGGTTGTAGTTTTTTTGACGACATGACCATGGTCTGTCACCCCACGCTACGTACAGTCGTTTATAGACTCGGTGGTACTCAGTGCTACTTATTGTTCCCGTCCCGGATGTCCAGGAACCAACTTAGAACCAACTTATTGTAAGCGTCAATCCAAGGAAATGTCTGCCATTTCTCGTCCGACCAGTGACAAGAGACCAACATTTTAAAAAGCGGAAACCTAAAAGCGTGTCAGATGATTGGACAACAGGCCCAGTGATAAATTCACAATTCGACAAGTCAATATGCCAGGGTACAGACAGTGATGTTAACAGCGCCTCATCGGCTCAGGAGGCTGCTGAAAGTCTTCTGGGAAACAGTGCGAACGTTGACTATTACGCGATGATTTGCACCGTCACAGTCGAAAGTCTTTGTGCCGTTTTCATGTGTAGGTGTGAGAGACACATATGCACATTACTTGGTTATAAACAACAAGACACGTTTACCTATTAACTATTGAACGAAAGAAAAATAATTGAATGCGAAATTATATTCAGGTTCAGTTAAATGTAGGGTAAATAGCCATTATGTTAGGGGGGATACATTATGAACACCCCGTTGTGTAAACACTACCTGCCCTATACGTAATACACAAGCAAATACATCGTATACATTTTACATTATGTTTTATTGTTTTCCTACTGGCCATGTGATAACATAATTCACGAAACAATGTTTAGACAATCATAGGCAGATTGAAAATGTTTTATGTATTTAATAGTAATGGTGTGATTGCTTGATTAATTAACAACGTACTACGCACGCTTGTTTCCATTGGTGTGCACACATTTACGATTTGATTCATAAATATAATCGCACAGTTATCACGTGGCTGTACAGTCAGGTTTGAGATTACAGGAACATAATTCTGTATAAATGTGTAGCTTCCTTGTATTAAGCTGATATGACGCATGCATTATGTAATGCATTGTCTTCTGTGTTTGTTACAGTGACGTCATATCAATACCTAATCCAGTTAATATTTTGACTTAATCAGATGTGTGGCAAATATTTTGCAACGAGGCAGTGGGAAGAAGCCCTGCAACAGTTTATACAGTGTGTACCCGATACATAGTGTTAGCGAACAAGGCTGGACTACGTAGCTTCCAATGCTGAACTGATGCACTTTTATTTAAGTTACATATAACATAACATCAGAAACAAATATACATGAATATCTATGTGTAGATCAATAGTCGATCGTTGTAACCTGTTGTTGTGCTGTTGTTGTTCTTCTGGTTGTATTGTTGTTGTTTGTGTGTCAAACAGTGTTTTGTCAGCAGTGTGACATGTAGCAACACCTGTATCTCATAATCTGTTTATAGCACTGCCTTTTATAGTCCGTGTTTCTTCCTCGGATTTCTAAGCAGGCTCAGGTGTAAGTTGCATCGTTTGTTGTTTATCTGCAACACACAACAATACGACAACTTTTAATGTTCATCCATTGAAATATAGCCTACGCCTGCGAGGTAGGGTGCGAAAAGATGTTTATATAATTATGTTCAGTCGCTCACTCACTCACTCACTCACTCACTTACTCAATACCTTAACCACTTTCTCACTCACTCACATCCACCCACCCACTCAATCACTATGTCACTCTGTCGCTCTTTCTCACTCACTCACTCACTCACTCACTCACTCACTCACTCACTCACTCACTCACTAACTCACTCAGTCGCTCTTTCTCTCTCACTCACTCATTTAGGCACTCACTCACTCACTCACACATCCACTCACTCACTATCTCACTCTGTCGCTCTTTCTCTCTCACTCATTCAATAACTCACTTCACGACTTAGGTCGAACTGCTGGCTATCACCATTCCTCTTCGGATGTCTCTGTCGCCCATGGCTGTTCTAGGTTCACCTGGTTCCAGCACGACGTCTCACTCAGCGTATCAATAAATGAATAAGCCATGCTGCTCTGACTTGTTCTTACGTGTGCTGGTTGCATAGGATGGTCTTGGATGCCATTTCAACTCTGCATCTGCAGCAGTGTCGAGCAAATTTAGTCCTTTTTCGCGGTTCTTCTCAAACGTTTAAGCACAGTCGAAGTGGCATCCAATGGGATTCACTACACAGTTGGATAACCTAGGCTTTGACGCGATAGTTGCCGTCTATCTCATGCACAAATATATGCAAAAGAAAACCAACCAAATGACATATCCAGCGAAGAAAATAGGTCTGAGAACAAACACACAAAATGCAAAACGCATGTAGGTGAGTATCACTCAACAAAACAAACAAATCAAAGGAAGGGACAGACAAAGAAACAAATTTACGTATATCTACGGTATAGTGATATACGAAAAGGAACTAACGAAGATGTCGAATGCATTCATCACTTTAAAGACAGTGTGGAACATTATTTTTCAGCAGGACAAAAATCAACAAGTCGAGTTTAAAATATTCAACACGAACCGTTTACGGGTCGGTTAAAGTTAGTGTCACTAATGCAACAACTAAAATAATTAGAACCTTTCATCAACAAATATGTGGGATTAAACAATAAAATGACAAACAACAACGTGCGTTGGGAAAACATATTTTCTGCCCAGACCTCTCAGAGCGATGAGTATTAAGTAAGTAAGTACGTAAGTAAGTACATCTCTGAACAACATCAAATCACTAGGATGATATCTTAACCAAGTAACTTAGACCCTAAAAAGTCCTCAAATCAGCTGAATGTGCAGTGAGTCACGCGACCTTTATTTCAAGTAACTATCCAAACCAATTCCAAATCATTTCTTAAACTGTTTCTTGCTTTAATAAAGGAATAGTTATTTCAATTATAATTTTAAAGAACGCTTTGCAAATTGTATCTTTGAAATGCATTAGTCGTAATTTGTGTTGGCTGTTTGACACCAATTAACACGGTGTTCGTTTTCATGATGTTCGCTTCATAGAAACATTCTAGTGCGGCTTCATGAAGTTAGTTTACTTTTAACATTGACTTTAAGTGCAGAAAAGGTTGCCGAGATCTGCGAAAACATTTATAATGATAAAAAGGTACCGTCTTGTATGCCTAAATCCACCTAAGACCAAGCCCAGTGGTACATCAATACAAAATGAATCTTGTGAGACCGGGTTAAAATCCTCTGCTGCCCTGTCGAACATTGGGCAAGTTCGTTCACTCTACGTTGCTTCAACTTACTCAGTTGTATGAATGAGTGCATGGCTGTATACAAAAGTGGATTTATGTACGGATAGTCTTGGTGCTTTAATTGTAACGTGACTGAATGCTTCCCAGAGAAGTCGAGATGGTGTTCTATTGAACAGGTCAGGCAGGGAGTAAAGCATAAAAGCGCTTTCAGCTGTCATGAGGACTGGATACTTTCTTACATACAATATAGAACATACCTTTAAAAGTGTAACCAATAAGTTCGTATTGGACCTATACTAATTATATACCAAAATAGTTAGCAGCGATCATTAACAGGCCAGTAGGCTGACAGGTGCGTCATGTGGTTGCAAATGAAGTCCCTCTGAATTAAAGATTTCCCAATGAGGGAAAAGGATTTCGCTAGAGTAGCAGTTGAACTTTTTATAAGTTTCAGTCGTAATAGTTGGACGTATGATGGGAGACTTATACAGATGGAGGTCTTGTGGCTGTCACAAGAGAATGCAGTTGGATGTCTGAGAGAGGGTGCAACTTGAGGTATTCTGGGAGGCCCAAAACGTACCCGCAATTAAAACCACGCTACGGGTCTGATTATTTAAAAGTTTGGGTGACATGTGCGTTCGAACACTTTACAGTTGCTACACGTCGGGACAAAGATTTGTTGGTAAGGCCTATATGTCCATATAAAATGTGGCCGTAGCCAGTTTTTTTTCAAAGGATATTTCATGTCGCTTACTGTGATGTCCACCAAATACCTGCAACTGCACCCATTTTAATTAAGACCTGCATAACTGCACCCCTACACGCGCAACAAAACAAAAACCTCAAAATTAATGCACCCTTTGACAAATCCAAATGCACGCTCGTCAACACTTCTAAATGCACACCCCCGATACATGTGACTGCATCCCCTTGAGTTACACCAGCATGATTAGTCATTTCATAGAGCTTACCTATTGAAGGGTTCGTAACCCCAATATAGAATTCAAAGAAGGGGGTTCATTCCCCAAAAAGGGGTTTCGCAAAAAAATGGATTTCACTAACACCCTGAACCCCTGTCTACAGCCCTGTGTGGTGTATGAATGTATAAGTATATAGCCTATAATATAATACAATGTATCCCTTCCAGTGATTGAGTTATTGCCACACAGTAGCACGGCAGTCACTGTCCTCGCCCGCCCCGCTGTGTCGTGTGTCGACTAACAAATGTTCAGCGGTCGTGCTCTACTAACCACAAATACGGTCTATTTATGTCTACGCCAAGAAGAGGCCAGGCACAGAGGTTTGGCGACAGCTAGCTATCAGGCGCCACTCGTGTCAGAGAACCGCGATGCTCATTGGTCAGTACGTCGTAGCGAGAACGTCGTACTGACCCCATTACAACCAGCGCCCGCGCTCCCAATTGGTTCGCGCAACTTAAAACGGTTACGCGTGACCCAGTTTGAGACAAAAATGGGTCACGCGTTGTCGCGCTTACATTTATCCGGGCGTTAAATAATATCCGGGTGACGATTCTGCGCGTGCGCGTATCTAGGGGAATATATTTAACGCTACCTACGACTGTCGCGTTTACATTTATCCGGGCGTTACATTTTATCCGGGTGATGTTTATGTGCATATGTAAGGCATACTATTTGGCACCAGTAGATCAGGTGGTGATAAATATGATTTAGTACTTAAATATGTTTCGTTTGTTGTCGAAACACGATCCATATAGTTAGAGTACATAATAATAATTTCCTGTTTCATATTTATAACCAAGTATAAGAGTAAGTCACGTGACGTGTGCGTAGAGAGGATATTGTTTATGTCTGTGGGAATCAAACATTTTATAATTTATGTCACAATTATATATATATATAAAGCAATTGTGCATATATATATATATATATGCTATGGCGTACTAATAATAATAACAGTATTTAATGTGACTTTTGGGGTGCATATTGAGGAATACAGACCTACGTACTTATATGAAATGGCTGAATGAAAATGTCCTGATATTATGTCAGTCGTCGGCGACAGACACTGTTGTAAATTATGTGTGTGTGTGTGTGTGTGTGTGCAGGCGCGCGTGCGTGCGTAAAGATTATAAAATTATATAAGTAAGTTACGTTTATGCTAATACTACCTGCTTTACTAGGTGTTTTAATTAAAATTTAATTACTGCACAAATCATTGACATGTCTGATAATGTTATTACGTGGGCATTAGAAAGGCGTTTACGGCTATATAAAAACATGTTATTAGTATAGTGGCAGTGACAACAGATGGGGAAGCAGACCTCTACGAACAGCTAATGAAATGGATGGCCATATTCAGCAGGGTCTGACAGTCAGTTTGGAGAAGACGGAGGCGATGTGGGTTGGGCAGGAATACAAAGACATGGATACACACAGACAGTTTTGTATACCTGGAGGTTGACGTGACAGAGAGTTTGGTGAGATGTCGGCTGAAGTGGGCGGTACACATAGAACGAATGGGGGAGAACAGCTAGCGAAGAAAGCGGATACACGGAAAGTGGACGGGGAAAGGAGGCAAGGAAGCCTAAGATTGCGTTGGGAAGATTGCTTTAAGAGAGACTTTGAAGGATTGGGAGAGGGGTGGAGAAGGAAAGCGAAAGACAGAGGTGAGTGGAGACGGTTCGTTGGAGATAGCAGTAAAAAGGCAGTGAGGGGAGGAACAGAAAAGAAAGGGAAACCCAGAAATCAAGGTCAGCCTCACCGTGGCCCACGGAAAGAAGAGGAGAGCAACAATAGTGGCTAGTTTTTTTGTAGACAACTACGCAAATGTATGCTTTAATATGAACAGTTTATGCAAACAAAATGTAATATGCTGGACCATACATCAATTAATTCAATTCAAACGTTGTTGAGAAATTGTCCAAATGAGGAAGGAAGGCTCATCAGAGTTACAAATTAGTATAATAAATATATTTTAAAAACACCTGCAGAATATGACATATATAGTATTACATACGTAATACTAAAAAAAGTAGTTTGCTGCATATACCTGCATATACACTGTATGCATATGATACAAACATTCATTGATTGTTCATGTTACTTGACTATTGTTGTTTTTACATTAGTCAAGTGTATCTCCTGGAGTATGCAATGGAAGACATTACAGACTATGCAACTCCTAGAAATGTCATAATTGTCATAACACATACATATAATATGATTTTTGGTGTATTTGTTATGTTGTATCAGACATAAGTTATCCACCTATAAATAATACATACAGTCAACCCTCGCTTTACGGTAACCTCAGTAATACAGCCACCTCGCAATTGAGGTCATTCTACAACAGTTCTACATACAGTAAAGTATAAGAAAGTAGTCCTGCTAATAAGTTCACCTCGCTAACCAGGTCACTTTTGCTCAGACCCAAGTGTGACCTTCATAATGAGGTTCCACTGTAATTGCTTTTGACTATATTCTAAGACTATTTGTTGATAGAACTATAACTGCACTTGATATAGTTCACCGTGTTCAAAGTTTGCAATCAATTTTATATAACTCATTAAACATAAGATATTCCTTTCAGCTGCAGCAAACAACATACAATACACCTGTTTAGAAACATAGCACACAATAATCACTCATTATCCACACAGACATCACACACAAAATAGTTATTGACCGCTGCAGAACACTGTCGGTGCTTGGTGTGATTCTGGGCACATGTGATGTGGTACTGCCAGTGGCACCAGTCACATCTCATCTGCAACAGATACATCTGTTATTCTACTATAGCCATATTGCAAGACAATGTTTGGTATATATTGTCTATATGTACTGTATAAGGCACGCTATATCTTATAACTTTATATGTGCAGGTTTGTTTATCTAGTTCAGTTGTTTTCCAAGTTATAGCAATATCGTATTTATTAATACTATCTATATTGTAGCATTTTAATAAATGGTAAATACTACTGAAGAGACATTTATTGTATAATAATAACAATAATAACTTTATTTAGACACTGAAATCCAGAGTAGAACTGTGTTCAGTAGTGTTGACAATAGTCGTTAGAAATTATAAGGAATAAATATAATAATAATACAAGTAAAACACATAAATACAAAACTGAACTAGAGAAATTAAATAGACTTTGGATATAGAGTAGGTCTACCGGTATTTGAAATTTAGTGTATAAATATTTAATTATGATTATGTCCAATTTCTCTTTGACAATGTCACTTTCTCACTCCTGCTGTAACAAGGGATCTGACAATGTAAGATCAAGTTTGAATTATAACATACAATGTATAATATATTTACCGATGCATGTGCCGGATATCTACTTTGACTGCCACAATGTCTGCAGCAGTAACTGGCAGCACCTATCAATCATAAATGCAACATTTTTAGTTTCCTTGAAACCGTTCTACAGGAGTTTATCTTTCACTTTATTGCATAATGTTTTTATCGTGACACCATCTGTTATGGAATGATACAAAATATAGGAATTACCTTTAAAGTACACACATATGCATGCCTACCAGGCTACCAGCACATGCACGCATATGGACACACGCATGCAACTACTATGCACCGACTATGAATAACTATTAGCTGCAAAAAAGATTTTTGTGTAACTGCTATTGAATCTAAATAACCTTACTTAGATCCGTGTTGTCCAGAAGTCTTTGGGCAATTTTGCACCGGAGTGCATCAGTATCTTCGTGCAGGACTAGTTGAGCTCTGTCCAGGAGTAGTTCTGCGAACTGATTCAGCCAATTGAGATTAATTATTATTAAATTCATAAGTTAGTAATAATAATATTATTAATACATATTATTCACTTAAAATTACATTAGTCTCACTCTATGAAAACATGTGTTACAATTAAAAACATGAGATTATCTGGTACATGACATATATAACATGCATTGTATACATAGACCACAGGTATTTTCATAATTTCTTGATCAAATTGTTCAGTCACACATTTCCTTGTGTATATGACCACTTACTTCCATGACCAGCACTCTGCAACTATGCCCATCTTTTTGCTTTGTGTGGGGAGGAAGAGTCAGTGCCCACATTTCTTGCGACCCTTCACACCTCTTTATGAAGGTGTTCCAGGCCTCAAGGATGAGCTTGGCCCTCTCTACGTTCTCCCCCAGTGGATTAATGTATACTATCTTTCTCTCACTGGGGTACAACGCGAGCAGCTCCCAACGGTTCCCAGTTAAATTGATGGGCGCCAAGACCACATCTTTGTCCTTGAAGATGTCCTGTAGTTAGATTACATACGAGTCATAAATATATTAGAGGCATGCTTCCCGAGTAAAGTTATATTCAAATTAAGTCATATCTATAAAACTACTATTACAATATTAAGCAAATTTCCCATCAAATGAATATCAAATACTATCTTATATTGAAATTTATAAACACATCAAAAATTAATCTTTCCAAAAGTATTGCCTTTATTTTGTCAAACTGCTTCATTACACAACATAGTAATAAAATATTATTGTACAGTTAATAACAAAGGAAATATATTTCAATTTTATTTTTCATAGGATGTTCCATGAAATAAAGCCATTTATGCCAACTGAATAAATTGGACATCAATATTGTAAATATAGGATAAATATTTTATTAAAAATGTGATATTTAACAAGGAACTTGTGTTCTTAAGATATTAAATACAGATGTAACTCCCACCATATACCCCTTGAAATGTAAGTTTAATAATAACAACAACCCTTTATAGTTACAACATTTCAGAAGTTTTCACATGTTATCTTTAACAAAACTTAATCATGACTGTCTTACCAATATAAGACATACACGATTTCAATTGTTATATATTAATTGTGTTGTTTCCTGATACCTTTGGTATGGACGCTGCAGTTGGTGCCTTCACCACCATATTCATTACATGGCTGTCAATGGCGGCTGCACTTCGGGGCTCCACAAGCACCTGCATGTAAGCTCTGATGACCTATAATGTATTTAAATAGCATACATGAAAACCTTGTAAGATATTGCCAATATTTCTTTCCAGTACTAACATATACGAAGTGATGCACAGAGAAAATACACACATCATCAGTGTGAATGGCTAGTTTGTTCAGTTTGTTGACTCAAGTTTGTTGCAGCTTAATGCCACCCTTGGCAAACAATTCTATAGAAAACTATAGAAAATTGTGAAGAAAATGCAAAAATCCTATAGATTATTCTATACAAAATATATAGTTTTTTGCAAGGGCAGACACTGTTTAAAATATTGAAAATGCTTTTTGAGGAAATGGTCATCAAAGAATGAATAACTGATTTAATTACTTGAGATTGACATGCTTGATCCATAAATAAGTCTGTTAGAGGTATGTAATTGTTATAAAAGTGAAGAGTATTGATAGTATACTTGCAAAGGTATCATAATCTGGCAGCGAAACATTTTGGGTATTTTTGTCCAAAAAAACACCATTTTACTTGGGGTGTCTGGCCTTAACAAATGCATATAAGTATATCTTAGCATTATCATCACGTACGTCATCCAACACATCATTGTTGGGCTTCACGGTGCCAAAGGCCACCCCAGAGAGCTTCACTCCATTCACCATTGCCATCAGAGCTGTTGATGTGCTGTGGTTCCCCCAGACATGCTCCAACTGTGGGATGACTGGTAGTTTCTGCAGTGCAATATTGTGGTTATTAATATAACCTAGCTTTTGATATGTTCACAATTATATTTTTAACAACTCAGAAGCTTAAAGGGAATAAAAAACCCTATTGCTTGAATTCATAATATAATCCCTGCTACATTTTACCGTGCTTTCACCATAATAAACCACAGTGAAATATTATTCACCATAGTAAACCATGGTAAAACGTGATATCCACCATAGTAAAATGAAGTATTTACTATAGTAAACGATTGTTGTTACTATGGTAAAACATGTTAAAATATTCTGCAAAAACACTGTAGTTTACTATAGTATTTACTATAATAAACTATAGTAAATTGACTTAAGTAAACAATAGTAATTGTTTCATGGTTACATCCTGCTGTTTCCATTTCAATTTATGACTGAAGAGCTTTATACTTGTAACTAACACTTGAATGTGGTCGGTCCTCCATGGCTCAGAATTACTAGAACCTTAGAGTACGACATTAAGTATTACATTTACAAAAAAATTACCAGTATCTTTAAATATTTGCTCTGCTAACGTAGTACTGGTAAGTGGATACCAGTGCTATAATTATAAAACTATACTATATTATTATCATTAAGAAGTACTACAATTATTCATAAAGCTCACCTTATATGGGGACACCTTAATTGAGTACTGGAAAGATGTGTTGATGTTGTACACTATGTGTGCCACTTGTCTGTCCCAGTCTGTCTGTAGCCTGCAACACATACAACAGAATGCTGTAACTAGCCTGTAGTATAACTACATGGTACTACTTAGCACACTGTTCATATATTCAAGATAATCACCCATTAAGATCACTAGACCCATTACTCGTTTGTACATTTAAAATGTAGCTCACTCGTTTATGTATTTCCGCATTGCATTTTTAATGCATTGATTGGTCCTTTCATCCTGTCCATTTGTTGCTGGATGATACGCTGATGTCACCGAGTGTTTCACACCATACGATTTCAGGACATGGTCATTCAGCTAGAAAAGCAGAAATACAAGATATCTCTTATTTGTTCATATGGTAGTGGTGGTCTATTTGTCTGAGAGCAGAATTACATTGGGGAGATATTGAAAGCAGAGAGATTAAGTTGATTATACTTAAAGAATCGGGGCTTTAAAAAAGAAGATGTAAACACATGCTGATGTATCCATGCAGTGATGTATACAATGGTGGGAAGTAGAATCTTCACATGACAGGCATATGACACATTACTGCTATGTTGCAATATGGAACACTGTAAGTAGTATTATATCACTGTAAGTAGTATTATATCACTGTAAGTAGTATTATATCAATCTGTGATACAGTCATGTAATTGTGCATACAATACCTCGTTCACAAACTCTCGTCCTTGGTCTGTGATAACACATCTTGGTGGACCATACAGATAAAACATTTCTAGAAGAACTGTAGCCACCTCGCCAGCACATTTGTTCTAGAAACACACATATCATGACATTGTGTACATATACATGTATATATATATTCCTAAAAGCAGCTTAGACAGATAGTCTGTTATGAGAGAGACCTGCAGATTCAGTCTACATAAAACAGCGGTGTGTTTAACATGGCAAAAAATAGCATAAATGTTGTGCGTATGCTGTCAATATGAATATATGTATACATATACTATATATATATATTATATATAATATTATATGTATATATATATGTATGTATATATATATATATGTTGATATATGACAAATGCCTGAAAGAATAAAGACAAGCAGATAAAGTTGAGGCTAAGATAGACATTTTAATATCTTTAAATATTCATTGAATTATTCATTCTCACTTACAGCAGATAGAAGAACTGGTGGACATGAAGTAATGTTAGTACAAAAAAGACATTACAAAGTATGCATTATAACAGACAAATCTAAACAGATGAAACAAAACAGCGCCTTGACCCATCTGTTGACAACTGGAATACTGGTTATGAAATTTTTTATTGCCCAATCCTTTTATTTGTATGCGCCTTTTAGCTTGGTTTCCAAGGACTTAGGTGCAATAGAAGTTATCTTATTATTATTATAAACATGATTATCCAAACAAGTGACACAAATTACCTTGATGGGTCTAGCAAAGACAAACTTGGTAAACAGGTCTGTCATTGTACAAATGAGGCGATTGCCACTTTCCGTCTCAGTGAAGGGACCGATGAGATCAACCCCAATCACATCCCAAGGTGCCTCTGCTGTGATTGGGTGCAGTTCGGCGGCTATTGTTTTTACTCTCTCCGAATGCTGGCAGCGAGAACACCATTTCACCTGGGAATACAAACATGGTAAACTAAGTCAAATGACATCCATTTAATGTGTGACAGGCATTATCAACCTACCGACGTGCTGGGTTGTGAAGAATTGTTTTTTGACATTGTGCACATAATGACAACTTACCCAGTCCTTCACGTCGGCTGTCATTGACTTCCAGTGGTAAGTTTCCTCCACCTTCAAGCGTGTGATGGTCATGCCCCTGTGACCACCACTGCCTGGGTCATCATGGCACTCTCTCAGCGCATTCTCTATTTCACCTCTCTATGACCTACAGTATACAAATTAATAATGACATACACAAGTATAAGCTGTTGTAATATAGCTTATTATAAAACAGGTAACCAATCATGCTAGCACCAAGTGGTCAAGCTATTGCAGTTGAGGACTTTATGGCCATGTGATCTGCCGCAGCAAAGTGGGTATTAAGTTCCAACATTGTGAAATGGAATTTTTTACATTTCTGGATTCCAATAAAATAGCACCCCATAATTTTAAGTTTCAAAGTGAGAAAAATTGTTTAAATTGGGCTGTGTTGAAAAGAAATACTAATAACAACTATACAGTTAGTATTTTATAATATTTGGGTTTTATTTGTTGATGAAAATAAACTGGAAATTGAAAGATGAGATTATAAAGTATACATTTCTGACATCACAACATTGATGGGACATCACCTAGACACGTATTTTTGGCTCGTGTGCAGAATAATTAATCACTAAATCACCAGTAAGGTGTTTCAATGCAGTACTATTTACCAAACAAATTGATGAAATACTTATCCTTCACAGAATGCTAGTAGTTATATAGACAAAATCCCACCACAATAAAGGTAACCCTTTTATAGATATGGGAAGAACTCAACAACAGACGATTGCAATACTCAGTGAGATGTCCATAAACCAGGAGTATATTGTGCATCTAGTGACATACCAGCTGGATTTGAACCAGCCACAAAACACTGATATATTGCATTCGATTGTTGAAGTATACAAAGAAATTATAACTATCTATATGATGAGTGTGGACAAAAGTCAGCTGTTTGATCAAGATATACTATGGAAGATATTGCCTATTTCTAAAATTGGTAACACAGACTTATGCACTTGCTTCAACTGAACAAGACATCATAAGAGCATGGTAAGACAAGACTAGTACATGAAACCAAATTCACACAGGTTTTATTCACAATATATTTTATTCACAATGCACACTTATATACACAGCTATATAAATGAGTACATAACTATAGACACCAGTCAATCTACATACATGACAAGCTTTCAAACTGTAATACCTAATTGCAGTGAGTGTTGCTGAATGCTTCCTGGAGACTGTGTTGGAGTTGCAGTGAACAGGTCTGTCATTGGCTGAAGTACTATGAGCATCGCCAGTGACAATTATATTTTTCTTATTGACATCACTAAAATTTCCAAACTTCATTTGTAAGTAAAATTAAATAATACAAAAATATAACTGTTTATCAGTGCACTTAAGTAATGTGTGTCTTGAGGTTTGAACTGAATAGCCATTATAAGTGATGTCACATCCATCTTCTGACTGCATGTTCCCAGTTAGTCCAGTTGCCCTACAATCATAAAAAATACATTCATTAACATAAGTGTGCAATATTATACGAAACATCGTGCTGTGCAGCTTCTCTCAATGCATGCTGAATGGTTGAAACGAATGAACAGCTTTTGTGCAGAATGTGTAATGTTTCCCTTAAAAACTTTTTTGCTGTTAGGATATCCAAGAACACACTCAGCTATATTATTGGAACTTACCTTTAAGCACCAGTTGGCTCTTTCACAGATGGATACTGCATGGACAGAAGATTTGCGACTAAAAAATAGTGCATATGATGTGGTAGGTTTATATATATGTATATATACATATTGTTACAAAAGTAAATTAAGACTTGCAGAAAACATGATTATGCTGCATGCACTATCCAATGTTAAGCCTATCAATACTATTACATTGACATCCTGGCATGGCTAATGACTAATCTGTTGAGAGAATGTAGGCATAAGATCTTAAACAAACTAATGCTATCCAATAGAATATTTTACGTTGCAAATGACAACATCATTCAATATTAACGCCATAACCGATAACGGTGTAGAACGTTTGATGATGACCTTAGATAATGTAAGCTTAGTTATTAATTTTAAGCTATGTCATCTGGACTTGACTTCGATTTAGCTTAGCCTTAGATACACTTTAAATTGCCTTTGTAACGCACCTTTTGTGACATACTTCGATGCCGCATAGCGTATCCTTCTCTTCCTGCTGTCATTGTTTGCAACCGCTGGATGGTGTACGCCATTGTTAATGTAGTGCATGAGCTGCTCGTAAAACATTTCTGCGTTCGTTTTAACACAACTCATACTGCCAGTTTAAGCGGTAATGACTGACTCGCGCATGCGCAGAAACACCACTCGGATATTATTTAACGGGGGTGCCGCGGGGTGGGAAGCGTAAGCGTACCCAATGGCAACTAATGACAACAAATGGCTCGCGCACGCGCAGAAACGTCACCCGGATATTATTTAACGCCGGATAAATGTAAGCGTCACAGCGTAACTACGCCTGGCCCATTTTGGGGGTCCAAAACTAGGTTGTTCCTGGGAATGTCCCGGGAAGGTTCGTAGTGATCTTGGGAACCTGTTGCGCCTCTAGTGAAATATTGCCGAACCAGTGGTAATATATCGGAGTATTAAAGGTACTCAACCAATGCGATTGTTTTGCTCCTCGCGTTTCTTAGTACTTTCATAAAATGATATCCTAGTTCGTTTGTGCATACGTGTTAGTTCGTTTTTTAAAAATTAATAGTAAAACGGCGAACTCTTTCGTTTTTAGTAAAAACCGGATCCGGTTTTTACATTGATTTTTCCTGAGTATGGACATTGAACTTTGCGTGGAATCGCGTTATTG
>CM034540.1:3426543-3561543 GCA_020002185.1 Paraescarpia echinospica
CTACGTGTCACACTGCAGACAAGACACTTTTGATACACAACCAACAACAATACGATAAAAAAACAGTACAACCAACAACAATACAACCAATAACAATACGACCAACAACAATACAAACAACAACAATACAACCAAAAGAACAACAACAGCACCAACCAACAGGTTACAACGATCGATTACTGATCTACACAGCTATATGCACGTAACAAAATTCTGACGTTATGTAACATGTAACTTAAATAAAAGTGCATCATTTCAGCATTGGAAGCTACGTAATCTAGCCTTGTTTGCTAACACTGTGTACCGGGTAGACACTGTATAAACTGCGGCAGGGCTTCTTCCCAATGCCTCGTTGCAAATTATTTACCATACATCTAATTAAGTCAAAATGTTAATTGCATTATGTATGTGAGATGACGTCACTGTAACAAACACAGAAGACAATACATTACATAATGCATGCGTCATGTCAGGTTAATACAAAGAAGCTACACATTAACACAGAATTATGTTCCTGTAATATAAACCTGACTGTACAGCCATGTAATGACTGTGCGATTATATTTATGAATCAAATCGTAAATGCGAAAACATCAGTGGAAGCAAGCGTGCGTAGTACGTTGTTAATTAATTAAGCAGTCCCATAATTACTATTAAATACATACACAATGTTCAACCTGTCTATGATTGTCTAAACATTGTTTCGTGAATTATGTAATCACATGGTCAGTAGAAAAACAATAAAATATAATGTAAAATGTAGTATTAATTTTGTATTACATTATAGGTCAGTGCTTACAGAACGGCGAGTTCATAATTTGCCCTCCCTAAAAGAGTGCCTATTTAACCTACATTTAACTGAAGCTGTATACCATTTCACTATACGACAACTACAGATTCGCATACAACTTGTTTTCTTTTGCCCAGAAATTAGTAGGCAATGTGTCTTGTTGTACATAACCAAGACATGTTTGTATATTTCTCTCAAACATACACATAAAAAGGCACAAAGACTTTCGACTGTGACGATGTCGTCGCGTTATATTCAACGTTCGCACTGTCACTAAAGTGTTTTCCAGAAGAATTTTAATAGCCTCGCGAGCCGATGGTGCGCTCTTAACAACATCACTGTCTGTATCCTGGCATATTGACTTGTCGAATTGTGGATTTATCACTGGGCCTGTTATTCAAATCATCAGAGTCGCGTTTAGGTTTCCGCTTTTTTAAATATTTATTTCTCGTCACTGGTCGGACGGGAAATGACAGACATTTCCTTGGACTGATGCTTGCAATACGTTGGTTCTAAGTTGGATCCTAGACACCCGTGACAGGAACAACAAGTAGCACTGAGTACAACCAATTCAACGAAAGACTGTACGTAGCGTGGGGTAAAAGACAATGGTCATGTCGTCAACTACCATCCGTCGCTTTCGAGAGTGTCCTTTAGTAGCGCCACCAGTCCACTCAGCTGGTAATACTCTGCCTCTGTCAGAAGTTCCCTCACAATGTTGACGTCGCTGGGCTGTGTGTCGTTCATGAAGCCTCCGTCCCTCAGGTAGTTGAGGATGTACCGGAAGTGAGTGCCGTCGCGGTCAACGAAGTAACTCCCGTCTTCCTCTCGCTGAACGGAATGTCTGCCACTGAACATGGCTGCCAACATCGACTCTTTGTCTTTGGTGAGGGTCAATGTTGACGTTGTGTAGACATGTCCACCGACGTTCAATGTAACAAGACCCTCGTTGATGCTGTTCATTTCGGACATATGTTGTATCTCCACTTTCAGCTTCTTCTGCTCTTCTTCAAACATCTCTTTCTCCCTCTCCAGTCGTTCTTCTTTCGCCATCAACTCTTTCTCCTGATCACGTATAACCCGGAGCTTATCATCAAGTTCCTCTTTAATCTTGCTTACTTGTTTCATCTTCGCATCCAGTTCAGCAATACCACCGATTGTCTCTTTAATTGTGTTGCTAATTCCTTCAGACATAGATTGGACTGTAAGTGACAACTCGTCCTGCCCTACCCCTGGGAGCAGTGAAGGTCCTGTGAGAGGGAGGTACTTGGAGAAGTATTCATTGGAATACTCTGTGTTGGTCGGCATTGGTGTGAGCCATGTCCCATCCCTACGGCAGACCTCAAGTGCGACGGTGTAGGACGACGACACATCCACTGCCTGAAACATCAACAGAGATTAGCTACTTAATTATAGTTGTGGTTAATTCAAAATTAATATAATTATCTGGATGACGTGGGGGTGATTTTCACAGTCGGATCAACGGGGCTTGTATTATTTAAATTAATAAAAAATACATCATTAAATACGATTGCATTATTTAGCAATGATAATCAGTTGGTTCTTTTCCCGCATAGTTAGTGTTAAGGTTTCATATAAGAGGAACACATCACATGAAATACACATTTACTCGTGTAAATATTAAAGCGGTGGAATGAAAGCAAAAGTGTCAGAAATACGAACAACTATTAATCATCATAATTTGTTATACTGCATCAAACTATCAATGACAACTGCAATAAACTCATTGGTGTTGTACAAACAATTTCCTTTTGACATTTCCAATACGTGTTTTTATCTAGTAGTTGTCACGTCTTTCGTCACCGTAACACAACAACTTTTTCAGTACAGGTGACGTATGACGTCATCTTACGTGTGAGATTGTAGCGTGGAGGGCGGATTTGTTGATGGTCGACATAGATCTTCTCTTCTTGCTCCTCGTGTATTTTTGTTGTTTGTGCTGTTAACATTATTTCTATGTTCCTCAAGTCTCATTTTGAACAATGTTCCCTTCTCCCAAATACACGCAGCACCACATTTGTGTATGGTGTTTGATACATCAGTTCGTCCAATTCTTCTAGGTCCATATTGTCCTAAGGGTGTGCCAACAGGCACCTGAGGGTGGTATGGGGCGCATGGCTGTTGTTACCCCGTTATATTTTCAGCACATGATCTACTCTCTCTCTGATACCCCCTCCACATGTGGAATGACTACTTGGTGTGTGTAGGTCTTGCCCTTTTTCAGTCTTCTTATGGATATCCGTCACATTTTTTCCAGGCCCAGGATGAATAGCCACATACTCTCATGACTCCTCGTCTTACGTGTTTCTCCTCTTCCTTTGTGTACACCATCTTCCGAAACTATAGTCTAACACCGATGTACGATGACGTCATAGTCACATTTACTGAATAAAATTGGTGTGCTACGCTGAGCAAAGACTCTACAACCAGAAGGTAAAACACGTAATAGACATGTCAGAAGAAATGGTTTGCATACAAATAAATTATCCTGAAGAATGTTCAGCAATCTGTGAAGAAAGTATGGACAAGATTGTGTGAAAAATTAGAGAAACTCTAAGAATTGTCGCGCTACAGTAAGCACCTTGTGCTTATGTTACGTTGCAAGGACTTCGATGTAGCACCTGAAATGACCCTAATACACACGACAAATGTGAGGAGAATCGGGAAAAAAACCAGGAATGATTTAGTAAGAATACATAATTCATAAACATACGTTGCCGAAAATGCAAAAGGTCATTCGCCACATCGCTAAAGTCAGTTAGGACTTCCAAACGAAACGAGATATGCAGCAGAAAATCACTGCCACAGTACCAGGTAATCCCCAACCGAGAAACTTGAAGCGATATGTGGATGATATAACATGCTTAGTACATACATGAAAAGCAGACTAATTACAACAACACACGAACAATGTTTGTCATACGGACAGCATAATTTTCAAAATAGAAGCGTAGGTAGGTGGCAACGTGAAGTTCACAGTGTATTGGAAGAAGACACACACTGACCAATACCTGAACTTTGCGTCCCACCATCCCAAGCACCAGAAATTAGGAGTAGTTAGAACGCTGACGAAGTTGTGAGAGATTATAACATCGGAAGAAGGGGACAAGAAGACAGAGGATTAATCCGTATTGGGCCTTGAAAAACAGGTAACGAATAGTAATAACAAGAAAAAAATGAATGAAAAAGAAAAGACCTACAGACGCCAAGTAGTCATCCCATATGTGGAGGGGGTATCAGAGAGAGTAGATCAAGTGCTGAAAATATAATGGGGTAACAACAACTGTGCATCCTCACACCACCCTCAGGCGCCAGTTGGTACACCTAAATGACAACATGGAGTCAGAAAATTGGGGCGAACTGGTGTATCAAATACAATGCAAGATCTGTGGTGCTGCGTATATTGGAGAGATGAGAAGATTGTTCAAAACGAGACTCGAGTAATAGAGAAAGGATGTTGGCAACACAAAAAAGATAAATACATGAGTAGCGAAACAAGATCCATGTTGACCATTAACAAGTCCGCCGTCACGGACTACACAACAACAGCAAATGACATCATAGACTGGGAGAGAACGAAAATAGTAGACACTGAAGCCATATGTACCAGAAAAGCCAAAACATCAATCAATCGAGAAGAACGAAATTAACGTATCCATCACGTGACCTGTTGCCTAGCAATACCACCATCAAATCAGTAGAAAACAAGTGATATTTTCGGACATTCCGTCGTATAATGTGTTGAAATTCTGGTCATAAAAGTGTTTCTTTATGACAGAAACTTAAAAGAATGATTTTAAAGTGAACACAATATGCTGGAATGTTTGATTTGAGATGTCATGCAGCAGTAGTAATTCAATTCAAGGATATAACCGTTATCAACATCGTTGGCAAAGGGAACGTTTGACGGAGATCGCAGGTAAAAATTAAATTGTGCCGTACACATCAATTACTACATGTACGTTGACGTCATATGGCACATGTACTGAAGATGCTGGTGTGCTACCTTGACGATAGACTCTACAACTACAAGATAAAAATACGTACTGGATATGTCAAAAAGGAATCATTTGTAAAACAATTAACTATCCTAAAGAATGTTTAGCAGCCATTGTTATTATAAGAATAAAATCCTTTAAGCAAATATTTTGAAACACTGACAATTTTGTAACTAAAATGTGCTATACTTACTGAATATTGATAACCAGGACAGTACGACGTCAGCTGAGGGAAAACGTTGCTGATTGAGTTGTTGCGATCAGACATCAGTTGGAAGCGGTTATCGGTTGGATCAGAATCAGAATCAGAATCATTTACTGACTTCTCACACACCCACAGTCTTGTCTTCCTGTCGGCCGAGACACCGAACACCCTGCGAAGCTGCAGCTCAATGTAGCCACATTCCTCTCTCGTGTCTAACATTTTCTTTGGGTTCTGCACAAGCTTGCTGTACGGATTCAGCAGACTTGTTAGCAGACGTACCTCGAAAATGCCTTGGAAATGGTTAGTTTGTATAAACCTGTCGAGGTGATGTGAGTCGGCGACACCGTACCATTCGACAAACTTACGCCAGATCTTCTCATCCACCAACGTGTTGAGAGAGCCTGGAATCGGACGTATTGGATGAATGATACCAAAAAAGGCTTTGTTGCAATTGTCATGCATCGTCAGGCCGCCTGGTTGGTCTGCCTTGTGTGGCGTCTGCTGCATCTTACAACCGACATACGTCTGCCATTTCTCGTACCACGCTGTTGCAACGACGTAACCATACGTAAATATTGGTTCCAACTCGAGAGCAGCGATGCTGTGGCGTTGCTTTTCAGCGCTTGGCACAGTCTTGCGGCTGGTGAGTTCCTGGCTTGTGATTACTGGAATAATCGACGTTGTATAAATTACATATAGAAACAACCTGTTGGATGAAAATACATCTGTAGCAACTATAGCTACATACGTGAGCCAGACATCATGACAAAGACTTTGATCATTCACATTGCGGAGAGTCGCTCTAACCGGATAGAGGACAAATAATCAACTCCCAATAACTAATATTCGCCCGATTAGATGAGTGCGATTGAGGAGCAATTGTGATTCATTCCTGCATCGCACTTAGGCCCGATTCCTGAATCGCACTTACGCCCTACCCATGAATCGCACTTAGATGCTACTCTTGATTCGCACTCACTGATCAATCCATAAACGTCATTACATTATTCACAGAGCATGGATTGTATACGCAAATAATTCAAACGTCACTTGGGTATCTTAAGAGGCTGTGCAAGAAAGACAAACACTATATGCTAAACAAATATCGTGTTAGTATTAGTAATATAAATACGTAGATTTATATTTGATTTGTGCAGTTAATTATGGGAACACAGATTATCAGCTGATAATGTGGGTGCTAGTAGCGTGAATATGTTTAAAACAAAATCGACACACACTCAGAAAGACGGGATAAACATAAATAAAAAAGGTTGGATTCTCGATAAGCCAAATACTTCCTTGTCAACTTTCATCTAGAGTTAATTTATCAAAGTGGCAATATTGCTAGATTTTGTCTTGTTAAATATTTTATAATAGGAAAGCCGGGGGCAAGGATAATATTACGGCTGAATTGTTAAAAGCAGACACGACGACAACAGAATATTGCCGGTTATGCTTATTCCGTACATCTTTGAACAATAGAAAGAACTGACAACATGGAAGCAGGTGCTGATGACATCCCAACAAAATGTGAGTTTATATTGTGCTCAAATGAAGAGAAGTTGGGAGGGACGATGACAGGAGGAAAAGTGACAAGAGAAACAGCGTCAGGAAAGAATGGAACGGAAGACATTGTGACAGGAGAGCAGAAGACAGGGGAACGAGACTACAACCAGACAGATGCAGAAGGAGCTACTTTGAGGCTGTGATTGGGGGAGGGGCACTGAGAAAAGGGAGGGTGTTCATGGGCGACTCTATTCTGAGAAAGACAGATAAGACACTAAGCGAAAGGGAGGACGTCGTTGTTTGTTTGCCGGGGGCTAGGATAGAACATGTGACTGAAGGGTAGAGAAGGTATTGGGGCATGGCAAGGGAGGGTCTATAATAGTACACGTAGGGACAAATAATGCAGACAGGGAGGGAACAACTGGGATAGTACAGAAGTACAGACAGTTAGTGAAGAAGTTAAAAAAGACAAGAGTCGAACAGATTATTCTCTCATGAATTTTGCCAGTAATGGGAGGAAGGGGGCCAACATATAAAATCTGCAAGAGGATGGCGATCAACGCACTAGTTGAGCAGATGTGTAAAGAAGAGGGAGTGAAATTCGTAGATTTATGGGGATACTTTGTTGGGAGGGACACACACACACACACACACACACACACACACACACACACGCACACGCACACACACAGACAGACAGACACACACGTACATATGTACAAAATCACGATTTACTTTCCTCTTTATTGTTGTTGTATTGTTCTGTTTAAAGAAAATACCTTCATCCTTCGTGTGTTTTCCAAAACTGACAGTTGTTGAACCTTGTTTATCCCCATTCCGGTTGTAGTGCTGTAGACGCAGTTCCTGCAGAGGAGTGCATTTTGTATGTGACACGCAACACTAACTTGGATGCAGTTAAATATATTGTATATATGTTATCCAATAATATTATGATTTGTCGACTGTTTTGCCACTACATAAATGCTAATTTTAATTATCGAATTCATAAGTTTTAATAATGGTTATAAATAAGTATTGCTAAAATGATTTTGCTAGCGGCATTTAATCTTTCTAACCATATACGTGTGGCAGGAAATGTAATAGACGAATACCACTTTCTTTGTTACGACCTATTATACAAATCCCATGTTGTGTTGATGTATTCAAATGGAATATATCTTTATTGAAACAAAAAATAATTAAATTATGCCATTACGGGAAAATGCGCAGAAATATGATATGAACACATCTCACTCAGCAGGATACGATTAAAACATATCTTAATTACATTAAACATATCCCTGACCATTATGCAGGCAATGCGTATAATGAGTAAAATCCAAGGGCCGTCCCGGACGTGTTTCTTATAGTTGCATTCATGATTACACCGATGACATTATTCGTTTGTCACCGACGATATAAATGAGTGTATAATGCTTACAGCAAGAGTCACCTACAAACCCACCTCCAGGCTCTGTTTTTCGTACAGTTTCATAGCTGTGATACACTGGTAACGTGTCTGAAACACTTGCTCGGTGTCTCCTTTCTGAATTGCTTCAATTCCAAGTACTGGTACGAACTTCCCTGTTGTGCCGCATTTGCCATCTATCACAGGACAATTTGTCATGATAATCAATGGATATTAATAGCAACTACCTATCTACCTTTGTAGATTTCTTTCAAACACACCGCCAATGGTTCAAGGATGGGAATGAATAAAAAAGAGGCGAACGGATCTTGGTGTTTTGGAGGAGATACACTTTCACTGTTCCAAAGTTAGCGATTAATAGTATAGCTGAAAACGACATCTAACGCACACAACAACAGTTTTCTTCAAATATATTGATCTCAGTTGCGCAAATTACGTGGATTGTCTGATTTATGGGAATATAGGCTTGTTTGGCATTTGGACATACATCTTACATTAACGTTGCTAAAGACAACTAATGTTACTGGTGTTATTGACACTCTATAGTACAAATCAACAAAGACTGACTGCGTGCCCTTCTCGAACTGGTGGTTCGCAATACATGTGGTAATCTTGTCAAACCAATAAAACAGAATTACATTTACTTTCTAAATGTGAGTAACAGTTAGTATTTCATTCAAATGTGCACTGTAAATTGCACAGATAATAATATAAAAATAGCTCTCAAGCAAGCGCCTACCATCATTTCTAGGCTTAATGTGACAACGTGCAATTTAAGCATGGCTTTGCCTACAGCAAGGTTATTCTAATAAACTGCTGGCATGAAACTATTTATTTAAGCAAATAAAAACATATAATAGACGAGAATGGAATGTGTGCAAGAATAAGGAAATTACCGAGGCATCCCACTTCTAAGTCACACTTTAGAGCTGAAGAGAAAAATATGCATGGGAGTATGAGACAGGGAGTAGATCCAGAATTTGGTGAAACACAAAGGGGATTCAGAAAGGGCAGAAGGACGAGAAATGGAATGTTTGACCATAAAACAGCTGGTAGGAAGAGGTTGGAGATGCAAGGCAGTTTCTACTTCTAAAAATCAAGATACCAGTGGTGATAAGAAACATTTCAAACCAAAAACCGTTTGTTTTCCTGCATTAAGTCAACTGCTATATTGCTAGCATATACCTGCCAACTTTCACGGAATTTCCTTGGTTTTGGGAGTATGTCCCGATATCCCGGAATACAGGCAAATATCCCGGACCTTTGCATAAAAGCGCACCCCATCCCCGATGTCAAGATCCGAAACAGCGCGACCAGACATTGTGACACGGAAAGCGTGCTGAATCTATGATGAATCTTCCGGAATTCATTAACGTTGGCAGGTATACTAGCATGAGAGTCACCCCCGATGTTTCATTCTGATTGCAATGCCAGTTTGTATCCTGTTATAGCGTGTATATTGTTGAATTTTTTTGAAATTAAATGGCATAACACTAAATAACAAATGTTATGTAGTCAAACTTAAGTTTGTATTTCAGTCACTGGCACAGAGAAATTATAACGGACGAGTAGAATCTAGTTAACAGATGTAACACTAGATGGCCCTACCTCCAAATGCAGGAGCTAGTGCGTCCCCGAAACCAGACCCATCAAAGGATGGTTGTTGTGGGATGTTGTGGGATATTGTGAGAAGATTGCGAACCGTACGACGTTTTATTCTTCTTCGTCGCAAAACTGAAACATAACATCACAATGTATCTTTCTCATGCAGTACAACATTGCCACTGTCAGAAGGAAAAAAATTCAGCAGCTGGCATTTGAGTTGAATCCAGGGTTCTGCACCAATCTCGACTTTGCCGCTACAACTCTATTAATGCGTCAATTGCATCATCTCGCGCTGTTTATCGCTCACTATTTTGACAGCGTAAATAAATATGCCTGTGGTGATATGAATTAAGACGTTGAAACATCAAATTTAGGCAAACATATAGTGGTAGCGTCAAAATTGAGGTTGGTCTGGATTCTACACAAGTGCCCTGCAGATAAATAAATACGGGTAATACTTAGTGGATATCGAGCATGTTGATACACATGTGGCCGAGTCATAGCCTCCGTCAATCAGGAATCAACACGTATCATTGCATCAGATCAGCCACTTGCGTGACAGCCTGCTTATGTACCTTGGATCCCTAACCCTGGCGACAGTACACTACCAGGGGCGCTCCCTCCAAATGACGACCCAAAGCAGGTGATGCGTGCCAGAAAACCTCGTCGTGCCACTATACCTCACTACATGAGGTATAGTGGCTAGCGAGGCTTTTCAGCACGGCAAAACGCCTCCAAATCATATTTATTTTAGAAAAAGAAATAATGTTATTTCCAAATAAAACAGTATTTACTTCACAAATATGTATATTAAATTGTCTAGTATAAAATCTGTATTTTTGATAAGGACTATAGCTATATAGTAGTTATATTTCCCCTTAACTCACCCGTTACATATTATAGCATCTTCATTGCACATATGTAGCCAGTATGTGGCATGGATGTGAGTATTTGGGATGTAAATATGTGATGTGTGATTATGCGTGGTGTTTGCAAATATGAAACCACGAAGACAAATTTATGAATCTGAAATGGCCCGTGATAGAATACCTCGAGGTATTCCCGCACGAGGTATTGTGTCACGCTACACCGGCCGTCATCTTGAGGGTGTTGAACGTGTCATACATCTGTCCCGCAGAACAGTGCTATGTGGGTATTAACAACGTCAGATCATTCTACCTCAGTCTGGGTGGGAATAATAAACAACATCAGATCACGCACGCATGTAAACTCACATGATTTTTGTTGGTTTGCTACAAACGTCTGTGTTGCACCAAACACGTTCTTGTTGGCATTCGCTGCATTTGGCTTGCCCTCTAGGCCCCCAAATAACCTCGCGCCACCCTCGCCACCACTGCCAAACACCCCTACACCTTTCCTTGTCTCTCCAAACAGTCCAGCAGATGTAGACTGACCGAAGGTGGCACTAGAAGAAAGAGATGAAACGGCGACACAACGTAATCAACTGAAGCACGACATTCATTTGCAGTATTATATTTTCAGAATACAACCGTTTCCAATGTGTATGTTTTTCTGCTTATACTCATTAGCCACAATCGATCATTTCCTTCTATTATTTAAGCTTCGCTAGTTGCTTTATGAAGTGCCCAAATTATTGCGCATGGAATCGAACTACCATTATTCCAGTTGTACATATTTCTTCATGGCATAGTGTAATTTTCTTGTTTCCTTGCCAAACGGATTTTCGGCAGTAAGTCTGGTCAAAACTGTCATGCTTCAGTTATTATTTTCTAATTATTCAATGTGCAGTTATTACCATCCACTATCCAACAGCGTTGTATTTACGTTTATCACACTTTGTCTGTAAAACAACTGGTCTGAATCACTTCATAATGCAAGGACAGCTGTCACAGTGTACTATATTAATATTTTCAATAAGTTATCAAGTCATAATATTTTTCTTAACGAGTACTTTACGTTAACGAGTACTTTATCTTAACGAATACTTTCCTTAGTGCAGACATCACCAATAAAGTGTAAACTACAGACAATACAGAATAACACGAATAGCATAAAAGGTAAACTGCGCAGTATGGAACCACCAGTGGGCGTTACTCAACTGCTGAAGAAATAATATGTCTTACCTGGTTAGCGTCTGACTGACTATGGCAGTCATGTCAAACGATGGAGCCACCTGGTATTCACCGAACATCGACGCAGTCGTGGCTGGTTGTCCGCCAAATACAGGCGTGCTGGAGGTAGAGAGCTGCCCAAACACGGGGCCCTGCTGCCCAAACATGAACGCGCCAGCTGAAGAAGGCATAGCAGAAGCCCGACCACCAAACACTGAGCCTGTCGCCTGTACGGCCAGACCGCCAAACACAGACGTAGTTGTTGTACTACCTCCAAATAAGGTCGTAGCGGTTGTCGTTGCGACGCTTCCAAAGGCAGGTGTAGTCGTCACCATGGCACCACCTCCAAACAGTGATCCACAGGTTGTGGGAGTGGCTCCAAAGGGACGGGTAGTGGTTGCCGTGGTAACACCTCCAAATACGGAAGGGGCCGCTCTTGTGGTCGTCGTCGGGGCAACTCCAAATAAAGGCGCAGCGGCAGCCGTGGAAACTCTTCCAAATGTGAAGGCTGCAGTCGTTGCTGTGGCACCACCCCCAAATGTGAATGCTGCAGTCGTTGCTGTGGCACCACCCCCAAATGTGGAAGGTGCAGTCGTTGCTGTGGCACCACCCCCAAATGTGGAAGGTGCAGTCGTTGCTGTGGCACCACCCCCAAATGTGGAAGGTGCAGTCGTTGCTGTGGCACCACCCCCAAATGTGGAAGGTGCAGTCGTTGCTGTGGCACCACCCCTAAATGTGGAAGGTGCAGTCGTTGCTGTGGCACCACCCCCAAATGTGGAAGGTGCAGTCGTTGCTGTGGCACCACCCCCAAATGTGAAGGCTGCAGTCGTTGCTGTGGCACCACCCCCAAATGTGGAAGGTGCAGTCGTTGCTGTGGCACCACCCCCAAATGTGGAAGGTGCAGTCGTTGCTGTGGCACCACCCCTAAATGTGGAAGGTGCAGTCGTTGCTGTGGCACCACCCCCAAATGTGGAAGGTGCATTCGTTGCCGTTGTAACATCTCCAAATGTGGAAGGTGCAGTCGTTGCCGTTGTAACATCTCCAAATGTGGAAGGTGCATTCGTTGCCGTTGTAACAACTCCAAATGTGGAAGGTGCATTCGTTGCCGTTGTAACATCTCCAAATGTGGAATATGCAGTCGTTGCCGTTGTAACATCTCCAAATGTGGAAGGTGCATTCGTTGCCGTTGTAACATCTCCAAATGTGGAAGGTGCATTCGTTGCCGTTGTAACATCTCCAAATGTGGAATATGCAGTCGTTGCCGTTGTAACATCTCCAAATGTGGAAGGTGCATTCGTTGCCGTTGTAACATCTCCAAATGTGGAAGGTGCATTCGTTGCCGTTGTAACATCTCCAAATGTGGAATATGCAGTCGTTGCCGTTGTAACATCTCCAAATGTGGAAGGTGCATTCGTTGCCGTTGTAACATCTCCAAATGTGGAAGGTGCATTCGTTGCCGTTGTAACATCTCCAAATGTGGAATATGCAGTCGTTGCCGTTATAACATCTCCAAATGTGGAATATGCAGTCGTTGCCGTTGTAACATCTCTAAATGTGGAAGGTGCAGTTGTTGCCGTTGTAACATCTCCAAATATGGAAGGGACAATGGCTGCTGTGGTACCACCTCCAAATATAGAAGGGACAGTGGTTGCTATGGTAACACTTCCACATGTTGAAGGGGTGGTTGTGGTTGTGGTAGAGGTTGTTCCAAAGAAAAGTGCTGCAGTTGTCGTGGAAACGCTTCCAAACAGACAAGTAGGCGTTGCCGTGGTAACTGTGGCAGACTTGGCAGCTGTGAAGAGTGAGGCTGGTGCAGTTGCCGTGGGAGACAATCCGGACTGACTGAGGGACTCACTCACTGGACCACCTCCAAATGTAGACTTGGCCGTGGACGCCCTAAACAGTGGCTGATTGGTCTTTAATTGCCCTCCAAATAAGACCTGTGACTCTAAAGTCTGACCAAACAAACCCGTGGTACTGGTCACTGCTTTGGTCGTAGTGGACTGGCCGAAGACAGACGGTCTGGCCGAGGCAGTGGACGCCTCAGAACTTGTGAATGGGGGGAGTTTCTCAGACGATTCGTCTGTTGATGACCCGACCTGCGCATGACCCTGTTCCTCCTCATCCTCGTCACAGTCTTCTTCTGCAAGTATCGCTGATTGCCGCTTTGTCTTCAACGAATCTGACTTCTCCGCTGGCTTCAGGCGACTGCTAACCTCTCCGGACGCATTTTCGTCACACTTTAACTCCATCACAACACACTCGTCCAACCTCGCGTCACCAGAGGGCGTTACTTGACTCGCCTGCGGTGTTACTTGGTCTTACAGCTGCTGGCGTCTGAAAGGAGAAAACGCCGCTCCAAATGATAACTAGAACAGAAGGAAAACAAATGCACACACATGCAAACACACACGCACAGACACGTACACACCCACACACAAGCGTGCACATACACCACACACACACCACGTGCACACACACGTACGCACGCACGCAGGCATACACATTTGTATAATGTTGAACGTTTAAGAAAGTAAGATTTGTTAATATCGTACTTTGAGTGTGCGCGTGCCCATGCGCGTGTGCCCGCGCGCTTGTGTATGTAGTAGGTTTTATATACCGAGGAGAAGTTTGGCGGCTCAAGGTAGTCATTTTCATGATTAGGTCCTCATGCAAAATATCGCCACAATTACCTCTACTTTAATACTTTACTATTATTACTGTAGCATTTCTGCTATTTCTGGATATTAAAATCTACTTTCCTGAGGTTTAATTTTATAAATGAAGAAGGTCAAGCCAGTAGATAGACATATTGTTAACCAACCGCCTTAGTTACGTCATTACGGCAACTCGGTTGCAGATGCGCTCAATGAAGCGCGGTATTCTGTTGCTAGTGTTTCCAGGCAAGCAGGTGGTTTTACTGTAATCTTAGAGAGGGTGTTCCACAATGCCTTGTTTGAATTGTATATTGCGTTAGCCAATAGAAATGATGGAAACCTGTCATATGATGTGTAATCAGGTCTGCTTATATAAACGTTTGGTGTACGCATTTCGCCATCTGGGTGCTGGCGAAGGACTGGGACAGATCCAGGGTTGAACTAGACAGGTTGCTCTGCTGCCAAGAGAATGGCAAGGAAAGTCGTAAAGCGTGGTGGGAATCGTTAACGTGGGTTACGTTCCCAAGCTTTTGTGTGTGTGTGTGTAATATTCAGTGTCCAGAGTGACTGTTCGATCGAGCTTCGAAGAAGCCATGCCGCCACGTCAGCAGTATATTGAGACAACGTTCCGGTCGGCCCCAACGTATTTGCGTCGTTGAGCGATAATCGCGACGCGCTCACCCGGCTCGGGCCATCCTCAAACAGCGGTCTCACAGCGACATCGTCAGAAAGCTTGACCGAATGCGACTCGTAGCGGCCGGCGGTAAACGTATACTGCCAGGCGTCGTCATTCGCGCGAACCCGTTCATCCGACTTCTCGATCGTTTGCGACAAAACAAGACCTCTCGATCGAATTCGTAGCGGCCGGCGGTAAGCGTCTACTGCCCAGTTTCGTCTTTCAGTTGAACGTCTTCAACTAACTTCGCAATCGTTGCGATCGTGCGATCATTGAACGGACGCGACTCGAAAATTCGCGGCGTACGACGGCAATCGTCAAGTGACCGACATCATCACTCGTGCGCCCGAGATACACCATTCTATTGTTGTTTTGAGCTCGGCGTGTTGACTTCAAAATGTTAGCCCAGTATAAATGTTTATTTTGTGATTGAACGTATCTATTATTTGCTGTATTATGATTAGTAGTTATCTGTGGGTTTTGAAGTGAGGTATTATTACGCATGAAGTATTCACATATATATAAATTTATGTGTGTTGTAACATATTGCTGTAATGAGAGTCCGCGAGGACTAGCTTATACTGCGTATTTATATTATGGGAGTTATTCTTAGATAACACTTGGCGCCTAGTGTATGGTCGTATAGCGGTATAATCCACCTTAGAAAGGATGTGGAATTTGATAATCGAAAGATTCAGTGTTATTGTTTATTATGTTCTATTAAGATTTAGTTACGGGATTTCTTTATTCTGTTTATTTTGTTAATCGAGATATTTACCAAAAGGTAGATATCTTGTAATAAAGTTTATTAAATTTTCCTCGTTCCTTGTTGCTTGTTCACGATAACCGTTCTTTCTCATATGCGTTGACCTTGATATATAAGAACCCTACTAGACTGAGCCATCTAGTGTACGGAGACCTCGCTAATCCGTGACAATTACCGACTGACGAAGTCGTGAGAAGCATGCGACCTGACTAAGAAGGAGCTTATTATCACAGTGTGGAATAAACTTTGTTTCACTGGCAAATCCATTGCTGTTGATGACGTCGGTTTGTCTTTAACAACCTAGTTTACATGCAGTGCTACCACGGGTATTTCGCCGAAAAAGAAAAACCAAGGAGAAACACTAGAGTTTGTTTCACCAGTTGGATACAATATGCTTCTTGCCTTAGAAACCGCATAATTGTGTTTAACGGTGTCTAAACGCTGTACGAGCTGCTAGTTACTCGGCTACTAAAGTAGTGGCTTTTGAAAACTAGACCTGTCGTGCCAGTGGTTCTCACTTGTTTGCACCAATCTTTTTGTAAGATTGTGTTCATAACAGCCATCCCATTCGGACATCAAATTGAGACGGATTGATCAAGAAACGGCAACTAGCTGAATGTGCCTAATATGCAAATTCTTTCCTCCGTCTACGTTTCTCGTCATCTGTTTCTATTCAGGAATATTCAAAGTCCTTGGCAGCTCTCCTGGTAGTCGCTCTCCAGTTGTTTCTGTCTGCTGCTAGCTGTTCCCAACCTTTGTTGTCAATATTTGCCGCTTCAGCTGGTCCTTGACCTTGTAGCGCACGTGGGGCTCCTCTATCTCGATCGTCCTGATGGACCTCCCCGTAAAATACAGCTTTTTCGTATTCTTCTGTTATCCATATGCGAGACGTATTGGTTAGGAACGGTATGGTATATTGCAAAATCACGTTGTATTACAAACAGACCTTGTAAAATTCTATCTAAACGGACTCCATGACGTGTTGACAACTGAAGACTCGCCGAAAATGTCGCTTGCTGCTCGCTTATTGATCAAGACTGCACGTCAAGAGCAAGATGTCAGATTGCAGGATATCGGAGGTTTCGTTAGAATCTTCCACTTTGAGACCACGTTCTGAGTACACCACTGACGTTAAAATGTTGAATATAGTTGCAAGTGGTTAGTTTTAATTAACTCGTTTAAGTGTATAACATCAAAACTTTGTTTTTGTTTCTTTTTGAATAAGAGTAAATGTTTATCACGTTATACTTTGTTTTGGAAACTATTCAAAATATAAATTGATTTCTCTATGATTATTGTTGTAATCATATACATGCTATCATCGTTTTAATTTGTTCTAATCACCCACTGTTTAAATGTTGCATAATGTTTAAAATAGTTTTTGAATTAGTTATTGAATAACTAATTGTAATTAATAATCTTATTGTTATTCAAAGTTAATATACATGGGTAAATGGTAGAGTGTGAATCGACCTAGATCGTCCGATATATTTAATATATTGATGTCATCATAACAATTATTACAAACATTCAACTGACAAGGGGGGTCAGGCCAGGTGAAAGTTATGTCATCTGCGGTAGGTTATTTGTGGTCTGATATTACCTCTTTTATGTTGTCTGTCGATATGTTCATTATGATTGAAACTACGAGAAGGGTCTATGTTGTACGTGTTGTTGTCGTTTCATTATACATATCTACACAGGAATCTACAATAGTTAATACAAACAGTCAAAATCAACCAGAAGTAGAGTTTTAGATTTGTCTACAAAAAAAGCGTACACTCTATATACATGTTTAGGGGGGCATATGTAGGATCATATTTGAATGTGCAACAATCGACATATTAAACAAAGAAACTTACAGAAGTACCTTGTCCTAGCGACCTAACTAAGAAGGAGCTTATTATCACAATGTGGAATAAACTTGGTTTCATATTCACTTTTGGGAAATGTATTGCCATCGATGACGTCGGATTTTCTTTGACAACCACACCAGTGCCCGCCATGCTATTGTATGTCAATAATTCACCGGAAGGGATATATATATATACATGTGTGTATATATATATATATATATATATATATATATACGCATGAGTTCTGGTTGTTCGTGAAACCCCCTATTTGTGAAACCCCAATTCTGTGAATGAACCTGAATTTGTCACTAGAGCCACAGCTTTTTCTAATGCACTCCGTTCTATGTTTTTTTCTTTACTTCATTCTTGGTTATTCCATGCTTCTTTATTTTCCTCGGATCAGTATTTCCTCCAACTCTTTCGGTCTTCCCTTTTTCCTTGCGGATTCCGTTTTGACACATATCAATTAATTATATAAAACATTTTTCGTGATGATGCCAGAAACCTCCAACTGAACCCCCTTGATGTTGACCACAAACCTCCAACTGAACCCCCTTGAGGTTGACCACAAACCTCCAACTGAATCCCCTTGAGGTTGACCACAAACCTCCAAATGAACCCCTTGAGGTTGACCAAAAACCTCCAACTGAACACCCTTGAGGTTGACAACAAACCTCCAACTGAACCACCTTGAGTTTGACCACAAACCTCCAACTGAACCCCTTGAGGTTGACCACAAACCTCCAACTGAACCCCATGAGGTTGACCACAAACTTCCAACTGAACCCCTTGAGGTTGATCACAAACCTCCAACTGAACCCCCTTGAGTTTGACCACAAACCTCCAACTGAACCCCTTGAGGTTGACCACAAACCTCGAACTGAACCCCTTGAGGTTGACCACAAACCTCGAACTGAACCCCTTGAGGTTGACCACAAACCTCCAACTGAACCCCTTGAGGTTGACCATCAACCTCCAACTGAACCCCCCCTGAGTTTGACCACAAACCTCCAACTGAACCCCCTTGAGGCTGACCACAAATCTCCAACTGAACCCGTTGAGGTTGACCACAAACCTCCAACTGAACCTCCTTGAGGTTGACGACAAACCTGCAACTGAACCCCCTTGAGGTTGACCACAAACCTCCAACTGAACCCCTTGAGGTTGACCACAAACCCCCAACTGAACGCCCTTGAGGTTGACCACAAACATCGAACTGAACCCTCTTGAGGTTAACCACAAACCTCCAACTGAACCCCCTTGAGGTTGACCACAAACCTCCAACTGAACCCCCTTGAGTTTGACCACAAACCTCGAACTGCAACCCCTTGAGTTTGACCACAAACCTCCAACTGAACCCCCTTGAGGTTGACCACAAACCTCCAACTGAACCCCTTGAGTTTGACCACAAACCTCCAACTGAACCCCCTTGAGGTTGACCACATAGCCCCAACTGAACCCCTTGAGGTTGACCACAAACCTCCATCTGAACCCCCTTGAGATTGACCACAAACCTCCAACTGAACCCCCTTGAGGTTGACCACAAACCTCCAACTGAACCACCTTGAGGTTGACCACAAACCTCGAACTGCAACCCCTTGAGACTGACCAAAATCCTCCAATTACACCCCTTTAGGCTAACCAAAATCATCAAACGTCGCCCCCTTGAGGATGATCAAAACCCTTCAACTGCTACACCATTGCCAAATTATTGGGGGCTAATCCGATCTCCAGCACCCCACCAACAATATTGAGGGACTAAAGACCCCCCAGGTTCCGGCGCCTATGGTGTCATATATTACATGTCATATTATGTCAAATTAAACTAGTTACATGATTACATCACCGTTGAGTAACCATTCAGAATATGCTTATATTCTAAATATGCATAAGAAATATACAATATACGGCTATTGACAGCAGATCGTTGGTTGATTCCACATCAACATTTCCAGTTCCATCTACTGTAACTAGTTTCATTTCGATTCCATCCGCACAATGGCAATTCAACATATTTTTGAATCCGATTTCACCATTGCTATTTTGATTCCACTATTTAAGTATTATCGCGCGCGCTCTCTCTCTCTCTCTCTCTCTCTCTCTCTCTCTCTCTCTCTCTCTCTCTCTCTCTCCTGCCTCCTCTCTCTCTCTCTCTCTCTCTCTCTCTCTCTCTCTCTCTCTCTCTCTCTCTCTCTCTCTCTCTCTCTCTCTCTCTCTCTCTCTCTCTCTCTCTCTCTCTCTCTCTCTCTCTCTCTCTCTCTCTCTCTCTCTCTCTCTCTCTCTATATATATACATATATATATATATATATATAAACAAGTTGTAAGAAAGATACTATGCTTGTCTGTCTCTGCCTATGTGTCTATATCTGTGAGTGTATGTATATGTCTCTGAGTCTAGAAATACGTAATCTCTGTGTCAATGTCTGTCTATATCTATATATCCGTGCCTGTCTTCATATATATGTCTGTCTCTCTGCCGCCGCTGTCCGTCCGTCCCTCGGACTCACTCCCTCCCTCCCTTTTTACACGCCAACATTTAGTTGATTGTCATCAACAGTCACTGGTGTGTTCCACATGCAGCCACTTCAATAACATACGTCTTTAACGTCACCTTATACGTGGGGTCAAGTAGTGGTTTGACCGATGGCACCTGTGTACAGCTAGGGAATATTACCTATCATTGAAGTTCTTATACCAGTATAAATATGGTTGCAAACTGCATGACGATATATAAATATATATAATATAGTATATAATTCTTACCTTGAAGAATTTCCGGTTTCGTCTGACTCAGTTGTCACTAAAATTATAGTGATGTACTTTAAAAATAAAAAGCGACACTGATATCTAGCTGATTGCTTTTTAGCTGCAATACTTTCCAGTCCGTCAATGCTCTGATTCTTCCACACACATCTGGTGTTTTCTTAAATTGCCCGCCAAACGAGAACAGGCCAGCCTGCTGAATCAGGATTGTAGTTAGCCAGTTAGCCAGAGATTGGGTTCCAGAGTTGACCTGTTTGAACATAGTCATTTATCTGTTTAGAGGTTGGTCATGTGTGACCCGAATTCTTACTGTAGACACAGCATACCTCGATCATTTATAGCTATAAACATAGAAAACACATTGCATTATATAGATCTGAGTGTTATTTATCAACCTACTGGAAAGATGTGGTTATTGTTTTAATGTGGGTTGATGCAGTCATTATAATTTTAAAACTAGTGCAACATAATAGTCAGAAATACAGCTATACGTTGCATATAATTGAGTGTTGCAGATCATTTAATGTATGTAGGCTTCAAATTATAGCTGTTATACGTTTTGATTTGTACATATTTTTTATTTAGTCAACACTGAAAGCCAAGCTATGGTGGCAAGATGCTATGCACATAATAATTATTTTGCATGCTAATCCACCATCATATAACGGCATCATAGTATCCCATCAACTGCAGTGATATGTTCATATCCCCAAGCAAGTATATACATTTGGGCACACAAAAACATGTTCTCGTAATCATAAGAGGTCGGACACCCAAACGTTTATATGTATAAAATAACATATAAATTAGTACATATATATATACATATATGTGTGTGTGTGTGTGTGTGTGTGTGTGTGTGTGTGTGTGTGTGTGTGTGTGTGTGTGTGTGTGTGTGTGTGTGTGTGTGTGTGTGTGTGTGTGTGTGTGTGTGTGTGTGTGTGTGTGTGTGTGTGAATTCTCACGAATAATGGTTGTGCAAAAATGCAAGTAAACAAATATACAAATTCAAAATATAGACAATTTAATGTGGACATAATGTTACGCTATTGCTGGAAGATAGTTATTTGTTCAAAGTAATTTATAATGTTGTTAACATTATGTATAATTAATAGATGAAAATTCTCCTGCATGGTGTTATCGTCAATAGAATTGTGTCATTTTACGTCTTTCGGAGACAGAAAAGTTAGTAATTCTTTTGTTCGCCATAATTGTGGTGTCAATATAAAGTACCTCTAATAGATGTCAAATCTCCAGAGCAATGTTTACGTCAATAGAAAGATGTTAAAAAAATTTAAAATATGTCAAGTCACCAGCGTGATTTAGACGTCAACAGAAAGTCGTCTAATAGACGTCATTTTTATGTCATTCTGAAACGATAAAAGTTCTATGTTCAATGTCGTTTTCATGTCAATAAAACTGCATCTAATAGATGTCAATTATCCAGCGTGATTTGTATGTCAATAGAAAGACGTTTTGACGTCATTTTGAGACATCGTCCGCTTGACCAAAAATCGACTGCTGAAAGACGTCTGGATAAGAGGCATGAAATATACTTTGGTCCCGTGACATGGCGGAGAGACAGCTTTTAATGACACCGAACAATGGTTTCACTTTCACATCGTGGAAAATGTCAGTGCATTCCATGACGTCAGTTGTTCTTGGGGAACTAATATATACTTTCAGTGCAGCCATAATCATTATTGGCATCAAACACTAACCGAAGAAACCAAACTGGATAATTGACCTGTTGAATCAAACATGCATTTGACGTATATATGCGTCTAGCGTCAGTACCGGCATAAATACATCAATCCGGATCTAACCGGTACGAGTTGATTACTCAGCAACTGAAGCAGCTGTAGACATTCTATATCCCAGTGGTTCTCTGTCATTTTCATCAAACCGCTTTTCTTATGGTTTTATTCAAAATAACCCTCCCATTCAGACGTAGGACGGGTGTTTGATACATATATGAAGTTACTTACGGTGGTAGGTTGTTCTTGTGTCCGGAGAACACGGTTCGGTGGAGTGAGATTCCTCGGCGAGTCGTTGAACTAGTGCGCAGCTGTGCGCTAGATGTCGCTACAGCTCTGTGCCTGGCCTCTTGTTGACAGAGGCATAAATAGAACATGTTTGTTGTTAGTAGAGCAAGATCGCTGAGCATTTGTCAGTCGACATGAAACCGAATAATGGATGATGAATCTTTTATTCATGTTCAAGGCGGTTCTAAATTGTTTATTTAATATATTACAGTTACTTGAAACATATGATGAGGAAATCCAACTAATACGTCATTCACCTTATTATGATCTTGATAATTTTAAGTTACTGGCAGAAAGAAACAATGAACGTTTCAGCATTCTAATTACAAATATAGAATCAATCAACACTAAATACTGTGAAATAGAAGTGTTTCTGGAAGAACCTAATCTGAACACTTCTAAATTTAGCTTAATATGTACTCAGGAATGCTGGCTTTCCGAGAATAGTGATATGTCATTTACAACTTGAGGGATATGATTATCATGTTTTATTAAAGTAACTGGTAATGGGTTCTCAAAAGATATAATAATTGGCCACATTTTAACGCCACCAAGAGACCTTAACGAAAATTGGGAACAGTTCCTTGCTGAATTCACACCCATCGTCTCGTCATTTGAAAGAACAAACTCAGATGTTATTATTGCAGGGGATTTCAATACAAACCTTTTGAAAATAAACGAAAAAGAACTACTTCGTGAATTGTTTGACACCTTAGTTTCATGTAGTTTTACCCTCATATTACACTTACTACCAGGTTGTCAACAAATAATGGAACTTTAATTGATAACTTCTTTTTGTAAACTAACCAAATCCACAATGAAGCCTAAATCAGTCATTTTAGCTAAACAAATTGTTATATGTCTTGGCAAAGGTTCTGTGTAGGAACATGTATTTAAAAAGGTGAATTAATTAGATCACCAATCGTACTTCACCTTTTTATATATACATGTTCCTAAAACTCTAATGCAATATCTAATTTAAAAAAAAAAAATGATTAAATACCAAATACTTACAGAAACCTTGACCTGATGCATACCCTGTCATAAATTAAGATATACTACATAACGTACTCAAATTTGCCAAACAATTACATATGCCATCTAAAACAGTTAAAATAAAAAATATACAACCACAAGAAATCCATCAGGATTACCTTAGGTTTGCTCAAATCAATTTGGTACAGAGATAAACTATCTAAGACACTCAAAACTACTCAACCCAAATAGCCAGAATACTTTACAATTCGGACCAGCCTGACTACCTATAACACCATTCTAAAAAGTATACGTACAACTAACGAATTCATTATGAATCTTGTTTTAACAAATTCAAAGATAATATAAAAAACATGGACAACAATCAATGGCATTCTTGCTAGAACACACAGAAAGAGAACGTTCCCGAATTCATGTGTTCATACTAAAAATACCATAGCAGAAAAAACAATCACATTTAACTCATATTACCAGTATCGGCCCAAATTTAGCCAACCAAATACAACACTCCACAAATAAAACCTTTAGACATTTACCTTAATGGATAACACAACAACGTATTTAATTTTCAACTTATCAATGAAGAAACAATATCTAAAACAACAGAGGAAATGCATCCAAAAACCAATCGATTCAAGGGAAAATGTTCAAACTGTTTTAGCCTTGGTGCTCTTCGCATAAAATAAACGTGTTTGTTTGCCCGCTTCAGTGGGTGATTTAGGAGGTACCCAAGACGCGGCAGCAACTCATTTTTGTGAAGTCGGGGGATGGTTCCTCCAACAAATGGGGTCAAATACTTTGGCCTATTTTACGTAAATAAAAGGGTTGGGCTCCCACTCTAACACATTCGGGGCTTGGGACTTTCATTTAAGCAACCAGCATATTTACATTCATTGTTTACTCCTGTAAGAAAGCCTCTCCAATTTCGATCATCTAGTTCTGATTTATTTTATGTTCATAGAGTTAGTACTAATATTGGAACTAGATCATTTTCTGTTGGTGCACAACTGTTTTGAATATTCTCCCTGTTAGTGTTAGATCAGTTGAAAATATTACACCATTTCGCCGTCATTTAAAAGGTCATTTTTATAACCTTGTGTATCCATTTTCTCCCTGTTGTATCGGTCCATCTTTTGACGACTTTAATACGGCTTATCGATTTTGAGATCGCTTAACCCTTTTGAATTGATGTGCCACTGAGCTTGGTTTCCGAGGATTTAGGCGAAAAAGACGTTACCTTTTTATTAGTATTATTATTAATTAATGTCTTCGCAAATCTCGTCAACCTTTTCTGCACTTAAAGTCAGTGTTAAAAGTTAAATAGTTTCATGAAGCCGCAATGGAATGTTCTATGAAGTGAACATCATGACAAGGAACGCTGTGTTAATGTTCATGAGTTTTTTTCTTTAGCATGTTTCTGAGGCAATTATCGGTGAACGTTTATCATGTTGACAAGGGTGGCGTATATCCATATCTGTACGGTGATGAATGCATGCTTGGCCTTTTCAGTCCTGTATTTGACATCTTCGTTTGTTCCTCTTTAGTAAATCACCGTAGATACACATAAATTTGTTTTTGTTTGTCTGTCCCTTCCTTTGATTTGTACTTTATCTTGTTGTGTGATGTTCACCTTCAAGAGTTTTGTCTTCTGTATGTTAATTTTCAGACCTGTTTTTCTTTCTTCATCTGTAAGTCGGTTAGTCTTCTGTTGCATATGTGAGTGTACGAGATAGTAGGAAAGTATTGGTGATCCAACTGCTTAGTGAATGTTCATTGAATGCCACTTCAACACTGCTTAAAGGGAATAAAAACCTATTATAGAATATATATATTATATTACATCTATATTTCCATTTCCATCAAGACAACAATTTTACCAGAATTCAATATATTAATAGTTTGACAATTTATGCTGTGAACTGGTCTTCTTCGAATATGCATATTTTGGCGCGATTTTCGCTATGCCTAGGTGTGACGTCAGAGGCACGAATGTCACGCTAGATGCTAGCACTTCCAATACATTTACAGCATCTTTACAACGATAGATATTGCTAGAAGATAGTTATTTGTTCAAAGTAGTTTATAATGTTGTTAACAATATGTATAATTAATGGATGAAAATACTCCTGCATGGTATTATCGTCAATAGAATTGTGTCTTTTTTACGTCTTTCGGACACAGAAAAGTTAGTAATTCTTTTGTTCGCCATAATTGTGGTGTCAATATAAAGTACCTCTAATAGATCTCAAATCTCCAGAGCAATGTTTATGTCAATAAAAAGATGTTTAAAATATGTCAATTCACCAGCGTGATTTAGACATCAACAGAAAGACGTCATTTTTACGTCATTCTGAAACGGTACAAGTTGTATGTTCAACGTCGTTTTCATGTCAATAAAACTGCATCTAATAGATGTCAATTATCCAGCGTGATTTGTATGTCAATAGAAAGACGTTTTGACGTCATTTTGAGACGTCGTCCGCTTCACCAAAAATCGACTGCTAAAAGGCGTCTGGGTAAGAAGCATTAAATATACACGGCGTTTGGTCCCGTGACATGGCGGAGAGACAGCTCTTAATGACACCGAACAATGGTTTCACTTTCACATCGTGGGGAATTTCAGTGCATTCGATGACGTCAGTTGTTCTTGGGGGAACTAATATATACTTTCAGTGCAGCCATAATCATTATTGGAATCAAACACTAACCGAAGAAAACCAAACTGGATAATTGACATGTTGAATCAAACATGCAATTGACGTATATATGCGCCTAGCGTCAGTAACAGCATAAATACATCGATCCGGGTCTAACCGGTACGAGTTGATTGCTCGGCAACTGAAGTAGCTGTAGATTTACTATATCCCAGTGGTTCTCAGTCATTTTCATCAAACCGCTTTTCTTATGTTTTTTTTAATAAATAACTCTCCCATTCAGACGTAGGACGGGTGTTTGATGAGATAGATACGGAACCCTACATATATGAAGTTACCTACGGTGTCCGGAGAACACGGTTACGTTGAGTGAGATTCCTCGGCAAGTCGTTGAACTAGTGCGCATCTGTGTTTGGCCTCTTGTTGACAGAGACATAAATACAACATGTTTGTTGTTAGTAGAGCAAGATCGCTGAGCATTTGTCAGTCGACATGAAACCGAATAATGGATGATGAATCTTTTATTCATGTTCAAGGCGGTTCTAAATTTTTTATTTAACAATATTACAGTTACATGAAACATATGATGAGGAAATCCAACTAATACGTCATTCACCTTATTATGATCTTGATAATTTTAAGTTATTGACAGAAAGAAACAATGAACTTTTTAGCATTTTAATTACAAACATAGAATCAATCAAAGCTAAATACTGTGAAATATAAGTCTGTCTGGAAGAACTTAATCTGAACACTTCTAAATTTAGCTTAATATGTTTTCAGGAATGCTGGCTTTCCGAGAATGATGGTATGTCATTTACAACTTGAGGGATATGATTATCATGTTTTATTAAAGTAACTGGTAGTGAGTTCTCAAAAGATATAATAATTGGCAACATTTATACGCCACCAAGAGACCTTAACGAAAATTAGGAACAGTTCCTTGCTGAATTCACACCCATCGTCTCGTCATTTGAAAGAACAAACTCAGATGTTATTATTGCAGGGGATTTCATTACAAACCTTTTGAAAATAAACGAAAAAGAACTACTTCGTGAATTTGTTGACACCTTAGTTTCATGTAGTTTTACCCTCATTTTACACTTCATACCAGGCTGTCAACAAATAATGGAACTTTAATTGATAACTTTTTTTGTAAACTAACCAAATCCACAATGAAGCCTAAATCAGTCATTTTAGCTAAACAAATTGTTATATGTCTTGGCAAAGGTTCTGTGTAGGAACATGTATTTAAAAAGGTGAAGTACGGTCGGTGATCTAATTAACAACACAAAACAACGTATTTAATTTTCAACTTATCAATGAAGAAACAATATATAAAACAATAGAGGATATGCATCCAAAGACCAATAAATTCAAGGGAAAATGTTGAAACTGTTTTAGCCTTGGTGCTGTTCGCATAAAATAAACGTATTTTTTGCCCACTTCAGTGGGTGATTTAGGAGGCATTCCACCACCCAAGACGCGACAGCAACACATTCTTTTGATGTCGGGGGATGGTTCCTCCAACAAATGGGGTCAAATACTTCGGCCTTTTTTACGTAAATAAAAGGGTTGGGCTCCCACTCTAATACATTCGGGGCTTGGGAATTTCATGTAAGCAACCAGCATATTTACATTCATTGTTTACTCCTGTAAGAAAGCCTCTCCAATTTCGATCATCTAGTTCTGATTTATTTTATGTTCATAGAGTTAGTACTAATATTGGAACTAGAGCATTTTCTGTTGGTGCAAAACTGTTTTGAATATTCCCCCTCTAAGAGTTAGATCAGTTGAAAATATTACACATTTTCGCCGTCATTTAAAAGGTTATTTTTATAACCTTGTGTATTCATTTTCTCCCTGTTGTATCGGTCCATCTTTTGACAACTTTAATATGGCTTATTGATTTTGAGATCGCTTAACCCTTTTGAATTGATGTGCCACTGAGCTTGGTTTCCGAGGATTTAGGCGAAGAAAAACTTTTTATTGTTATTATTATTAATTAATGTCTTCGCAACCTCGTCAACCTTTTCTGCACTTAAAGTCAGTGTTAAAGGTTAACTAGTTTCATGAAGCCGCGATGGAATGTTCTATGAAGCGAACATCATGACAAGGAACGCTGTGTTAATTGGTGTAAAACAGCCAACACAAACTGTAACCAGTGCATTTCAGTGGTGCGACTTGCAAAGTGTTCTTAATAATGATACAAATTACTATTCCTTCTCAGACAGTTTAAGAAATTATTTGGAATTGGTCTGGATAGTCATCTGAAATTAGGTTCGCGTGACTTACTGCACATTCCGCTGATTGGAGGATTATCAGGGTCTAAGTTACTTGATTAAGATGTCATCCTAGTGATTTTGTGTTTTTTAGAGATATTGATAACTGACGTACTTACGTATTTAATCCTCATCTCCCTGAGTAGAACACTGGGCCGAAAAGACATTTTTCCAACGCACGTAATTGTTCGACATCTTCTTTGTTTAATTCCAGGTGATTTCATTTTCTTTATATCCTCGACTGCGGATCTCCTACAGCTATTTGACGGTCTTCCTGTTTTCCATTTTCCTTGTCTATTAACTATTGTGGTGTCTTGTTGGAGGAGTGCGTCCAATCCATGTCCATATTCTATTTTGAATTTCTTGTTGGTACATGTTTGGTATTCCCTGTTCATGAATTCTCTGGTATTGACTTGTGATGATATCTTAATAATATTTTTAGTGTAGCATTTCTGCTATTTGTGGGTGTTTAAATCTACTTTCCTTAAGTTTAATTTGGTAAATGGGGAAGGTCAAGCCAGTAGATAGGCAGATTGTTGACCAACCGCCTTAGTTACGTAATTACAGCAACTCGGTTGCAGATGCGCTCAGTGGGGCGTGGTATTCTTTTGCTAGCGTTTCTAGGAAAGCAGGTGGTTTCACTGTATCTTAGAGGGTGTTTCACAATGCGTAGCTTGACTTGTATATTGTATTAGCCAATATAACTGTTGGAAACCGGTGATATGATGTGTAAATAGGTCCACTTATATAAACGTTTGTGATAAGCATTTTGCTATCTGGGCGCTGGCGAAGGACTGGGACAGATCCATGGTTGAACGACACAGGTTGCCCTGCAGCCAAGAGAATGGCAAATCAAGTCGTGAGGCGTGGTGGGAATCGTTAACGTGGGTTATGTTCCGAAGCTTTTGTGTGTGCAATATTCAGCGTCCAGAGTGACTGTTCGAGCTTCGAAGAAGCCATGCCGCCACGTCAGCGGTTTATTGAAGCAACTTTCCGGTCGGCCCCGACGTATTTGCGTCGATGAACGATAAACGCGATGCGCTCATCCAAGCTCGGGCCATCCTCGAACAGAGGTCTCCCAGAGACATCGTCCGACAGCGTGACCGAATGTGACTCGTGAATGAGTGGGTGAGTGGGTCACACTGCTCACAAACAACAAAAATACAACCAGAAGAACAACAACAGCACCGACAGGTTACATCGATCGGCGATATATCTACACAGCGATATGCATGTGTATTTGCTTCTGAAGTGATGTAACATGTAACCTAACTAAAACGCATCAGTTCAGCATTGGAAGCTACCTAATCTAGCCTTGTTCGCTAACGCTCTGTATACACTGTATAAACTGTTGCTGAGCTTCTTCCAGTTGTCTCATTGCAAAGCTTCTGATTCAGTCAAAATATTAATTGCATTAGGTATGTGAGATGACGTCACTGTAACAAACACAGAAGACAATGCATTACATAATGCATGCGTCATATCGGCTTAATACAAGGAAGCTACACATTTAAACATAATTATGTTCCTGTAATATCAAACCTAACTGTACAGCCATGTAATAACTGTGCGATTAAATGTGTGACTCAAATCGTAAGTGCGTGCACATCAATGGAAGCAAGCGTGCGTAGTGCGTTGTTAATGAATTAAACAATCACATAATTAGTATTAAATACTTATACAATTTTTAATCTGTCTATGATTGTCCAAACATTGTTTCGTGAATTACGGGGAGTTGATAATGTATCCTCCCTAAAATAATGACTATTTACCCTACATTTAACTAAACCTCAATACTATTTCGCATTCAATTATTTTTTTGTCAAATAGTTATGAGGTAAACGTGTCTTGTATACAACCAAGTAATGTGCATATGTGTCTTTCTCACGTACACATGAAAATGGCACAAAGACTTTCGTCTGTGACGATGAAAATCATCGCGTTATATTCAACGTTCGCATTGTTTTTAGAAGACTTTCGGCATCTTCGCGAGCCGATGGGGCGCTGTTATCAACATCACTGTCTGTACCCTGGCATATTGACTTATCGAATTGTAAATTTATCACTGGGCCTTTTATCAAATCATCTGAGTCGCTATTAGTTTTCCGCTTTTTAAAATGTTGGTCTTTTGTCATTGGTCGGACGGAAAATTAGACATTTCCTTGGAATGATGCTTGCAATAAGTTGGTTCCTGGACACCCGGGACGGGAACAATAAGCAGCAATGAGTACCACCGAGTCAACAAACGACTGTACGTAGCGTGGGGTGACAGACCATGGTCAACAAAAACTACAACCCTTTGTTTTCGCGGGTGTCCTTTAGTTGCGCCACCAGTCCACTCAGCTGGTAATACTCGGCCTCTGTCAGAAGTTCCCTCACAATGTTGACTTCGCTGGGCTGTGTGTCGTTCATGAAGCCTCCGTCCCTCAGGTAGTTGAGGATGTACCGGAAGTGAGTGCCGTCGCGGTCAACGAAGTAACTCCCGTCTTCCTCTCGCTGAACAGAATGTCTGCCGCTGAACATGGCCGCCAACATCGAGTCTTGGTCTCTGGTGAGGGTCAGCGTCGAGGTGGTATGGAGGTGTCCACCTATATCCAGCTTGACCCGACTCTCTTGGATCTTGTTGATCTCGGACATGTGTTCGATCTCCAGCTGCAGCTTCTTCCGGTCTTCCTTCACCTCCTCCCTCTCTCTCTCCAATTGCTCTTCTTTCGCCTTCAGCTCTTTCTCCTCCTCACACACAACATGAAGCTTCTCGTCAAGTTCCTTCTGAGTCTTTTTGACCTGTTTCATCTTCGCACCCAGCTCAACAATACCACCGACAGTCTCTTGAAGTGTGCTGCTGAATCCATCAAACATCGATTTGACTGTCGATGACAAATCTTCCTCCGTTAACTCAGGGTACGAAGGACATCCTGTGACAGGAAGGTACTTGTCAAAGTATTCATTCGTATTCTCTTTTGAGGAGGTTGGTTCTGGTGTGAGCCATGTTCCGTCTGCACGGCAAACCTCAAGCGCGATGGTGTAGATATGCGACACATCCGTCCCCTGCAGACAAGACCAGAGTTATACCAACTACGGCAGCGTAAAAGGGAGAATTCCCTTTTGCTTTTATTATAAAATCGTGTTGTAAAGATTTAACTATATGCATTCTAACACACGTTCCTCTCAAGTATGTTTTAACAAAACGGAAACAACTTTTACATTCAACTGTTCAATGTTTAAAGAAAATGCTGAGTTGTTCCTCAAATGGCCGATTAATGAACCCGGATAATTCCGAAGAAGGTCGTAACCCAAAGGGGACGTGATTACATATTGCGTGTCTATCTAATCGGAGATCGTGCATGAGACCACGCATACAAAAGCGATGCGCTGTCGTGTAAACAGTTTCCCCGAAACACCAGCATGATATAGTTGATATAAGTTAAATGGAAATTGTATTATTTTAATTGATATGTATGTGATGTAAAACCCCGCTTATAGATTTTTACGTGACATTTCTGAAGCACTGATTAATGCTTATTAGTATTATATACTCACTTCACTGTTAAATCCATAGAAGGAAAGCAATAATGTTGCTAACAAAAATCCTGCTAAACAGCATGTACATGTTTAATATAAACCATATACCGAGAACAGTTGCAATATGGTTAAGGGGGTTTTTCGTTCGATTTTTTTTCGTAAAATCATCTTATACAGTATAAACTGTATCTATTATAAAATATTAACCGCCAAAATGTCTTAATGACATATTTGGGCAGTATGTTAGAAAATGCATAATGTATAATGTATCACACGATTTTACAACAGAAACGAACAGACACATCCATTCAAAGGCCTACTGTATGTTCCATAATCATTAGCCGGAATGAATCCGGCGGAATGAATGAATCGTTGAATCAGCAATCATTAGCTGGATGTTAGTTGAATCAGTAATCAGTAGCCGGATGTTAGTTGAATCAGTAACCATTAGCCGGATGTTCGTTGAATCTGTAATCATTAGCCGGATGCTAGTTCAATCGGTGTGCTTAGTCCCAATTTGTTCAGGAGCGATGGAACGAGCCACCTTTAAAGAAATAATTACCATTAAGCAACGAGTGGCTGTTTATAAATGTTTTGTTGAAAATGTGCCCACACACATATTGTATTGTACTTACAGAATACTGATGACTACGAAAGTGTGAAATCAGCTGGGGGAAATCGATGTTGATTGGTGTGCTGCGATCTGACGTCAGTTGGAAGCGGTCTTCGGGTGACTTCACAGACAGCCACAGTCTCGTCTTCCTTTCGGCCGAGACACCGAACATCCTGCGAAGTTGCAGCTCAATGTAGCCACATTCCTCTGTCGTGTCTAACATTTTCTTTGGATTCTTCACAAGTTTGCTGTACGGATGCAGCATGCATACACCGAAAATCCCTTGGATCGTGACATTTGTTTTGCACCGATGGAGATGATGTGAGTCGGCGACACCGTACCACTCAACCCATTTACACCAGATCTTCTCAACCACCAACATGTTGGGGAAGCCTGGAATCAGATTTATTGCTTGATTCTTGTAAGCATTACTTGCGACTAAGTAATTATCTTGCATTGTCACACAGCCTGGTCGGTCAGCCTTGTCTGGCGTCTGCTGCGTCTTATAACCAACATAAGTCTGCCATTTGTCGTACCACTCCGTTGCCACGAAGTAGTGATGCGAAGCTATTACAGGTTCCTGCTCCAGAGCTGCGATGATGCGGCATTGTTCTTCAGCACTCGGCGAGGTGTCATTCATACTTCCTGTGTTGTCGCTGGTTAGTTGCTGTCTGATTGCTGAAACAGGCAACATTTAGGTATTAAAAACAAATTTGTTGACAACGATGATAGATGGAACAATTATTTACGCACGCACCGCGCACACACACAGACACACACAACACCACACACACACGCGCGCGCGCGCACCCACACACACACACACACACACACACACACAAACACACACACACACACGATAATAACCCATGATTTATTATCACAATATCAATCCTTAATGACAGTCATGGTGGCGCCACAATACGGAGTTTTGATGGAACTTTGAGAAGGGGTAAGACCACATTGACATTGACAATACCGTTTTGGTGTGATGTGTGAATTTTTTTCGAGCACTTTGACATGGCACATGTTAGTCCAGTGAATACTAAATGTACTACTGCTTTAAATCTTTCATATATATATATATATATATATATTATAGCCATAATCTTAACATTACGCCTAACCCTGAACCTAACCTCACCATAACCCTACGAAACTAATGACGCACTCCGCCCATATTAGGCCAATGGTTATTGCCAGGAAGCCGTCTTTGAAAATAAATTGTGCCGTGGCAGAAAGAAGGGTCCCAATTTCACAGTATGAAGTACAAGTGGTTTCACTTTCTGGGAAATGCATCGCAGTCGATGACGTCAGTTTGTCTTTTCGAAGCCAATACAATTTTGGCAACAAACATTCACGTGAAACATTAAAGTGATAGCCTACGTTATAAGGTTGGATGAAGCAAGCATTTGAGATACATTTCAAATATATATATATATATATACATAATATATATTTATATATATGCTTTTAGTTTCGGTACAACAGGAAATTTACATCGAGCTGAGTCTAACCGGTACGAACTGGTTTCTCGGCGGCTAAAAGAGACATTCTATGCCAGGGCAGCGGTTCACAGTCATTTAAGCCAAACCCATTTTCATATGGTTGTTTTCGAAATAGCCATTCCATTCAGATGTAGACTGTGTGTTTGATGAGACAGATACGGAGCCCTATAGCAGTGAAAGAATTGTCAAATGATCCAGTGAACTTGCATATTATTAGATAGGCCTATATATATATATATGACCCGTTTTCCTGTCGAGAACCCCGGTCTGTTATGTTAGCCTATAGTACGTACATGGCCGACACTGCTTAATACATGCACACAAAGGTTTGGGGATTAGGTTCAAATTTGCACGTGCAAAAATCGATATATTAAAAGAAGTCGACGTGATACGTTGATGAAAGCCTCTTCCAGGTAAATTAAACATATTGGATATGAAAAAAATGAAAGTTTCTGATTTCAAAACGAACTATCCTGAAGAATGTTCAGTAATAATTACAAGAAGTTACCTACGGTGATACCGTGACTTGTGTCCAGGTGGCAACGAGATCGAGTAGTCGACCGAAGTGCAGCGCTGCGCCTAGCCTCTATTTTGCATAGACATAAATAGAACGGTTTTAGAGCAAGACCGATGAGCATTTGTACAATTGACTCACGATTCAGGGGTCAAGGTCTTACTGCAGTGTGGCATGCTCGCAATGATTAACTGGATGGGGCTATTATGTCCACACAGCACGTACTATGTATAGGCGGATACAGTAGGCCTGGGGGCATGTGCCCCCCCCCCCCAGACGGTTGGAATTTCGTTTCGAATGTTCCCGCGCTTCAGGTGTTGGCATTGTATTTTTTGCTAAAGGTGTTGGCATTTTTGGCGAGACTCAAAATGGTTTTGGAGAGCCTGAAGTGTTGCTATTATTGGCGAGCCCTGTCAACATGTTTGTTGAAATACGGGATATTCATCAGCGGTTCAGCACTCTTCCCGTGTAGCGCTGTCACGTCGCGCTGTCTCAGATCTTGACATCGGAAGACGGGGGGGGGGGGTGATATGTTGGATATTGTTCGCCAGAACTTCAGCGGCCCAGCACGTCTCCCGGCCATGGTGTTGCACTGTCTCGAAAACGGGGGTAGGGGTGCTGTTCAAGATGTTCTGCGAAAATCCGAGAGATGTAGCTGTATTCCGGGAGAAACACAAAAAAACCGGGAGACTTCGTGATTTCCCGGGAGAGTTGGCAGGTATACGAGCGTCAGAGGGGTGCAATTGAAGGTTTTTGAGAGCCTGCAGTGTTGGTACTGTTGGCGAGCTTGGGGGGGGGGGGTTCAATTGGAGGTTTTTGTAGAGTCTGGAATGTAGAAATTTTGGCGAGCTTCGGGGAGGTGTTGGACCCCCTATACTATTCCCTGTCTGGATCCGCCCCTGCATATCTGGCACTTGAGGGTCTAGATGTGCATAGCCGATAAAATATTGACTCCCGCCTAATGACGGTAATTTTTCAAACACACATGTTGCCCGATCACTGCTGAGAATTAATAATTTGGGTTATGCCGTGACATGTCACATGGCTAAAAGCGTCTTCCAGTGACACCATTTAAGGCAAATTATCATAACTCTATGATTACTAAATCAGAATAACAACAATCATCAAAATCATGTTAAACGAATCACTAAAATTCATCACCAGCCCACTTCTGTGCTATATAATGTTAAACCGGAGTATTATTTAACATGTTGTATGTGCTGTTGCTGGTGATATATGACACCGAACTGAGAAGTTTGATCCTTTGAAATATATGGGAATAGAGACGCGATCCAAATAGTTTTACTTGGTTTATAAAGTAGAGTAATAAACGTTAATAGACTTACAAACAAACATATAGATGCTCATTTAATAAGTTTAATTACATTCTGAACATCTATGAATTAGACAATTCACTTGACGAAGATATGTATTTAAGTAGAAGTCACACAACATGTGTCTAAACTTTAACCTGTGTTTAGTGTTTCTGAATTTAAATTTTCCCGCCATATTTAGAACATAAACAAAAGAAAGAACCCCATGCAACGATCAACATACAAAATTTAGACATAGCAATTATTTATAGAAAATCACTACAAATTAGTTAGACATAATTACAGACAATTTAGACAAAAACATAAAGACATAAACAAATATAAATTAATTAGACATGTTAAACATCTAGGTTCAGAAATACCATGTTATGTATTAGGCGACAAATGCTAATATGACATTCACAGAGTAAAACCGCTGGAGATGTGGGTGCCGTGAACATGGAGGTCGATGTTCTCTGCGTATGGGTCACCACGACGAATCATTAGTGATCAAGGACGTGAGTTTGTGAATAACGTACTGGAAAGATATGCAACTGTGTTTTCTTGCATAAAAAATTGCGATGATGTCAAGTAAAACATCTATAAGCCAACCGCTTCACAGATCAACCTTAACTTGAATGATTTCCTTTGGTACAAAAATATGTATATTCTTTATAAAAACATTGTACACACTGTAATTATATACTATAAATCGACCATCTCCTTAAATCCACCTATTCAGGTCAGTCGATTTAGAAAGGTTTTACTTTAAGTTGTCATGAGTTTCAAATGGGTAGATAAACTGTGTAGTTTTATAGTCAATACAAACTGTGGTGAGCGCACAGGTTGAGGTTGGAATATTGGGACTCTCAGACATCATCAAGGTGGTATCACCTCCTACGGCATCATGCATTACTCCTTTAAACCTCATGAAATAGGAGCTAAACAAAATGCCACGGTGCCATGGAGGAAGAGGATGATGATGATAATGATGATGATGATGATGAGTAGACAATGTACTGGCCACTGAGTAGACAATGTAATGGACACTGAGTAGACAATGTTCTGACCACTGAGTAGACAATGTGATGGACACTGAGTAGACAATGCTCTGACCACTGAGTAGACACTGTGATGGATACTGAGTAGACAATGTGATGGACAGTGAAACGTTTATGATACCAAAGTATTGCCAATTCATAATGTTTTATTTGCATGTATTGTATTTGTTAACCTTTTTATAACATTGGTTATCATCCGAATACTGCCGAGTTTTAGCCCAACATGCATTCACAAATGAAACTATATAATTGTCGACATTACCCAGTGTAATTAATAATGTAAAGACCGTTTTGCAATACCATATATCACAGTATTTAAATGTGGCAATTTCAGTGAAGAAGAGGGTGAAAATATAAGAATATTCTACACCTCTAGCACTCGGAATACAAAGAAGACAACAGCCGAGAACACGGTATACATGACACTTTCACAATTTATTGGTAGTTATTAATACAGAGTAGGGCAGTTTTGCAGGGCAAACAAAACTTCACCGCACTACCACTACCCTAAATAAGTACGCCCCCAAACGTCACGCCGTTATGACATGTGTCAACATGTTATTCATCAATAGAAAATTTAAACTACGATACACGATACATTATACTGTGGGTTGACCTCTCACACGCACACACACACGAACACGCACACACACACGGTGGATTTTACTACACACACACACACGCACGCACGCACGCACGCACACACACACACACACACACACACACACATATATATTACGAGGAAACGATTAGTGGCTCTGGGTAGTCGCTTTTGTGTTTAGGCCAGAAAGGTCGTCACATTTAGAATTGATTTTAAAAGAAATTACTGAATTATGGCACCGTAAGAGGCATAAAATATATACGGTGTTTGGTCGCGTGACATGGCGGAGAGACGGATCTTAATGACACCGAACAATGGTTTCACTTTCACTTCGTGGGAAATTTCAGTGCATTCGATGACGTCAGTTGTTCTTGGGCAAACTAATCTTTCGGTGTAGCTATAATCATTGTCGGCAGCAAACACTAACCGAAGGAAAGCAAACTGGATACTTGACCGGTTGAATCAAACATGCATTTTACGTATATGCGTCTAGCGTCAGTAACAGCATAATTACATCGAGCTGGGTCTAACCGGTATAAGTTGGTTACCCGGCAACTAAAGTAGCTATGGTGTAGAGGTTATACACTGTTCTATCCCAGTGGTTCTCAGTCATTTACACCAAACCCCTTTTCATATGGTTGTATTCAAAATAACCCTCTCATTCAGACGTAGGACGGGTGATAAGATATATATGAAACACTACATATGAAGTTACCTACGGTGGTAGATTGTCCTTGTTTCCGGAAAGCACGGTTCGGTGTAGTGGGATTCCTCGCCGCTTCGTTGAACTAGTGCGCTTAGCTATCAGGCGCCACTCGTGTCAGAGAACCGCGATGCTCATTGGTCAGTACGTCGTAGCGAGAACGTCGTACTGACCCCATTACAACCAGCTCCCGCGCTCCCAATTGGTCCGCGCAACTTAAAACTGGGTTACGCGTGACCCAGTTTGAGACAGAAATGGGTCACGCGTAACAACGCCTGACCCATTTGTAGGGTCCAAAACTAGGTTGTTCCTGGGAATGTCCTGGGAAGGTTCGTAGTGATCTTGGGAAACTGTTGCGCCTCTAGTGGAATACTGCCGAACCAGTGGTCATCTAGAGGAGTATTAAGGAAATAAAGGAATATTACGCGCGAAATTACTGACCTGCATTTACTTGGATAATTAATCATGGCGACTGTTCACGAGGTAGAGGGTTCATTGGAAACATTTTAAAGTAGATTCAAATCGCGCTTCGAAAATCTGGTTCGCACTTTGTCAACGCCAGACGTATCGGAGGCATGCATTGTGGAAGTCATTAACAGGTATGTATTGAATGAATGTGGAAAAAAAACTAACTGATAGTAATACGTCACTAGTACTACGTCAAGGGGGAGGGGCGAAGGGCATGATTTATTGGGAGACCCGATGGATTGATGAACTGTCTTCGTCTGCCAAATATTTTATAAAAACGCGTAAAGACGACATTCGTGCTTGACGGCAAGAAGTTACTATAATGCGATTCATATCGTATCGATCAATCTGATAAGCACAAATTATTTATATTGCATCCCGCCAAAAATGCCATTTTGTATTGACGCGTTAGGTATCCATAAACAAAGTAAAATTCTTAAGAATACGTCCGGAAAATGATATTTAGTTGACATAGCCGATGCTAAAATAACTATGGTAAAATATAAAACGTATTGATGTATATTATTTGTGATACTTGATAAAATTGTAAAGTTAAAGGTTAACCAGTAGGTCTTCTGTTATGATATGGAAATTTCTTCCAAGGTGCGTATTGCCTATTCGAGGTTGCGTTTTTACGTCACGAATAAATTAAAAGCACGTGGCTCTCTGTTTGCAGGGCAGAAAGCACGGGCTTTCGGCGCTCGACACTCGTGTTATTATTGTTGCGCTCGTATAAAAAAAAACAATAAAACCTGTCCATTTGTAATGCACCAGTCGTTTATAAAAAGCTACGTGTACCATTCGATTTTACATATTTTATTTACTATACATCTTTGGTATTCCTCCCATGCGTGTGTGCTGTGACTCAGAAATCAGTTTGTGCAACAGAAATGGTCTGCATTGTTTTTTAAAAGTTCGCAAACCACATTGTAAATTCATTCATAACAATATCTGTCACACAGTTGTCCCCAAAACAAATTAGTGCAGTTTGCAATCATAGTTATTGCCACCTGCGTTGCAAGCAAGCACAGTGTAAGATACATTTATCGTGTCATACATTCTTTGCATGTAATTCCAAGTGTCGGTATGTTACCGTAGGTGACGAATATGTCATGGTCACATTTGTTCTGCACCAACCATTGCTACTGCCTTTCCTGCTCTGACCTACCTTCCAACACTGACCACCCTTCCAACACTGACCACCCTTCCAACACTGACCACCCTTCCAACACTGACAATTGCTATCATCCTTCCTGTACCAACCACCCTGTCTGTACAGACCACCCTTCCTGCATGCACTAGAAACCAGCCACCACCCTTCCTGCACCGACCACCCTTCCTGCATGCACTAGAAACCAGCCACCATCCTTCCTGCACCGACCACCCTTCCTGCATGCACTAGAAACCAGCCACCACCCTTCCTGCACCGACCACCCTTCCTGCATGCACTAGAAACCAGCCACCATCCTTCCTGCACCGACCACCCTTCCTGCATGCACTAGAAACCAGCCACCACCCTTCTTGCAGTGACCACCCTTGCATTTTTTTTCTCAAAATAATAGTTGCAGTGAAATTGCAACGTAACTTATTACCACCTGGAATGATGTGGCTGTAAGCAGACATAGAGTACGTCAGTTTAAAAAGTAATACATGCAACTTGTTTTAAATAGTACCAGTATGAGTGATGCAGGCGTACGTAGGTGACAAATATGTGATGTACGCACTTGTTCTGCAGACGGAAATTGCTTCAGCTCCAGAGCAGCAAGTAACCGTACCCCTTTCTGCACCGACCATCACAACTGTCCTTTCTGCACCGATCACCACAATTGCCCTTTCTGCACCGACCAGCACACCTGCCCTTTCTACACCGACCAGCACACCTGCCCTTTCTGCACCGACCAGCACACCTGCCCTTTCTGCACCGACAGTTGTGCTAACTGCCCTTTCTGCACCGACCACCACAACTGCACTTTTTGCACCGACCACCACAACTGACCTTCCTGTACCAGCCACCCTTCCTGCACCGATCACCAATACTACCTTTCCTGCACCGCCCATCCTTCCAACAATAACTCCTACCACCCTTCCTGCACTGAACACTGATACCACCCTTCCAACAATGACCACTGCTACTACCCTTCCTGCACCGCTCATCCTTCCAACATTGACCACTGTTACCACCCTTCCTGCACTGAACACTGATACCACCCTTCCAACAATGACCACTGCTACTACCCTTCCTGCACCGCCCATCCTTCCAACATTTACCACTGCTACCACCCTTCCTGCATATAAATGTTGCAAAAATGTTGTATATTGTAACAATGTATTAATTTGTATCTGGTAGATGACCTGCGTTCAAGCCTATCCGGAGAGACACGCATACATGTGCGGAGGAATGCAGTTATAGAGGATGTCACTCACTTGTATGGCAGTGACAACAAGCCAGATATTCTTGCTCACAACATCAGTGTGACCTTCGAAGGTGTGTAAATATAACGTGTACCCGCTAGCAAGATGTCTGTTAAATCGTAAATTATTTGGACATTACTCTCTGGTCAAAAACAACTTATTTGGTGTATGTAATACATTTATTAAGTGAATTGGAAATGAATACTTGCAGTGAGCTGTCTGTAAGTACTTTGAAGGGAGTTGAATTGGCATTGATCAGAGTGAATTGAAACCATGTCTGCCCGGTTGTATTATATTTCCTGGTACCCTTGCGGTTTAGGTCGTCTATGGAGAATTCATATATCGAATGTGGAGACTTAGGCAATCAGCACCTTTTTCATTGCACGAGCTATGTGGCTGCTGTAGGTGGAAGAGGGAGAATGAATCACTATAAATCCCACACACTACAGCAATATTCACATCACAGACCTGTTGTAAAAACATTCCATTTGTGAAATAGGATGCTACACACAGAAAAACCCACTGTAATGTTTTTACAATGCTGTGACTATTTTGCTTGTAACCAGGTGAAATGGGGCAGGATGTCAGTGGATTGACGAGGGACCTCCTGGCAACCTACTGGCAACACACATTGGAACAATGGTTCCACGGAGAGCGCGTCAAAGTGCCATGTGTGCCTGCCAGCCGAATATGCGAGGCCGAAACGGCATTTGTGGCAGCAGGCAGGGTCCTTGCACATGGCCTGATACTGACACAGGCTATACCGTGTGCAATAAGTTCGGCATTCCTGTTGTCTGCATGTCACCCTTACTCTGCACCATCCGACAACCTACTGATCAGTAACTTGCTGGACTTTGTGTCACCAACTGAGGCCGTGGCACTAACCAAGGGTCTGGCATGTGAAAGTAAGAAAATACCTGTATAATGTGTTTCACACTGCTACTTCTTTCACTAATCCAGATGTAAAAAATTAGCATTTAGCAATACCTGTCCATTCCGTAACAAACACCACACTTTTCTTGCTGATCAGGTACCATTACATTTGGGATATTTATAATTATTTTCTGAAATACATACAACATAGAAAGAGTCAAGTTGATCTCGGGGACTTGCATGAGACCTGTCATATGTATGTATATATGCCCATGTAGGTATATACATATACAGAATTACTACAATAATAAGTACAATTAATTATAATTTTTTTGTGAGTTTGGCGAAGAGCTTACAGATGAACTGTTTGACATCTTCGCCAAGTACGGCATGAGTGTCCGCCCAACTCCTGGAAATCTCCACAGACAACTGCTAAGCCTAGCACGGATGGAGCTGGTCGTGAAGCCATGCTACTATGGCCTGCTCATGATGCGAGGGTTACCAGAAGTTTGGCGGGCATCTCTGCTGACAAGCATGAATGAGAGGAGGTTGCAAGCACTCTACACCAGCCTGCAGCCAACTGCAGACAAGATCATCAAGAAGCTGCGAACAGAAAAAAAAAGAATCTGCTGACAAATCAGGAGAGCCACCTCTTTCTCTGGTTAAAGGACTATATTCGTGGGCTGGACCACGTGTTGCTAGAATTGTTTTTACAATTTGTGACTGGCACGAACACAATGCCACAGCTACCAGTCACTGTCAGCATTAATTCCTGGTTGGGTTTAAACCGTGTCCCCCGGGCCCATACCTGTGGTGCAGTACTTGAAATAAGTACTGCATACACATCAGTTCAAGAGTTCAAAAGGGAACTGACTATGGTAATTAGTTCATCGGAAGCCATGGTCATGAACATAGTATAGGTCAAAAGTTGTAAATTAGCACATAGCCATATTTATAAACGTGTTTATCCTGAAAACCCCACTTCTTAAACAAAGCATTTTACATTTTTAACATTACAACTACTGAAGATATTCCTTCAAATGAAATCATTTTAAGGCTAACAGTGACCTGTAGCTATGGCATTGTTGCCAAAAACTTCTACCTGCCATACCTACGCTTAACATAAGAAATGTACAATTTCGCAGCTAATACCAAATTTGCTATGGCAGATTCCATTTGTGCATAGGCAACTCTTGGAACAGAAATAACCCAACAGTTATTTTACACGAACATCCGATGGGCATTAACATATAATGCCATGCCATGATCTGTCGAAGGTTCAAGTGGGTTGGTACTGCTTGTTATACGCTGTTGTTGTTCTTCGGACAGAGGGCAATCGATGCCTGGTACATCAACACGTGTTCTGCCGAGGATGTGTGCAATGTTGACTGGAACTGTTGGGGACTGTACACCTGCAGGGACACCGTGCTCGACATACGAATATGGTGATGCCTAATTAGCACTGCAGTTGGTGGGTGCCAGGATCTGGCAGATATAGCATGAGTCTTTGGGCAACAACTCTTGACGCTGTGAGACAAGTTCAGTGTCGAGCATTCTTCGGTGAACTACATCGGTTTCGATATCGATGACATCACTGTATGTGTTTGCGGTCTTCGATGGTACTGCATACCAGCTTCCTGACATTTTGCTGTACATCCGCATCTACCTATACCGGAGACAAAATGACAGTTAGCATAGCTCTGACATGTATGATATTTTATATGTGATGACACATTTATCAAAAGTCAATAATACACAGTATTTGTATTCAATTGAACTTTAACTTTTAACAGTGTCCAAGAAAAAATACATCATTATCCAGCATTGTTACAGTGGTAGGGTTTCATTGTCTTTGTGTTGCTGATAGTCAGTGGCAGCCAGCTGAGTTCTTGCAACATACACCAGGTACTTTTTTAATTGTTATGTAAGTAATGGTATTGAAAGCCTTTTCACATTTTTCAACAACAATCTGTTGATACACTGACAGCAGCATTTTACTTGTTTAAGTTCTCTATGTATCATGAGGACTGGTATTATACTTTTCATGCCACGTTTCATATTTCTAAATTATTCTTTTTTAATCACTGCTTTATATTTTCACAAATAATTTACATTACATTTTCACTTCGTATGATGATTATTATACAACTGTACACATTGTATTAATTATGTTATAAACAACACTTGAGCAAAGTTAGTTCTGATATGGTGTAGTATCCAGTCCTCACGATTGCTCAAAGCGCTTTACACTTTACTCCCTGGCAGACCTGTTAAATCGAACACCATCTCAACTCATGTGGGAAGCATTTAGCCACACTGAAATTAATATGCGAAGATTATTCGTACAAAAATATCCACCGCTGTCTAGCCGGTACTCTTCAGCTGAGTAAACCTGAGCAACGTAGCATGTAGTGATTGTACATATGGCGATGACCCTGTCAAGTCACAATTATTTGCGAGTTGTAAACATACCGAGCATTGCATAAACTACAACATTTTCGAATTTTATATCATATTGATGTGTTTTTAACAAAGAATAATAAATTATGATTCTTTGTTAAAAAAACAAATATGATTCATAATGTAGTTATTTTTATTTGATATGTACATATTACATTTGTTCAACTAAACATCTTCCTAAGTAATTTTGTCTCATTGGTTTACATTTTATGGGCATGCGATATTAAAAATTGTTGTTAAATACATATAATTGTTTAGTCACTAAATTTTGTAAGTTGTAAACACACAAGGCCTGTATAAACTACAACTAGCGTTTGACATCGTGTGTACTAGTGTTGTTTTTGTAACAAAGAATCTTGATAAAAGTGTCTGGTTGTTTTTATATGTACAGTGTACCTAACATTTGTTCAACCTCTTCCTAATTTTTGTTTCTATTGTTGTTTTGCATTTTATGTGCATGTGATGTGTATGTGATATTAAAAATTATCACATTATACACATCATGCGCAGTGATTGTACCTGTAGTTGTATTGTGCTTTTCATTATTTTGTAGTCAATCTCATCAAATAGTTTCAATAAAATGTTTTTACTTTACATTGCCTTTACTTTAATTCACATGCATTTCTAACAACAATATGCAGTTTAACAAGGACACATATTATTACAAATCCTCATGCAGACAAACAAAACTATCACATACAGGGGTGGATCCAGATATCGAGTCTGGAGTGGTGATATTGGAAGACGCTATACCTTCAGCTTATTAGTATCACCTAAACTGGGGCACATTTCAAACGGTCTGGGAGGACACAGTTGTGTGGGCCCATTATAAAAGATCTGCAGACAAATTCCTAAGGTCTAGGGGGCACGTGCCCCCAGGCCCGCCTGGATCCGCCTATGACATACTTGTTTATTGCTTGTATTTATAATTTTGATAACTGTTTCTGACAGAGTAACCACATTTGACAACACTCGTTTACCTGAAGGTGAAGAGCTTTGACGCATGCATCTGCATGTGGTGTTGACGAGTAATTCGGTGTTGACACACCTCGAGTTCTGAAACTATGGTGCATGTATTAATAGTCAGCACTGAATGTTTCTAACAACAATCATGTTATTGTACTTGCAAAAGTTGCAATGCAATGAATGACCACCTGCCGAATGCAACCAATGCCAACGGTCAAAAGCTATCTATCTATATATATACATGCTATGGGCATTAATGTTCACGTTATTGAGGGGCGCTGGTTTTCTGAACATAAATTTAGTACAAGCAACATTAATATGTATACTCATACGGCTAAATATACGTGATTATAGCTGAATAATTCGAAATTACTAACCTGTCTGAAAGAACCTTTGCGAACGCTGCATCTCATCTGTTGACATTATCATTATGACTGACCCCACGGCACGGGCAACGTCAACGGCCCACGGCTGGCACTGTCGCCAACTCCTTCTGTTTACTTTGTTTCGTTCCATAGTCGAAATACACCTTTATGCGTGGGTACTGTCTTTGTCTGTGTAATTTAACTCGTGTCGGTGGCATACATGTTCGCGGACGTCCACTCATTGCCTAAACTCGGAATTCCATAACATCAACAGCGCCACAGGTTGGGGTCAAAGGTCAATATCGCCCATAAGTCGCGATCACGAGAAGACAATAACGCGATTCCACGCAAAGTTCAATGTCCATACTCAGGAAAAATCAAAGTAAAAACCGGATCCGGTTTTTATTAAAAACGAAAGAGTTCGCCGTTTTACTATTAATTTTAAAAAAACGAACTAACACGTATGCACAAACGAACTAGGATATCATTTTGTGAAAGTACTAAGAAACGCGAGGAGCAAAACAATCGCATTGGTTGAGTACCTTTAATACTCCGCTAGATGACCACTGGTTCGGCAATATTCCACTACAGGCGCAACAGGTTCCCAAGATCACGACGAACCTTCCCGGGACATTCCCAGGAACAACCTAGTTTTGGACCCCCAAAATGGGTCAGGCGTAGTTACGCGTGACCCATTTTTGTCTCAAACTGGGTCACGCGTAACCCAGTTTTAAGTTGCGCGAACCAATTGGGAGCGTGGGAGCTGGTTGTAATGGGGTCAGTACGACGTTCTCGCTACGACGTACTGACCAATGAGCATCGCGGTTCTCTGACACGAGTGGCGCCTGATAGCTAGCTGTCGCCAAACCTCTGTGCCTGGCCTCTTCTTGGCGTACACATAAATAGACCGTATTTGTGGTTAGTAGAGCACGACCGCTGAACATCTGTTAGTCGACACACGACACAGCGGGGCGGGCGAGGACAGTGACTGCCGTGCTACTGTGTGGCAATAACTCGATCACTGGAGGGGATACATTGTATTATATTATAGGCTATATACTTATACATTCATACACCACACAGGGCTGTAGACAGGGGTTCAGGGTGTTAGTGAAATCCATTTTTTGGCGAAACCCCTTTTTGGGGAATGAACCCCCTTCTTTGAATTCTATATTGGGGTTACGAACCCTTCAATAGGTAAGCTCTATGAAATGACTAATCATGCTGGTGTAACTCAAGGGGATGCAGTCACATGTATCGGGGGTGTGCATTTAGAAGTGTTGACGAGCGTGCATTTGGATTTGTTAAAGGGTGCATTAATTTTGAGGGTTTTGTTTTGTTGCGCGTGTAGGGGTGCAGTTGTGCAGGTCTTAATTAAAATGGGTGCAGTTGCAGGTATTTGGTGGATATCACAGTAAGCGACATGAAATATCCTTTGAAAAAAAACTGGCTACGGCCACATTTTATATGGACATATAGGCCTTACCAACAAATCTTTGTCCCGACGTGTAGCAACTGTAAAGTGTTCGAACGCACATGTCACCCAAACTTTTAAATAATCAGACCCGTAGCGTGGTTAACTGCGGGTACGTTTTGGGCCTCCCAGAATACCTCAAGTTGCACCCTCTCTCAGACATCCAACTGCATTCTCTTGTGACAGCCACAAGACCTCCATCTGCATAAGTCTCCCATCATACGTCCAACTATTACGACTGAAACTTATAAAAAGTTCAACTGCTACTCTAGCGAAATCCTTTTCCCTCATTGGGAAATCTTTAATTCAGAGGGACTTCATTTGCAACCACGTGACGCACCTGTCAGCCTACTGGCCTGTTAATGATCGCTGCTAACTATTTTGGTATATAATTAGTATAGGTCCAATACGAACTTATTGGCTACACTTTTAAAGGTATGTTCTATATTGTATGTAAGAAAGTATCCAGTCCTCATGACAGCTGAAAGCGCTTTTATGCTTTACTCCCTGCCTGACCTGTTCAATAGAACACCATCTCGACTTCTCTGGGAAGCATTCAGTCACGTAACAATTAATGCACCAAGACTATCCGTACATAAATCCACTTTTGTATACAGTCATGCACTCATTCATACAACTGAGTAAGTTCAAGCAACGTAGAGTGAACGAACTTGCCCAATGTTCGACAGGGCAGCAGAGGATTTTAACCCGGTCTCACAAGATTCATTTTGTATTGATGTACCACTGGGCTTGGTCTTAGGTGGATTTAGGCATACAAGACGGTACCTTTTTATTATTATAAATGTCTTCGCAGATCTCGGCAACCTTTTCTGCACTTAAAGTCAATGTTAAAAGTAAACTAACTTCATGAAGCCGCACTAGAATGTTTTGATGAAGCGAACATCATGAAAACGAACACCGTGTTAATTGGTGTCAAACAGCCAACACAAATTACGACTAATCATTTCAAAGGTACAATTTGCAAAGCGTTCTTTAAAATTATAATTGAAATAACTTTTCCTTTATTAAAGCAAGAAACAGTTTAAGAAATGATTTGGAATTGGTTTGGATAGTTACTTGAAATAAAGGTCGCGTGACTCACTGCACATTCAGCTGATTTGAGGACTTTTTAGGGTCTAAGTTACTTGGTTAAGATATCATCCTAGTGATTTGATGTTGTTCAGAGATGTACTTACTTACGTACTTACTTACTTAATACTCATCGCTCTGAGAGGTCTGGGCAGAAAAGATGTTTTCCCAACGCACGTTGTTGTTTGTCATTTTATTGTTTAATCTCACATATTTGTTGATGAAAAGTTCTAATTATTTTAGTTGTTGCATTAGTGACACTAACTTTAACCGACCCGTAAACGGTTCGTATTTAATATTTTCAACTCGACTTGTTGATTTTTGTCCTGCTAAAAAATAATGTTCCACACTGTCTTTAAAGTGATGAATGCATTCGACATCTTCGTTAGTTCCTTTTCGTATATCACTATACCGTAGATATACGTAAATTTGTTTCTTTGTCTGTCCCTTCCTTTGATTTTTTTGTTTTGTTGAGTGATACTCACCTACATGCGTTTTGCATTTTGTGTGTTTGTTCTCATACCTATTTTCTTCGCTGGATAGGTCACTTGGTTGGTTTTCTTTTGCATATATTTGTGCATGAGATAGACGGCAACTATCGCGTCAAAGCCTAGGTTATCCAACTGTGTAGTGAATCCCATTGGATGCCACTTCGACTGTGCTTAAACGTTTGAGAAGAACCGCGAAAAAGGACTAAATTTGCTCGACACTGCTGCAGATGCAGAGTTGAAATGGCATCCAAGACCATCCTATGCAACCAGCACACGTAAGAACAAGTCAGAGCAGCATGGCTTATTCATTTATTGATACGCTGAGTGAGACGTCGTGCTGGAACCAGATGAACCTAGAACAGCCATGGGCGACAGAGACATCCGAAGAGGAATGGTGATAGCCAGCAGTTCGACCTAAGTAGTGAAGTGAGTTATTGAATGAGTGAGAGAGAAAGAGCGACAGAGTGAGATAGTGAGTGAGTGGATGTGTGAGTGAGTGAGTGCCTAAATGAGTAAATGAATGAGTGAGTGAGAGAGAAAGAGCGACTGAGTGAGTGGGTGGGTCGATATGAGAGTGAGTTAGTGAGTGAGTGAGTGAGTGAGTGAGTGAGTGAGTGAGTGAGTGAGTGAGTGAGTGAGTGAGTGAGTGAGTGAGTGAGTGAGTGAGTGAGTGAGTGAGAAAGAGCGACAGAGTGACTTAGTGATTGAGTGGGTGGGTGGATGTGAGTGAGTGAGTGAGAAATTGGTTAAGGTATTGAGTGAGTGAGTGAGTGAGTGAGTGAGTGAGTGAGTGAGTGAGTGAGTGAGTGAGTGAGTGAGTGACTGAGTGAGTGAGTGAGTGAGTGAGTGAGCGACTGAACATAATTATATAAACATCTTTTCGCACCCTACCTCGCAGGCGTAGGCTATATTTCAATGGATGAACATTAAAAGTTGTCGTATTGTTGTGTGTTGCAGATAAACAACAAACGATGCGACTTACACCTGAGCCTGCGTAGAAATCCGAGGAAGAAACACGGACTATAAAAGGCAGTGCTCCCAAAAGATTATGAGAGACAGGTGTTGCTACGTGTCAAACTGCTGACAAAACACTGTTTGACACACAACCAACAACAATACAACCAACAACAATACAACCAGAAGAAGAACAACAGCACCAACAGGTTACAACCATCGACTATTGATCTACACATAGATATTCATGTATATTTGTTTCTGAAGTTATGTTATATGTAACTTAAATAAAAGCGCATCAGTTCAGCATTGGAAGCTACGTATTCTAGTCTTGTTCGCTAACACTATGTATCGGGTACACACTGTGTAAACTGTTGCAGAGCTTCTTCCCACTGCCTCGTTGCAAAATATTTGCCACACATCTGATTAAGTCAAAATATTAACTGGATTAGGTATTGATATGACGTCACTGTAACAAACACAGAAGACAATGCATTACATAATGCATGCGTCATGTCAGCTTAATACAAGGAAGCTACACATTTACACGGAATGATGTTCCTGTAATCTCAAACCTGACTGTACAGCCACGTGATAACTGTGCGATTATATTTATGAATCAAATCGTAAATGCGTGCACACCAATGGAAACAAGCGTGCGTAGTACGTTGTTAATTAATCAAGCAATCACACCATTACTATTAAATACATAAACAATTTTCAATCTGCCTATGATTGTCTAAACATTGTTTCGTGAATTATGTTATCACATGACCAGTAGGAAAACAATAAAACATAATGTAAAATGTATACGATGTATTTGCTTGTGTATTACGTATAGGGCAGGTAGTGTTTACACAACGGGGTGTTCATAATGTATCCCCCCTAACATAATGGCTATTTACCCTACATTTAACTGAACCTGAATACAATTTCGCATTCAATTATTTTTCTTTCGTTCAATAGTTAATAGGTAAACGTGTCTTGTTGTTTATAACCAAGTAATGTGCATATGTGTTTCTCACACCTACACATGAAAACGGCACAAAGACTTTCGACTGTGACGGTGCAAATCATCGCGTAATAGTCAACGTTCGCACTGTTTCCCAGAAGACTTTCAGCAGCCTCCTGAGCCGATGAGGCGCTGTTAACAACATCACTGTCTGTAGCCTGGCATATTGACTTGTCGAATTGTGAATTTATCACTGGGCCTGTTGTCCAATCATCTGAGTCGCTTTTAGGTTTCTGCTTTTTAAAATGTTGGTCTCTTGTCACTGGTCGGACGAGAAATGGCAGACATTTCCTTGGATTGGTGCTTACAATAAGTTGGTTCTAAGTTGGTTCCTGGACATCCGGGACCGGAACAATAAGTAGCACTGAGTACCACCGAGTCTATAAACGACTGTACGTAGCGTGGGTTGACAGACCATGGTCATGTCGTCAAAAAAACTACAACCCGTTGCTTTCGCGGGTGTCCTTTAATAGCGCCACTAGTCCACTCAGCTGGTAATACTCGGCCTCTGTCAGAAGTTCCCTCACAATATTGACGTCGCTGGGCTGTGTCTCGTTCATGAAGCCTCCGTCCCTCAGGTAGTTGAGGATGTAGCGGAAGTGAGTGCCGTCGCGGTCAACGAAGTAACTCCCGTCTTCCTCTCGCTGAACGGAATGTCTGCCGCTGAACATGGCCGCCAACATCGAGTCTTGGTCTCTGGTGAGGGTCAGCGTCGAGGTGGTGTAGAGGTGTCCACTTATATCCAGCTTGACCCGATTCTCTTGGATCTTGTTGATCTCGGACATGTGTTCGACCTCCAGCTGCAGCTTCTCCCGGTCTTCCTTCACCTTCACCCTCTCCATCTCCAATTGCTCTTATTTCGCCTTCAGCTCTTCCTCCTCGTCACACACAACGCGAAGCTTCTCGTCAAGTTCCTTCTGAGTCTTTTTGACATCTTTCATCTTCGCACCCAGCTCAAAAATACCACCGACAGTCTCTTGAAGTGTGCTGCTGAATCCATCGAACATCGATTTGACTGTCGATAACAATTCTTCTTCCGTTAGCCCAGGGTGCGAAAGACATCCTGTGACAGGAAGGTACTTGTCAAAATATTCATTCGTATTCTCTTTTGAGGAGGTTGGTTCTGGTGTGAGCCATGTTCCGTCTGCAAGGCAAACCTCAAGCGCGATGGTGTAGACATGCGACACATCCGTCCCCTGCAGACAAGACCAGAGTTATACCACCTACAGCAGCATAAAAGGGAGGATTCCCTTTTGCTTTTATTATAAAATCGTGTTGTACAGATTTAACTATATGCATTCTAACACATGTACATCCCAAGTATGTTTTAACAACACGGAAACAACTTTTACATTCAACATTGCCATGTAAACAGTGTTCCCCGAAACACCAGCATGATATAGCTGATATAAGTTAAATGGAAATTGTATTATTTTAATTGATATGTATGTGATGTAAAACCCCGCTTATACACTTTAACGTGAAGTTTCTGAAGAACGGATTAATGCTTATTAGTATCATATACTCCCTTCACTGTTAAATCCGTAGAATGAAAGCAACAATGTTGCTAACAAAAAATCCTGCTAAACAGCATGTACTTGTTTAATCTAAATCCATCTGCAGTTGCAATATGTTAAAGGGGGTTTTCCGTTCGATTTTTTATCGTAAAATCATCTTATGCAGAGTAAACTGTATCTATTATAAAATACTAACCGCCAAAATGTCTTAATGAATGGTTTGCTGTTGTTGTCATTGAAGTATTTCGAGAGAGAGCAGTTTGCTTTCAGGGCAGCGAGCAATGTTCGAAGGCGTGGCTTCAGTTCCAATAACTAATGACATCGATGGGCATCACGTGATATGTCATTATATCGTCGTCGGGTCACGACCTTTCTCGGAATTATGTATATGAGCTCGTTACTCGGGGATTTGAGTGAGAGCTCGGCGATTATTTTAAACATTGAACTGTTGAATTCACAAGTTGTTTTTGCTTCGTTAGGGACATATTTGGGCAGTAAGTATGTTAGAAAATGCATAATGTATAATGTATGACACGATTGATTTTACAACAGAAACGAAGAGACACATCCATTCAAAGGGCTACTCTATGTTCCGTAATCATTAGCCGGATGTTCGTTGAATCAGTAATAATTTTTAAGCAATGACTACTATGAAGAAACGAGTGGCTGTTTATAAATCTTTTGTTGAAAGTATACCCACATACATGTTGTATTGTACTTACAGAATGCCGATAACTAGGAATGTTTGAAACCAGCTTTGGGAAAACTGTGTTGATTGGTGTGCTGCGATCTGACGTCAGTTGGAAGCGGTCTTCGGTTGACTTCTCAGACACCCAAAGTCTTTTCTTCCTGTCGGCCGAGACACCGAACATCCTGCGAAGCTGCAGCTCGATGTAGCCACATTCCTCTGTCGTGTCTAACATTTTCGTTGGGTTCTTCACCAGCTTGCTGTACGGATGCAGCATGCATACACTGAAAACCCCCTGGATCGTGACATTTGTTTTGTACCGGTGGAGATGATGTGAGTCGGCGACACCGTACCACTCAACCCATTTACACCAGATCTTTTCATCCACCAACATGTTGGGGGAGCCTGGAATCAGAAGTATTGCTTGATTCAAGTAAGAATGTCTGGCGACTAAGTAATTATCTTGCATCTTCAGACAGCCTGGTCGGTCAGCCTTGTCTGGCGTCTGCTGCGTCTGCTGCGTCTTATAACCAACATAAGCCTGCCATTTGTTGTACCACTCCGTTGCCACGAAGTAGTGATGCGAAGCTACCAGAGGTTCCTGCTCCAGAGCTGCGATGATGTGGCATTGTTTCTCAGCACTCGGCGCGGCGTCAGTCATACTTCCTGTGTTGTTGCTGGTTAGTTGCTGTCTGATTGCTGGAACAGGCAATATTTAGGTATTTAAAACAAATTTGTTGAGACCGATGATAGATCGAACAACGTATATACGCACGCACCGCGCACACAGACAGACACACACTTATACACAGACACAAAACCGGTGATCAATTTCAAGGCATTCAAAACAAAATTGGCAGGTATAATAGAATGAAAGTCACCCCGATGTTTCATTCTGATTGCAATGCCAGTTTGTAGTTCATCATGTTGTATCATGCATGTTGTTCAATTTGTTGTAATGAAATGGCAGTAGTAGGCATCCTGCAGTCTCGTAAGACTGGATCTGTGCCCTGGTGTCGAAGATCAGTTGTTGGCTTGGCAGCGTCTGTTGTGGCTGTAGAGGCCAATTCTTGGGTGGCAGTCTTTATTGCATATGCTGCACTTGAAGGCACTCTCGGCTCTGTTCTCAGCCTGGGTGTTTTTGTGCGGTTTCGTTTTTTATGCTAGCCTGCGGAGAGTATCCTCTCCTCTTTTGAGACCCCTGTGTAGTTCCTTCCTCCATGTGGATCGGTCTCAAGCAAGCTTCTCCCAATTGTCAACATCTATGTCTAGTGCCTTCAAGTCTCGCTTGCATACGTCCTTGAAGCGCAGATGGGACGTCCTGCAGCTCTCTTTCCAGAGGCCAGCTCTCCGTTGAGGACGTCTTTTGGAAGTCTCCCATCTTCGAACAGATGCACATGGCCGAGCCAGCGTAGGCGGGGTTGCCTGAGCATGGTCACCAGGCTCACAGACTTGGCACGTAAGAGGACCTCTGTATTGGGGACTCGGTCCTTCCGGGAGATTCCGAGGATGCGCCGGAGGCAGCGCACGTGAAATGAGTTCAGTCGATTCTCCTGAGTGGAGTACAGCGTCCAGAACTCACTGCCGTACAGAAGTGTACTCAGTACGCAGGCGTTGTACACTGTCACCTTTGTGTGCTCTGTCAGCATTGTGTTATTCCACACTCTCTTTGTAAGCCGGGCAAGTGTTGAGGCCGCTCGCCCAATCCTTCTGCTGATTTCTGCTTCTAAGAAGAGGTTGCCAGCAATGGTAAACCCGAGGTAGGTGAAGAGGTGAACGACCTCTAGCTCATAATTGTTTATGGTGATAGCTGGGGGAGTGATCACATCCTGCCCCATGATGTTAGTCTTTCTCAAGCTGATTGTCAGTCCGAAATCCATGCATGCATTTGCAAAGAGGTTCATGAGGTTTTGTAGTTCGTCCTCAGTATGCGTGATGACTGCTGCATCATCCGCAAACAGAAAGTCTCTGACGAGGGCCAGCACCTTGGTCTTCGCTTTTAGGCGAGACGAGTTGAATAATTTTCCGTCAGATCTCGTGTGCAGGTACGCTCTCTCTGTCGAAGATCCAAAGGCGTGCTTCAACTTAAGGGCAAAGAATGTCCCAAAGAGGATTGGGGCTAGGACGCGTCCCTGTTTGACGCCACTGATAACGTTAAAAGTCTCGGAAGTAGAACCGCCACACAGGATAGTACCTTTCATATAATCGTGGAATGACCTGATTATGCTGCAGAGCTTTGGGTAGGATCTTGAACAGACCATCCCTGCTCACAAAGTCGAAGGTTTTGGTAAGATCGATGAAGGCAATGTACAGCGGCTTCTACTGTTCCTTGCATTTCTCCTGTAACTGTCGAAGCGAAAAGATCATGTCACTGGTAGATCTATTTGCTCTGAAGCCACACTGGGATCCGGGTTAGACTCTGTCAGCGAGTATGTGTAGTCTGTTCAAGATGACATAGCAAACAACTTGCCAACTACGCTCAGGAGTGAGATGTCTCTGTAATTGTTACAATCACTCCTATCTCCTTTGTTCTCTCTGGAGTATAGTTCTGAGTAGTACTCTACCCACCACTCCATTTGCTTTTTCCTGTCATGGATGGGCTCGCCTGTGGAGAACCTTAAGGGGTCTGTCTTGCTCTGAGTAGGGCCTATGGCTTTCTTGATGCCGCCATACATGGCCCCAGTGTTGCCTGTATCAGCTGACCTCTGGATGTCCTTGCATATCTGGTGCCAGTATTCGTTCGCACAGCGCCTAGCAGTCTGATGGACTTTGCTTCTGGCTGTTCGGAGTACCTGGAGGGTTGTTTAGCTGGGTGAGCGCTTGTGTTCTTCAAGGGCTGCACGCTTGGTCTCGATAACTGGAGTCATCACACTGCAGTTAGCCACGAACCAATCAGTTGTCTTCCTAGACTTCTTCTTTCCAAAGACTGTGATGACAGCATTTTTTGATGTGTCGCGTACATGGCCCCATGTCTGAGTGGCAGTGTCAAGTGTTGGACTGTTGTTCAGTGCATCCTCCAGTACCTCTCTAAACAGGTAAAATCAATGCGAGGTTTTCCTTCGCGTTTAGAGCGATGTATCTTCTTCGACTGCAACCTAATCCTGCAGCACACCAAAGAGTGGTCTGTGTTGCAGTCAGCGCCGTGGTAGGATCGGGTGACCAAACAATTTTGGAGGCAAGAGCGTCTAGTGATGATCAAGTCCAGCTGATGTCAGTGCTTTGATCGGGGGTGTCTCAGTGGTGTCGTGTGTTGGGGCTTCGTCTGAAAGAAGGAGTTGGTGATGCAGAGGTCGAAGTAGGAGCACAACTCAAGACGTCGCTGTCCATTCTCATTTATCTTCCCTAACCCGTGATGTCCCAGGCAGACTGGCAAGGCGACATGATCGGCTCCCACCCTTGCGTTGAAGTCACCCAACAGCGGCAGGTGTTCCTGTGGCGGTATCTGGCTGATGATGTATTCCTGGTTTCCATAAAACTCATCTTTGGTTTCTGATGTTGAGTACAGGGTTGGCGCATACACACTGATGAGGTTGACATGGTCGTCGGACGTTTGAAGACGGTGTGAGAGGAGTCTTTCAGATCCGTTTCCGTCAGTCTATCATCCCTAGCAGTGTGTTATTGACTGCAAGGCCTACGCCGTGCTCTCTTGTATCGCCGAGTCCCTTGCCTTGCCAATAGAACGTGTGATCCTTTTCCCTCAAAGACCCTGATTCGGCCAGGCGTGTTACTTTGAATGTGGCGATGTCGACATCAAACCGTTTGAGCTCGTTGTTAATGACTGCAGTATTTCGTCTTGGAGGTCCTGTGAGATGCCGATCGTCAGAGTAAGAATGTTCCAGCATCCCAACTTCATAATCGATTTCCTTTTCCGGTTCCGGTCCGTTTTCCTTTTCGTTGTCTGTTTTGTGCTCTGTCTTGTGTTGCTTGGTGCAGGAAGTTCAGTCCACTCTTCAGGCACCCAGTGAGGCAGGTGAACTGTGGCGAGACAAAACCTTGCTGGCTGGGGGCTGCCCATGTTGAACTGTTGCTTCCCGTGTTTTTTTTATCTACACCCTGAGGTGAAGCTGGAGTGTCCTCTACAGGGCACAAGCCTGGGCAAGTTGATATGGAGGACCAGTTGTTGCCCATGCAGCAAGTCCCCCTCTCCACGTCACTGGTGGATCCAAAGGATCAGCCAGAGCTGGTACAGTTTGGCACCAGCGCCGTCGCAGGAGCTGCCAGAAGGATGTTGAACACAACATCGGACTGCCTTCGGGACGCCGACTCCGGACTTGCTGTCAGAGTTTTCTCCCTTAGCCTTTCCCAGTTGTGGGTATAGCCGCAAGGCAGCGGAGGTTTGGAATAAGAGTTTACCTTTTCCTAGACAGGCGACTAGTCAAGGTTAACGAGCCCCATCTGACCGAAGCGTCTGGTTTTAAGGCGTCAGATATCCGTCTTTGCCCCTTCTCCTGTCAGTAAAGAACAATTCCGCCACGTGAAGGCCAGGAGCTGGACTCGGCTGTCAGAGGCTTTACGACACGCACACCGTTGGGGCACTTAACGGGTAATGAGAGCTTATCCTCACATCCACCCCGGCTTAACAGTCTTGTCGTAATGAAATATCATGGCAATAAATAACAAATATTATGTAATTAAAGTAAAGTTTGTAGTTCAGTCACTGACACAGAGAAATTAAACCGAATACGCATAGTGTAGTTCCCAGATGTAACAATAGATGGCCTTACCTCCAAATGCAGGCGCAGGTGCGTCCACGAAGTTAAGGGCCAGCGAACCTAACGTCGGTCTCTGGCTGTTTGTTGCGAAACAGAAACATTACATCACACCGTATCTTTCTCATGCAGTGTAGCATCGCCACTGTCAGAAGGAAACAAAATACAGCAGCTGGCAATTGAGTTAAATCCAGGGTTCTGAACCAATCTCGACTTTGCCGTTATAACTATATTATTGCCTAAATTTAATAACATAGTACGTTAATTCAATCATTCCCCATCATACCAGGCATACCTGACGCATTTGTAGCCTAAAAGACGGTCCAGTCTGCATCAACTCGCGCTGTTTATCGCTCACTATTTTGATATGGTAAATAAATATGCCTGGGGTGATATGGAATGTTTGAACTAAGACATTGAGGCATCAAATTTAAACAAACATAGTTGTAGCTGAACAATTTAGGTTGGCCTGAATGCTACACAAGTGCCCTGCAGCTAAATAAATGCAGGTAATACTTAATGGATAGCGAGCCTGTTGTCACACATGTGGCCGAGTTATTGCCTCCACCGATCAGGAATCAACACGTATCATTGCATCAGATCAGCCACTTGTGTGACAGCCTGCTTGCCACACCACCTGGCGAGCAAAAGAACGAAATCACAGAATTCAGTTTGAGATTACGATAGCTGAAGTTTGCTGAATGGCAATAAGATAACTTATTTCACACAAGCAATATTATAATTCACATTCCAACTTGAGCAGCAACATATTAATTCTCATCATGAGTGCAATGACTTACAAGATGGAGCCAGACTCACCGTAAGCGCCTCCGTCTGCAGGTACTGCCATGACCTAAACTAAACCCAAAATGGTTTGAGAATGACGCACTATCAAAGCCTGAAGGTGACCCGAAGGCTCTTCCTAACACACTGCCACCGCCCCCGCCAAACACCGCCTGGCCAGAGACACCTGGTGACAACAGACAACAACAGTAAGAACATTTGTGTGCAAACTTGTCTTACTCTGTTAACTAGCAAAAAGTACCATCCTCCGGATAGCGTTACATACATACGGATGCAAGATACAGTTTCCCGAAATATTCGTATCTGATGTTAACAAATATGACGTAACTCTGAAATTATTTTTTGCAAATCATCATGTGTTGTCAACGACTGTTGGAAGTTATATAAAACGTGTCGTACTAATATCCGTTACCAATAAGAACCCTCAGCCCACAGTAAATCTCCACAAAAATAAACGTTATTTTTGTTCTGGTGTCACAAGGGAATCACTAAAGGTATGACACCCGAGATACAAACGATTTAGGAGGAAAACGTTACTGTATCCACGTAGTTCAGCTAACTAGATTATAATAAGATTGGTGATTATTACAGTATTTATTCATAATGTGCAAACGACACAGAATAGATATGTTCACTGATGGATTTCGTCATTGTGACAGTATTATGATCTGACATATATGGCTTAAATAAATTGTAAATGTATGTGTGTTTATGTTGCTGATGATAGTTAGTAATATCTACCAAACACCCCTCCACCAGTGCTTGTCTCTCCAAACAGTCCAACAGGTGTAGAGTGACCGAAGGTGGCACTAGAAGAAAGAGATGAAACGGAGACATCAACAAATCTACTGAAACACGACATTCTTTTGCAAAATTATATTTTCAGAATACAACCGTTTCCAACGTGTATGCTTTCTGCTTATACTCACTAGCCACAATCGACCACTTCCTTATAATGTTTAAGCTTCGCAAGTTGCTTGATGAAGTGCCCAACTTTTTGCGCGTGGAATCGAACTGCCATTTTTCCAGTTGTACATTTTTCTTGGTAGCAAATTGCAATTTTCTGGTTGTTTTGCCAAACGGACTTTCGGTAGTAATACTGATCCAAACTGTCATGCTTCAGTCATTATTTTCTAATTATCCACTGTAGAGTTCTTACCATCCACTACCCAACAGCGTAGTGTTTACGTTTATCACACTCTGTGTGTAAAACAACTGGTCTGAATCATTTCATAACGCAAGGTCAGCTGCCACAGTGGATTGTATTAATATTTTAAGTTATGAAGTCATAACACTTTTCTTAACGAGTACTTTACGTTAACGAGTCCTTTATCTTAACAAATACTTTCTTTAGTGCCGACATCACTAATAAAGTGTAAACTACAGACAATACAGAATAAGAACCTGGTTAGCGTTTGACCGAATGTGACAGTCATGCCGAGCGCTGGCGCTGCCTGGTATTCAACGAACATCGACGGAGTCGTGGCTGGTTGTCCACTAAACACAAACGTGCTGGAGGTAGCGGGCTGCCCAAACACGGGGCCCTGCTGCCCAAACATGAACGCGCCAGCTGAAGAAGGCATAGCAGAAGCCCGACCACCAAACACTGAGCCTGTCGCCTGTACGGCCAGACCGCCAAACACAGACGTAGTTGTTGTTGTACTACCTCCAAATAAGGTCGTAGCGGTTGTCGTTGCGACGCTTCCAAAGGCAGGTGTAGTCGTTACCATGGCACCCCCTCCAAACAGTGATCCACAGGTTGTGGGAGTGGCTCCAAAGGGACGGGTAGTGGTTGCCGTAGTAACACCTCCAAATACGGAAGGGGCCGCTCTTGTGGTCGTCGTCGGGGCAACTCCAAATAAAGGCGCAGCGGCAGCCGTGGAAACTCTTCCAAATGTGAAGGCTGCAGTCGTTGCTGTGGCACCACCCCCAAATGTGGAAGGTTGAGTCGTTGCTGTGGCACCACCCCCAAATGTGGAAGGTGCAGTCGTTGCTGTGGCACCACCCCCAAATGTGGAAGGTGCAGTCGTTGCTGTGGCACCACCCCCAAATGTGGAAGGTGCAGTCGTTGCTGTGGCACCACCCCCAAATGTGGAAGGTGCAGTCGTTGCTGTGGCACCACCCCCAAATGTGGAAGGTGCAGTCGTTGCTGTGGCACCACCCCCAAATGTGGAAGGTGCAGTCGTTGCTGTGGCACCACCCCTAAATGTGGAAGGTGCAGTCGTTGCTGTGGCACCACCCCCAAATGTGGAAGGTGCAGTCGTTGCTGTGGCACCACCCCCAAATGTGAAGGCTGCAGTCGTTGCTGTGGCACCACCCCCAAATGTGGAAGGTGCAGTCGTTGCTGTGGCACCACCCCCAAATGTGGAAGGTGCAGTCGTTGCTGTGGCACCACCCCCAAATGTGGAAGGTGCAGTCGTTGCTGTGGCACCACCCCCAAATGTGGAAGGTGCAGTCTTTGCTGTGGCACCACCCCCAAATGTGGAAGGTGCAGTCGTTGCTGTGGCACCACCCCCAAATGTGGAAGGTGCAGACGTTGCTGTGGCACCACCCCCAAATGTGGAAGGTGCATTCGTTGCTGTGGCACCACCCCCAAATGTGGAAGGTGCAGTCGTTGCTGTGGCACCACCCCCAAATGCGGAAGGTGCAGTTGTTGCCGTTGTAACATCTCCAAATATGGAAGGGACAATGGCTGCTGTGGTACCACCTCCAAATATAGAAGGGACAGAGGTTGCTATGGTAACACTTCCACATGTTGAAGGGGTGGTTGTGGTTGTGGTTGTGGTAGAGGTTGTTCCAAAGAAAAGTGCTGCAGTTGTCGTGGAAACGCTTCCAAACAGACAAGTAGGCGTTGCCGTGGTAACTGTGGCAGACTTGGCAGCTGTGAAGAGTGAGGCTGGTGCAGTTGCCGTGGGAGACAATCCGGACTGACTGAGGGACTCACTCACTGGACCACCTCCAAATGTAGACTTGGCCGTGGACGCCCTAAACAGTGGCTGATTGGTCTTTAATTGCCCTCCAAATAAGACCTGTGACTTTAAAGTCTGACCAAACAAACCCGTGGTACTGGTCACTGCTTTGGTCGTAGTGGACTGGCCGAAGACAGACGGTCTGGCCGAGGCAGTGGACGCCTCAGAACTTGTGAATGGGGGGAGTTTCTCAGACGATTCGTCTGTTGATGACCCGACCTGCGCATGACCCTGTTCCTCCTCATCCTCGTCACAGTCTTCTTCTGCAAGTATCGCTGATTGCCGCTTTGTCTTCAACGAATCTGAGTTCTCCGCTGGCTTCAGGCGACTGCTAACCTCTCCGGACGCATTTTCGTCACACTTTAACTCCATCACAACACACTCGTCCAACCTCGCGTCACCAGGGGGCGTTACTTGACTCGCCTGCGGTGTTACTTGGTCTTACAGCTGCTGGCGTCTGAAAGGAGAAAACGCCGCTCCAAATGATAACTAGAACAGAAGGAAAACAAATGCACACACATACAAACACACACGCACCGACACGTACACACCCACACACACGCGCGCACATACACCACACACACACCACGTGCACACACACGTACGCACGCACGCAGGCATACACATTTGTATAATGTTGAACGTTTAAGAAAGTAAGATTTGTTAATATCGTACTTTGAGTGTGCGCGTGCCCATGCGCGTGTGCCCGCGCGCTTGTGTATGTAATAGGTTTTATATACCGAGGAGAAGTTTGGCGGCTCAAGGTAGTCATTTTCATGATTAGGTCCTCATGTAAAATATCGCCACAATTACCTCTACTTTAATACTTTACTATTATTACTGTAGCATTTCTGCTATTTCTGGATATTAAAATCTACTTTTTAATTTTATAAATGAAGAAGGTCAAGCCAGTAGATAGACATATTGTTAACCAACCGCCTTAGTTACGTAATTACAGCAACTCGGTTGCAGATGCGCTCAGTGAAGCGTGGTATTCTGTTGCTAGTGTTTCCAGGCAAGCAGGTGGTTTTACTGTAATCTTAGAGAGGGTGTTCCACAATGCCTTGTTTGAATTGTATATTGCATTAGCCAATAGAAATGATGGAAACCTGTCATATGATGTGTAATCAGGTCTGCTTATATAAACGTTTGGTGTACGCATTTCGCCATCTGGGTGCTGGCGAAGGACTGGGACAGATCCAGGGTTGAACTAGACAGGTTGCTCTGCTGCCAAGAGAATGGCAAGGAAAGTCGTAAAGCGTGGTGGGAATCGTTAACGTGGGTTACGTTCCCAAGCTTTTGTGTGTGTGTGTAATATTCAGTGTCCAGAGTGACTGTTCGATCGAGCTTCGAAGAAGCCAAGCCGCCACGTCAGCAGTATATTGAGACAACGTTCCGGTCGGCCCCAACGTATTTGCGTCGTTGAGCGATAATCGCGACGCGCTCACCCGGCTCGGGCCATCCTCAAACAGCGGTCTCACAGCGACGTCGTCAGAAAGCTTGACCGAATGCGACTCGTAGCGGCCGGCGGTAAACGTATACTGCCAGGCGTCGTCATTCGCGCGAACCCGTTCATCCGACTTCTCGATCGTTTGCGACAAAACAAGACCTCTCGATCGAATTCGTAGCGGCCGGCGGTAAGCGTCTACTGCCCAGTTTCGTCTTTCAGTTGAACGTCTTCAACTAACTTCGCAATCGTTGCGATCGTGCGATCATTGAACGGACGCGACTCGAGAATTCGCGGCGTACGACGGCAATCGTCAAGTGACCGACATCATCACTCGTGCGCCCGAGATACACCATTCTATTGTTGTTTTGAGCTCGGCGTGTTGACTTCAAAATGTTAGCCCAGTATAAATGTTTATTTTCTGATTGAACGTATCTATTATTTGCTGTATTATGATTAGTAGTTATCTGTGGGTTTTGAAGTGAGGTATTATTACCCATGAAGTATTCACATATATATATAAATATATGTGAGTTGTAACATATTGCTGTAATGAGAGTCCGCGAGGACTAGCTTATACTGCGTATTTATATTATGGGAGTTATTCTTAGATAACACTTGGCGCCTAGTGTATGGTCGTATAGCGGTATAATCCACCTTAGAAAGGAAGTGGAATTTGATAATCGAAAGATTCAGTGTTATTGTTTATTATGTTCTATTAAGATTTGGTTACGGGATTTCTTTATTCTGTTTATTTTGTTAATCGAGATATTTACCAAAAGGTAGATATCTTGGAAAAAAAGGTTATTAAATTTTCCTAGTTCATTGTTGCTTGTTCACGATAACCGTTCTTTCTGAAATGCTTTTACCTTGATATATAAGAACCCTACTAGACTGAGCCATCTAGTGTACGGAGACCTCGCTAATCCGTGACAATTACCGACTGACGAAGTCGTGAGAAGCATGCGACCTGACTAAGAAGGAGCTTATTATCACAGTGTGGAATAAACTTTGTTTCACTGGCAAATCCATTGCTGTTGATGACGTCGGTTTGTCTTTAACAACCTAGTTTACATGCAGTGCTACCACGGGTATTTCGCCGAAAAAGAAAAACCAAGGAGAAACACTAAAGAGTTTGTTTCACCAGTTGGATACAATATGCTTCTTGCCTTAGAAACCGCATAATTGTGTTTAACGGTGTCTAAACGCTGTACGAGCTGCTAGTTACTCGGCTACTAAAGTAGTGGCTTTTGAAAACTAGACCTGTCGTGCCAGTGGTTCTCACTTGTTTGCACCAATCTTTTTGTAAGATTGTATTCATAACAGCCATCCCATTCGGACATCAAATTAAGACGGATTGATCAAGAAACGGCAACTAGCTGAATGTGCCTAATATGCAAATTATTTCCTCCGTCTACGTTTCTCGTCATCTGTTTCTATTCAGGAATATTCAAAGTCCTTGGCAGCTCTCCTGGTAGTCGCTCTCCAGTTGTTTCTGTCTGCTGCTAGCTGTTCCCAACCTTTGTTGTCAATATTTGCCGCTTCAGCTGGTCCTTGACCTTGTAGCGCACGTGAGGCTCCTCTATCTCGATCGTCCTGGTGGACCTCCCCGTAAAATACAGCTTTTTCGTATTCTTCTGTTATCCATATGCGAGACGTATTGGTTAGGAACGGTATGGTATATTGCAAAATCACGTTGTATTACAAACAGACCTTGTAAAATTCTATCTAAACGGACTCCATGACGTGTTGACAACTGAAGACTCGCCGAAAATGTCGCTTGCTGCTCGCTTATTGATCAAGACTGCACGTCAAGAGCAAGATGTCAGATTGCAGGATATCGGAGGTTTCGTTAGAATCTTCCACTTTGAGACCACGTTCTGAGTACACCACTGACGTTAAAATGTTGAATATAGTTGCAAGTGGTTAGTTTTAATTAACTCGTTTAAGTGTATAACATCAAAACTTTGTTTTTGTTTCCTTTTGAATAAGAGTAAATGTTTATCACGTTATACTTTGTTTTGGAAACTATTCAAAATATAAATTGATTTCTCTATGATTATTGTTGTAATCATATACATGCTATCATCGTTTTAATTTGTTCTAATCACCCACTGTTTAAATGTTGCATAATGTTTAAAATAGTTTTTGAATTAGTTATTGAATAACTAATTGTAATTAATAATCTTATTGTTATTCAAAGTTAATATACATGGGTAAATGGTAGAGTGTGAATCGACCTAGATCGTCCGATATATTTAATATATTGATGTCATCATAACAATTATTATAAACATTCAACTGACAAGGGGGATCAGGCCAGGTGAAAGTTATGTCATCTGCGGTAGGTTATTTGTGGTCTGATATTACCTCTTTTATGTTGTCATTATGATTGAAACTACGAGAAGGGTCTACGTTGTACGTGTTGTTGTCGTTTCATTATACATATCTACACAGGAATCTACAATAGTTAATACAAACAGTCAAAATCAACCAGAAGTAGAGTTTTAGATTTGTCTATAAAAAAGCGTACACTCTATATACATGTTTAGGGGGGCATATGTAGGATCATATTTGAATGTGCAACAATCGATATATTAAACAAAGAAACTTACAGAATTACCTTGTCCTAGCGACCTAACTAAGAAGGAGCTTATTATCACAATGTGGAATAAACTTGGTTTCATATTCACTTTTGGGAAATGTATTGCCATCGATGACGTCGGATTGTCTTTGACAACCATACCAGTGCCCGCCTTGCTATTGCATGTCAATAATTCACCGGAAGGGATATATATATATACATGTGTGTGTGTATATATATATATATATATATTTCACGAACAACCAGAACTCACGCGTAGATATATATATATATATATCTACGCGTGAGTTCTGGTTGTTCGTGAAACCCCCTATTTGCGAAACCCCAATTCTGTGAATGAACCTGAATTTGTCACTAGAGCCACAGCTTTTTCCAATGCACTCCGTTCTATGTTTTTTTCTTTACTTCATTCTTGGTTATTCCATGCTTCTTTATTTTCCTCGGATCTGTATTTTCTCCAACTCTTTCGGTCTTCCCTTTTTCCTTGCGGATTCCGTTTTGACACTTATCAATTAATTATGTAAAACATTTTTTGTGATGATGCCAGAAACCTCCAACTGAACCCCCTTGATGTTGACCACAAACCTCTAACTGAACCCCTTAAGGTTGACCACAAACCTCGAACTGAACCCTATTGAGGTTGACCACAAACCTCGAACTGAATCCCTTGAGGTTGACCACAAACCTCGAACTGAACCCCTTGAGGTTGACCACAAACATGCAACGGAACCCCCTTGAGGTTGACCACAAACCTCGAACTGAACCCCTTGAGGTTGACCACAAACCTCGAACTGAACCCCTTGAGGTTGACCACAAACCTGCAACTGAACCCCCTTGATGTTGACCACAAACCTCGAACTGAACCCCTTGCGGTTGACCACAAACATCGAACTGAACCCCCTTGAGGTTGACCACAAACCTCGAACTGAACCCCCTTGAGTTTGACCACAAACCTCCAACAGAACCCCTTGAGGTTGTCCACAAACCTCAAATGAACCCTTTGAGGTTGACCACAAACCTCCAAATGAACCCCCTTGAGGTTGACCACAAACCTCCAATTGAACCCCCTTGAGTTTGACCACAAACCTCCAACTGAACCCCTTGTGGTTGACCACAAACCTCCAACTGAACCCCTTGATGTTGACCACAAACCTCCAACTGAACCCCTTGAGGTTGATCACAAACCTCCAACTGAACCCCCTTCAGTTTGATCACAAACCTCCAACTGAACGCCCTTGAGGTTGACCACAAACCTCGAACTGAACCCCCTTGAGTTTGACCACAAACCTCCAACAGAACCCCTTGAGGTTGACCACAAACCTCGAACTGAACCCCCTTGAGTTTGACCACAAACCTCCAACAGAACCCCTTGAGGTTGTCCACAAACCTCCAACTGAACCCGTTGAGGTTGACCACAAACCTCCAAATGAACCCCCTTGAGGTTGACCACAAACCTCCAATTGAACCCCCTTGAGTTTGACCACAAACCTCCAACTGAACCCCTTGAGGTTGACCACAAACCTCCAACTGAACCCCTTGATGTTGACCACAAACCTCCAACTGAACCCCTTGAGGTTGATCACAAACCTCCAACTGAACCCCCTTCAGTTTGATCACAAACCTCCAACTGAACGCCCTTGAGGTTGACCACAAACATCGAACTAAACCCCCTTGAGTTTGTCCACAAACCTCGAACTGAACCCCCTTGAGGTTGACCACAAACCTCGAACTGAACCCCTTGAGGTTGACCACAAACCTCGAACTGAACCCCTTGAGGTTGACCACAAACCTCGAACTGAACCCTTGAGGTTGACCACAAACCTCGAACTGAACCCCCTAGAGGTTGACAACAAACCTCGAACTGAACCCCCTTGAGGTTGACCACAAACTGCAACTGAACCCCTTGAGTTAGACCACAAACCTCTAACTGAACCCCCTTTAGGTTGACCACAAACCTCGAACTGAACCCCTTGAGGTTGACCACAAACCTCGAACTGAGCCCTATTGAGGTTGACCACAAACCTCGAACTGAACCCCTTGAGGTTGATCACAAACCTCGAACTGAACCCCTTGAGGTTGACCACAAACCTGCAACTGAACCCCCTTGAGGTTGACCACAAACCTCGAACTGAATCCCTTGAGGTTGACCACAAACATCGAACTGAAACCCTTTGAGGTTGACCACAAACCTCGAACTGAACCCCCTTGAGTTTGACCACTAACCTCCAACAGAACCCCTTGAGGTTGACCACAAACCTCCAACTGAACACCCTTGAGGTTGACAACAAACCTCCAACTGAACCACCTTGAGTTTGACCACAAACCTCCAACTGAACCCCCTTGAGTTTGACCACAAACCTCCAACTGAACCCCTTGAGGTTGACCACAAACCTCCAACTGAACCCCTCGATGTTGACCACAAACCTCCAACTGAACCCCTTGAGGTTGATCACAAACCTCCAACTGAACCCCCTTCAGTTTGATCACAAACCTCCAACTGAACGCCCTTGAGGTTGACCACAAACATCGAACTGAAACCCCTTGAGTTTGATCACAAACCTCCAACTGAACCCCCTTGAGGTTGACCACAAACCTCCAACTGAACCCCTTGAGGTTGACCACAAACCTCCAACTGAACCCCTTGAGGTTGATCACAAACCTCCAACTGAACCCCCTTCAGTTTGATCACAAACCTCCAACTGAACCCCTTGAGGTTGACCACAAACCTCGAACTGAACCCCTTGAGGTTGACCACAAACCTCCCACTGAACCCCTTGAGGTTGACCATAAACCTCCAACTGAACCCCCGGAGTTGACCCTCACACAAACCTCCAACTGAACCCCCTTGAGGCTGACCAAAAATCTCCAACTGAACCCCTTGAGGTTGACCACAAACCTGCAACTGAACCCCCTTGAGGTTGACGACAAACCTGCAACTGAACCCCCTTGAGGTTGACCACAAACCTCCAACTGAACCCCTTGAGGTTGACCACAAACCTCCAACTGAATGCCCTTGAGGTTGAAAACAAACATCGACCTGAACCCTCTTGAGGTTGACCACAAACCTCCAACTGAACCCCGTTGAGTTTGACCACAAACCTCCAACTGATCCCCCTTGAGTTTGACCACAAACCTCCAACTGAACCCACTCGAGGTTGACCACATAGCCCCAACTGAACCCCTTGAGGTTGACCACAAACCTCCATCTGAACCCCCTTGAGGTTGACCACAAACCTCCAACTGAACCCCGTTGAGTTTGACCACAAACCTCGAACTGAACCACCTTGAGGTTGACCACAAACCTCGAACTGCAACCCCTTGAGACTGACCAAAATCCTCCAATTACACCCCTTTAGGCTAACCAAAATCATCAAACGTCGCCCCCTTGAGGATGATCAAATCCCTTCAACTGCTACACCATTGCCAAATTATTGGGGGCTAATCCTATCTCCAGCACCCCACCAACAATATTGAGGGACTAAAGACCCCCCCCAGGTTCCGACGCCTATGGTGTCATATATTACATGTCATATTATGTCAAAATAAACTAGTTACATGATTACATCACCGTTGAGTAACCATTCAGAATATGCTTATATTCTAAATATGCATAAGAAATATACAATATACGGCTATTGACAGCAGATCGTTGGTTGATTCCACATCAACATTTTCAGTTCCAATTATGTAACTAGTTTCATTTCGATTCCATCCGCACAATGGCAATTCAACATATTTTTTAATCCGATTTCACCATTGCTATTTTGATTCCACTATTTAAGTATTATCGCTCTCTCTCTCTCTCTCTCTCTCTCTCTCTCGCTGTATATATATATATATATATATACAGTATATATATATATATATATATATATATATATATATATAAACAAGTTGTAAGAAAGATACTATGCTTGTCTGTCTCTGCCTATGTGTCTGTACCTGTGAGTGTATGTGTATGTCTCTGAGTCTATAAATACGTAATCTCTGTGTCAATGTCTGTCTATATCTATATATCCGTGCCTGTCTTCATATATATGTCTGTCTGTCTGCCGCCGCTGTCCGTCCGTCCCTCGGACTCACTCCCTCCCTCCCTTTTTACACGCCAACATTTAGTTGATTGTCATCAACAGTCACTGGTGTGTTCCACATGCAGCCACTTCAATAACATACGTCTTTAACGTCACCTTATACGTAGGGTCAAGTAGTGATTTGACCGATGGCACCTGTGTACAGCTAGGGAATATTACCTATCTCTGAAGTTCTTATACCAGTATAAATATGGTTGCAAACTGCATGACGATATATAAATATATATAATATAGTATATAATTCTTACCTTGAAGAATTTCCGGTTTCGTCTGACTCAGTTGTCACTAAAATTACAGTGATATACTTTAAAAAAAAGCGACACTGATATCTAGCTGATTGCTTTTTAGCTGCAATACTTTCCAGTCCGTCAATGCTCTGATTCTACCACACACATCTGGTGTTTTCTTAAATTGCCCGCCAAACGAGAACAGGCCAGCCTGCTGAGTCAGGATTGTAGTTAGCCAGTTAGCCAGAGATTGGGTTCCAGAGTTGACCTGTTTGAACATAGTCATTTATCTAGAGGTTGGTCATGTGTGACCCGAATTCTTACTGTAGACACAGCATACCTCGATCATTTATAGCTATAAACATAGAAAACACATTGCATTATATAGATCTGAGTGTTATTTATCAACCTACTGGAAAGATGTGGTTATTGTTTTAATGTGGGTTGATGCAGTCATTATAATTTTAAAACTAGTGCAACATAATAGTCAGAAATACAGCTATACGTTGCATATACTTGAGTGTTGCAAATCATTTAATGTATGTAGGCTTGAAATTATAGCTGTTTTACGTTTTGATTTGTACATATTTTTTATTTAGTCAACACTGAAAGCCAAGCTATGGTGGCAAGATGCTATGCACATAATAATTATTTTGCATGGTAATCCACCATCAAAAAACGGCATCATATTATCCCATCAACTGCAGTGATATGTTCATATCCCCAAGCAAGTATATACATTAAGGGCACACAAAAACATGTTCTCGTAATCATAAGAGGTCGGACACCCAAACGTTGATATGTATAGAATAACATAAATTAGTACATATATATACATATAAGTGTGTGTGTGTGTGTGTGTGTGTGTGTGTGTGTGTGTGTGTGTGTGTGTGTGTGTGTGTGTGTGTGTGTGTGTGTGTGTGTGTGTGTGTGTGTGTGTGTGTGTGTGTGAATTCTCACGAATAATGGTTGTGCAAAAATGCAAGTAAACAAATATTAATGTAAATGTATTTAATGTGGACATAATGTTACGCTATTGCTGGAAGATAGTTATTTGTTCAAAGTAATTTATAATGTTGTTAACATTATGTATAATTAATACATGAAAATTCTCCTGCATGGTATTATCGTCATTAGAATTGTGTCTTTTTACGTCTTTCGGAGACAGAAAAGTTAGTAATTCTTTTGTTCACCATAATTGTGGTGTCAATATAAAGTACCTCTAATAGATGTCAAATCTCCAGAGCAATGTTTATGTCAATAGAAAGATGTTTAAAATATGTCAAGTCACCAGCGTGATTTAGACGTCAACAGAAAGACGTCTAATAGACGTCATTTTTATGTCATTCTGAAACGATAAAAGTTCTATGTTCAATGTCGTTTTCATGTCAATAAAACTGCATCTAATAGATGTCAATTATCCAGCGTGATTTGTATGTCAATAGAAAGACGTTTTGACGTCATTTTGAGACATCGTCCGCTTGACCAAAAATCGACTGCTAAAAGACGTCTGGATAAGAGGCATGAAATATACTTTGGTCCCGTGTCATGGCGGAGAGACAGCTCTTAATGACACCGAACAATGGTTTCACTTTCACATCGTGGAAAATGTCAGTGCATTCCATGACGTCAGTTGTTCTTGGGGGAACTAATATATACTTTCAGTGCAGCCATAATCATTATTTGCATCAAACACTAACCGAAGAAACCAAACTGGATAATTGACCTGTTGAATCAAACATGCATTTGACGTATATATGCATCTAGCGTCAGTACCAGCATAAATACATCAATCCGGATCTAACCGGTACGAGTTGATTACTCAGCAACCGAAGTAGCTGTAGACATTCTATATCCCAGTGGTTCTGTCATTTTCATCAAACCGCTTTTCTTATGGTTTTATTCAAAATAACCCTCCCATTCAGACGTAGAACGGGTGTTTGATACATATATGAATTTACCTACGGTGGTAGGTTGTTCTTGTGTCCGGAGAACACGGTTCGGTGGTGTGAGATTCCTCGGCGAGTCGTTGAACTAGTGCGCAGCTGTGCGCTAGATGTCGCTACAGCTCTGTGCCTAGCCTCTTGTTGACAGAGGCATAAATAGAACATGTTTGTTGTTAGTAGAGCAAGATCGCTGAGCATTTGTCAGTCGACATGAAACCGAATAATGGATGATGAATCTTTTATTCATGTTCAAGGCGGTTCTAATTTTTTTATTTAATATATTACAGTTACTTGAAACATATGATGAGGAAATCCAACTAATACGTCATTCACCTTATTATGATCTTGATAATTTTAAGTTACTGGCAGAAAGAAACAATGAACGTTTCAGCATTCTAATTACAAATATATAATCAATCAAAACTAAATACTGTGAAATAGAAGTGTTTCTGGAAGAACCTAATCTGAACACTTCTAAATTTAGCTTAATATGTACTCAGGAATGCTGGCTTTCCGAGAATAGTGATATGTCATTTATAACTTGAGGGATATGATTATCATGTTTTATTAAAGTAACTGGTAATGGGTTCTCAAAAGCTATAATAATTGACCACATTTTAACGCCACCAAGAGACCTTAACGAAAATTGGGAACAGTTCCTTACTGAATTCATACCCATCGTCTCGTCATTTGAAAGGGGATTTCAATACAAACCTTTTGAAAATAAACGAAAAAGAACTACTTCGTGAATTATTTGACACCTTAGTTTCATGTAGTTTTACCCTCATATTACACTTACTACCAGGTTGTCAACAAATAATGGAACTTTAATTGATAACTTCTTTTTGTAAACTAACCAAATCCACAATGAAGCCTAAATCAGTCATTTTAGCTAAACAAATTGTTATATGTCTTGGCAAAGGTTCTGTGTAGGAACATGTATTTAAAAAGGTGAATTAATTAGATCACCAATCGTACTTCACCTTTTTATATATACATGTTCCTAAAACTCTAATGCAATATCTAATTTTATAAAAAAAAAATTATTAAATACCAAATACTTACAGAAACCTTGACCTGATGCATACCCTGTCATAAATTAAGATATACTACATAACGTACTCAAATTTGCCAAACAATTACATATGCCATCTAAAACAGTTAAAATAAAAAATATACAACCACAAGAAATCCATCAGGATTACCTTAGGTTTGCTCAAATCAATTTGGTACAGAGATAAACTATCTAAGACACTCAAAACTACTCAACCCAAATAGCCAGAATACTTTACAATTCGGACCAGCCTGACTACCTATAACACCATTCTAAAAAGTATACGTACAACTAACGAATTCATTACGAATCTTGTTTTAACAAATTCAAAGATAATATAAAAAACATGGACAACAATCAATGGCATTCTTGCTAGAACACACAGAAAGAGAACGTTCCCGAATTCATTTGTTCATACTAAAAATACCATAGCAGGTAAAACAGAAAAAAAACAATCACATTTAACTCATATTACCAGTATCGGCCCAAATTTAGCCAACCAAATACAACACTCCACAAATAAAACCTTTAGACATTTACCTTAATGGACAACACAACAACGTATTTAATTTTCAACTTATCAATGAAGAAACAATATCTAAAACAACAGAGGATATGCATCCAAAAACCAATCGATTCAAGGGAAAATGTTCAAACTGTTTTAGCCTTGGTGCTCTTCGCATAAAATAAACGTGTTTGTTTGCCCGCTTCAGTGGGTGATTTAGGAGGCACCCAAGACGCGGCAGCAACTCATTTTTGTGAAGTCGGGGGATGGTTCCTCCAACAAATGGGGTCAAATACTTTGGCCTATTTTACGTAAATAAAAGGGTTGGGCTCCCACTCTAACACATTCGGGGCTTGGGACTTTCATGTAAGCAACCAGCATATTTACATTCATTGTTTACTCCTGTAAGAAAGCCTCTCCAATTTCGATCATCTAGTTCTGATTTATTTTATGTTCATAGAGTTAGTACTAATATTGGAACTAGAGCATTTTCTGTTGGTGCACAACTGTTTTGAATATTCTCCCTGTTAGTGTTAGATCAGTTGAAAATAGTACACCATTTCGCCGTCATTTTTATAACCTTGGGTATCCATTTTCTCCCTGTTGTATCGGTCCATCTTTTGACGACTTTAATACGGCTTATCGATTTTGAGATCGCTTAACCCTTTTGAATTGATGTGCCACTGAGCTTGGTTTCCGAGGATTTAGGCGAAAAAGACGTTACCTTTTTATTAGTATTATTATTCATTAATGTCTTCGCAAATCTCGTCAACCTTTTCTGCACTTAAAGTCAAGTGTTAAAAGTTAAATAGTTTCATGAAGTGGCGATGGAATGTTCTATGAAGTGAACATCATGACAAGGAACGCTGTGTTAATTGGTGTCAAACAGCCAACACAAATTGTAACCAGTGCATTTCAGTGGTGCGACTTGCAAAGTGTTCTTAATAATGATACAAATTACTATTCCTTTTGTAAAGCAACAAACAGTTTAATACATGATTTGGAATTGGTCTGGATAGTCATCTGAAATTAGGTTCGCGTGACTCACTGCATATTCCGCTTATTAGAGGTTTGTCAGGGTCTAAGTTACTTGATTAAGATGTCATCCTAGTGATGTTGTGTTTTTCAGAGATATTGATTACTGACTTATCCTCCCTAAAATAATGACTATTTACCCTACATTTAACTAAACCTCAATACTATTTCGCATTCAATTATTTTTCTTTTGTCAAATAGTTATTAGGTAAACGTGTCTTGTGTACAACCAAGTAATGTTCATCTGTTTCTCTCACACGTACACATGAAAATGGCACAAAGACTTTCGTCTGTGACGATGAAAATCATCGCGTTATATTCAACGTTCGCATTGTTTTCCAGAAGACTTTCAGCAGCCTGGCGAGCCCTTGATTCGCTGTTAACAACATCACTGTCTGTACCCTGGCATATTGACTTATCGAATTGTGAATTTATCACTGGGCCTGTTATCCAATCATCTGAGTCGCTTTTAGCTTTCCGCTTCTTAAAATGTTGGTCTCTTGTCACTGGCGGACGGAAAATTAGACATTTCCTTGGATTGATGCTTGCAATAAATTGGTTCCGGGACACCCGGGACGGGAACAGTAAGCAGCCTTGAGTACCACTGAGTCAACAAACGACTGTACGTAGCGTGGGGTGACAGACCGTGGTCATGTCGTCAACAAAAACTACAACCCGTTGCTTTCGCGGGTGTCCTTTAGTAGCTTTACCAGTCCACTCAGCTGGTAATACTCAGCCTCTGTCAGAAGTTCCCTCACAATGTTGACGTCGCTGGGCTGTGTCTCGTTCATGAAGCCTCCGTCCCTCAGGTAGTTGAGGATGTAGCGGAAGTGAGTGCCGTCGCGGTCAACAAAGTAACTCCCGTCGTCCTCTCGCTGAACGGAATGTCTGCCGCTGAACATGGCCGCCAACATCGAGTCTTGGTCTCTCATGAGGGTCAGCGTCGAGGTGGTGTAGAGGTGTCCACCTATGTCCAGCTTGACCCGACTCTCTTGGATCTTATTGATCTCGGACATGTGTTCGATCTCCAGTTGCAGCTTCTTCCGGTCTTCCTTCACCTTCTCCCTCTCCTTCTCCAATTGCTCTTCTTTCGCCTTCAGCTCTTTCTCCTCGTCACACACAACTCGGAGCTTCTCGTCAAGTTCCTTCTGAGTTTTTTTTACCTGTTTCATCTTCGCACTCAGCTCAACAATACCACCGACAGTCTCTTGAAGTGCGCTGCTGAATCCATCAAACATCGATTTGACTGTGGATGACAAATCTTCCTCCGTTAACCCAGGGTGGGAAGGACATCCAGTGACAGGAAGGTACTTGTCAAAGTATTCATTCGTATTCTCTTTTGAGGAGGTTGGTTCTGGTGTGAGCCATGTTCCGTCTGCACGGCAAACCTCAAGCGCGATGGTGTAGATATGCGACACATCCGTCCCCTGCAGACAAGACCAGAGTCATAGCACCTACGGTAGCGTAAAGGGGAGGATTCCCTTTTGTTTTTATTATAAAATGCGTTGTACAGATTTAACTATATGCATTCTAACACACGTACATCCCAAGAATGTTTTAACAAAACGGAAACAACTTTTATATTCAACTGTTCAATGTTTAAAGAAAATGCTGAGTTGTTCCTCAAATGGCCAATTAATGAACCCGGATAATTCCGAAGAAAATCGTAACCCAACGAGGGCGTGATTACGTATTGCGTGTCTATCTAATCAGAGACCGGGCGTGAGGCCACGCATACCAAAGCGACGCGCAGCAATGTAAACAGTTTCATTCGAAACACCAGCATGATATAGTCGATATAAGTTAAATGGAAATTGTATTATTTAATTGATATGTATGTGATGTAAAACCCCGCTTATAGATTTTAACGTGACATTTCTGAAGCACTGATTAATGCTTATTAGTATCATGTACTCACTTCACTGTTAAATCCGTAGTAGGAAAGCAACAAAAAATATTGCTAAACAGCACGTACATGTTTAATATAAACCATATACAGAGAACAGCTGCGATATATATAAGTGGTTTTCCGTTCGATTTGTTATCGTACAATCATCTTATACAGTATAAACTGTATCTATTATAAAATACTAACTCTCAAAATGTATTTTAATGAATAGTTTATTGTTGCTGACATTGAAGTATTTCGGGAGACAGCAGTTTGCTTTCAGGGCAGCGCGCAATTTTCGAAGACGTGGCCTCGGTTCCGATAACTAATGAGATCGATGGAGATCATGTGACATGTCATTATATCGTCGTCGGGTCACGACCTTTCTTGGAATTATGCATATGAGCTCGTTACTCGGGGATTTGAATGAGAGCTCGGCGAACATTTTAAACATTGACCAGTTTAATCCTGCTAAACAGCACGTACATGTTTAATTTAAACCCATATGCCGAGAACAGTTGCAATATGTTAAATGGGGTTTTCCGTTCGATTTTGTATCTTAAAGTAATCTTATACAGTATAAACTGTATCTATAATAAAATACTAACCGCCAAAATGTATTTTAATGAATGGTTTGTTGTTGTTGACATTATTTTAAACATTGAACTGTTGAATTCACAAGTTGGTTTTGCTTCGTTAGGGACATATTTGGGCAGTAAGTATTTTAGAAAATGCATAATATATAATGTATGACACGATTTTAGAAGAGAAACGAAGAGACACATCCATTCAAAGGGCCACTGTATGTTCCGTAATCATTAACCGGATGTACGTTTAATCAGCAATCATTAGCCGGATGTTCGTTGAATCAGTAAGCATTAGCCGGATGCAAAGTGCTTAGTCCCAATTTGGTCAGGAGCGATGGAACAAGACACCTTTAAAGCAATAACTACCATTAAACAACGAGTGGTTGTTTATAAATGTTTTGTTGAAAATGTGCCCACATACATTTTGTATATTGTACTTACAGAATACTGATCATTAGGAATGTGTGCAGCCAGCTGAGAGAAAACGGTGTTGATTGGTGTGCTGCGATCTGACGTCAGTTGGAAGCGGTCTTCGGTTGACTTCTGAGACAGCCACAGTCTCGTCTTCCTGTCGGCCGAGACACCGAACATCCTGCGAAGCTGCAGCTCGATGTAGCCACATTCCTCTGTCGTGTCTAACATTTTTTTTGGATTCTTCAAAAGTTTGCTGTACGGATGCAGCATGCATACACTGAAAACCCCCTGGATCGTCCTATTTGTTTTGCACCGGTGGAGATGATGTGAGTCGGCGACACCGTACCACTCAACCCATTTACACCAGATCTTCTCATCCACCAACATGTTGGGGGAGCCTGGAATCAGACGTATTTCTTGATTAGCGTAAATATTACCGGCGACTAAGTATTTGTCATGCATTGTCAGACAGCCTGGTCGGTCAGCCTTGTCTGGCGTCTGCTGCGTCTTATAACCAACATAAGTCTGCCATGTGTCGTACCACTCCGTTGCCACGAAGTAGCGATGCGAAGCTATTACAGGTTCCAGCTCCAGAGCTGCGATGATGCGGCATTGTTCTTCAGCACTCGGCGAGGTGTCATTCATACTTCCTGTGTTGTCGCTGATTAGTTGCTGTCTGATTGCTGAAACAGGCAACATTGAGGTATTGAAAACAAATTTGTTGACAACGATGATAGATGGAACAACTTATATACGCATGCACCGCGCACACACACAGAAACACACACACGCACACGTACCACACCACACCAGACACACAGAAACACACACACACACACACACACACACACACACACACACACACACACACACACACACACACACACACACACACACACACACACACACACACACACACACACAAACACACACACAAACACACACCACACCACGCCCCACCACACACGCACGCACGCAGGCAGGCACGCACACACACACACACACACACACACACACACACACACATATATAATATATATATTATGGCCCTAACCCTAACATTACGCCTAACCCTGAACCTAACTTAACTATAACCCTACAAAACAAATGACCTGAAAAGTAAGAATAATTTGTTGATAACGTAATGTGTGTAAGTAGCAGGTAGTAGAAATAATATTATACGGAGAACTTTGGCGGCTCTGGGTTGTTGTTTCATAGTAACAGTTGAACAATTAGGCGTACTTACTTTATTTTATTATTATCAATTAATGCCTTGATAAGAAGCATGAAATCAACACACTGTTTGTGCCTGTGCCGTGGCAGAAAGAAAGGTCCAAATTTCACAGTAAGTGGTTTCACTTTCTGAGAAATTCGTTGCAGTCGATGACGTCATTTTGTCTTTGGTAAGCCAATACAATTTTGGCAACACACATTCACGTGAAACACTAAAGTGGTAGCCTACGTTATAAGGTTGGATGGAGCAAGCACTTGATATATATCTCAAATATATAGATATAATTTTATATGCTTTTAGTTTCGGTATAACAGCATATTTATATCGAGCTGAGTCTAACCGGTACGAGCTGGTTCCTCGGCGGCTAAATGAGACATTCTGTGCCAGTGGTTCTCAGTCATTTAAGTCAAACCCATTTTCAAAATTATGGTTGTTTTCAAAATAGCCATCCCATTCAGACGCAGACTGTGTGTTTGATGAGACCGATACGGAACCCTACAGCAGTGAAAAAATTGTCAGAAATCGATATATTAAAAGAAGTTACCTACGTTGATACCGTGTCTCGTGTCCCAGATGGCAACGAGATCCCTCAGCGAGTAGTCGACCTAGTGCGCCGAAGTGCAGCGCTGCGCCTAGCCTCTATTTTGCATAGACATAAATAGAACGGTATTAGAGCAAGATCGACGAGCATTTGTACAGTTGACTCACGATTCAGGGGGCAGGGTCTTACTGCAGTGTGGCATGCTCGCAATGACTAACTGGATGGGGCTATTATGACCACACAGCACGTACTAGCAGCATAGGCGGATCCAGTGGGCCTGGGGGCACGTGCCGGCCCTCGCTAGACGGTTGGAATTTCGTTTCGAATGTTCCGGCGCTAACGTATCGTGCCCCCAGACCTTCAAGTGTTGGCATTGGATCGGAAGACGGGGGGAGGTGATGTTGGAGATTTTTCGCCGGAACGTCAGCGGCCCAGCACGTCTCCCGGCCATGTTGTTGCGCTGTCTCGAAAACGGTCCCCCTAGACTATTCCCTGTCTGGATCCGATAAAATATTGACTCCGGCCTGATGACGGTATTTTTCAAACATACACGTTGCCCGATCATTGCTGAGAATTTAAATTTGGGTTATGGCAGTACAACGAACATGAAGTAAGTAAGTAAGTAAGTAAGTAAGTAAGTAAATAAGTAAGTATTTTAGGAAAATGGGTATACTGGGCTCAAGTATCCTCTGATAAGGATAGGCCTACATGTCTTACAAATGGAAATGTGTTACATTGTATGGATGTCACTGTCACCGCCTTCCAGTGACACTATTTAAGGCAAATGATTACTATAATTACTAACACAATCACAACAATCATCATCATGTTAAACGAATCACTAAAATTAATCACCAGCCCACCTTTGTATATATATAATATTAAACCCGAGTATTATTTAACGTAGTATATGCTTTTGCTGGTGATATATGACAACGAACTGTGAAGTTTGATCCAATGAAATATATGTGAATAGAGACGCGATCGAAACAATTTTACTTGGTTTATAAAGTAGAGTAAAAAACGTTAGTAGACTTACAAAGAAATATATAGATGCTCGTTTAAAAAAGTGTAATTACATTCTGAACATCTAGGATTGAGACAATTCACTTGACTAAGATATGTATTTGTAGAAGTGACACAACATCTGTCTAAATATTAACCTGTGTTTAGTGTTTCTGAATTTCAATTTTCCCGCCATATTTAGAACATAAACAAAAGAAAGAACCCCATACAACGATCAACATACAAAACCTAGACATAGCAATTATTAATAGACAATTACTTCAAATTGGTTAGACATAATTACAGATTATTTTATACATAAGCATTATAAATTAGTTGGACATAAACTCATCTGGGTTCAGAGATGCCATGTTATGTATTAGGTGACTAATCCTAATATGACATTCACAGAGTAAAACCGCTGGTGCCAGCTGAGTTGCATCGACATGATAGAAGTAATAATGACTTAAATAAGATCAAGAAACAATTGATCCTTTAATTAACAATATCAAAACATTTGTTTTATTTAAATCACAATTTATATACCAACACTTACTCATTCAGTATTACTAAGTTAAACTGTTATCCACATTAAACATGTTATCTACTCTAAATATTCTTAGTTCATTGCTTCCTTATTGACCAACTGTGGCAATGCATTACATAGTTCACTGCATAGTCTATTTTTGCAGGGACAAGACTGACTGGGATCTGTACATTGAGAAATGCAGCATATTCAGTAAACACCTCCTATAAAAATTCCATCAAGATGACTCCATACAAGGTGACAAATTACAAACCTATATTTTGTACAAAAATTGTGTGTGTTTTTAACCACCTTTAATTACATTTAACATATGCCATCTAGTGACAAGAAAATCTCCAGATGACAAATGAACAAGGAAGCCATTGGCATATCGAGTCCATTAGTTGTCTGTACATCTATTTGAATAAATCACAAATCCATCGGCTACAAGTAGAAGCTAGAGGAAATGTCCTAATTATAAGTATGATTATGTACCAGATGACTGTAAATGTTTTAGACATGACTTAAAGTTTTTGAAAATGCTATACATAAAAAAAATTCCGCTTGCAAATAAATTAGATATCATAGTTGCACCTGGTTGTACTTGATCAGCAATTCACAGTTAATTTATTTTTATTTTCTGATATGAATGCACTCTTCAAGCGAGATGCACATATGGCTGTAACACAGAATAACCTACCTGAGCAAACAGCTGATGTTGGCATTGCCACTGATTGTGAGATGGCAGACATGATACGATTTATGGAAGACGCCAAACAACTTGATGACAATGTAATGCATATATATCACTGACTGGCAGTTTAGATATTCATCACCCTGTAGACAGGACGTCACAACCTATCAACTCATAGTAACAATGATGTGACCTTTGCATGTGCATTTTTGCATATTTGCCCCACAAACTACCAAATATGAAGTATGCAACCACATCAGTATAATTAATGAAAAAGAGCTTGATAAGGGCTTGAAATTTCAAGCCCTTTAATATATGTTGGGAGGGTATCTGTGATAAACTAGTGTGCCATCCAGGAGAGTCACCATAACTGCACTCCAAAATCGCTTGCACTAAGGAAACCAGGTGTAAACACTGGTCATATTATTCTTTATGGCTTCCTAAAGCATAATGCATGATATGGATATGACTTTTACTTTCATAGGGTGTGCTTTGCTTACAGATGATGACCGACCCTCCTCTATCCATCAGTCTTCCCATCACATTTGTTTATCTCTCCTTCTGGTTCATCTATTGTTTAGCTTATGGCAACACTGGTATTGCAAGCAAAGCTGGCATGTGACGTCACGGTGAAAACTGGTATATACACATCAGAGACATACTACTGTTTGCCAGACAATCTTCGAAAACTGTCATCTCTGTAAGTTACTGGAACAAAAAGTATTTATTTAATTTTAATGCCTCATGGTAGAGTGTAAACTTCTGCCATGTTGAACAGTGACTGTCGCTGTTTCTAACAGACGCACTACAATCCGTTGCAAATTATATATAGAAATTCAGACACAGTTGGATCATTCCACCAATTCTGTATATATTGTGTTTTCTCATTTGTCCTCTGTTATCTATGAATTTGCAAATTATAGGACAAACAGAAACAAATACAACATATACAACTGATAGGTTGATTAAATGGTCTTGAAAGTGGCAAATATTGTTCAATTTTGGGAAATATAAATGCCTCCACACATGGGAACGACGATGTACAATATAAAATGGGGGGCATTGTACTAAGCACTACTGTAAAAGAAAAGGACTTGGGTTAATCGTTAGAGCTTATATGAAGGTTTCAGAGCAGTGCGGAATTGCAGCTTCAAAGGGAAATCAAACCCTTGGATTAATTAGGTAAAATAAAGCGTATAAGGAAAACCTAATAATACCACTGTACAAAACAATAGTTAGGCCTCTTTTAGAATATTGTATATAATATACTATTACATAGAAAGAGTACAGAGGAGAGCGACTAAAATGATACAAAACTGAGGGATCTTAGCTACGAAATATGCCTAAAGGAATGTGGTTTAGCAACACTGGAGACCATTAGATTGAGAATAGATCAGATAGAAATGTTTAAAATATTGAATAGTTATCAAAATATTGATAGAAATATTTTTGTCAGTTAAAAAAGATAGAAAGTCTATAAGAAAGTTCTCATTTTCACAAGGGACTGTAAATGAATGGAAAGAGATTATCTGCTCATTGTGTGGGTGCTAGTAGTGCGAATGTTTAAAAATAAAATCGAAACATACCTCAGAAGGGTGGGATGCAAGTAGATAAAAAGAGTTGGACTCTCAATAAGCCAAAAGGCTTCCTTTTCCACCTGCCATCTAGAGTTAATTCTCTGGGTGGCAATCTTGTTTAAAGGAAATAAAAATAAGGCATTAGATAAAATCCTTTTTCCATGTGTACACAAAGTTTAACATTGTATGTAACATTTGACAACATTAAACAAATACAGAAAAAATACATTTGTAGCATCAATTCGATTTTAAGCTCATCTGTGAAGCGATTCCCGCGGAAAATGAAATTTTAATGAGCTAGGCGATCACGTGGTATCGTGACGTCACTTATGACACACACTCGCATCAGGCCGACCCTTTTCATGCTTTCAGAACATGTTTACAAGGTTAGCTTTTGGGTCGAAACGAGCGTCAGAACGAGTTATTGTGCAATATTCCGACGTAGTACAAACACTAGTCATCATAGAGGAACAAACATTTATCTTACGGTTCCACATGAATAGAATTTTATTCAAAACAACGAATGCGAATGGGCCTACAAGTCGACTAGGTTTCGCCGAGCTTGGGCTCGTTTTCAGAATAATTATATCGAATGCAACCAACGGGAGATAATCTACACCAATAAACATACATAGCAAACATATATTGTATCCAGATACATAAAATAACGTGTATTATCTCATAATAGCACTAGAATATCGATATATGAAGGAGTTGTACAATTTATCATAACAACTTAAATCAGTCAGACGGTTTCCGTTGGTCCCTCTAGGTCAGTGGGTAGGCGCGTTGGTTATTTGTCGTTTATTTTACAATCGGGCGACGCCGCTTCAATCCTGACAGCATGCAAACCTTTGATTTTCTTTACACTTTTTTATGTTTTCACGAAGTAATATAAACAAAATCATTTTATACTATAATGCACTGTTTGTAAATATTTTTTATATTTTTGTAGTAATTATTTATTCGCCACAAAAATGAAAATGTGGTCATTATATATAACGATGTTTCTAAATTGTATTTATCCAGACATATCTCAATCTGTTTTCACATATATAATTACAATATATTACCGTACAATATATTTACAATTAATAAATTATATATCCATTACATTATATTTGTTTGGATAAATAAAATTTAGAAACATCGTTATATAATGACCATATTTTCATTTTTGTGGCGAATAAATAGTTACTACAAAAATTTAAATTATTTACAAACAGTGCATTATAGTATAAAATGATTTCGTTTATATTACTTCGTGAAAACATAAAAAAAAGTGTATAGAAAATTAAAGGTTTGCATGCTGTCAAGATTGAACCGGCGTCGCTCGATTGTAAAATAAATGACAATTAACCAAAGCGCCTACCCACTGAGCTAGCGGGACCAACGGAAACTGTCTGACTGACTTAAGTTGTTATGATAAATTGTACAACTCCGTCATATATCGATATTCTAGTGATATTATGAGATTATATACTTTATGTAGCTGGATACAATATATGTTTGCTATGTATGTTTATTGGTGTAGATTATCTCCCGTTGGTTGCATTCGATATAATTATTCTGAAAACGAGCCCAAGCTCGGCGAAACCTAGTCGACTTGTAGGCCCATTCGCATTCGTTGTTTTGAATAAAATTCGATTCATGTGGAACCGTAAGATAACTGCTTGTTCCTCTATGATGACTAGTGTTTGTATTATGTCGGAATATTGCACAATAACTCGTTCTGACGCTCGTTTCTACCCAAAAGCTATACTTGTAAACATGCTCTGAATGCATGGAAAGGGTCGACCTGATGAGAGTTTGAGTCATAAGTGACGTCACATCTCGGCATCCCGAAAAGCACGCCAAAAATATGCATATTCGAAAATGTCCGGATGCACACCATAAAATGTGGAATTTCTAATTCATTGAATTTTTTATTTTTTTTGGCTTGGTGGACGTGGAAATAGATAGCAGGATGTAATATAACATGAATTCGAGCAATAGATGTTTTTATTCCCTTTAATCTTGTTGAATATATATTGATGTAAATACATGTTACCGTTATTTTCGGTACCATTTAATGCCTTCAGATAATTGGATATGAAGGAGTTAGATTGTGACTATAGGCAGTAGTCAATTTTATCACGTCCCCAGACCTTTCAGGCTTGCAATTAGCACCCATTGCAATGCATTTTTTTAATAATCACCACCCTGTAATAAATTGTAACATGCTAGGTTTACATGTGCATATTCTACATATTGTTTGACAATTTTGAGCTATTTATTTGTGTCCCCACATTGCATGCCAGGTCCTGTTACTCGAGCAAAATAGCTGCTGAAAGAGAGAAAAACTATTTTATATGAAAACATATTTATTATCAGATAGCAGCACTGGATTGCTGAGTGGCATGGTGGAGTGGAAAAATATAGTTTAATCTATTTCAAGAGTAAATCCTATTTTTGAGGTGCACCCACACCTGTATAAGATAAGTTTGTTAACACTGTTACCCCATTATAACAGTGATGCATTAGGCATAGCAACATATCTAATAATTATATTGTAACATATTAGAGAACATAGCACATCAGGTGAATAGGTGACGAAATAGCAACATAAATGCAAGCCTCCAACAATTTCAGAACCAGTGACTGGCTTGACGATGTGCACTACCATGTCTATTGTACCAGGGGTGTTGTTATTATGTTTGTAGACTTAATCATTGGCACAAAGCACATGTTGTGAGATAAAAGTAATACAAACTTGGTAGAAGAGCCATGTAATAAAAACTACATGATAGTTAAATTAATTATTTCTTATGCTGAAATGACCAGGAGATACAGGTACAACTTGCTTGTCTCAGCATAATTCATCCATGACTAAGTTTAATTGCTCTACTACGTATGGAAATGTCTGTAACAGACTTGACAACAAAATTATAAAATGAATGTTTTAAACACTTTATGTATGTCGGTTTATCTGTAAGCTTGCCTATTTAGGGGTCTGTTTACAGAAGCATTATGTATTGAAATAACAAAATTTAAAGGAAAAGCATGCTGATGTGAAAAACATCTTGCATTTATAAATTATACAGAATTGGTAGAATGTTATCTTTATGATTGTGGTTATTTTAAAATCCAGGAGCCTTATTCAGAATCCGTTCTTCAACAAATTCGAACTTATTCGTTCTTTTTCCCTAGTAATCCTCCCCAAATTTGCAAATATATGCTTCCATTATTTTGTTGACATATATAGTTGGCAAAGAAAGACACACACAAATAAACAAGTAGACAGGGGTAATAACTTCTTGGCGGAGGTAATTAGCCTATTATACTTTATGTACATGTTTTATATAAAAGTGCTTATATCTATGTTAATAAGAAATTACGAGAAAAGTAATTTTTTAGAATATCACATATGTGTTACATGTACACTAGCATAAAGAATGAGAATAAACATGTGTCATTCCTTTCATTGCAGCGCGTCATGCAAGAGGCTTGTCATCGAGGCAATCGTGTACCTGGATAAGGTTACATCCTATATCGATAAAGGGCTTCCATCCTATATCAATAAAGGGCTTCCAGTGGACTCTATTTATCTAGATTTCAGTAAAGCTTTCGATCGAGTCCCACACTGCAGGCTGGCGACGAAACTGAATGCACATGGATAGGAGGAGCAGTTAATAGATGGATATCGCAGTGTCTGACGGACAGAGTACAGCGTGTCATTATAAATGGTTTCAGTTCAGGTTTGTCACCTGTTAAGAATGGTGTCCCCCAAGGGTCTGTTCTGGGTACAATTTTAGTTGTAATGTATATTAATGACATAGACGAAGGAGTGTGCAACCATCTCCTAAAATTTGCTGATGACATTAAAACTATTCAGTCAGGTATCATCCTGTAAAGATGCGGAGAAACTTCAGAAAGACCTAAACAACTTGCACGGGTGGAGTGCAGAATGGACAATGTTGTTTAATGCAGAAAAAATGCAAGTGTATACATTACGGTCATAACAACAGGCAGTACGACTACTTCATGGGAGATAACCCCATAGAAACATCACATGTAGAAAAAGATTTGGGAGTGATAACAACAGACACACTTAATGTAACGGAGCAATGTGTTAAGGCATCAAATTTATAAGGCTAATGCTATGCTAGGCATGATTAACAGAGCTATCAAATATATGACCAAAGAAGTAGTTGTAAAACTATACAAGTCCTTAGTAAGACCTCACCTAGACTACTGCGTTCAGGCATGGCGCCCATTCAAACAAAAATATATAAACTTATTAGAAAAGGTGCAACGTAGGGCGACCAGGATGATTTCAGATTTAAGTCACTTAGATTACCAAAGACGGTTAAGGGTGCTAAATATCACGACTCTGGAGACTAGACGACTGCGTGCTGATTTATTGGAAGTTTATAAAATATTCAACGGGTTAGAAAGTATTCTTTCTGCAGATTTCTTTGTTATGGAAAATAAACAGACCAAAACAAGAGGGCACCCTTTCAAAATAACCAAAGTGCACTCAATATTAGATATACGCATGCATGTAGCTCCTTTGCTCAAAGGATAGTTAACGACTGGAATAGACTTCCGGAAGCAGCAGTGATGTCCAAAAACATCAACCAGTTCAGGGGACACATTGACAAATATTTACGCAATAAGGCGGAGGATTACACGAGTCAACGTTTGACTCCCTTCCTCGTCAACTCCTTGACTACTACGTAGAAGAGGAGGATTCAAGGTAAATCCTGTTAGGACAAGCTCTGCACAGACTTGGACTTGGTAAAAAAAAGTTAATGTACTGTAGTTGACAATAATTATCATGCAAACATGCAGTTACATGTAATTAGGTTACTCAGTAGTGCGTAGCACATTCAGTGCCATATAGGCCTATGGTGAACATATTTGCACTCAAATATAAGGCATAAATGTAGTTATACCCATGTGAGGTATAAACACCTATTGAAATTAATTTATGTAATGATCATAGCAATATGAACATGTTTTCCATAAGATATGTTATACATACATCATACATATCAATTATAATAAATAATAAAACTTTATGTTGATATCCTGCCCCTTTCACGGGTGTGTACAAACATATTAAATTCTAAATAGTAAAGTGATAAAGTATTAATAATAAAACAAAATAACGATACGCTGTAAAACATGTTAAAACTGTACAGAATGTTCCCCTGTGTAAATTATTTTAAATAGTTATTTACAAATTAAACTGCATTCGTTAAAAGTATTATTTAAAAATATGTGAAATATAAAAAACACTAATACCATCAATACTACAATGGCAATGAATAACATAATATGGCAATAAGATAATATGTAATATATGTGTTAAAAGTCCAATGTCAGTTATATGTAAAATCCATTAAGTGGAGAAGAACAATAACTTTAGCTGTTTCTTAAATTGCGGGAGATATGCCGTTGTTGCGCATGTTCATGGGGAGTTTGTTCCACAGAGTAGGGCCAGCACAAGCAAATGCGCGACGGCCGAAACGTTCTTAGTTCATTCTATGAAGAGTATTGTTTTTTGAAAGATTACTCTGAGGGCTTGAGTCAGTTCAATGGCGGCAAGTTGTAGGATTCAGGCTGGCGCCTGGTCGGCACCTCTTGACTTCTTTTGTTGTCATGGTGACTTGTACTTACACTAGTAACCTAATGATGTTTGTGTATACATTGGTTAATGTTGCATGTGCACTGTGCACCACCTAATTTTGTATATGTATAATTATATCGTCATATTCTGCACATTCCCATAACAATATGAGTAAAATTATTGTATTCGTGCGACAGTCAAACAAAATATAATGCACACAGCGAAGGGTTTCGAGTAAATGATTCAGTTATATTCAGGCAACAAAATCGGTCCAAACTCCACAGACCATGCACATATGAGTCCCACTTTGCCTAAAAACGCACCTCCAAAAGGACCTCGTTATTGACCTGCTGGGGATGCATGCTAATGCGGTGTTTGTATATATATAAGATGAAAGAAACCACGTGGTCCACCAACCTCACACCCACTTCGATCGATATAATTGTTCTTCCAGTTAGAAATGTAACATTCTGCATTATGAGCTCGCACATGAACATGTGGGGCCATCCGCATTGTGAAAAAAATATAACCTGAAATCTGAATTGATAAAATGTGATCCTCCCATTGTGAAAAGCTGGCACGGGCCTGTATGTACACTTTTTATTAGTTTAATCATTTATTTTTATACCGTACGTGTGTGTCTATATGTTTGTATTTTATTTTACTTACTTGTATTGTATGTATACATATGGACTTTTGTCTGAAATAAACATTATTACTACTATTACCATTTTTATTAGTAGCTAGTATATACGCCACGAGTAGAGTTTGAATCAGATATGTTTTGGCATTTCTAGCAGCATTCGTCTTGTTCACAAGTCCCGTGTGTCATCACATCGATTTAATTTTATCATTCACGTAAAACGCACATTGACAAAAACGTACCAGAACATTAAAAAAATGTAGCAAAACGGACTGTACTAGTCACTATATGTATGGTGGGCCCAATATGTTCGTACGTTGCGGCTGCAAAACGATCATGCGTGTAGTCAACTTCAACGAAGCCAAATTATGGCGAAGTAGCAGAATGCTCATGTGTTTATTTTACCGATTCTGACAAGTTGATATTTGGTATGTTTAATGTAATTTAATATAACCACCTACATATTGTAATATTCCGAAAGTGTTGTTTCGTATCGGTTCGGTAGAAAGGAGGACTTGCTGTTTGCATAACGGCAAGCGTTCCATGTGCGAGATGATACAAATAATATTGCGTTGAATTTGAAGTTGTAATAATTACCATGGTAACACGTACGTCGCGTGTGTGGTTTCGCGTTAGTCATGCATGTTTGATCGTCATTCTTCTACATTAATTTGGTTCGAATAGATTAATGTTATGTATTCACGAAGAGAACTAGAACTATACCTTACACACTACTACCACCATATATCGCAAGTCATAACATGCTACGCTGGTGCAGTGCCAGCGGTGAATGCTCGAGTCTAGTCTAGCTATGCTTCGCTCAAATCAAAACACACAAACGGAGAGAACTTCCTGCTACACCTTCACGTACAAATGGTTGGTTTGACGTGCAAAAGGGGTTATCTTTACGGTTAGGTTGACGGCTAGAGTTAGGTTTAACAAGATTTAACAAGATTGCCATCCAGAGAATTAACTCTAGATGGCAGGTGGACAAGGAAGCCCTTTGGCTTATCGAGAGTCCAACCCTTTTATCTACATATATCCAGCCCTTCTGAGGTATGTGTCGATTTTATTTTTAAACATATTCACACTACTAGCACCCACACAATCATCAGATAATCTGTTCCATTCATTCACAGTCCTTTGTGAAAATGAGAACTTTCTCACGTCTAATCTACACTGCTCCTTTACTAATGTAACTTCATGTCCTCTAGTCTTTCTATCTTTCTTAACTGAAAAAAACATATTTCTATCAATATTTTCATAACCATTCAATATTTTAAACACTTCTATCTGATCTCCTCTCAATCTCCTGGTCTCTAGTGTTATTAAACCACATTCTTTTAACCGTTTTTTCATAACTAAGATCCCTAAGTTTTGGTATCATTTTAGTCGCTCTCCTCTGTACTCTTTCTAGCATATCTATGTCCTTCTTGCGGTATGGCCTCCACGCTTGTATACAATATTCTAAATGAGGCCTAACTATTGTTTTGTACAGCGGTATTATTAGTTCTTTTTCTTTATATGCTATATTTCGCCTAATCAATCCAAGGATTTGATTTTCCTTTGAAGCTGCAATTCCACACTGCTCTGAAACCTTCATGTCAGCACTAATTGTCAGCCCTAAGTCTTTTTCTTTTACAGTAGTACTTAGTACAGTTCCCCCCATTGTATATTCTACATATTCGTTCCCATGTCCTGTGTGAAGGCATTTACATTTCCCAAAATTGAACAACATTTGCCACTTTTCAGACCATTTGATCAACCTGTCAAGATCATCTTGTAAATGCTGTCTATCCCCATCACTTTTAATCCTTCTAAACACTTTTGTATCATCTGCAAATTTCAACACCTTGCTAGCTATATCATCGTCCAAATCGTTTATATATATTAAGAATAATATAGGTCCCAGTACTGATCCCTGTGGAACCCCACTCAAAACTGATTTCCAGTTTGAAGCCTCCCCATCAACAACTACCCGTTGTCTTCTGTCAAGTTGAAGGTGCTTTTGATAAGACTTACATCAGGTGTTTAAATATGCATTAATAATTTTGTACATGGAGGGGTAGCAAGCTAGCTGTCTCCCACAAGAACAAACTGGTAATATTAAACACAGTCCATAATCATCCACGAGCGCAAACTATTTTCCACAGGCGTTTACAATTGCACACAAGCATATTCCAGTGCAAAACTATTTTTAAAAGTCACATAGTGTGTCATATATGGAATTATGATATTATATTTCAAAAGTACATTGGGAACATCATATCATAGTTGATGCTTGTAGCCGGTTTTTGTGGACAGTGCTTAGTAAGACCAAATCAAGCAAGCACACATAACTGTTTGCCAACTAATATAATATATATATATATACATACATACATATATCATTCCCATAATGATTGTATGTTTTAGGACACCCTAAACATCTAAAACACTAATTACTTTTCTGTACCATATGTTTTAGGTCACCTTAATAAATATAATTATTTTGTGTCCCTATGTATTTGGACTCACGGGATATAGGGCCATTGAGACGCTCAACAATAGTTAGTAACAGGGTAATAGACAAGGACGACATGATGTCAGGACTCGATTACGTCTGTAAATACTGGGATAGTGAATGTGAGATTTATTTTTTGCACAGTATATTTTGGGACAGCAGATCATTTAATTATTTTTAAGTGTCCCAATACATATTGTCATTACGGTAATTTGTAATCTATTAATTGTGCTGTTCTCAAGTGGAATCGGATGGATGGTACAGTACTCAGTTCGTAAAATTCCAAAATATCGATTGCTTAAGGAAATTAGTTATGAATGTTACCACTATATCTAGTAGTATCTGTATTTCACAATATTTAGTTTCCTTTCCAGTTGCAAGACATTCGAAACAGCCAAGAATGGAGAGTGACAAGGAAAACGACTGTTTTGAGCCACCTGGTATCACAGTTCCACCTGGAGGACATCTAAAGCAACGCCTCGATGCAATATTTTCGGAAGTGTCGAACAATCTGCCGTCAATAGATTTTGAGTTTTCTGACGTGAGTATATATACATAAGACGTGTTACAGTGATCACTCACTCAGGACCAACGGGTCAAGCTTTGTATTTACTTCCAGTGCACAATGTTCCATTAAACCAATCTTTTTTCACATTAACGCAGAGGAACATACCTCAATAATGCAGTTCCTGGTACTTTTGTTGTGAAAATAGTGAGATATATATACTGTGTAATCGCCCTTTGTGAAGAATTTGGTATAAGAGAATAAAAGAACAAGATAATTGTAATTAAACGTGCACAGACAATGGACTGGGGAGGGCCTGAAGCCCCACTATTTAGAGTGGGGGCTTAGCCCCTAATATTTCGTAAATTTTGTAGATTTCTTGGTGAGTGTTGTCACTGTTGCGACCTCCGAGTTGAAAATGCATTGGACGTGGTCTTATCAAACTTTTCATTATTTTATTATCTTATTATTTTTCAAAATCACCCTCCCAGCTTCCGGTGGACTCTGGCAAATGTGAAAAATCTTCAAAAGCAACTCCCCGTTTTCCGATTTCATGTCCGACAGCAGCATTCTCAGTGTTTCCCGTTATATGACAAGCAAGACGGGCCTCCTCGCCGTTTTTCTATGCCGCCTCGCCCAAAATACAGTCCTGTGCTATATAAGAACTTACCTTTTACTTTTTTACTGACTCTGCCAGCGTGGTAACAAGGCCTAGGGTTAGTACAAGAAAAACATAACCATAACCAAGTACCAGTGGTCAAGTGGAAACCACACCTCTACTGAATACCAGTGGTAAAATGGAAACCACCCTCAACACGATGAAACAATCTCGAGTACTGACCTTTATCAATCATGATTACTACTTTTACAAATAGCGTCTTGTTGATTTACATCTTCCCCTGTATATTCCAGAGTAAAGGTTAAAACATACCTCAGATTGCAACATTTTAAAGCTAGTTTAAAAAATCTCCGGGGGAGCATGCCTCCGGAACCCCCTAGCAACGCCTCGCGCCTACGGCAGTCACATAGGCCATCCCTGCCACCTCGCCCATCATTTTACCCAGGGGAATCACTGCATTCTGACGCTTGATGTACTCTTGTGTTTTATTTGTGACATTGAACTTTGTATTACTAGTGAAAATGAAGCTGTTCACATGATGTATTATGTATGTAAAGATCTGGGAGGCATCCAGCCACGCTGCAATTAATGCACAAAGACTATTCGTATACGAATATCCACCACTGTCTATAGCCAGGTACTCATTCATACAGCTGAGTGAACTGAAGCAATGTAGAGTAAACGAACTTCCCGAAGGTTCGATAGCACCGCACAGGCTTCGTACCCAGGTTCTCTCAGTTGAGAGTCCGAAGCTCTTACCGCTGTGCTACTGCGCTCCACGTGTGATCAAATAAGTGAGCTTAATTTGTTTAGTCTTTGCTGTTACAGAAATAATTTGGCACTATCGTATGATTACGTTTGGTGGCTGTATTACCTTTGGTGGCTGTATTACCTTTGGCAGCTATATTACCTTTGGTGGGTGTATTACCTTTGGTGGCTGTATTACCTTTGGCAGCTATATTACCTTTGGTGGCTGTATTACCTTTGGTGGCTGTATTACCTTTGGCGGCTATATTACCTTTGGTGGCTGTATTACCTTTGGCAGCTATATTACCTTTGGTGGCTGTATTACCTTTGGTGGCTGTATTACCTTTGGCAGCTATATTACCTTTGGTGGCTGTATTACCTTTGGTGGCTGTATTACCTTTGGCGGCTATATTATCTTTGGTGGCTATATTACCTTTGGTGGCTGTATTACCTTTGGCGGCTATATTATCTTTGGTGGCTGTATTACCTTTGGTGGCTGTATTACCTTTGGCGGCTATATTATCTTTGGTGGCTGTATTACCTTTGGTGGCTGCATTACCTTTGGTGGCTGTATTACCTTTGGCGGCTATATTATCTTTGGTGGCTGTATTACCTTTGGTGGCTGTATTACCTTTGGCGGCTATATTACCTTTGGTGGCTGTATTACCTTTGGTGGCTGTATTACCTTTGGCGGCTATATTATCTTTGGTGGCTGTATTACCTTTGGTGGCTGCATTACCTTTGGTGGCTGTATTACCTTTGGCGGCTATATTATCTTTGGTGGCTGTATTACCTTTGGTGGCTGTATTACCTTTGGCGGCTATATTACCTTTGGTGGCTGTATTACCTTTGGTGGCTGTATTACCTTTGGCGGCTATATTATCTTTGGTGGCTGTATTACCTTTGGTGGCTGCATTACCTTTGGTGGCTGTATTACCTTTGGCGGCTATATTATCTTTGGTGGCTGCATTACCTTTGATGGCTGTATTACCTTTGGTGGCTATATTACCTTTGGTGGCTGCATTACCTATGGTGGCTGCATTACCTTTGGTGGCTGCATTACCTTTGGTGGCTGCATTACCTTTGGTGGCTGCATTACCTTTGGTGGCTGCATTACCTTTAGTGGCTGTATTACCTTTGGTGGCTGTATTACTGAGGTGGCTGTATTATTGAGGTGGCTGTATTACCGAGGTGGCTGTATTACCGAGGTGGCTGTATTATTGAGGTGGCTGTATTACCGAGGTGGCTGTAAAGCGAGGTTCCACTGTATATGTACGTTTTATTGCTAAATAAGATATAATTTGAGATAATGTGAAATTGAGATAATTTTATAAATCAAATCATGAGATCCAATGAAAACACTGTGAGAGTTGGAGCCTTTGTTGACCTGTTATGGTGTACTGTTGATGCCACTGGTCAACCCTCTGTTTGACCAGGTGAGTTCGGAGGAGGGAGAAGTGACCATCTTCCAACCCGCCGTGAGAAGCGTCACTGTCACCAGTGACAGCCAGAATGACGTCAGTCTTGATGACGTGTCGGTCGACATGGAGGATGAGACAGAATATGCAGACAGACTTGACCACATTCTCTCTCAGATACCGACACGGTCGACATCAAGCCAAGCGACATCCACTGACTCGTATGTCTGTGCCACCAAGGAGGCATGCAGAGCCACTGTAAACGAGACAGAGAAGGAGACAGACACTCTGGCCAATGGTTCATCAGACGGGGAAAGGGGCGTGATCGAGGGAAACTGTACGAGTATACGACACAGCAACCGAAGAACGTCAAATATGTGGGCGAGACGTGCACAGATAAGGCAGAATGAGGAGAGCGCAAAAGTGATGGCGTCTCGGTTCATGCCGGCCCAGCCGCCCACTCTGACGTTGAAAAATGTAGACATTGGTAAGTGAGATAGTAATAAATAACCTACCTTGAATTGAGCTAATGTATGTCAGGGATGAGAATTTTCCGTTTTTTGCCGGAATTCCGGCTTTTATACTGCTCCAAAGATCACTTTTGTGAATCGTGTAAATCCGGGGAGAAAAAAATGAATGTTGGGGGATGGGGCATATAAAGTCCTGGATAATTCACTGACGATGTATCTACGGATTTAGTTAACCATCTATCCACCGGGTATCGCCACGTGTTAATGACACTGCCTGGCGGTTAGAAACAGAACCCAACTGAACCCATGAATCTGCGAAGTGATGCAGCGTCCCAATCACCTCGTGTATGTCGTGAATACGACTTCGTAACCCATACTTGACCCAGTTGCATAAATTTACAAGTGGTATACTCGAGGAGCCCGTGAACTTTCCAGTTTGCCAAGTCGTATGAATTTTCATGACTTACACGAGGTGTTAATTGGAACGCAGCGTAAAACCCTTAGTTCTGTCAGCTGTTCGCTTCAGCACACACGCAAAAGCAGTGGACCAATAGGAAACGACGATCTATTTTGTGGAGATGTCGATCATTTTTGAACGCAATGGCTAATTGATGAATTGTTGTACGGCAAGACAAATGTTGCGTGAAGGACATTGACAAAGGTGTCAAGAATAAGTAGAATTGGGCGTGGCTGGAGAGATCGGCTGGAGACACTATTTTGGATACATTCCTCCGTAAATTACCAGCAGCATGGAAAGTTTACTGTTTGTGGTGCGAGGCCGATGTTCACCGATTTCATGTAGACAGCACACGTCCACAAGCACCCACAAGTACCAGATTGGACTCTTGGTGGGCTATCATATTCTCTACTGGCAAGTTCCCAGCCTCGTCAAAGCTGGTGGCTGCAATGATGAGCTGCTTTCATGGTTCTCAAGTGGAAGGGAGTTAAATTTAGTCATGTGCCTAGCATCATGAATACTGCCACTGCCAGAATGAATGTTAGTGCATTCAACACTATCCAGACTGTGAAGTACTCACACATGGCCAGCAGCAACAAGACTACTACACACTACAGTATTTCCACAAACAGAACAACCTGCATGAACCAGTGAATGGTCGCCTCGTTCACAACATGAGGGGTGGGTAAAAATGTACTTCACCCATCTTGCCGAGGAACGAAATATGAAGGAGGAGAAGAAAACTGAGCTGAACATGTCAAAGAAGAAGGCAGCCACCAAGCGCAAAGCTAAGGAAGCAGCCAAGCTGGCAACGAAGAAAGCTAGAATGGCCCATCAGCGGGCTCTTTTGACAAAGCTGGCCAAGGAGAGAGCTGCCCGTCAGCCAACTCGGGTTCAGCCCAAAAAAGATCATTAACAAGTTAGTTAGTACTATGACAATGTGTGCGTGAGTGCATGTGATGTTTGCTATTGGAAATGGATGGTCTATTTAATATTGCTAAAAATACACCATGTGTTGTCTACAATTACAAAATATCTCTGTGGAGTCCCAGACCCCCCCGCCCCCCGATTAGATGAGACAGCCCTCTCGGACTGAAATGTGGGCCACAGCAAAATTTCAGGTTTTTTTTCTAAATGTCATTCTCATCCCTGGTATATGCATGAATGTTAATATTTTCTGATTGTTCTGAAGTCTGTTGATGAGTTTGGATGTTATGTTTAAAAAAACTGCTCACGTTTACTTCATAGCAACTGCTTCAGAAACCGAATTCTCGTGTGTGTGTGTGTACGCGTGGCACCATTTGGCAGAAGGGCATTTTTGTTAGTACTGGTAATAATAGTTCTTTGCTGCGTGATCTCTTGTTTCAGTAACAAATCAACAAACAAATTAAAATAAAAAAGTTGATTAATAAATAATTATGTAAATTGAACCGAATTAAATTCTGCATTTAATGGGAATTTTCTTTACACAGAGTTCATAAACTATTTCAGAGTTGTACAATCAAGTTGTGGGTTTGCATCTATTGTCAAGATGACAAGATGTACGTCCGATCCTATTTGTTGCCCGCAGAGAGGCCATACCCAGATAATAACGGTGCCCTGGTAATCTTTAAACGTCAACATCAACAGGCTTAGCCTTCAAGTTTGCCAGATTCGAGGCGGGATAATGTGCATGCATGCATCTTCATCAGGAAATGAATTGTGAGATATCTAGATAATTGTTTTGAAAAACGACACTAACATTGAAACAAGATGTGTGGAAATACAGACTCAGTCACACGTGCCTGCTCACCACGCCACCTGGCAGGCAGAGGAAGGACTAAAACCTCAGTTTTGTTCCTGATGAAGTCTAACTTGTCTCCCGTAATGTGATCAAACAAGTGTTAACAGAACTATAAAGAATTGGAACGATCTATCCAAAACAGTTGTGTCTGCTGCCACGGTGGACACTTTTAAAACTAGATTGGGCAGCACATGTAAAGTTCCCATTGCACCCCCTATATTGGCATACTGATAATGACCTTAGGGTGTTTGCCAAGTAATATATAGACATGCCAATGGTAGTCAAAACGATGAACTACTTTAAACTTTATAGTTGTGATCAGAAGAAAATTCAATCTAATTTATACATCCACATGATGTACATTTTCACCACATATGTTGCCGAAGTACGTTTTCACCACAATATGTTGCCGATGTACATTTTCACCACAATATGTTGCCGATGTACATTTTCACCACAATATGTTGCCGATGTACATTTTCACCACAATATGTTGCCGATGTACATTTTCACCACAATATGTTGCCGATGTACATTTCAGACCAGTTGTTGAATACAGTTGGAGGAAGTGGTCGGAGTAGTTTGTTGCCTGACTCTACTTTTCTGGAGCCTGAGCACACAGAGAAGACAACCGGTGTCATTGATGGTAGGACGCTGTTAAATTACACCATCAGTTACAACCGTAAACTTGTTATAATACTTTAACAACACATCAGTAAAATATACACAGCCATAATTGTCTCCCGTAAATGTGATCAAACACGTATTTGTATAATTATCATCATTACTGGTTGGCCGCGGCCAGAGCATCGATGAGCCATTTGTCAAGATTTTCAGTCATATTCAATGAAACCAAAGAACACGAATGTAGCCGATAGTTCTACTGAGAGTCCTGATTGAGTGCTGTGAGATGTTTTGTTACTTTATATAATAATATTGTTCATGATATTGTAATTGTATTATTTTGTAAATTTCTGTTGTGTTTTAGTTATAATTATAATCGCAGTCAAGGATTCACAGTCAAACCCAATTGTGAATTAGATATAGAAATGTATATAAAATATGATATATACAAAAGGTAAGACTTGTACATATATTAGCAATAACTATAATCAATGCCTATATGAAACTTAAGATTTGTTTGAAATGTTTTTTTCAACTTGGTGTTCTTTATTTTTATTCTACTGAGTAGATGATGACACATGAAAACATGCATATGCAAGGCATTGCACGCACGCATTCACACACAAACACACATCATTTTACACTGCTGTAAATCTGATCTATCTCTATACTCTAAAGCAGAACAAGGAGATGGACTGTCTCTCATCGAGAAGCTAGCTCAGATATCGCTCTCAGCGAATGAGCGCAAACTACATGACATTGACCCCCATACGGGGGCGATACAGAAGAAGACCAAATCAGGCACAGAGCTGAAGAAACACAAAACAGCTGAGAACCTCTCTAAAGGTGGGCGTCCACTGGCCAGTGGAGGTCAGTGTTTCCTGTGGTTTAAAATAGTTTCTGGAGAATCAGTGAAGACACAAAATGTGCCTGTAGGTTCGGGGTGAACCACCTCATAATGAATTTGTTTTAAGAAGAGAAGGAACTAGGAATTAAAGTGTGGATAAATGAATGTTTGCATATATGGCCCTAATGTAGGTATTTTTAACATTTGTGTCTGTACTTGGTTGTGATTTTTAATGTGAGATTTTTTTATATTTTACTCTTGCGTGGTTATTTTTACATTTGTTCTTGTATGCATTGCACAGGCAGAAATACAGTTTCCATGTGAGAATCAATAAAATATTCTTTATCTTTAATATTGTTTAATAATGTTTAATCATAACCAGACTTTTTCAGTTTTGTTTACTGTGTAAATGTACTCCAGTTGGTCCTCGAGAAAAGCCTGTCTACAAGGGTTTCCAGAGGATCTCCTTAGGTGCACCTGTTGTCTACTGAATGTCTCACAACGTAGTGTATATAATATGTGTGTTCTGATACGTGATGTTCTATTAAATACAACCGTACCATCAGTTTCTACCACAAGGAGTAACTTAGATATCGACAATACATATAATTTACTTCCGTAGACAACTCATTGATACCTTTTGGAGGAGACTCAAAGGAAACTAGAACATTCACACCAATGTAACATGCATTTTTGGGTGTGTCAAATAGACATAGGTTGTCCATCTTGCGTATCATAATATACACACACCATGTCCAGTGAATGACCAAGAATAGCCACTTTGTTGCTGGTGGATTGTACAAATTAGAGGTACATTTAGTAACCGTAAAGGGTTGTTATGATGTGTAGTTCAGAAAAAGTGTAAAATTATTACATGCATGAAATGTGATTAATATTGGGTGTATTTGTGCGTGACAGATATTGGGTGTATTTGTTTAGAATTTAGATTAATCCCAGACGTACTTCAGTGAGTCTGTAGTCATCAGTGAAAAACTGCATATTTGTTTGTAGCCCAGAAGAAGCTGAGCTGCATGGGAACGAACACAAGGGATCTGTCTAATATTCCAGCAGGTATTCATATCACTCGAAGTCTAAGTTGATCTACCTCTGCCTTGTCAATGGGAATTACCTTGCAGTATAAATATAATGCTGTGGCCACCATGTGGACAGCAGTAGTCGTTTAGGGAAACATTAAAAGTCAAGAAAGTAGACTTATTAATTGATGGAACAATGAGTAATTTATAGATCACAGAATAACGTGACTATGTCTATTGGATACTCTCCACAGAGTAATTTATAGATCACAGAATAACGTGACTATGTCTATTGGATACTCTCCACAGAGTAATTTATAGATCACAGAATAGCGTGACTATGCCTACTCGATACTCTCCACAGAGTAATTAATAGATCACAGAATAACGTGACTATGTCTATTGGATACTCTCCACAGAGTAATTTATAGATCACAGAATAACGTGACTATGTCTATTGGATACTCTCCAGAGAGTAATTTATAGATCACAGAATAACGTGACTATGTCTATTGGATACACTCCACAGAGTAATTTATAGATCACAGAATAACGTGACTATGTCTATTGGATACTCTCCACAGAGTAATTTATAGATCACAGAGTAACGTGACTGTGCCTATTGGATACTCTCCACAGTAATTTATAGATCACAGAGTAACGTGACTATGTCTATTGGATACTCTCCACAGAGTAATTTATAGATCACAGAATAACGTGACTGTGCCTATTGGATACTCTCCACAGAGCAATTTATAGATCACAGAGTAACGTGACTGTGCCTATTGGATACTCTCCACAGAGTAATTTATAGATCACAGAATAACGTGACTGTGCCTATTGGATACTCTCCACAGAGTAATTTATAGATCACAGAGTAACGTGACTATGTCTATTGGATACTCTCCACAGAGTAATTTATAGATCACAGAGTAACGTGACTATGTCTATTGGATACTCTCCACAGAGTAATTTATAGATCACAGAATAACGTGACTGTGCCTATTGGATACTCTCCACAGAGTAATTTATAGATCACAGAGTAACGTGACTGTGTCTATTGGATACTCTCCACAGAGTAATTTATAGATCACAGAATAACGTGACTGTGTCTATTGGATACTCTCCACAGAGTAATTTATAGATCACAGAATAACGTGACTGTGTCTATTGGATACTCTCCACAGAGTAATTTATAGATCACAGAGTAACGTGACTGTGCCTATTGGATACTCTCCACAGAGTAATTTATAGATCACAGAATAACGTGACTGTGTCTATTGGATACTCTCCACAGAGTAATTTATAGATCACAGAATAACGTGACTGCCTATTGGATACTCTCCACAGAGTAATTTATAGATCACAGAATAACGTGACTGTGTCTATTGGATACTCTCCACAGAGTAATTTATAGATCACAGAGTAATGTGACTGTGCCTATTGGATACTCTCCACAGAGTAATTTATAGATCACAGAATAACGTGACTATGTCTATTGGATACTCTCCACAGAGTAATTTATAGATCACAGAGTAACGAGACTGTCTATTGGATACTCTCCACAGAGTAATTTATAGATCACAGAATAACGTGACTGTGTCTATTGGATACTCTCCACAGAGTAATTTATAGATCACAGAATAACGTGACTGTGTCTATTGGATACTCTCCACAGAGTAATTTATAGATCACAGAATAACGTGACTGTGCATATTGGATACTCTCCACAGAGTAATTTATAGATCACAGAATAACGTGACTGTGTCTATTGGATACTCTCCACAGAGTAATTTATAGATCACAGAGTAACGTGACTGTGCCTATTGGATACTCTCCACAGAGTAATTTTTAGATCACAGAATAACGTGACTGTGCCTATTGATTACTCTCCACAGAGTAATTTATAGATCACAGAGTAACGTGACTGTGCCTATTGGATACTCTCCACAGAGTAATTTATAGATCACAAAGTAACGTGACTATGTCTATTGGATACTCTCCACAGAGTAATTTATAGATCACAGAATAACGTGATTGTGCCTATTGGATACTCTCCACAGAGTAATTTATAGATCACAGAATAACGTGACTATGTCTATTGGATACTCTCCACAGAGTAATTTATAGATCACAGAGTAACGTGACTATGTCTATTGGATACTCTCCACAGAGTAATTTATAGATCACAGAATAACGTGACTGTGCCTATTGGATACTCTCCACAGAGTAATTTATAGATCACAGAATAACGTGACTGTGCCTATTGGATACTCTCCACAGAGTAATTTATAGATCACAGAATAACGTGACTATGTCTATTGGATACTCTCCACAGGGATTCGACATAAGTAGAAGTAAATGGGTATGAACCGGATTGTTTTATAAAGGTGGCTTCTTGAGCAATACTCTGATGTTTCTTATTTCTGGATGTACACATCAAGATCTCATCCTTATCCAACAAAATTAAATGATAAAACCCTAATCTTTTAAGGTGTGCCCAACAAAAAAACGTTCCTTGCAAATTTCTCTTTTGTTTGTAATAAAAAGTTTGTTTATTCCTACTAAATACGCTATCACTTGATGAATAGCGTAAGCGAAGAAATGTAAATTCTGTGGCTTCTTTGGGGTGTGAGATGTGGTAATGATGCAGGGGTTGTGTCCACCCCCCCGAAGCCACCGCAAGAGCGGGAAACTATCTACATCGACTTGCGCGGATTCGAAAACAAAAAACCTACGAAGCCAGAGGGCTTTGATTCTGTACAAAGGATTCTCCAGATCACACAAGAACCTGTCTCAGAGTGAGTTTGTTGTTTCATGTTGGGTGGTCTTATTGTAGGTCATTATATCACTGTTTTGATGGTATCGGATCAAACTGTGATATTACTTTTTGCTTTTGTATCAGAGTAGGTTATGTGCTAACTTCATTGATTCATGAATAATTTTTATATTTAGACATTCTCCTGGTGGAATACTTTGTAGTGTTCTTTATAGTACAAAGTAGACGCAACTTGACTTGTCATCAAACCTGGCACAAGGCGTTGTGCTTAGGTTTTATGTTAAAACAGCAATTTGTAGTAAAAATATCTTGGAACTAGCTAAACACGCAAAAATGAAAAAAGTTATGGACAATAGTGATCAATATGTTTAATTGTTAAATAGGCTGTAGGTGATTAGACCCGCCATGTTATACACAATCGTGTTGTTTGTATTTGTGATTAGCGAAAGTTCTGAAGAAGATGATGATGCAGAGATGTGGCACGAACAGAGAAAGCGAATCAAGGAATCACTTAAGAACACTGGAGCCTTGCCGCCAGAGTTCCATAAACCAACAGTGGCCAAGTAAGGGCTGTTTCCACAAGACGTGGAATCTAAGGTCATGTTTATTGCAATACCTATCTCACCCCATTGACTGTAAGAGCTGTTAGAGTATCTCACCCCATTGACTGTAAGAGCTGTTAGAGTATCTCACCCCATTGACTGTAAGAGCTGTTAGAGTATCTCACCCCATTGACTGTAAGAACTGTTAGAGTATCTCACCCCATTGACTGTAAGAGCTGCTAGAGTATCTCACCCCATTGACTGTAAGAGCTGTTAGAACATCTCACCCCATTGACTGTAAGAGCTGTTAGAACATCTCACCCCATTGACTGTAAGAGCTGCTAGAGTATATCACCCCATTGAATGTAAGAGCTGTTAGAACATCTCACCCCATTGACTGTAAGAGCTGTTAGAACATCTCACCCCATTGACTGTAAGAGCTGTTAGAGTATCTCACCCCATTGACTGTAAGAGCTTTTAGAGTATCTCACCCCATTGACTGTAAGAGCTGCTAGAGTATCTCACCCCATTGACTGTAAGAGCTGTTAGAGTATCTCACCCCATTGACTGTAAGAGCTGTTAGAGTATCTCACCCCATTGACTAAGAGCTTTTAGAGTATCTCACCCCATTGACTGTAAGAGCTGTTAGAGTATCTCACCCCATTGACTGTAAGAGCTGTTAGAGTATCTCACCCCATTGACATTGTGTAAGAGCTGTTAGAGTATCTCATTGACTGTAAGAGCTGTTAGAGTATCTCACCCCATTGACTGTAAGAGTTAGAGTATCTCACCCCATTGACTGTAAGAGCTGCTAGAGTATCTCACCCCATTGACTGTAAGAGCTGTTAGAGTATCTCACCCCATTGACTGTAAGAGCTGTTAGAGTATCTCACCCCATTGACTGTAAGAGCTTTTAGAGTATCTCACCCCATTGACTGTAAGAGCTGTTAGAGTATCTCACCCCATTGACTGTAAGAGCTGTTAGAGTATCTCACCCCATTGACTGTAAGAGCTTTTAGAGTATCTCACCCCATTGACTGTAAGAGCTGCTAGAGTATCTCACCCCATTGACTGTAAGAGCTGTTAGAGTATCTCACCCCATTGACTGTAAGAGCTGTTAGAGTATCTCACCCCATTGACTGTAAGAGCTTTTAGAGTATCTCACCCCATTGACTGTAAGAGCTGTTAGAGTATCTCACCCCATTGACTGTAAGAGCTTTTAGAGTATCTCACCCCATTGACTGTAAGAGCTGTTAGAGTATCTCACCCCATTGACTGTAAGAGCTTTTAGAGTATCTCACCCCATTGACTGTAAGAGCTTTTAGAGTATCTCACCCTATTGACTGTAAGAGCTGCTAGAGTATCTCACCCCATTGACTGTAAGAGCTGTTAGAGTATCTCACCCCATTGACTGTAAGAGCTGTTAGAGTATCTCACCCCATTGACTGTAAGAGCTTTTAGAGTATCTCACCCCATTGACTGTAAGAGCTGCTAGAGTATCTCACCCCATTGACTGTAAGAGCTGTTAGAGTATCTCACCCAGTATCTCACCCCATTGACTGTAAGAGCTGTTAGAGTATCTCACCCCATTGACCGTAAGAGCTTTTAGAGTATCTCACCCCATTGACTCTAAGAGCTGTTAGAGTATCTCACCCCATTGACTGTAAGAGCTGTTAGAGTATCTCACCCCATTGACTGTAAGAGCTGTTAGAGTATCTCACCCCATTGACTGTAAGAGCTTTTAGAGTATCTCACCCCATTGACCGTAAGAGCTTTTAGAGTATCTCACCCCATTGACTGTAAGAGCTGTTAGAGTATCTCACCCCATTGACTGTAAGAGCTTTTAGAGTATCTCACCCCATTGACTGTAAGAGCTGTTAGAGTATCTCACCCCATTGACTGTAAGAGCTGTTAGAGTATCTCACCCCATTGACTGTAAGAGCTGTTAGAGCATTGTGTCATTTCTACTTTTGTATAGTTTTATTGATTACAATGTTTAGTCTAGTGTTGTAGACTGTACACCTGAGGCCAGCATACATTGACAACCGCAGAGTGCTGATTTGTGTAAAAAATATTTGCTTGAACTGGTGTTTTGTCTAACATTTTGTCTCAGTCCTCTATAAATCTAGTCGCAGCCAATATATTGCTTACAGAGTACAATTTTCTTTACAAACTTCTTTAAATCTTGCCACATTTCAGTTAGAAGTTAGTGTTATCATGAACAAATTATTTTATTTAATCAGTTACATGAATATATTTCAGTGATTATTAGTCATGGTTGTAATTATAATTTCAGCTTTGACACAACTTCCCAAGTGATTACAACATATATTGTAATTGGTTACATATGTAATTAGTTACGGTTGTAATACATAACAGGAGACAGGCCTAAGGATCTATTGTGTTACACAGATCACATAAAGTAACTAAGCCACCAGCCACACCAAGATGCCGTCACCCCCGTCTGTCTGAGAGAGTGAGAGAGGAGACTCCTGCGCCCAGGGAGGAGGCAGGGAAGGAGGAGAGGGAGGAGGAGGGAAGAGGGGCGGGACATGCAAGGGTTGTTAGGGAGAAGACCCCACGGGAGTTGACTGCCGTGGAAGAGGAACGATTACGAAGGAAGGAGGAAGCCAGGTGGGAGGAGGTTCTGTCAATGGTAGTAGGAACTTGTAGAGCACACAAGTGTAGTGAACTTGGGTGATTTTCGTCAGATTTGATATAAAACCACCAAACAAATACTAAAAAATGAAGTGTAAGGGAAATTATTAAAACAATAAATATATGAAACGTTTATAATACATGTATATATATATAGATGTACAAAGACAATAGTAAAATATTACAGTTATTAGTATATATTGCGCTCATTGAAAATACACACCAAACGCCACATACACTCATGCACTCACACTCATGCAGGCACGCACGCATGAAGCACACACATGCAAGCACACACACCCATTCACAATGCACAAACACCCCCGCCACGTACATCCCCCCACACACTGTGTGATGCCGAGTGTGCCTGCAGGAGACTTCAGGAGGTGAGAGAGAGACGGCATCAGTCTCGGGTGAGACTTGGTCGTCAGCTGGAAGCGATGCGACCATCGACTGCGAGCAGTGGCAGGGAGGCGACAGTGGAAGCCACGCCCACTCTCTTTGACACGGTCTGTCAAACACATTTACAAAATTTTTTCAGTCCATGTTTGTTTTAGTTCTTGCCGTAATAGGTGAAGCTGAATGAGCAGTCTTTTTATAGCCATTGTTGTTGTCCGGTCACAGAATGACGCAGTAGGTTCTGTCAATAAACTTTTTTAACCAGGAGATTTATACAGATGATCAGAATATGTTGATCTCATACTTGTGTACTATATAAAGATGTGTGTAATGTATTGTCAGATGAAATGTGATGATACATTACATTACGACAGACACATAACAAAACCAAGGTCTTAATGTTTAGTTTCGCAATATAATTTTTTTCATTTACACAGTCTATGTAACATTATTTTGTATAAACATTTCTATTTTACTTGTCAATGATACAGGAGGTATCATACGAACCAGCACCTGAATCCTTGCCCCCCAATCTACCTGCGGACTTGGAGAGCGTCCTTCTGATGGTTCATCTGTCGAGTAACGCTGAGATCACAGCTCATAAACCTGGCGGAGGGAACTCTCGCAGCATTGACAACAGTGAGTGGACGCTGGCACTGTGGACGCTGTCAAACAGTTGTTAATTTATGTTTAATGTAAATATTAATTAGTAATCTAACTAATATTGACGGTACGTATGTATGTTTGTTAAGCTAAACCTGCTAAATGTTTTACTGCTCCTAAATGCTTTGTACCTTGTTTGCCAAACTTTTAGGGGTCTACATACAGCCAAACAATGAAAAGGAAACATAGCACTTTTGTTGTTGTGAAATTCCATGTGGTTTAAGGGTTTTTACTGGTAAGGGTTGATACTGAACGTTTGACAATTGTTTGCAATGGTATACGTTGTTATTACAATTGTTTGCAATGGTATACGTTGTTATTACAATTGTTTGCAATGGTATACGTTGTTATTACAATTGTTTGCAATGGTATACGTTGTTATTACAATTGTTTGCAATTGTTATTACAATTGTTTGCAATGGTATACGTTGTTATTACAATTGTTTGCAATGGTATACGTTGTTATTACAATTGTTTGCAATGGTATACGTTGTTATTACAATTGTTCGAGATTAGGTCGACCACCCAGTAATCAGTTGGTGACAGTTGAATCATCGTAGAAAACATGAATTCATTGTGAGCAATAGTTCCAACTGATGTAGTCTTTGTCAAATGTTCGATACTTTATAAAACCATCCCCTGCATCTGTGCATGTAGCGCCATCTGGAGGTCGGGTGTTTTTGCTAGTAATAATGTGTGGTGTTATATACCGCCTGTGTCTACCTAGACCTGGAAATAGACTATTTGACCTGTTGCAGGGTCAAGTCTGTCTGCCAGTTACACGGCCCTCCTTACGTGGCTGCTTTCTCTAGTACCTGACAACTTCAGTTTCCCACGAGACGTCGGTACCCCGGAACCTGTGAGTGGACCCCAGGCACCATTTGAAGTGATCGGTCTACAGCAGTTGTTCCTGGACGACCAGCTCTGTCTGTTTGTGGCTGTCACGCCCACAATCGATGCCGCTGAAATCTCGGCAAAAATGAAGAAATCCAAGACGGTATGGATTCAAACCTTCGCTTTCAAAATACACAACTACTGTGAGTCCCATTTTCTAAAAATATTCATTAAATAAATATTTTGATTGCTAAAGATTGTGAAAATATGTGTGGGATTTCCTTTGGCTTGAGGCTGTGAAAAACTGTGAGTCTCTTGTGGCATATGTGGGAGTTGACACATATGTACTGATGACTACGTAAAACTCAGTACAACAGGCCGGATTACCGGCCGCGCGGTCTGTGACGCTACAGTACAACAGGCCAGTTATTCGGCATTGACGATGTCTGCTATTCAAATCATTTTTATTCATAATTATCCACTATGTGGAGCCACTTGTTGTGTAGGGTTGTCAAGGCGAATAAATTGGCTATTCAGCAGTGGTCATCGTTTATTATCGCTCAATAATAGTTTATGGAGATTTTTGCGGTTTTTAATGATGGATTATCAAAATCTGCGGTGGCCACAATGAAGGACGGCCTTATTTCAACTAGCGATTTACCAACGTATGTTTTGGACATATTATTTGGTATCTTTAGCGAAGAATCTTTGTCAGATGTTGACGATCGACACAGTAACGATGTCGGTGAACTTAATATACAACTGAGTTCAGCAACCGCAAAAACATTGAGATCTTTGTGGCCATCTTGGATTGCTGGTTACCATGCCGACAGATTGTAAAATGATATGGCTCATTTTACTCGCTGATTATCATACTTTCCGAAAATATATAACATTCCTCTTTACAAAATGCATTTTTGTTGCTCAAATCTTGACTTGAAGTGAGGTAGTCCATTGTCTTGCATATTCACTGGGAATGCAGTATTCAGTGGTCACAGCTGGTCAGGGCTGTAGAACTGAAATGGTTAAAGAAGATTGATACCACCTGGCACGAAGTAAGGAAAACGGATAACAACAGAGTCTAATGGAGAAGTTTTTTCGGCCCTCTGTTCTAACCTGAACAAAGAGGATTAACCCATTGATATCAAGTCGGCCAAACCCACCTGTAGACTGACACTCAAAGTCAGCCAAATCCAGCCCAAAATGACCGCGTCATTCTGTATTGTGTGGTGGTGCCATCTAGTGGATAGATTGAAAACACATTAGAAATTATGTTTGAATGTATGGACCTCACATTTCCATGTTTCGGGGCAACTAAGTGGGGAAAGTGGGACATTTGTTAAACGGCTCGGGCATAATTTAAGTAACTCGGGTTGCCTGCTATTTTGTTGTTATAGAAGTTTTATTTATTGTGCTGTGTTTGCAGAAGGATGACCAGACAGACGACCAGACAGCGTTCCAGAAAGTGCTCACAAAGTTCCTGGCCATCAACACTCTGTACTGTATTTGCAGAAGGACGACCAGACAGCGTTCCAGAAAGTGCTCACAAAGTTCCTGGCCACTAACACTCTGCACTGTGTTTGCAGAAGGACGACCAGACAGCGTTCCAGAAAGTGCTCACAAAGTTCCTGGCCACCAACACTCTGTACTGTATTTGCAGAAGGACGACCAGACAGCGTTCCAGAAAGTGCTCACAAAGTTCCTGGCCACCAACACTCTGTACTGTATTTGCAGAAGGACGACCAGACAGCGTTCCAGAAAGTGCTCACAAAGTTCCTGGCCACCAACACTGTACTGTTTTTGCAGAAGGATGACCAGACAGCGTTCCAGAAAGTGCTCACAAAGTTCCTGGTGTACTGTATTTCAGCGTTCCAGAAAGTGCTCACAAAATTCCTGGCCACCAACACTCTGTACTGTATTTGCAGAAGGACGACCAGACAGCGTTCCAGAAAGTGCTCACAAAGTTCCTGGCCACCAACACTCTGTACTGTATTTGCAGAAGGACGACCAGACAGCGTTCCAGAAAGTGCTCACAAAGTTCCTGGCCACAAACACTCTGTACTGTATTTGCAGAAGGACGACCAGACAGCGTTCCAGAAAGTGCTCACAAAGTTCCTGGCCACCAACACTCTGTACTGTATTTGCAGAAGGACGACCAGACAGCGTTCCAGAAAGTGCTCACAAAGTTCCTGGCCACCAACACTCTGTACTGTATTTGCAGAAGGACGACCAGACAGCATTCCAGAAAGTGCTCACAAAGTTCCTGGCCACCAACACTCTGTACTGTATTTGCAGAAGGACGACCAGACAGCGTTCCAGAAAGTGCTCACAGTTCCTGGCCACCAACAGTACTGTATTTGCAGAAGGACCAGACAGCGTGCTCACAAAGCCACCAACACTCTGTGCTCAGACAAAAGTTCCTGGCCACCAACACTCTGTACTGTATTTGCAGAAGGACGACCCAGACAGCGTTCCAGAAAGTGCTCACAAAGTTCCTGGCCACCAACACTCTGTACTGTATTTGCAGAAGGACGACCAGACAGCGTTCCAGAAAGTGCTCACAAAGTTCCTGGCCACAAACACTCTGTACTGTATTTGCAGAAGGACGACCAGACAGCGTTCCAGAAAGTGCTCACAAAGTTCCTGGCCACCAACACTCTGTACTGTATTTGCAGAAGGACGACCAGACAGCGTTCCAGAAAGTGCTCACAAAGTTCCTGGCCACCAACACTCTGTACTGTATTTGCAGAAGGACGACCAGACAGCGTTCCAGAAAGTGCTCACAAAGTTCCTGGCCACCAACACTCTGTACTCTATTTGCAGAAGGACGACCAGACAGCGTTCCAGAAAGTGCTCACAAAGTTCCTGGCCACCAACACTCTGTACTGTATTTGCAGAAGGACGACCAGACAGCGTTCCAGAAAGTGCTCACAAAGTTCCTGGCCACCAACACTGTACTGTATTTGCAGAAGGACGACCAGACAGCGTTCCAGAAAGTGCTCACAAAGTTCCTGGCCACCAACACTCTGTACTGTATTTGCAGAAGGACGACCAGACAGCGTTCCAGAAAGTGCTCACAAAGTTCCTGGCCACCAACACTCTGTACTGTATTTGCAGAAGGACGACCAGACAGCGTTCCAGAAAGTGCTCACAAAGTTCCTGGCCACCAACACTCTGTACTGTATTTGCAGAAGGACGACCAGACAGACGACCAGACAGCATTCCAGAAAGTGCTCACAAAGTTCCTGGCCACCAACACTCTGTACTGTATTTGCAGAAGGACGACCAGACAGCGTTCCAGAAAGTGCTCACAAAGTTCCTGGCCACAAACACTCTGTACTGTATTTGCAGAAGGACGACCAGACAGCGTTCCAGAAAGTGCTCACAAAGTTCCTGGCCACCAACACTCTGTACTGTATTTGCAGAAGGACGACCAGACAGCGTTCCAGAAAGTGCTCACAAAGTTCCTGGCCACCAACACTCTGTACTGTATTTGCAGAAGGACGACCAGACAGCATTCCAGAAAGTGCTCACAAAGTTCCTGGCCACCAACACTCTGTACACCGTCTGTCCCTGGCTGGAGGAATTGGTCTCGCTGGACATCACCCCTGATCACGGGTCAACGGAACACTCTACGTTTGTTTACAGACCACCCCTGCCGAAGATCACCACCCGCCCCCTGTCGACCTTCGTCCAGGTGAACCCTGGGGTAGCGGCTGCACTCCGTGTACTTAATCTCCCTGTGGGATTCTTCTGGCAGATGCTTGATAGTGATGACGCGGGGTCTGCGCAGAACGTGAACGATGATACAGCCGATTACGACACGCAGACGACGATGTCACTCGTTTACAAGAAGGTGTATAGCGACCCCCGCGCCATGATGGGAATTCTGAACAGGGTGCTACAGGAAGGACTTGATGTACCCGGGATCCGTCTGTTGTTTCCACGCCCGGAGGTGATTAATACGACCCACGGAGATGGGAGAGATGTGTTGAGTAGCATTGGTCCGATCCTTGCGATGGCCATACGTGGGACTTTGGCACGGACTGTGTGGCTGGACGCCATTGGTCCATCTGACCCCACCCTTGCTCGCATCACTGACCCGAACTCCCTGTGTGCTTTGTACGGAGGTCAGTCGCGGGAGGAATGTTTGTTGTTCTGTCCGCGCAGTCCAATGAGGGTCATGGCTGAGCTGTGTCGGTGGTTCGGTGGCCGCGTACCGGTCAGTGGGGTGGTGGACACAGGGGGAAGTCGACGGAAGGAGCCCAAGCGGTCGAGGAAGGACACACAAGTGACCTCTGACCTGCCTGGACACTGTCCTCCGGCCACGCTGACCGTGACGCTGCCGGCCGATGTGTTCCTGTTGTTGTCGCCCCTGGTGCCGGCCAGGTGTACTGGACTGTTAGTGACCACTGCCCAGCACCGCGGCTACCAACTGAGGGGCTTCAGGCAGCTGAAGCTGGGGGGCAAGAAATGTACTGTTCTGGGTGAGTAGTTGGAGTCTTACAGCATATTAAGGTGACATGTTTTATAATGTTCTATACATCTGTCTTTCCTCACAGTTTCCAGTACAACTTGTACACTGCAGTGCTGGATTTTCTAAGGGTTTCAGTTGTGAACAGTAATTAATATGACTTGTTCAAATAATAATTTACTGCCGTCATATTAAAATCTACAAATAATAATAACATATGCCAAATATTACTTTAAAATTATCTTAAACTGTACTCACCCTCCGTAAAAAACTCAAGAGTTGCTTGAAATGGCATTCCCATACTAAGTCTGAGGTGAACCCTTGATAAAATGCACATCAAATGTGTTTTGGAGCCTGTTTCACTACTTAAGATATTGAGCTCATTAGGAACATCTATCGATAAACAGGATCCATTGTTAAATTTAAGGTGCTTTTTAAAATGAAAAAAACTTCTGCCATTTCATGGATGATCCTTTTTATGACATGTCGGCAAAACTGTCATGGTGATGCAAAATCAATTGTAAAGAGCAAAATCAGGCATATGAGCGCGTACATGTTAGTGTATCAAAGAAGGCATATGAGCGCGTACATGTTAGTGTATCAAAGAAGGCATATGAGCGCATACATGTTAGTGTATCAAAGAAGGCATATGAGCGCGTACATGTTAGTGTATCAAAGAAGGCATATGAGCGCGTACATGTTAGTGTATCAAAGAAGGCATATGAGCGCGTACATGTTAGTGTATCAAAGAAGGCATATGAGCGCGTACATGTTAGTGTATCAAAGAAGGCATATGAGCGCGTACATGTTAGTGTATCAAAGAAGGCTACCGAGTAGAGGTTATGAACCGTTTCAGAGTATTACAGACAGTGGCTGACGAGAAGGAACCAGAAGAGTTGGCAGTATAAATTAGGAACATCATTATGGAATCAGCTGACAAACACCTTACTAAAAAGAGGAGACAAAAACAACCATGATTCTCAGTCGGCAAGGGAGTGAGACAGGGGTGCATTTTGTCCCACCACCTATTCAGTCTATACAAAGAGAATATCATGAGAGAAGTTGAGACTGACACGAGAAGCAAGTTTTTTAATGGACTGAAAGTGAATGGACAGGAGATATATGAATTGAGATATGCCGATGACACAGCGTTAATATCCGATACAAAAGAGGGAGTGGATAAACTGAGAACTACTGTTAAAGAGCACAGCAAGATGAAAGGATTGAAACTAAACGTAAAGAAGGCTAAGATTATGGATGTGAGGGGATGTCGAGAACCATCAGAAGTCACAGTAGATGGCGAGGAAATAGAACGAGTGGAAAGTTTTGAATATCTGGGGTCACTGATAGAAGCGGATGGAGATGGGACGAAAGAGATCAAGCGGAGGTTGGCAATGGCGAATAAAAAGTTGACAGAGATGAAGAAGCTGTGGAAAGCAACGAACAGAGATATGAAACTACGAATTATCCGAGTCTGTATATTTCCAACGGCTACATATGGATGCGAAACCTGGACTCTTAATAAGAACATTACTAAACGTATAAATGCATTTAAAAACAAGTGTGATAGAAAGATATTACGAGTTTCGTGAACGCAGAACTAACGACTCCATCGCAGAAGAGCTTGGTGTTATACCCGGGACTTTATTGAACTTTGTAAAGAAACAGAAACCAAGTTATTTCGGCCATGTGAAACGGCATCAGTCTCTAGAGAGGCTAATAATGGAAGGAAAAGTGGAAGGCAGAAGAAGCAGAGGAAGACCTAGGAGACAATGGGGGAAGGACATAGAGGAATGGATGGGAGCCGACGTCTGGCGAGTGGGGAGACTGGCAAACGAAAGAGCTGTCTGTAGACAATCCATCAAGGCTGCAACGTCCGGAAATGGATAAACAAAACCCCAAGACATGTTAGTGGAACGGTCCCCTGGTGTTGGGCTGTAGCAGTCATAATAGGCATGTGTACAAGAGACCATACTTCCTAGCACTAGTAGCAAGTAGCCACACGTATATGTAGCTACACTGTCCTAACTCATGTGTTATGTAAGAGATTGTAACTTGTCCTGTTGCTCCAGGTCTGTGTGGAGATCAGACAGCGTTGTTCTGCAGCAGTGACTGTGGCGTGACAGGGCTGACTGAAACCACCGACAGTGACAGCGGGTGTGTGGATCGAGGGTGTTTTGAGCGTGGGAGTCTGGACCGCCCCTGCATGGTGATGCTGCTCCGGAAGGAGAACGCTCTCCATCACATCGCCAGTCTCATTGAGGCCATCATGGTGCAGCTGTCTCTCAACAGCTTGCTCAGTGAGTCACTAGTAATACCCAGTTATAATCTAACTGTAATATGTATGTATGTTAAGCTTTTCCTCCGAGATGCATTGCGACTCAGGCACCAAACTTTCAGGGGTTCATCCATGACCCATGGAAAGAAAAGGAGGTTTTAAGTTTTATATAATTCCCCATTGGTTATGGGTTCTTACTGGTTGAAGGTTTATACCAAACTTTAAACAGTTGTTCACAGTTGTTTTAAGTTTTATGTAATTCCCATTGGTTAAGAGTTCTTACTGGTTGAAGGTTTATACTGAACATTAAACAGTTGTATTCTGCGATTGTAAATCATCCACCGGTCAGTTTTACGTAACTTACAACCTTTGTAGAAACGTGCTTTGTTGTGAAAAGCTGTTTAGATTGACATAGTGTTTGTTAAACATCATGTACGAATATTCTGCAAAACCATCTTGTCTGTCTGAATGTTTGTAGTGCTGCCTAGACGATGTCATTATACAGCACCAATGTACTGATGTACACTAAACTGTTGATAGTAACGTTAGTTTGCAAAAAAAAAAAAAAAGTCACCAATGTCTGTTTAATGCTGTTTGTAAACATGTTTTTTCAATGTTATTTAGGAATTTTACTTATTTTTCAATGTCAGAACACCATAATTCACAGATTCACTGTTTTGAATAAACTGCCAGTCATCAATTATGATTTGGGACTGCTTTCATGGCTGTTCACTATTCCATCATACTATTTGTTTTAAAAGGTGTGTCAGCCAGGATTATAGGAAACTTGAGTTTGGAAATTTTATTTGTTTGATGAAAATTACCCACGCATTCCACGTAACCTGAAACGTATTCCACATAACATGAAACATGTTCCACATAACATGAAACATGTTCCACATAACATGAAATATGTTCCACATAATGTGTTTCAGCATTAATTCAGGCCAAGTGCAGGCAGCCTCTCAAATCCAACCTTCTCTTCCACGCTGTCAGCTTCTCCGAGTCTGTGCTGAACACACTAGGCGGGGATCTAGCTCAGGTACACTGCTAGGCGGGGATCTAGCTCAGGTACACTGCTAGGCGGGGATCTAGCTCAGGTACACTGCTAGGTGGAGATCTAGCTCAGGTACACTGCTAGGCGGGGATCTAGCTCAGGTACACTGCTAGGTGGAGATCTAGCTCAGGTACACTGCTAGGTGGAGATGTAGCTCAGGTACACTGCTAGGCGGGGATCTAGCTCAGGTACACTGCTAGGTGGAGATCTAGCTCAGGTACACTGCTAGGCGGGGATCTAGCTCAGGTACACTGCTAGGCGGGGATCTAGCTCAGGTACACTGCTAGGTGGGGATCTAGCTCAGGTACACTGCTAGGCAGGGATCTAGCTCAGGTACACTGCTAGGCGGGGATCTAGCTCAGGTACACTGGCTGCAAAGTGACTAGTAAAATAATAACAACATATAAAACATCTTGGTAAAGAAATTATTTAGATATTGTGGAATTTCACAGGCAGGACTAAAGCGAGGATTCCATATACATGTACACAGACATGACAAGTTGAATGGGGAATACCTGTGTAGTGACGTCACTCCTATCCGATTCCTTTGCAGATACGATTCGAATCGCCACATAAGAGTGATTAAATTGAAAAAACACATCCACCTTTGTAGACTTGGATCTACTTGTATTAATTTCCAACGGGCACTGTATTCAGCATATGTATGCCATCTGTACATAAAAATACAGTACATGAACTATGTGTACGTAAGTTATGCCTTTATTTCATGTACTACCAGAGGACATAGTGAGGACTCTTTGGTTGTTTATTGACCTTTTAGATAAGTGATATAGAAAGAGTGCATGTTGATGTCTATATATATCTTACATAATATTTCGGGGTGTTTTACTTGTGAGTAGATAATAAAGCCTAAGAATATGCTGGTCATGATTGCATTATGTAACCAAGGAAGTGGTCCTGACGTCTTCTGTCGTGTTTTAGGTTCCCAATGTCGACCTTGGTTCGACCCCGGGCTACATAGCTCCGAAACTCTACACAAATCCCGAGCTGGAAGAGTTTGTAGTTCTCACGTTCACTGGACACGAACGATTGAAGAACTTTGGACAGTTGCTCAGTACGTGAACCTGTGACCAGGCCCTTAGCCAGAAGTGTGTCAGTCTTCAATTTATCCAAAGTGTGCCTTTTAGCACGCAAACAGCTTGCGTGGAAGCTATTCACATCAATCACAGCCATTATTGGCCAGTTTTTTCTTTTTCAATGATAAACCTCCATCATTTGAGCCATTTGTTTGATTAACGCTGATTTATTTGGTTTGTTTCACTTCAGTGATTATCATTGGGACAACTGGAAGTGAAACAAACCAAATACTATCATTGATAGTCAAAAAAATGGGCCTCTACAATTGAAACTATTAGTTAGTGGCACCCTCTAAATTCCACCAGTCTTATCAGATGTAATGAACTGTCTTGGCCAGTCATTTACCAGTCTTGAAGACAGGCAGGCGGGTCTCTAGCTAAGCCCTGATTTGAACCTCGTGTTCTTACTCTCATTTGCTGCAGTATTTTTGAATGTTGACATCACTGTGACTGTTACAGCATTTATGATAATATTTCATATACACCATAAACTTCATTATTTGTTAATACTGCGTGATGTAACATCTCCAGATAATTAACCTAATGAAATAAATACGCCGACTAAATGGCTTTTTTGTTTTTTGTATATTACTGTTATTTATTTGTAGGTCGTCTGCAGAACTTGTTGCCTTACAGCAAGAGTCAGTTGCCATCTTCCATCCAGGAGGGCTTTGAGGTGCTGGGACTCAAATGGTTGCCCAGTCTCAATAGTCAGCAGGCCAGACAGCTGACTCCATTTGAAGTGGGACACAAGGACTGGAAGTCCAGCGTACATACACTTACATCTGGTAAGTGGACGTACACTTACATCTGGTAAATGAACATACACTTATATCTGGTAAGTGTACATAAACTTACATCTGGTAAGTGGACATACACTTACATCTGACAAGAGTACATACATATGGTAAGAGTACATATACTTACATCGTACACTTGCATCTGGTAAGTGGATGTACACTTACATTTAGAAAGTGGACATACACTTATAATAATGTAGCTTATTGCAGACAAACTCCATATTCAAAGATACGGTACATGTAAACACATCCAAGTATGCACATCATGTGCTAAAATTAATTCTACAGATATAAACAGACATGCGTTAAAGGAGTAAAAGATAAACTAATATGCATAAGACAGGGTAAACGGATGAGTTAAACAATTGCTATAAGCAATGACACAGTCAACATATGTAATGATAAATACAATTTTGTATATGAAAAAATTAAACAAGTTATTAATTATATAAGAACACGCCTCTACCATTTTCAGAGCCGGCTGTTCTGTTGTTACTCCGGGGCGTGGACGCATTCCGCCGGATACGCTGCTTCAGCACGGGGCTACACATGAGTCACCCCCACGGGGTGGGCAAACACCACACCCCCCTTGACTGCCTCCTGTCCCCCACCCCTGACATCGCCTACCAACAAGCAGTGCTCTTCTTCCACAGACGAGAGTTGTTTCCCGACCCGTCTGCCAGGTGGCTCTTGTCGTACCTCCCCCCGCACCATGGCAACGCACACGGCAGGTTTGTGCAGAACTTCTCCAGTTATACGTCATACTTTTAAAATTGATATCAGATATATAAAAATTTAGCAAATACGTGATTTCATTCAATAGATAATTTACGTAGAAAATAGTAAAGTACAATCTTTGTTAACGTGATCAGTTGGGGAAATTTTACTTAACTTTCAACAAACATAGAAAACATGTGCAGCGTTACGAAAAACTACTCAAATTTACGGTATCTTTATTAAAAGTCGGGTAGGAACTGTACTTCAGCAAATGGTCTTCTGCATCAGTGTCCATATAGAGCCATGCAGATGAAGGGTGTTTTTGTTACGGTAATGACCAGATGTATTTGGACATATGTTTTTGGATGTCCTAAAAATGTGCAAAAATAATAATTTTCCGTACTGTAGTTTTTCAGACGCCATAGTTTGACACGTCCAATTACTGGCAGTCCATAACAACTGTTTTCAGACATATAAAAATAATCTTTTGAACCGTATGGTTTTGTACAGCTCAGAATTTAATTATTTTTAGGTGTCCGATACACACAGTATTGCAGTAGTGACATAACTTGTGGTCATTGTGATTGCAGTGCCACCAAGACCAGACGTAGCCCTGGACCGCGGTCTGAGGGTGACCTGGTGACCTCCAATGACCCAGGGGAGCAGTCAGTATTTGAGACGATGCTCCGTGGCTCCCGGCCCCTGTGTACATTACTGCTGATGAAGCCTGATGCCGTCAAACAGGGCCTAAGTAAACTGTTGAAGAGACTGAGTCACGATGGGTTCGTGGTCGTCGCCCTCAGACTTCAGTCTCTCACAGACGATCTCGCACTCAGACTCATCCCAGAGGAGGACAAACAGGTGAGGTCCTGAGTTTTGTATTGAGCGAGAAAACTTGCAGCAGCAACACAATAGACATATCAATAGTTCCTTGAATGTAACAACGTTTCATTTTCTTGGATTAGTTCAGTATCTGGTCTTACTTCTCAAAAAACATATCGGAAACCTGGGCTTAACAGGATTCTTAGCATTCCGATGTCCTTCACAGCCGAAGTTTGCATAACAGGGGAACAAGTCATGGTTTGTTCGTCAATTACATCAAAATACAACTGCATGTGATACTGTTTTGTTGTTGACGCCGTTAATATTTGCTAAATGGGGACAATCTAGTTTTACCCATGACTTTCCCATTTTGAACCTGACAAAACGGGATGAACATTTACCATGTGATGAAAGATATTTACATAGCCATTGACCTTATTTGATCAAGTAATGAATATAACATTATACTCTATGAAAACTGGTGAGGTTCGCACTCTTCATTCTGCGATATATTTAGCAACTATTGCAGCAACAACGCAATAAACATGGCAATAGCTAGTCAATATATTTATTATAATTTATTATAACTTATTTAGACTGTATTTGTAGCTTTTTATCCAGTCTGTTTAGCTTTTTATCACTTTTGCTAATCATTTTTTTTTCCTGTAATTTTAATACATATAATTTTTATTACCGGTACATAAAAATTACGTAAGATTTAGCTGTTAACTTTTACTGTATTTTGTAAACGCACATGAACAGGACATTAGCCCTGGAGTTGACGGTGTATTAATAAAAGAGTTTTATTATTTTAATTCTTTAGTACAATGACGTTCTGGTTTCTTTGTTTATTTTAATATATGTTGATATTCTTTTTGAGAACAAATGTTATGTTTCCTGAGAGGGAATGTCAATGGATAGGTCAGTAGTTCTTATCACATTTGTTTGCCTAAAATATCCAAAAACTGGGACATTGTTTTTGTTAATTTCAACATGTCCATCTAAAAAAGCAGCCATATTGTTATTATTTTGTGGCTTCAGACTTTTTGACCACTTTGTATGTGGTATGTTTTTAACATTAACTGTCTGTTTATTGTTTTACTGCAGTGTATTTCTGCCCTTGATGTATTTAAATACATATTAATTGAACAAAAATGTATAATTAATGACTACATGAAAGATATTTTTATTTTATAATATTCGGAAGTTATTATTGTAATTTTACCATACGTACAAACAGGGCCACTGTCGAAAAAAAAATTTAACTTATAAAATATATATACATAATTCCTCCCACAGGATGAGGAGTCATGCAGGTCACATGTGAGTCACATGACCGCTGGGCCCTGTCTACTACTCACTGTGCAGAGAGAGAATGCGGTGAAGAAGCTACTGGACCTACTTGGGCCAGAAGACCCTAAAGTGGCCCGGGTGAAAAACTGTGGCTATTGGAGGGCCATCTTTGGGCAGAACTGTATAGCCAATGGACTGTATGGTGGGTGAAGAGGAAACATGTTTGTTTTGTGACAAGTTTTAATGTTTTATTTGACAAACAGGTCTGGCAAACTCACTAATATGTCATCATAAATGTGAAGTTGTCGGTATTCTGCTGTATTTACTATTGAAGTTCTGGACAAAAAGGCAAAGGTGTTTCGGTGAGAACAGTACATGGAAAATGTTGAACTGGCAGATGTATCTTGCTTTAGTAATTTAGACATATATACATATTACATGTCAAAGTAGTTACTAAGCTGAAACTTGGTGAAGTTCGCACACATAATTTAGATTGCGACATCAAATTCTTGATTTTTCAGTTGTATTTCTCTGTTTATAAGGCGTCACATAAAATATATTGTAACACAAGTGTGAGCCATAAGAATCTTTTCAAATGGAATTATACGAGGGTTCAGTGTCCTACCTGGTTGCCATGGTAGAGCGCATGTTCCTATTACTTTTATTCCCAAAGTGGCTGCTTGATAAGTAGCCGACCTTCCAGTAATAAACCTCATCATTTGGTCTGTTTCAAAACTGTTGATACATTGGACTTGTGCTGGTTATTGTGTAAAACATGGACTATTCTGTAGTAGAACTACTGTGCCTGTGAAGTAAGATTACTTCATGTCAGGCTTTGCCATGTACGTTATGTGTTCATAAGATAAATCAATAATTCTGTTTTGTGTTTAATATGTGCAGATGATTATAAGCTCCAATAATAAATGGTGACAAATCAATTCTTATTATGTTTAATACGTGCAGATGATCATAATCTTAAACAATCTTCCTGTGTTATAGGATCAGGAAGCTACATCAGGGCTGTGGAAGAACAAAAACTCTTCTTCCCTGATGGACTCTGCTGCAGGGAAACACTGGACCTCAAAATGGATGCTGTGAGTAGCCACAAAGACCACAATGAACTAGTGACAGTCATTTTTAGGAAGCATGCCTGGTGATTTTGTAGTGAAGGCATCATGGGTAGGAGTGGATAATTGGCCCAGTATCAGATTCCAAGTGAAGAGATCAAAATGTTAACCATGTATGAATAAATAATGAGACCTAGATTGGTTCACAGGATCTTTGAACTACATGGCATTGTAAAGACTATCATGTAATGAAACTAGGATAATACGTCTGTCTGTCCATCTGTTTGACTGTCTATCCATCCATTTGACTGTCTGCCCATCCGTTTGACTGTCCATCCGCTTGACTGTCTGTTCATCCTGTTGGTTTCTGGCTAACTCAAGACTAAAAGAAACTGTTTGGACATTATAAATGCAATTGTTTGCAGGATGCATTGAATGGTTGTTATAGTATAAACTTGATAACTTAACGTAGTGTGGAAAAGTTAACTCTGCTGTTTTCAACATGTTGTTACACCAAAACCATATCGTTCAGGTGAAAATATGTAAATTGATACGACTATCACAGTGTCATTTGCTGCAGACATTAAAAGTATATTCTCAATGTACCACGTAATAAACGTAATTGCTGCAGGTCCTGTAATGTCTCTACTCGTAGATCACCTGTCAGGCGGTCGATTCCATCGCAGACCGAGTTGACAGTCATAGGCGCCACCTAGTGACTATCGCAGACACTGACCACCAGGGACAGCTTCGAACTGACAGCAGCAGCAGTAACAGCAGTGGCAGCAGCAGTGTCACAAGCAACGGCAGCAGTATGTGTACAGGTAAACATGTTCACAGTTAATTCTTGAACAGCTTTCTGCAGTCATACTAAGTGCTATGAGCAAGAAGCAATGACATGATTGTCATTTTTTTAAATACAAATGTTTGGAAAAATAAATATAAAAACATGCCTCCCCACTGGAAATATTCAGAGCAAAATTGCTAATTAATGCGGGTAGTCCTTTTTAGGTGGTTGTATCATGTACTTCGTTTTACATTTACAGTTACCTCTATAATGTAGCCACCTCACAAGTAAGGTCACCCTAGGGGCACTAGTCCCAAGGGTGACCTTAAAAGCAACGTTCCACTCTGTACCGATTTATATGTGTCAATTGTATATTTATAATACATTGACATCACTATAACCCGTGACGAAATGTAATTTTAGAGATATGTTGTGTTTAAAAAATACTTGATTTTGCTGCAGGATTGAGGGTGACCACAAGCACCCTGGGGTGTCTCACACAGATCACGTGTGTGGTCCTCACCCCCTCCCTCCTACAGCCCCTCGGGGGGCGGGGCAAACAGTTCCCCTATGTTGACATCATCGAGTCTCTCCTCAAGAACAGGTGAGTACAAGTGCATCGGGTCAACGCGATCCTAATCTCAAAGGTCTCACTTCAATGTAGAGTTTATATATTGATGTGCTAACTTTGGAGCTTTGTAAGTGCATCATCTCCCAGGCACTGAAGTCCAGTTGCCTATTTCTATGGTCATTCACTTCCTTCAACCAACAGTCTCTCATCTACCAACTGATGGTGTGTTTAAAAAACACGAAGGTGATTATTTTGAGGTGTTTTCAGTTAGTTGTCAGTTATTCTCCAGGTGGCACCACTGGAGGTACATTAAAATATTATCTACTGCAGCCATATCTGGTGGCAGCAAAACTTACGTTGTCATGGGAACGAGTTCAAGTTAACAATACTATAATGTAGTGGTAGCAATTGCTGCTCTAAATGTGTTGCTCCTCATAACGATAACTAGTGTATTATTGGTTATTCCTATTCTATGCTATTTTAATCATACTCTCTGTTGGTTCCAGTTGATTGGTTGTGCTGTATATTCTCTGTTGGTTCATGTAGGTTCCAGCTGGTTGGTTGTGCTGTATATTCTATGTTGGTTCTTGTAGGTTCCAGTTGGTTGGTTGTGCTGTATATTCTATGTTGGTTCTCGTAGGTTCCAGCTGGTTGGTTGTGCTGTATATTCTCTGTGGGTTCTTGTGGGTTCCAGCTGGTTGGTTGTGCTGTGTATTCTCTGTTGGTTCTTGTAGGTTCCAGCTGGTTGGTTGTGCTGTATACTCTCTGTTGGCTCTTGTGGGTTCCAGCTAGTTGGTTGTGCTGTATATTCTCTATTGATTCTTGTAGGTTCCAGCTGGTTGGTTTTGCTGTATATTCTCTGTTGGTTCGTGTAGGTTCCAGCTGGTTGGTTGTGCTGTATATTCTATGTTGGTTCTTGTAGGTTACAGTTGGTTGGTTGTGCTGTATTTTCTATGTCGGTTCTTGTAGGTTCCAGTTGGTTGGTTGTGCTGTATATCCTCTGTTGGTTCTTTTGTAGGTTCCAGTTGGTTGGTTGTGCTGTATATTCTCTGTTGGTTCATGTGGGTTCCAGCTAGTTGGTTGTGCTGTGTATTCTCTGTTGGTTCTTGTAAGTTCCAGCTGGTTGGTTGTGCTGTATATTCTCTGTTGGTTTGTGTAGGTTCCAGCTGGTTGGTTGTGCTGTATATTCTCTGTTGGTTCTTGTGGGTTCCTGCTGGTTGGTTGTGCTGTATATTCTATGTTGGTTCTTGTAGGTTCCAGCTGGTTGGTTGTGCTGTATATTCTATGTTGGTTCTTGTCGGTTCCAGCTAGTTGGTTGTGCTGTATACTCTCTGTTGGTTCTTGTGGGTTCCTGCTGGTTGTTTGTGCTGTATATTCTCTGTTGGTTCTTGTAGGTTACAGTTGGTTGGTTGTGCTGTATTTTCTATGTTGGTTCTTGTAGGTTCCAGTTGATTGGTTGTGCTGTATATCCTCTGTTGGTTCTTTTGTAGGTTCCAGTTGGTTGGTTGTGCTGTATATCCTCTGTTGGTTCTTTTGTAGGTTCCAGTTGGTTGGTTGTGCTGTATATTCTCTGTTGGTTCATGTGGGTTCCAGCTAGTTGGTTGTGCTGTGTATTCTCTGTTGGTTCTTGTAAGTTCCAGCTGGTTGGTTGTGCTGTATATTCTCTGTTGGTTTGTGTAGGTTCCAGCTGGTTGGTTGTGCTGTATATTCTCTGTTGGTTCTTGTAGGTTCCAGCTGGTTGGTTGTGCTGTATATTCTATGTTGGTTCTTGTAGGTTCCAGCTGGTTGGTTGTGCTGTATATTCTATGTTGGTTCTTGTAGGTTCCAGGTGGTTGTTTGTGCTGTATATTCTATGTTGGTTCTTGTGGGTTCCAGCTGGTTGGTTGTGCTGTATACTCTCTGTTGGTTCTTGTGGGTTCCTGCTGGTTGTTTGTGCTGTATATTCTCTGTTGGTTTGTGTAGGTTCCAGCTGGTTGGTTGTGCTGTATATTCTCTGTTGGTTCTTGTAGGTTCCAGCTGGTTGGTTGTGCTGTATATTCTATGTTGGTTCTTGTAGGTTCCAGGTGGTTGTTTGTGCTGTATATTCTATGTTGGTTCTTGTGGGTTCCAGCTGGTTGGTTGTGCTGTATACTCTCTGTTGGTTCTTGTGGGTTCCTGCTCGTTGTTTGTGCTGTATATTCTCTGTTGGTTCTTGTAGGTTTCAGTTGGTTGGTTGTCGCATGCTATTGTTGTCAAAGGACCAGGCGGAACACTGTCTACATCTCTACCAGGCCGGCTCATTCTCACTGGTAACATCTCAGTCTTATTCTACCAGTTAGTGATAATGATATGCTATAAAATAAATATTAATTAAAACAAGGAAATAAAGAAGAGATGAAATTGAAGGTTTATAGAGATATTAAATGGTAATGGAAATTTGATAAGAGTATTTGTTTCTGTCTGAAGTGTAGCCACTGGCCTGTAAGTAAGTACTGGCCACATCTTGGTGGAAACTCAAGACATATCTTGGTGGAAACTCAACGCATCTTCATAAAATTTGATTATGACACTTGAATGATGTTTGTAGGAGGTGTGATTAATGGGCTAATTTGTATAATTGTTGCCATGGCAATAATGATTTATGTTCCTATGGAAGTATGCCCCATGGCATAAATTATTTAGGTTAAATGACAGTAAATACTGTCATGTAATCACAATAAGTTGTTTGTTGGAATGTTACTGCTGTAAGGTGGTTTTATGTTCTGACTTTGACAACTGCTTTATCACCTTATCGAGTTGCGCTGTTTGGGTAGATTAAAAAAATCCCTAATTGGTTTACCCTTGTTTACACCTCTGACATATATAATATTGTTGTTCTAGGTGCCGCAGCTGACGTCAGGCGCCAGTATAGTTCTGGCTCTACAGAGAGACAACGCCATTGTGTTGTTTGACACGCTGCTGGGAAGGTCAGTTATCTCAAGTGGAATTTTTACAATAGATGGTACCTTTGTAAATTGCATGCAACTGTAATTTACGGGTCATTGGTGGAGTAGCACAAGTAATCGGACAGGGTTGCAGACTCCAATTATGTGTGCTATTATGCCACTCTCAAGTATGATTACACCAGAACGCATGTCACAAATATAAAAAAAATTCTACGCCCCTCATAATGGTTGCATTTAACCAATTCAAACTCTGTTGCTGACTACGTATTTGGTATTGTCGCAGTCAGTTGTTATTTCGTTTTAAGGCAGTTGATAAGAGATCACAAAATAGGTTTGTTCATAATTTAATGAGTGTGATTATGAAGTCAGAACTGCATGGCTGTATTGCACAGAGAATATTGCCCTTGCGTAGTAATGTTACCAATAGTATAGCATTGGATATAGTTTAATCTCCAGCTTGACGTAACTCTGACAATCTTATTTGTGCATCATAGTGTTAATTAACAATACATGTTTTAGTTTGCAATAAACACAAAATTGCATCATAATGAAACCAGACCAAAGACGCATAATTACAATTTATATTAATTTATTGTCAAGATGCAGTATTCATAACAAATATTTCTTCAGTGAGTAATGCTGAATATTGAGGATGTTAGGTTTTGTGTTACAACCTCTCACTGGTTTCTACTGGAAATTTATCTTACTTTTATTTCATGACATGTTGTATGATTACTTTTATTTGAAAAATAAAACAATCTTATTAAATTGTCTACTTATTATAATGTTCATTTTAAATAATTGTAATAGAAACTGTTGGTTGTATTTCTAGCGTCTACGATAAAGAGTCTCTGTACTTCAAATACAGTAGCCACATCATGCGCTCAAAAGACGCCAAGCAGGTGGGTTTATTCATACCTTAACTCCTAGTAATTGCTATACTTGTTCTACATTTGGAGGTTAGTTTTCTTGGAATATGTCAAATTATGTAATGCAATGTACTTATCAATCCTTTTCTGAAAGTGCAGACTACTATAGGATTGTTTGTTTATTGCACAGTTAACTTGTTTAAATAAGGTTTGTTGGAAGTAAATTGTTCAGACTTCCAGCATTAACTAATTCCTGCTAGAATCTGTTGTAGTTTGTTGCTATGACAACACAGAATGACCTGATGATAAGAATATTGAACTTAAATTTGTTTCAGGCCTCGCAACAACTCTGCTTCTTCTTCGACACACTCGCTCCCAGTGCGCACACACAGATTGTTGTTACTGAGTGACACAGTGCGCACACACAGATTGTTGTTACTGAGTGACACGGAGTGCACACACACATATTGTTGTTACTGAGTGACACAGAGTGCGCACCCACAGATTGTTGTTACTGGGTGGCACAGAGTGCGCACCCACATATTGTTGTTACTGAGTGACACAGAGTGCGCACACACATATTGTTGTTACTGAGTGACACAGAGTGTGCACACACAGATTGTTGTTACTGAGTGACACTCTCTCCCAGGGCGCACGCACAGATTGTTGTTAAAGAGTGACACTCACCGAGTGCGCACACATAGATTTTTGTTGAGGAGTGACACTATCTTAGAGTGTGCACACACAGGTTGTAGCTGCTGATCAACATAATGTGGCAACATTCACCGTGGAGATTACTGTTGCAGAGTGGCACCACACAAACTCTTGCTGCAGAGTGGCACTCTCTCATATATCATTGTTGCAGAGTGGCATTGTCTCCATAAGTTTGTTGTTACAGAGTGGCATTCTCATGGCATACACACATATTGTTGTTGTAGATGAGGGTCACACATTCTCCTCTTACCCTGAGCAGTATAGAGAAACAATATCTTTATTTCCTTTATATCTGTAAAAAAAAAAAAAAGTCAGTGCAACATAATACTTGGTCAATCAATTAATCTGCGCTTTATTTCCAAATAAAAAATAATTATACATGCAGACCTCATAGAATAACACAAGAAAGTAACATAAGGCATTTTCAATAATTTTGATCCTGTTCACACAGAATTTTTTCTGGGAGAAACATTCCACACTGGTTTGGTGTATTTCCCACCTCAGCACATACATGCGCTTGTAACGTACGAGAAGTATCGGTGTAAGAGTAGTCCCATCTAGAAGTAGGTGTTACTTCCAAGGTGATTTGTGCTAGTGATACATTAAGTTCAATATTTTTGTTGTTAGAATACCTAGCATATACATAAATAAAATGATTGTGCAATTACTTCCATAGAAAAATGATAAAAACAAGAAGCAAAACACAGATTAGAAGTAACGTTCTGCGTCTACCATCTCGGCATATTTCATCATCAAAGACTAGATCAAACGGGCAGGTCAATTCACTGTGCTTTTTGCACAGTACAGAAACGTCTACTTCTGGTACGGAACTACTCTCAGCTTGTACTAGTTGTATGCAAAGAACAAGATTGAACTTTTGTTCTAGACAACCAACCAACACACTGATAAAGTGCCTTACTATAATGCATCACTGTATAACTATTTATACCCCATATATTTTATTTATACAGCGCCTCCCTGTCAATGTCTTTCAGTTGAGCAGTTTTAAAGTTGGTTGCCTTTCACCTAACAGTATTTAATGCGATGCTTTGTTATATTTGTTGCTTCATTTATTGTCTGTTCAAGGACACTGCATTGCACATGTGACAACTTCTTTGAAGCATTATGACTGATAAAAAGTAAATGATTGTGAGTATTTAGTGCCAGTTAACTGCGATGTATCGTGATGTTTTGTCTTTGACAATCCCTACGAGTTTACTTATTTGTTTATATCCCTGTACGAGGAGGATAACAGAATTGTCCAAGGACGTACTGGACACGTCTTTTTTTGTCTCATCTTGTCCATGTGAACAATTGACGGATCTGTCACGTAACCTGTTGCCTACCAACACGGTCCGTCAAGCTTACCAAAAATGGCTCACACTCATGTGAATATGTTGGACATTCCGTTGTATATTTTTTTTAAACTCTGGCCTCAAACCTTTTCTTTGTGACAAAACCATAGCATAGGCATAGGGCAAAGCTGTTTTAGTGAACAAATTGATGTGGCAGTTTCTGTCAATGTTAATAAGGGCACTAGTATATGTGATACGTGCAAAGTCATTCCGTACAAAACGTCGTTACTGTTTAAACTAATTAAGATACATTGTTATTTTATCGCGTTCTATGCATATTCTATTTATGATGTGATGTGTGAAGTGTTTCGCAAACGTATCAAGGAGCAAGATGCTCGTGCCTTCCGTCCATACTGAATTATAGTTTTCGTTTGCAACGGCTGACTTACTCCTGTAATAAATAGCAGTTAATTGCACCTATAACCAGCTATATAAAAACTACACAGACCAGCTGTGCCCGAGTTTGGAACAAGGCCATATTATTTATTTCCGGTGACGCCTACCCGGATGTTTGCCAATAACTGAGGCTAAATATCGAACGTCACGGATGGATGCAGTAGGGAACATCAGTTGCGGATGTTGTAGCGTCATACTAGAGAATCAACGCGAGTGGGCAGTATGTGTACCTATTACCTACATATACGTACACGCCTTTGTATATGATTATATGTGTGTGACATGGCGCCGCATTCGTGGCAAAATGCCAGGGTCTAGCAACTCGGTATGGCCTGTTTTCTGGCTTGCTATAACGGAAGGTGAAATAGAACGTGACGGCCTTGCTCAAGGGAACAGCGAAAGACCAAAGGATCTATCACGATTCGCGTGCATTGTTGAACACGGCACGCCTGTTTTGCTTAGAGAAGCCGCAAAGAACAATTTTAAATACATGTTTTGTTTATATAAAGCGAAAACATATTTATTTTAAAAACTAGATTTGACTTAGTTTGTGTAGTGTGCATGAATCTGGTGGTCCTATGCATATTGCAATGCCAGGTGGTAATTGCGAAAAGAAATCCAGAGTAGCATTATTCTATACCAGAAAACAGAACGAAAACGATATCTTAATTTATTATTCTTTGATCGGGTCATAGCAGAAGGAAACTTGAATTGTTGGGTGGTTATATATGGCGGCAAAATAGTGATGCAGAATATTCCTTTGGTTCTAATCGACAGCAATTTCTTGAATTAATTTAGTAAAAATGTATCTACATTGACATTGCATTTCTTATAAAAACTACCGGTGTTTAGCTGTCTTCCTGGTACTACACCGTTTTATGACTAACATTGAAACATACTCAGGTTTACTGTTTCACTTGGGTTGACATTTGTTTTTGTAAGTGTAGTTGAGCACGAATGTGTTTAGTTGACCATTATATGTCATCCGTTCCAGTGTGAATCAACGACACAATGACCGTTATGCATAATACCCCACGAAATGAAACAACCACAGCCAGTTCTTTGTGTATGTCGTTCTATGCAGCATACAACAAGTATTGGTCTATATGTTAGAAATAGCTTAGTTATTGAACGTGATGGAAAGCAAAGTCGCACTCTGAGATATCTGCTTTTCTCCGACGTCATTCTGCCTTCATTGGAAAATGTTCAACTGTGTACGCGTTCGTATGCGATTGTATTGACTGTGCAAATCTGACACCCGGTTGAATATCAAGAGTTTGTTCTAACATAGCGCTAAATCACCTAGCATCATCCAGTCTGTGTGCTTCAAACAGCTGTGTACAGACGCAACCATGAACAATACCGTATAATATCGACTTATCCTCGTCAGCAGCATACCTGTGAGAATATTCTGCGTTGAAGTAAATCGGTAGATACACGACAGACGTGTTGCCTTAGGTGCTGGATCGATTAAGCCAATCGGTCGACGCCTATTGTTGTTACTTGTGGGCAGGGTTGAGTAGGTGCGCAGGTCTATGCTTAATACGCCTTCTGGAACGCTCCGAGCAGTGCGATAATCGGCCGTCGAGTATTCACATACGTGCCACGTTTTCGTGTTTGAAATCCGTATTTTTGACAGGAAATCCGTATTACGGTTTTCTTTGGTTAACCAGCGCATAGGCCTATCATTCCGATCGCATGTAGCCATCTACCATTGTCAGGGGCGGATCCAGAAAGTTACGTTTTTGTTGTTGGGGGAGGGGCACAAAAACCTGCACTGGCGGCTGAAACAAATGATGTAGTAGAGACGTTATCGCTGACGCGCCGCCGTATCTTGAGTCGCTGTCTCGGCTCGACTGTGACCATCGGAAGGCTGGGGGGTGGGGGGCTGTTAAAATTGTCTTCTCTCCGCAGGCGCAGTCTCTCCTTCTCACTCCCTCGCGCTGCTGTCTTTCCTATCTCAGCTCACCTGGTTACACCGGAAGACGGGGTGTGTGGGTGGGGGGTGGGGGGTGTTGAACCATTTACGTCGCCGTAACTTCACCTTATTATCATCAGAATGGGGGGCACATTTCAAATGATCTAGGGGGCCCATTATAAAAGGTCTGCGGGCACACCGAATTCCTAAGGTCTAGAGGGCACGTGTCCCCCATGACCACTGGATCCGCCTATGATTGTATAAACTACATTACGCTTACACCAAACAAAATTCGCTATATTTTGTCGAATAAACACTGATTGTTGTTTGACCGGTATACTAGAGTGTCCCAAGTCCGTGCATAACAAAATTCTGTGACAAATCACAATACAGTATTGAGTCGTTTTCTCAAAACTATAATGTTTACACAAAATTATAACAGGCAAACCAGGATCGTTACCAATAATTATCGTAGCTGCCACTTCAACATAAATGTTCACCGAAACATTCTAACTGTAGAGAACACACGACACAATACCGAGGTGACTCCGAATTTGACGATGTACGAACTTATGATATGCAACCACATAATTTTTCATTCGAATAATTGGTACGCGCGTGACGAATACAAGAAAATGCGTTCATTATAACGATTTTTACATTTGAAGCAAACACCTTAGAACGTGTTCCTCCCAAAGACCGTACGTTGTGACATGTCTGTATTGCGAACCATCTATCTCCGTGTCTATTCCATCCACTTCATCCTTACGAACCAATAGGAGTGTCGTACGTTTGCAGATATAGTCGGCAGTCCATGGGTCGCGTGGACCGTCCATGTATTATCATATGTTTGTTAATGCTATGTATTGTTTGTATTTATGAAACATACAGCTCAGTATTTTGTTGCGTGTGCGTGTTTGAGTGGTTCAACTATACGTTGATGGTTTGTATTTATATATTTGATTAAAAAAAAAAAAAAAACATTACAAAACAATCGTCTTTATATGATGTCAGTGTCGTGTTATAGAAATGATACGGTGTAGTGTGACACTTTCTACATAGGAAAACAGACTGCGGTATTCTTGCCAAATACTAGGTAAGGTTATACGTGTAGTAGCCGTACAACCACACGTGTTATTACAGGTAAATGCCCTTTTCCCGGTGTTGTCCGACACGATATCACATGACGACGAACAAATAAATTGCGTGTGCGTTCATACGAGCGACGTGTCCAGACACAGCCAGTGCGATACATTGACTCGCGCCAATCTGTACTCGAGCTTTAATGACAGGTTACGACAGTTGCATCATGTGGAGGTCACCTACTGGCCACTGCTTTAAACTCGACGGACACTCGGTCATATTGGACCAAGCCCCACTTCCAGCGTCACAATAGTAAGTCGATTACCTGGACGATTATGTCGCACAACATCGCGTCTATCGACGTAATCGGACCAACATCATCCTCGTGTAAGGCCTTTATCGATAAAAATACATAAAATCCCCAATAACACACTCATTAACACTGGTGGCAGTGCATCGGTTTCGTCTATCCTAGTTACGGGAGTACGACCACTCATACAATATATCGCCCAACAAGTTTTCCATGAAGTTGCCAGAACAGTTTGTTAGGAAAATTGGAGCTAACAATTCGCAAATTCACATTTTTCACCATAAAGTGCGATCGAGCTTGGAGTGACTAGTCTGACACGAATTGTGCTTAACTATCGGTCAGTGTCCTAAACATTATACGTCAGGCAAACAAAAAACAATGAAATACAAATGTTTTCTTCACGTCAACATGCTTAACATACATCTGCATTATATATTATTATATTTATTCAGCTGAAGAAGACCGCGGGATGCGGTCAGAATATACAGATCGGAATCCTACTTTCTTGAGAGGTAATTCTGTCTAACATAAGTTTTGTAATATTAGAAGTTACACAACAGCTAGCCGAGTTATACAGCAGCTAGCGAGTTACACAACAGGTAGCCAAGTTATACAGCAGCTAGCCGAGTTATTCAATAGCTAGTTGAGATGACATCCACTCGACGTAGGCCTACAGCAACAGACTTGTTTAACATTGGATCCCAGAACGAGTCAGCTGTTCAATAGATTGAGAAGATATGACATAGTTTTCTGAATAGCGCTGCAGTTGTGATATATGTCGGCAAATCCGTCCGTGGCTTGGGCCGGCTGACATCTACGACCTCACGATGGATTCACAATACTATGGTGCTTTAGACGACACCCACGAGGTCTGTGACCGTCTCTACGAGCATTCAGTTACGAATTTCGCAAATACCATAACCCTTCTCCAAGTGTAGTTTGGAGCAAACAATGTATCCAGTAAGGCGCGGTTTGCCTACGTCAAAATAAATAAATTGATAACGCCGACTGACCCTCTTCTTTCATGAATTACATTACTATAGCTGCATGACATCACATTAATCTAAAAATTCCCGCTTACCGTTATCACTTTTAAGAAATTGTCTTATGTTTTTTTGTCATAAAGAAACACGTTTGTGTTGAGAATTTCAACAAAATATACAACGGAATGCACGAACTCACCACGTGTTCGGCATCCATTTTTGATGGCTTGATGGAGCTTTTGCTAGGCAACAGGTCATGTGGTGAATAGGTGAATTGTAGAAAATATATAACGCTGCTAACAACAATTCAAAGCTCGTAATCTTCGTAAAACGTCCGTACGCGGCCCATGACAGTTACATCCAACTTGTACAGTGACCATGCTTACAACGATAAGACATGAACATATACCGTCAAAGGGTAAATATTTAATGTGCCGTTATATAACGGGAATAATGCACGGCGAGTGTACGTTACGAGAGTGTTTATTGTCGGATAGCAGTCGAATAACGTCATGTTATCCGATATCCGATAGATAACACTCTCGTAACGTTCACTCGCCGTGTATTATTCCCTTAGTAACCATTGAACAAGTGGCCTGACATTGATACTGTATGTTAGCAAGTGGCACATCTTCGTGATTACTAAAATACATGACCCTGTTCTTTATAAGTCCACCCGAGACGACTGAAACAAATCGATGTGAGGAGGGACTTTAAATACAGAAAAATGATCGTTCTCACGATGCCGATCACCGCCTCGTTACTTCTGCGGGTCGCTAGAGGGGACTTTACCACCGCATGCGTTACTTCTGGGGCACGCTAGGGGGGGGACTTTACCACCGCATGCGTTACTTCTGGGGCACGCTAGAGGGGACTTTACCACCGCATGCGTTACTTCTGCGGGTCGCTAGAGGGGACTTTACCACCGCATGCGTTCCAGAAGTGGACGAACTCGTGGTACTGTAGAATGCCGTCGTGGTTGGAATCATGGTGCTTCATCAGCGTCTGAATCTCGCCGTCCGAGAACTTGAAATCTCGCAGCACGTCTCGCGCTTCCTCGAACGATATCTCGTTGTTTCCGTCTCTGTCCATCCTCTTGAAGATGTTCTGCAGTTCTAGTTTTCTTTAAAAATAGAGATGGAAACTTTGAAAATAAGATACTGCGATGCAACGGTTGCATAGCGTATGTTAAATGTAAAGTTTTAGCATCATAATAATCGTTATTTCTTATAACAGATGCATGAAATAATGCTACTGCGTACGTGAATGCATTTGAACACTTCCATTGACACACGAGATAAGTGACAACTACTGAGATGGCCTGTGTCTCAAAATACATTTAGCATTGCGTAGACTGACAGTTTGTGATAGGTTCGTATATACCTCCCACACGGATTCAAGTTCCGCTTGGGGTATAATTTTGCTTGGAGGGAACTAGTTGTAGTTGATTTGATATCATGGCAAAACGTTTGTTTAATAACTATTTAACACTATACCTCCTGGATCGAGAAACATTTCCAACACTATCCCCCTCGACCGT
>CM034540.1:3564043-3593858 GCA_020002185.1 Paraescarpia echinospica
TCGAACGATGTCAATCAGCTAAATAAATTAGGCTCAAAGTTTAAACGAGGTCATATATCACTATGAGAGACGTATCGAACTTTCTCTTAAATCGTGGACAATGCTGCGCCTCAAAATGTTACGTTGTAAACAGTGTTTAATTTTCCTGTTGTTGCTGTTGTTTTTCTTGTTTTTAGTTTTTGTACTTTTTGTTTTCTCCTTTTTCTTGTTATTCTCGTTGTTCTTGTACTTCTCATTGTTTTCTCTTTGTTCTTGTACTTCTCCTTGTTTAGTCATTGTTCTTGTTATTCTCCTTGTTTTCTCCTTGTTCATGTTATTCTCGTTGTTCTTGTACTTCTCATTGTTTTCTCGTTGTTCTTGTATTTCTGCTTGTTCTTGTTATTCTCGTTGTTCTTGTACTTTTCCTTGTTTTCTCCTTGTTCTTGTTATTCTTATTGTTCTTCTACTTCTCCTTGTTTTCTCCTTGTTCCTGTTCTTCTCCTTGTTTCCTCGTTCTTCTTGTTCTTCTCCTTGTTTTCTCATAGTTCTTGTTCTTCTCCTTGTTTTCTCCTTGCTCTTGTTATTCTCCTTGGTTTGTCTTTGTTCTTGCACTTCTCATTTGTCCTCGTTCTTCTTCTTGTTCTTACTCCCCCGTCGACCCCTCGTGGTGTGGGTACCACATCATGTGATCTTCATGAAGATACTTCTACAATTATTCCAAAGTTGTGCAGTTGTATCGCTATCTAGACCACTTACCATTGCCCCTTCAGGGTCTCTTTTGGTGCCGTATCTCCATCAAGGTGTTGGTCTTCCTATTCTCCTTCAACCACTCTTCTCTGTTTCTCACGAATGCTCTCTTTCTCAATCTTTCCTGAAGCATTCCCTTATGCACACTGACCATCTTAATCAAAGTCTGCTCCCAACTATGTCAATTTCCGAGTTTCAATTTCGCTTTACAATACAGTGATTAGAAGAGCCCATTCTTGCTTTCATGTCCAAAAAAACATTGTAGCTAGGGCCTATTAAAAATTATATTATATATGTATTTTGCACGGAATTTACTCGAAAGAAGAAACAAACCAATGACATTTCGTTTTTGACCTCTCTCTCGAACAAACAACAATGTCAGAACGAACGATAACTACTCTCACATTATTACAAGTTTTAAGCTGTACGATTTTACCTCTTGCCTCATCGTGAATGTTTCTGGATTACCACGACGTCACAATTACGAACTAGACACTTGTGCTTTGCTGGATTTTACTTATGTTACTGATTTTATGAGACACTGCTAGTGTTTTCTTCTGTGGGCCGTGACCGTCGCCATGGTGATAGTGTATACAAGTCTTCAATTGCATCAACTATGCCAGCAAACCACGAAAGCCTTCAAGCGTGTTACAAAGGCAGTCTACAACGATCTGAAACAACTAGACATTTCTTGCGCAATACTGACCCACAGAGGGACCACTGGCGGTTGAAGACAATGCCAAGTGACTAAGACAATTCCTGTGAAAGTGACTGCAGCCAGAACCGATGTGTCCAACCGGTCAGTACGCAATAGCATCGTACCAATTGTTAACAGAAGCAACCTGATACATGTTAAGCTACACCGACGCTGTTAAGCTACACCGACGCTGTTAAGCTACACCGACGCTTCGCGACTAATTCGTTTAGAGCTACTGTTCTGAACACCCGGTCTGCGTGTGAACTTGATAAGTGTCAACAAATCCGCGACCTGATAACTGAAAACAAACTAGACATATGCTCGCTTACGGAAACCTGGTTCAGGCCATCGCATATTGCCGTAAAGGCAGTGGTGCCACCTGGATACGCTATGAAACACGTACCGCGAGCCAACGCCAGAGGCGGAGGCATCGCCATTATCTTCCGTGAATCCATCTCAGTAGCTGTAATGAAGCACAACAACAACACTTCTTCCATAGAGTATATCAACTGCTTAGTCAAAGTTGGCTTCGAACTGTTGCGATTTGTAACAGTGTATAGACCTCCACCAAAACCGAAATCACCAAATGTTCCTGTATTTCTGAGGGAGTTTGCCGATCTCCTCGGTGAACTCACACTTACATCCGGTCAGCTGCTACTCGTTGGGGACCTGAACTTTCACTTTGACAATCCCACCAGAGCACATACCAAACCAATTATAGACCTTCTCTCCGCAACAAACCACCAACAGCACGTTGCCCAGGCAACTCATGAGAAAGGTCACATCCACGATGTTATCATAACGAGATGTGGTGAGCTGCCTGTTGAAGATGTCACCTGTGATGATTCTGTCAATTCTGACCACTCCGCCATTATCTTTACGGTACCTATCACACCACCAAAGAGAACAATGACTGTGCGTAAGTTGAAAACTATCAACCATCATAAAATCAGCCGTGACATTACTTGCTCTGATCTGACTGTTCAGCAAGCCAGCGAATCGGCAGCAGCGGCATTTTCTCGTTACAACAATACTTTGTTGTCAATATTCGACCAACATGCTCCTGCTAGAGAGTGCACCATCACCGTGAAGAACAACGTGCCATGGTACAACGCGGACATCAAAGTTGCAATAGCTAAACGTAGGCGGTTTGAACATCATTACAGGAGGACACAATTAACAGTGCACCGAGACATGTAGTACAGCAAAGAAACAAAGTCAACAACATGTGCGCTGAAGTGAAACAGATCCATTACGAGGAAAAATTGTCGGACGTCCGGAACCAAGCGCAATTCTACAACATCGCAAACAAGCTGCTGCATCGGGTTAACACAGCAACATTACCAACCTACGAATGTGCCGAATCGCTCGCCAACGACTTTGCACACTACTTTGAGGATAACATCCAGTGTATTCGCACCACACTCCAAGCGCCAGATGTCTATGGTGTGAGTACCGACTTTGTGAGCATAGATCACTCTGTCACAGACTGTCATCTCTCTATTTTCGTGCCTGTCACACAAGAAGAAACCGCGCAACTACTGAGCAAGTCATCATCGAAGACTTGCAAACTTGACCCGATGCCTTCAAACTTGGTAACAGCGTGCTCTGATGTCATGACAAAGCCTAGTATGAACATCATCAACACGTGTTTGCTGGAAGGAATGCCTGATGAAATGAAAGTTGCTGTCATCACATCTATATTGAAAAAGGCAAGTCTTGATAGTGAAATTTTGAAAAGTTATCGGCCTATTTCTAACTTGTGCTTTTTATCAAAGTTAGTCGAGAGGATTGTGGCAAACCGGTTGATTGCACACACATGCGTGAAAACAACCTGTATATGCCGTTGCAATCAGCCTACCGACAGGACTGTAGTACTGAAACTGCGCTTCTGCACGTGCATGACAACGTGATTCGGTGCATGGACGAACGGAAAGGTGTGGTGCTGGTGCTAATTGATCTGAGCGCAACATTTGATACAATTGACCATGCCATTCTTTTAAACACACTGAACAACACCATCGGCGTCGACGATCACTGTTTGTCATGGTTCGCTGCCTACCGACAACACAGACAATACACGGTGTTGATTGCCGGTGAGCAGTCTAAACCTCTTTAGTTACATTAGTAATGGAGCAGTGTAGATTAGACGTAAGAAAGTTCTCATTTTCACAAAGGACTGTGAATGAATGGAACAGATTATCTGATGATTGTGTGGGTGCTAGTAGTGTGAATATGTTTAAAAATAAAATCGACACATACCTCAGAAGGGCTGGATATATGTAGATAATAGGGTTGGACTCTCGATAAGCCAAAGGGCTTCCTTGTCCACCTGCCATCTAGAGTTAATTCTCTGGATGGCAGTGTTGTTAAATCATGTTAAAGACTGACTTGCGGTGTCCCGCAGGGGTCAGTTCTTGGACCATTACTGTTCACTATATATATGACTCCTCTCGCGTCGCTACTCAACCACCATGGCTTACCATCTATATGCAGATGACATCCAACTTTTACAAGAATTTAACCTGAGCGATAATATTTAAACTCAATGATGACAAAACGGAGATCATCATCGTCCAACCGAAATCAGCAACCGAAAATTTTCTTCCTGACGGTGTAACTATCGGAAACGTTCGCGTGTTACCCAACACACACGCCAGAAACTTGGGGGTGACCTTTGATTCTAATATGTTCCTTGAGCGACACGTAACTAACATTTGTAGAAATGCGTATTACCACCTCCTTAGCATTGGACGCATTCGTCGATACTTAGACAAAGAACACACAAAACAACTTGTGCATGCGCTAGTCATTTCGCGAATTGACTGCTGCAATAGTCTTCTTAATGGATTGCCAGCGACATTAATTGAGAAACTACAACGTGTCCAAAATGCATGTGCTCGTATCATAACGATGCGGTCGAAACGAGACCACGTCACGCCCATGCTCTTGGAGCTGCACTGGCTTCCTGTGAAGAGTCGCATTATTTTCAAGACCCTACTTCTCACTTCCAAATGCCTTCATGGGCTCGCACCTCCATATCTATCAGCACTTCTCTCTCCGTATCGCCCAACACGCTGTCTACGCTCCTCCGATCAGCTACTCCTTAAACAACCCACTATCCGAACTAAAATCGGCGAACGAGCATTCTCTAGTGCAGCTTCAAGAGGATGGAATCAACTACTACTCACAGTGTGCCAATGCACTAGTGTCAATCAGTTTAAAGTGGCACTGAAGACGCATCTTTTCACAAATTATTTTTACCTTCGATGATCGATGATCATAACAAGATTTAACAAGATTTAACAAGATTGCCACCCAGAGAATTAACTCTAGGTGGCAGGTGGACAAGGAAGCCCTTTGGCTTATCGAGAGTCCGACCCTTTTATCTATGTGTATCCCGCCCGTCTGAGGTATGTGTCGATTTTATTTTTAAACATATTCACGCTACTAGCACCCACACAATCAGCAGGTAATCTGTTCCATTCATTTACAGTCCTTTGTGAAAATGAAAACTTTCTTATATCCAATCTACTCTGCTCCTTTGCCAATGTAAGTTCATGTCCTCTAGTCCTTCTATCTTTCTTAACTGAGAAAAAAATATTTCTATCAATATTTTCATAACCCTTCAATATTTTAAACACTTCTATCTGATCTCCTCTCAATCTCCTGGTCTCTAGTGTTGTTAAACCGCATTTTTAGGCGTATTTCTTAACTAAGATCCCGTCAGTTTTGGTATCATTTTAGTTGCTCTCCTCTGCACTCTTTCTAGCATATCTATGTCCTTCCTGCGATATGGCCTCCACGCTTGAATACAATATTCTAAATGAGGCCTAACTATTGTTTTGTACAGCGGTATTATTAGCTCTTTTTCCTTATACGTTATGTTTCGCCTAATTAATCCAAGGATTTGATTTCCCTTTGAAGCTGCAATTCCGCACTGCTCTGAAACCTTCATATCAGCACTAATGGTTAACCCTAAGTCCTTTTCTTTTACAGTAGTACTTAGTACAGTACCCCCCATTGTATATTCTACCTCTTCGTTCCCATGTCCTGTGTGGAGGCATTTACATTTCCCAAAATTGAACAGCATTTGCCACTTTTCTGACCATTTGATCAACCTGTCAAGATCATCTTGTAAATGCTGTCTATCTCCATCACTTTTAATCCTTCTAAACACTTTTGTATCATCTGCAAATTTCAACACCTTGCTTGTTATTTCATCATCCAAATCGTTGATATATATTAAGAATAATATAGGACCTAATACTGATCCCTGTGGTACCCCACTCAATACCGATTTCCAGTTTGAAGCCTCCCATCAACTACTACACGTTGTCTTCTGTCAATCAGCCATTGTTCTATCCAGTTTATTATACCATTTCCTATGCCATGGGCCTTTAGTTTAAGCAGTAATCTTTGATGTGGTACTTTGTCGAAAGCTTTTTGAAAATCTAAGTAGACGATATCTACTGGTGATCCTTCATCTACCCACTTAGTGATGTCTTCCAAAAAACATAACATATTTGTTAAGCATGACCTCGCTTTAAAAAAACCATGTTGAGATGGGTTTATCAAGTTTTGTTTAACAAGAAAATCCACCATGTGATCTTTAATTAGTCTTTCTAATAATTTACAAATCACTGATGTTAAACTCACTGGTCTATAGTTCTCTGACTTGTTTCTCGAACCTTTTTTGAATAACGGTATAATGTTTGCTTCTTTCCATTCTAAAGGAACCACTCCCTCTTCTAATGACAAGTTGAAAACTGTTGCAAGCGGTATGCTAATTTGTTCTACAATTTCCAATAGTAGTTTGGGTGGAATACCATCCACTCCAGGTGATTTATTATCCTTCATAGCCCTTATTTTCTTACATACCATTTCCGGGGTTACAATTAATTGTCCTAAATAGTCTGAATCTGCCCCCTTGAACTTAGCCTCTGGTACTGGCAGTGAACTAATATCTTCTCTGGTAAACACTGAACTAAAGTACTCATTCAGGTCTTCTGCCATTAAGAATCCCTCTGATATTATATTTCCAGCACTATCTTCTAGAGGACCGACTTTATCTTTAACTTTCTGTTTGCTTCGAACATACGCATAAAAACTCTTGCTGTCATGTTTTATATTACTAGCTAATTGTTGTTCATAGCTTCTCTTTGCATTTCTAATTTCAGCTGTAGCTTGGTTAAGTGCTTCTTTATAACTGTTGTAGTCTTCATCATTTCCAGTACATCTATATGACTTCCACATCATTTGTTTATACTTAATTTTTGTAATGGCTTCTTTCGATAAGTGTTTCTTTTGGACCGTTTTCCTTGTTTTTTGAAGGGTACAAATTTATCGACTATGCACTTAATTTCACTCTTTAATACATTCCAGCATTCTGTTGCCGTCTTATTTTTCAGTGTGTTATTCCAGTCTATCTTTGCTAAATATTTCCTCATGTCCTTATACCTTCCTTTGTGGGAATTTCTCCTATACTGCTTTTTACTATTCCTTTCTGATTTTACTTTGATGGTAAAATGTATCTGGTTGTGATCGCTACTTCCCAGTGGCTCACATATCTTGACATTGTCAACTAATTCATTCTGTGAGGACAAAACTATGTCTAACATATTCTCACCCCTGGTTGGTTCTAGCACATGTTGAGAAAGGAAAGTATCTTGAACTAAAACTAAAAACTTGTGGTCCTCACTCCCCATACTCTGTAGAGATTTCCATTGTATATGCCTGTGGTTAAAATCCCCATAATAATAGTCCCGTTTGCTTACTTCCCTTAAGCGTTTTGTATTTTTTTCATTCTCTTCTATGCTTATGTTTGGACTTCGATAAACTAACCCAACTGTTAACGTTGAGTATCCTGTAACTATGTTACACCAAACAGCTTCTTCGCAATCTGCTTCTCTTTCTAATTTTATTTCATAAGTCTGAATAGATTCTTTAATATATAAAGTAACTCCACCTCCCTTTCTTCCTATTCTATCTTTTCTAAACATTACATATCCTTTCAGTCCCAATTCAGCATCTGATATATCGGTGGTGGTCCAGGATTCGGTTATACCTATTATATGAGGTTCAATATCTTCTACCATAATGTTTAGTTCATTTCTTTTGTTTACTATACTCCTTGCATTTAAACAAACACATTTATATCCAGCTTCAGAAGAGTTTTCCACACAGTTATTTGCTGATTTATTTGTGCTGTCTTTATCTATGCCTCCATTTTCAGGCTTTTCTGTGAGTCCCCCCTGCGAATCTAGTTTAAATAGATACAACCTGTCCCACTGTCAACAGATCGCAGCAGGTTCTCTGAGAAAACTGCTGCCCCTTTCCACTAAGATGGAAGCCATCTCTCATGTACATATCTTCCCTCCCAACAAAGTATCCCCATAAATCTGTGAATCCCACCCCCTCTTCTTCACACATCTGCTGAACTAGTGTGTTGATCGCCATCCTCTTGCAGTTTCTATACGTTGCCCCCCTTCCTCCCATTACTGGCAAAATTCCTGACAGAATAACCTGTTCAACTCTTGTCTTCTTTAGCTTCCTCACTAACTGTCTATACTTCTGTACTATCGCAGTTGTTCCCTCCCTGTCTGCATTATTTGTTCCTACATGTACCAGTATAGACCCTCCCTTGCCATGTCCCAATACCTTCTCTACCCTGTCAGTTACATGTTCAATCCTAGCCCCTGGTAAACAAACAACAATGTCCTTCCCCTCGCTCAGTGCCTTGTCCGTCTTTCTCATAATGGAGTCGCCCATAAACACCCTCTCTTTCCTCATTGCCCCCTCTATCACTGCCTTAGAATAGCTCCTTCTTCGGTTTGCATCTGTCTGCTTGTTGTCTTTCCCCCCTGTCGTCTTCTCTCCTGTCACATTCTCTTCCGATCCATTCTTTCCTGTCGCTTTTTCTCTTGTCACCTTCCCTTTTATCGACTTCTCTTCTATCACATTTTCTCTCACTTCCTTTCGTCCCTTCTTCGTTCGTCCCATCTCGTTTTCCTCTCTCCTCTCCCTTCCCATCTTCCCTCCCTCCTTCTCTACGGTCACTTTCTTCCCTGTCACCTTCACGCTTGTCACGTTTTCTGTTGTCGATTTTCCAATTTCTTCCCCTCCAATCACCTTCCCTCCTCTCAATCTCCTTTCCTCAGTTTTCTTGCCACTGCTATTCTCCTTCAGTCTTGCAGTATTCTCACCTCTCTCCCTGTCGTCTCTCTCCATTCGACCTGCCTCCTTGCTAATTCCCATCTCCATTCCCTTCACAATATCTGTCAACCTAACTATCTCCTTCTGCAGACACTCCACCTTCCAACACCCAATGCACTGAAAGGTGAATCCTTCCTCCATGGTTTCTGCCCATGACTTCCCACAGCCGGACAATGCAAAATCTACCCAGCTGTGGCAGTGATCACACACCAAGTGTCGCTTTGCCTTGACTTGCCGTTTGCAAGGCGCCATATCCCGATCAGAATTTATTTAATAACTTAACTAACTTAGTCTTTATAAAGACTGTTTCCTGTGTACTACAGCACACTTTAGGTTACAAATTTCAATTACACAGCCAAATATTTATCCTGACACGAACGCTAACATTACCGGTAGTGACCTAATTTAAATACAATCAATTACGTTACGTTAGGCTGCTTTATTTATTTAGGTTACGCCGCCCGACTATCGCCCTTGCTTAATTTTAACAACAATGCTACCTAATCAAAATATCTAGCAAGTACTGGCTTACACAGATATTATCTTATGTAAGTAGTTTGATGGTTGTTACTTTATCTCCTATATATTCTACCACATAATCAGGTTTGTTAAATCTTGTTTACAAATTACCGAAACCTAAATGAGTTACCCTATTATCACTCACTATACTAAGGTATTCTAAAATACTATAACTAACTAACTTTAAGCACAACTGCTACTCAATATATGTTTATTGCAACTTTATGAATGATATTAAGGCAAGAATAATACTTATCAATCAGTAATTCCACTTGTTTATCAACTTTTCTGCACCACCAATTTCTACGATCTATCTCCGCCAAATATAGCCTCGAAGAATAATAATTATTTATACCTTTATTTTAATTAATTTAGTAATATAATTAATCTATTTTATTGTTTTAATGGTTTGCATAATTGTGTTTATTTATATATTTTAAGACAGTATAGTGGATTTTACTTCGTAGTAATGATTGCATAGTATTTTTAAACTATATATCGTATGATGTTATTTATTTATTTATTTGCATTAACCATGGAAAGCGCCTCAGAACAATTATTTGGATGGGGCGCTATATAAGAAATAAATTATTATTATTATTATTGGCCTTGTAGCCTGCAGGTAAGTCTTGTAAAAAGGTGTGTTTCCGCAAAACCGTGGTTAATTTTAATTTTAGTTTAATAATTGCAATTGACTGACAATATACGGCCCACAGCCCATTTCATTTGAATACAGAAATTAGTTCAATGTTTGCATTTATATATAAGATTCTCTCAAGAGCGTGCAACCCATTTCCGGTTCTGGCAATAACTTTAGGCGAGTCCCACGTGACACGGCATTTCCTGCGAATACGTTCTGGTTGGTCTAATTGTTTCCAGCTCTCGGCAACGTTCTGTTAACTGACTAGTCTGTATTTGTGTATTGTGGTTACAATGTAATGGTCTTATTATGTCTCATTCAACTAGTCAGCCCTTTTCAGAACATTATTGCCAAACCGACCTTTATATGCTGACACTGAGGGTGGTCATTACCAGGGTGCTTGTCGACCTATGTGGTTCGTTTACGTCCCAAATTGAGACGGGACCGACATTAATGTGATCTCCCAGTCAAGAGGGATACATAGTCCCCAATGTTGTGAGCCAGGTTTTTACACCAAATATACAAGTCTGCCCGGTCCGGGTTTTGAACTCATAGGACATAGCGCTGGCATGCCAGGCGGATGTGCTAACTACTACACCATCGCGCTCTTTTAGTCATAGTGTTGAATACCTACGCACAACGTATTAACTTGATCGGCATAGAACCTATTGATTATCGACACTTGAGACAGAGTGGCTTATTACGTATCAACACTCTATGAATTGAACAATGCGTGGGGATGCTCAAAATAACTCAACTAATCGATGAAGCCGATTCAACTAGCCAACTCTCACCAAGATTAATAAGCACAGACTGCACCAACAGTTGGCTATGTGTAGGGAACCACCCAGCAAACATTCTCACCAAGAGTAATAAGCACAGACTGCGCCAACAGTTGGCTATGTGTAGGGAACCACCCAGCAAACATTCTCACCAAGAGTAATAAGCACAGACAGCGCCAACAGTTGGCTATGTGTAGGGAACCACCCAGCAAACATTCCCACCAAGAGTAATAAGCACAGGCTGCGCCAACAGTTGGCTATGTGTAGGGAACCACCCAGCAAACATTCTCACCAAGAGTAATAAGCACAGACTGCGCCAAAGGTTGGCTATGTGTAGGGAACCACCCAGCAAACATTCCCACCAAGAGTATTAAGCACAGGCTGCGCCAACAGTTGGCTATGTGTAGGGAACCACCCAGCAAACATTTTCACCAAGAGTAATAAGCACAGACTGCGCCAACAGTTGGCTATGTGTAGGGAACCACCCAGCAAACATTCCCACCAAGAGTAATAAGCACAGGCTGCGCCAACAGTTGGCTATGTGTAGGGAACCACCCAGCAAACATTCTCACCAAGAGTAATAAGCACAGACTGCGCCAAAGGTTGGCTATGTGTAGGGAACCACCCAGCAAACATTCCCACCAAGAGTATTAAGCACAGGCTGCGCCAACAGTTGGCTATGTGTAGGGAACCACCCAGCAAACATTTTCACCAAGAGTAATAAGCACAGACTGCGCCAACAGTTGGCTATGTGTAGGGAACCACCCAGCAAACATTCTCACCAAGAGTAATAAGCACAGACTGCGCCAACAGTTGGCTATGTGTAGGGAACCACCCAGCAAACATTCTCACCAAGAGTAATAAGCACAGACTGCGCCAACAGTTGGCTATGTGTACACATTAGTGTCTAATTAAAAAAAAAAACTTTGGTTCCTCAAATTAAATGTTTTATGTCTAATTTGAATCAAAATATTATTGCGTCGTAATAAAGCGTTGCACGTTTAATTGTCTTTTTTAAATCGTTACTGTAATAATGTCAAACTAGTTATCTTATAAGCATATTATCTTTACGATGTTTTAATCACATTGCCTTATGGGCATATTTACAACTAGAAAATGTTACTGAAATTAGTATTGCCATGACACTTCTAAAAATATTATAAACATATTATGTGTTTGTCGGACAGCGTTTATCCTTTGCATCTGAACGCTTCTGACGGCGACCGGGATCTTGTTAATCGAGGCCCTTTTATAGTCATTTCGGTCATCATCATAATCCCTCCAATGGATGAATGCGTACATTTTAAAATAATTAATGTAGAACATAACATTGCCGACGTGTACCGACAAGAGCATAGATGTTAACATTACATATAATTTTGTGCGCGTATGCGCGCGGGTGCGTTCGTGCGTTCGTGCGTTCGTGCGTGCGTGTGTATATGTGCCTCCTGCTTCTGAGCAGCATATTTTTTCATTTGCCCGACATTCCCATTTTTTAGCATACTGTCCATTTTTGTAATTTTCTGAAGCTATTTTAACTTTAAAATCGGTAACTATTTGTTGCATACAGGATCGTCCTAGGAACGACCTGTTTCTCTGGTCTCAGGTGTCTCCCTCGCATATCCTACATCCGGGGAAGAACTTCGAAATTTTTCGCGCTTTTCAACGAGAACTTTCGAGCTTTTCTATGTTCAGATATACACTGCTCGTCGCTCATACAGGGAAAACAAATAAAACCTTCGCCACCAATTTCTTGAGGAAGCTGCTCCACATTTCCAAAATGGAGCGTATAAGCTGAAAGAATATGTGCTAAGAAAGATCAAATCCCTGGTGTGCCCACAAGAACCTCTACTGGCAACTGTCAAGAGAAGAAAACTAGCATGGTTCGGGCATATAGCAAGACATGTCAGCCTCCCGAACACGATTCGTCAGGGCATCGTGAAGGGCAGACGCCCCCGTGGAAGGCAGAGAAAGCGTTGGTTCAACAATGTCACGGAGCGGACGGCCGTCTCCGTGCAAGAGCTCCTCACCACAATCACTAACAGACAAGAATAGCGAAATGTATCGCAGCTGCACCGTGGCTTATGTCCCCCGACGACCACGCAGGTTAAGGGACTAAGTAAGTAAGCTCACCATGGACCGCAGTTCGCTATAACACGTTTGGAATGGCGGAATAAATATGTCAAGAACTGCCTCGTTAATTACTACTGCCCTCAACTGTTCTTACTCAACAACATGAGTTTAGTCCATGAACCATGTAAAAAACCAGTTGATTATAAACGCGCGACATATTTGTATCTACCAGCGTCTACTATTTCATGTAAAATTTGACGACGGACGCTGTAGGTAATGACGTCTCAGGTACCAGCAATGGTTACGCTTCCCCTATGAAGAGGTGACACGGGGAAGATGATTTCACGGAATGGGACGAAGTCTGTAAGGCAGACTCATCGTCGGCGGTCTATAGGAATTATTAATGACGATGACATATGCTTACCCTGTGTCTGTCGCGGGTCTTGAGCTGATTCAGGACCGTGTTTCTTGGTATGCAAGTCCTAGGGCAGTGAGGCAGGAAGTTCTGTGTGGAAGTGAGGTTTGCGGGTGTTCGTTCCTCCCCTTTTGTTTTTCTCCGCCGCATTGATTCGAAGTAGGCCGTTGCACGGTGGCTCGCACGGCGCTAAAGTCTTTGGGCGATGGAACCTTTGAAGGCGCAGTGCTTCCACTGGTCGCCTCGGATTATTTGCAAAATGTCTCCATTAGGCTTTTATGATTAATAAAACAAGACTCGCTGGGAAGGCGGGACTCTGACAATTCTGATGGAGTCGCTTTTCTACCGAACTTCGTTCTGAGCAAGCGATGTCATTTCCAACCGTCTGACTAGGTCTGTTAGGGTGTTGCCAATGCTGTTTGATCTTAGCGTGTAGCTGCCACAGTCGACCCTTGGCGTGTATCAGCCACAGTCGACCCTTGGCGTGTAACAGCCACAGTCGACCCTTAACGTGTAGCAGCCACAGACGACCCTTAACGTGAGGCAGCCACAGTCGACCCTTGGCGTGTAGCAGCCACAGTCGACCCTTTGCGTGTAGCAGCCACAGTCGACCCTTGGCGTGTAGCAGCCACAGTCGACCCTTGGCGTGTAGCAGCCGGTCACAGTCGACCCTTGGCGTGTAGCAGCCACAGTCGACCCTTGGCGTGTAGCAGCCACAGTTGACTCTTAACGTGTTGCAGCCACAGACGACCCTTAACGTGAGGCAGCCACAGTCGACCCTTGGCGTGTAGCAGCCACAGTCGACCCTTAAAGTGAGGCAGCCACAGTCGACCCTTGGCGTGTAGCAGCCACAGACGACCCTTAACGTGTAGAAGCTACAGACGACCCTTAACGTGAGGCAGCCACAGCCGACCCTTGGCGTGTAGCAGCCACAGTCGACCCTTTGCGTGTAGTAACCACAGTCGACCCTTGGCGTGTAGCAGCCACAGTCGACCCTTGGCGTGTAGCAGGCAAAGTCGACCCTTGACGTGTAGCAGCCACAGTCGACACTTGGCGTGTAACAGCCACAGTCGACCCTTAACGTGTAGCAGCCACAGACGACCCTTAACGTGAGGCAGCCACAGTCGACCCTTGGCGCGTAGCAGCCACAGTCGACCCTTGGCGTGTAGCAGCCACAGTCGACCCTTGGCGTGTATCAGCCACAGTCGACCCTTGGCGTGTAGCAGCCACAGTCGACCCTTGGCGTGTAGCAGCCACAGTCGACCCTTGGCGTGTATCAGCCACAGTCGACCCTTGGCGTGTAGTAGCCACAGTCGACCCTTAACGTGTAGCAGCCACAGACGACCCTTAACATGAGGCAGCCACAGTCGACCCTTGGCGTGTAGCAGCCACAGTCGACCCTTTGCGTGTAGCAGCCACAGTCGACCCTTGGCGTGTAGCAGCCACAGTCGACCCTTGGCGTGTAGCAGCCACAGTCGACCATTGGCGTGTAGCAGCCACAGTCGACCCTTAACGTGTAGCAGCCACAGACGAACCTTAACGTGAGGCAGCCACAGTCGACCCTTGGCGTGTATCAGCCACAGTCGACCCTTGACGCGTAGCAGCCACAGTCGACCCTTAACGTGTAGCAGCCACAGACGAACCTTAACGTGAGGCAGCCACAGTCGACCCTTGGCGTGTATCAGCCACAGTCGACCCTTGACGCGTAGCAGCCACAGTCGACCCTTAAGGTGTAGCAGCCACAGACGACCCTTAATGTTATGCAGCCATAGTCGACTCTTGGCGTGTAGCAGCCACAGTCGACCCTTAACGTGTAGCAGCCACAGACGACTCTTAAAGTGAGGTAGCTAGCCACAGTCGACCCTTGGCGTGTAGCAGCCACGGGCGACCCTTGGCGTGTAGCTGCCACAGTCGACCCTTGGCGTGTAGCAGCCACAGACGACCCTTGGCGTGTAGCAGCCACATTCGACTCTTGGCGTGTAGCTAGCTGCCACAGTCGACCCTTTGCGTGTAGCAGCCACAGTCGAATCTTAACGTGTGGCTGCCACAGTCGACCCTTGGCGTGTAGCAGCCACAGTCGACCCTTAACGTGTAGCAGCCACAGTCGACCCTTGGCGTGTAGCTGCTGTACGAATTCTAGTTTGGTCACATAATGTTTAGTAACGCCAAATTACATTAAAACACGTGGCCAGGGCCACCTACATTATTAGTCGTTGCGTCATCCAATAGTTCTCTAAATTAATCCGCAAGAGGGCAGCACATTTACAAGTCTAAACACTACATCCCTATCCAGCTTAGAATATTGTTGAGAACGATTGAATCTCTCCTGAACAAATCATCAATATTAATTCACGCGTAACCAATAGTTATGACTAAATACGAGTTATCAGATTATCTCAACCTGCACTATATAAAGTCCGTATGAATTACCGCAAGTAAGCAATTACAGTTATGTTTTAACTCGTTATTCTCAAGAAATACTGAACAATTATACTTGGACAGCTGTAAACAGTTACTCTAAATTAATACTGAAATGCTTCCCATTAAACAGTTATGCTAAAGCAATAACAGGTAACATGCAAAGGTACATCAGACTAATACTGAGCAGTCAGACTCGTGTTTAAACTGTTACTTTGAAGTAGCACTTTCTGGCACAGCAGGTGATTTGTCATCAGTCTTCCTCGGGCAGATAAAGTTTCTTGAAATGCGATTTATTTCTGGTGATAGTGTTGTCGCCATATATATATATATATATAGCAGAAGAGTGAAAATGGACCCTCCGTTTCACCCAGAACCACATATGGTAACTCAAGGAGAGAAAGGCGAAATTATAACAGTGATATATACAGTGATATATATATATATATATATATTGTAACAGTGTATATATATATATATATATATATATACACTGTTACAATTTTGCCTTTCTCTCCTTGAGTTACCATATGTGGTTCTGGGTGAAACGGAGGGTCCATTTCACTTTTCTGCTGTTCTTTATGAGTACTGTATCGCCAACTTCTGTGTCAGAATACTCTGTATGCCTTCTCATGTTTACATAGCTTTGCATTTTCTCTTTCGCATCTCGGTCATGCACAGTTACTCTGGCGATTTCAGCAAGTGTTGGGGCAGCTTCAGCCTTAGGACACCCAACATTCATTTCACGATTGTTGAGGGCCATCGACGGTGACGCTCTAGTGGATTAACGTTCCGCATCGCCATTTGCTTATGGCGTAGTGGAGTCACTTTCATGTGACGGAGCCCACTAATTTCTGCATACTGATGAAAGTCATGACCGTTGAACGGTGGACAGTTATCGGTGCGTATTTCTGATGGGACTCCATGTGCTGCAAATATTTTCTCCAGCCTAGGGATAACAGTCTTTGCTGATGTTTCACTGATGACTTCTACCTGTGGATATCGGCTGTGGTCATATATCACCACCATTAGATATTCTCCAGTGAGGAGTGGTCCACAGAAGTCCATCGACAGTTTTTCCCATCTGTCTCGATATTGGTGTCATTTTCAGTGGCTCTCTTTTCGAGCTAGGTGTAGAAGTTTGACATGCTAGGTACTGTCCCACTTCCTCTTGACATGCTAGATACTGTCCCACTTCCTCTTGACATGCTAGACACTGTCCCATGTACTTCCTCTTGACATGCTAAGCACTGTCCCACTTCCTCTTGACATGCTAGATACTGTCCCACTTCCTCTTGACATGCCAGACACCGTCCCACTTCCTCTTGACATGCTAGACACTGTCCCAATTCCTCTTGACATGTTAGACACTGTCCCACTTCCTATTGACATGCCAGACACTGTCCCACTTCCTCTTCTACTAGTTTGTCTATATGTGTAAACCACACTTTGGATCACAACAGATTTTTGGTTTTCACTATGCCTTGGTATTCGATGTGAGCCAACTGCACGCAATGATGTCGACGATCAGTAGGTACAAAGACGAGATTGCCACGTAGTAGAATACCGTCTTGGGACGCACACAATTTTATTCATCACGTAGCCTGTACAGTGACTTAGCAGTAGGGTCATCACCAATGATTTCATGCCAGCGACCGTCTTGTAAGGCACGCATGACGTTGGTGCGCGATCGGTCATTCTCTGTAGCATTGATTACCTGTTCTTTTTGTGATTGTGCATGATGAAGTTCATATGCTCGTCTGTGTTTGTTTCTTCGTCTTTACCAGTGCTGCCTTTCATGGGGTGACGTGACATGTAGTCTTCTGGATTCGTCTCACCAGGCGAATAGGGCCTACTTCACTATGACGTTGTTGTCCTGAAGTTTCATCAACCATCGCTCGATACGTGGCGGTGGATTTGAGTTCGGTTTGTTGAATATTGGCTCCAATATTCAACTGTTGACATCCACCAGCGGGCCGAGAGAGTTTTGTCGATCCGGCGGCTCGCCTTCGGGCCGAGGGCGGCTTATAGCGCGGACGCCGATACTGTACGTGTTGATGGTTAACCGCTCATAGGCCGACTATGCCTAGATTTAACAAGATTGCCGTCCAGAGCTATGAGCTCCAGACGGCATGCCTTTGGCTTATCGAGAGTCCAACAATTTTCCACCTACGTATAACCCGACCTCGCCAGATAGCTGTCAATTTTATTTTTGAACATATTCACACTGCTACCATTAACACAGGTATTTGGCTAAATATGTGTATATGTGTGTGTTTTCATATTATAAGACCATTATTATACACATTCACTTATGTGCATTAGTCTTGTAAGTAAGTTGAACATTTCAATAGTAATCATCATGCATTGTCTCTCTAATGATAAAATGATCATTATTTGATACACAGTTATCAATTTGTTGGGATAAATTCGAACTTGGAAGTTCAGAACAATAAAATAATATAGTAATATATCATTTAAGAACATAAACAAATGTAAAACTGCTTCAAAAAGAGAATGTATGTCGTGTATCCATCCAATTATTATAAACTAAAATCAAATACGCAAACGATCCCCATGGCACATAACAAACACATTATTTAATACAAGAAAATCAAAAGGAAAGTTGCAATAATATTATTGTTGTCCATTGATTCATGCTGCACATGACAATTCAGATATTTTATTAAAAGGTTGCTTAATTATTATTGTTCATAAACTCTTTTCTGCTACATCCAGTTGCATTTCTACCCGGTGCTCTCTAACACCATTCCCGTCAGAGGCAGTCTTGAAGTACTTTCGATTGTTCTCTTGATATTGTAGTCAATGGCAATGTTTCCACATCATTCTTTCTGACAGAGTCTAGTATATTAACGTACATATATTTAATTTCTTCTATGAATGTACCACATTATACAATGCCTGGTATATTATATAGAATGTGTAAAATATTAAACATATTGTCTCACAAGAAGGCCACATGAAATAATTTTACTTGACTTTTCTAATTCCCGGTTTCTCACCAGCTCACATATTTTAAAAAAGGTTCCACAAAACTTTATTTTTTCATATAATTATACTGTAATTAAATATGCGTGCAATAATTCTGCTCAAAAAATGTAAAACTACATTTCACACGAGCTCTGCTTTTTTGTTTCCTCTAACTGTCAGTCTGTTAAAAATAGCGGTACAAGATATATTCTCGCAGTGTACCCCATTTGTGTCAAATGTCACTACCCCAGTGACGGCTCCAGCCGAGGGAAGCCCGAGCAGTGATAAATGACTAACGGATCCTGCTCTTGAAGGACCAGCGGCCAGGGAACGGCTGACAGGTGGCTGTCGTGTGCCGAGGATTGCCGCCTGTCAGCCGATGTTATCCGCCCTCGGGCCGAGAGTGGCGTGCTTGCTGGGAACAATACTACTATGTTATAGAGCGACAAAATCAAGAGTGGCATTTCTCATTTTGAGAAACATTTGGATGGAAAAATAAATCAAGCTTTACACCAAATTGAGGATATACAACTCAAATGTCAATTCAATGTTACTCTATGGCTCGAATCAAGACATGGCGAATTACACAGTAAAAAAAAACACTTAAAATATTGCAAACCTTCATCAACAAGTGCCTGCGCAGAATCACACTCCTAGAGTGGTCAGACAAGGTACCCAACACTACACTATGGGAATGGACCAAAAATCCATACCAACAGAAAATGAAATAAACAAGAGAAAATGGAGGTGGTTATGACATACATTAGGAAACCTGCAACAAACATCACACGACAAGCAATTACATATAATTCCCAGGGAAGAGAAGAACAGGAAGGCCGAGAAGCACCTGGCAGAGAGAGACACCAAAAGTGAAAAAATGCAGATGGAAAAAATCTGAAAAGAGATCGAAAAAATTGAATCAAACCGACAACAATGTAGGATCATGGTCGATTGCCTATGCTCCCAACGAGCAAACAGGCCTAAGTAAGTAATACCAAACGTATACCGGCTCCGTACACTTACCACAATTAACACGTTGTGTAAAATTCACCGGGTACCCAAACATAATGGCGCGGAAGATCGCGGTCCTACAATTACCCGGGTACGAAATTCACCTGGTACGGAATTGCATGAGTACGGACATCTCGCTAACGAAAGAACTCTCGGATGTCAGCCTGAATGAAATTACTGTTTACTTTAACATATCGGTAACTTCAAATAATGTAATACGTAAGTCGCAGCATACAATCAGAGCTACAATATATACGTATGCGTTTGCGTTTATATGCCACTTGTCGTTGATTAGACATGCAAGAACGCACCGACCGAAATGCACAATTATGGGCGATAATAGAAGTTGACAGCGGCCGTCACCGCGTCAGATTTTCTTGCGGTTTTGTTGACATTCGTTTTCTCGTAGAGATTAGCGTTTTGTCTTTGATCGTATTATATATCACAAATGTGTTGTTGACGTAACTCTTGAGGATTTTTTAGAACGCAGATCCACATGATTTTCGCCATTATAACGGCAGTCTTGCCTCATTTGATTTGTTTAAATCCAATTCGTTTTACCATTCATTACATGTACACTGTACATACACAGTACATAAACAAGTTAAAATGGCAGATATTAATACCAAATAGTGTGTTTTATGACACTTTTAATGGTGAAAATATCGTTCGTTTGCAACAGTCACACGTGAAATGAACTATACTAGAAGGTCTGGACTGAACTTTTGAAGGAAGCCATATTTATAATGTGTTTCAAGGGCAAGGCCAGAAAGCTGTAGAATTGACCAATGTGTCCAAAAAAATTGCACTATGACTGTATGACATTATCTATCTAAATGTGCCAGTGACATCATCGTCTATAGCACCCATTGAATTTAATGTTATCACTGTTCTAACCCAGTAATTCTATAAAATAGTCAAAGTAGCTTGATTCATTACAAAAATAAATTTAAGTAACAAAACAGCCAATTTTAATATCATAAATACAATTTATATTAAGTAATGAAAAAAATTGCAGTTTGCCAGGCTGCGAAATAAGGCCCATCCGATCATCCTGGACGAGTAGTTTCAGTGACTGGACTAGTCCATGTTCAGAGGAGCAGTCCTATCGGTTTAGCTGTGATTATGGGAATTCATTTATGCTGTGTACATGCTAGTTGGGTGTTGTGAACTTGTGAATGAATGAGACAAAATAAGACAATCAGGTAGCATTTTATCACACGCAGCTAAATATTCTGTCTTACTGTCGAATAGAAAACTTGCTGAATGCGGAGAATGTAAATGGAGGCAGTTTACATCTGGTTAGTATAGGCAGTGCAGCCTGGCGATCATGAGTGATGAGCGATATGGACAAACATACGTGCGCGGGTTACAGACATCGTTACATGCTATCCCATCGTAGTTGCATTATTCTCACATCGGGTGATTATTTTAGCAAATGCCAGCAATGTTACTGATTGTTCAGTCATCGGCTTCAGGAAAGGAAACGTTAATGAAAAGCATAGGCCAAATGATGTAACTTAGTCCGAATATGTCGGTCCTTCATCACTGTCGGCGTCAGGCTTCAAATTCTGCTGGCATCGCCTTGTCCACCATTGCAGTTTGCTGTCCATGATTAAACTAGTTATTTATTCTGATGACTTTGCAATTGGATCTATGAAATCACATATATTTGTTTCTATTAATGAAACATTTAGTTGAACATTTAATTGAAATGAGAAATGGCTTGTTTTCTTTATGAAATAAAACCACTCTTACTTTTACTATGTGCCATAGCTGTAATATATATGATACAACAGATGGCACCCGCCACGTTTATTTTTAAGGACTAGTAAAACAATATCAGGACTACTTGTTTCTAAGTCAGCCAGTCCAACGAACTACCTCTCCGCTAAAGCCATCGTGCACCCTGCTTTGCCTGCCTTTTCCTTGTTGCCTGCCTTTTAGTATATCCTGTTTTGAAGGTTTGATACCATGATTTTGAACAACTTATTTACCATAGTATGACATTGTCCTTCTCCTTCAGTGAGCGAGTCAGTAGTTGGATGAAGTGGATAGTTCTGCGATGGCGGCGATGGTGGCCGAGTTTGACTATTCATACGACGGATCAGACGAATCATCGGAGAATGAACTCCTGGATCGCAGTCTAAGTGTGTGGAAGGGAGGATGTCTGGAGAACGAGAAGTTTCTTCCCATTCCTCTCGACCTGCACACGGCGGCCAGCATTGGGCAGTATGACTGTGTGCACGCACTCATCAAAAGGTAGTGCAACTTGTAACATAATACAGTAGAATATTGCTTCACTCTCACCTTGATAATACAGCCACCTCACAGTTGAGGTCACAGTTCCAAATTATTTTTGTAACAGTAAAGTGTAGGAAGTTAATTGTTGACTGTCACCTCTCTATTCAGGTCACTTGCCCAGTCCCAAGGGTGACCTTAATAGGGAAGTTCCACTGTATGTCACATTTAGGATAAACTACCTCCGAGAAAACGCCTCTCAAAATCATAAAAAAAAATTTTTGGGTGCAAGTAATTATTAATATAATTATATGTCTGGGTATACCACGTATATATATTAACAGTTCAAATTTAAAAATAAAAGATATTGTCTACGCAAACATGTATATATATATGATTACAAAATTTAACAAGATTACTATCCCAAACAAAACCCTAAATGGAACATGGAAAAGAAAGCCACCAGCTTGTCAACAGTCCAACACTTCAATATAAGGATCAATATCTAAGGACAAGACAAAATTATGTCTACGAACTGATCACACCATAAATTGGTTGGTTATTGAACAACTGTTACGACAACATCACCAGGTGCAGGTGCAGGTGTTAGGGTTAGGGTCAGGTGTTAGGGTTAGGGTCAGGTGCAGGTGTTAGGGTTAGGGTCAGGTGTTAGGGTTAGGGTCAGGTGCAGGTGTTAGGGTTAGGGTCAGGTGCAGGTGTTAGGGTTAGGGTCAGGTGCAGGTGTTAGGGTTAGGTGCAGGTGTTAGGGTTAGGGTCAGGTGCAGGTGTTAGGGTTAGGGTCAGGTGTTAGGGTTAGGTGCAGGTGTTAGGGTTAGGTGCAGGTGTTAGGGTTAGGTGCAGGTGTTAGGGTTAGGGTCAGGTGCAGGTGTTAGGGTCAGGTGCAGGTGCAGTGTCTAAAAGTAGCTGTTGTGTTGGTAAATTTAAATATTGATATAACTAAGCAAATATTTTCCTTCTAATAAGCAAACTGATGAAGATTTTATAAATTATTGTCAGCACCAAATCACAGAACTCAATTATATTTCCTAAACAGGAATGTATAATGATTACCCTGTGATTGTAGGGGGAATGTATAGTGATTACCCTGTGATTGTAGGGGGAATGTATAAAGACAGTCACAGCGCTAGCCACATTCAAATGACTTTTAAAAACCCACCTGTTCCGTGTAGCATTCAATGTTTAGTTTAGTCTGTGATCTCGTACGTGTTTTTAAATAACTTATTTCAATTAACTAATTTATTTATGCCTTATGATGCACATATTATGTCACGTTTTAATTAATGCTATATCCTTTTACCACCTAATCTTATTGCCTATGCATTATGCATCACGGTTTTAGCAATTTATTTATTTTATTATCATTTATTTAACTAGCTTGTTTTAATATTCATGTATTAATCTATTTTAGTGCCTCTGAATGGACTTTTGTCTAGAATTATGGCGCTCTACAAGTTGACATTATTATTTTTATTATTATAATGTAGCATTGAACAAGAAGAACATGGGTACATGTGTAACATTAATCTATTACTTGTAGGAACAACATGGCACTGAATCAGAACAAAAACAAGGGTTACTGTATAGTATTAACCCTTTGATTGTAGGGGTGACATAGCACTGAATAAAAGGAGCAAGAGTGAATGCTTAGCACTAACCAAGTTGTTGTAAAGGGAGACATAGCAATTAAACAGAAGAACAAGGGTTACTGGGTAACGTTAACCCTTTCATTGTAAGGCCAATGAAGCACTGAATCAGAACAGGGTTACTATAAAACATTAACCGTTTGATAGTATGGGTGACGTGGTCCTGAAACAAAAGAACAAGGGTTACTGTATAACATTAACCCTTTGATTGTAGGGGTGATGTTGCACTGGACTAGAATAACAAGGATTACTGTATAGCATTAACCCTTTGATTTTCAGTTGATGAAGCACTTGTAGGGACATTGAACACATGACATTGAACCAGAAGAACAAGGGTTACTAAATAACATTAACACTGATTTTTTGGGTGAGCTGTTAGTGAATGAGAAGAACAAGGGTTACTATATGACTTTAATCCTTTGATTGTACGGCAAAGCACAGAACCAGAACAACAAGGGTTAATGTAACAGTAACCCTTTGATTGTAGGGATGACGTGACATTGAACCAGAAGAACAAGGGTTACTATATAACATTAACACTTTGATTTTTTGGGTGAGCTGTTAGTGAATGAGAAGAACAAGGGTTACTATATAACATTAACCATCTGATTGTAGGGGCAATGTGGCACTGAATGAGAAGAACAAGGGTTACTATATAACATTAACCCTTTGATTGTAGGGGCGATATGGCACTGAATGAGAAGAACAAGGGTTACTATATAACATTAACCCTATGATTGTAGGGGCAATGTGGCACTGAATGAGAAGAACAATGGTTACTATATAACATTAACCATCTGATTGTAGTGGCGATGTGGCACTGAATGAGAAGAACAAGGGTTACTATATAACATTAACCATCTAATTGTAGGGTCAATGTGGCACTGAATGAGAAGAACAAGGGTTACTATATAACATTAACCCTTTGATTGTATGGGGCGATATGACACTGAATGAGAAGAACAAGGGTTACTATATAACATTAACCCTTTGATTGTAGGGGCGATATGGCACTGAATGAGAAGAACAAGGGTTACTATATAACATTAACCCTTTGATTGTAGGGGCAATGTGGCACTGAATGAGAAGAACAAGGGTTACTTTATAACATTAACCATCTGATTGTAGGGGCGATGTGGCACTGAATGAGGAGAAGAACAAGGGTTACTATATAACATTAACCATCTGATTGTAGGGGCAATGTGGCACTGAATGAGAAGAACAAGGGTTACTATATAACATTAACCATCTGATTGTAGGGACGATGTGGCACTGAATGAGGAGAAGAACAAGGGTTACTATATAACATTAACCCTCTGATTGTAGGTGGCAATGTGGCACTGAATGAGAAGAACAAGGGTTACTATATAACATTAACCTTCTGATTGTAGGGGGCGATGTGGCACTGAATGAGAAGAACAAGGGTTACTATATAACATTAACCATCTGATTGTAGGAGGCGATGTGGCACTGAATGAGAAGAACAATGGTTAGTATATAACATTAACCCTCTGATTGTAGGGGGCGATGTGGCACTGAATGAGGAGAAGAACAAGGGTTACTATATAACATTAACCCTCTGATTGTAGGGGGCGATGTGGCACTGAATGAGAAGAACAAGGGTTACTATATAACATTAACCATCTGATTGTAGGGGGCGATGTGGCACTGAATGAGAAGCACAAGGGTTACTATATAACATTAACCCTCTGATTGTAGGGGCGATATGGCACTGAATGAGAAGAACAAGGGAGGATGGACGGCGCTGATGTATGCGAGCTACATCGGCCACGAGAACATTGTCACCCTGCTACTGGAGGCGGGGGTGAGCGTCAACGTCAAAAGCAGCAAGGGCCAGACCCCCCTCATGCTGGCTGCCAGCTGCGGCAACGAGGACGTCGCCTACTTCCTGCTTCAGGTATCTCATTTACTTCCTGCTCCAGGTGTCTCATCCACTTCCTGCTCCAGGTATCTCATTTACTTCCTGCTCCAGGTGTCTCATCCACTTCCTGCTCCAGGTATCTCACCTACTTACTGTACCAGGTATCTAATCAACTTCCTGCTCCAGGTATCTCGTCAACATCCTGCTCCAGGTATCTTGTCCACTTCCTGCTCCAGGTATCTCATCCACTTTCTGCTCCAAGTATCTCACCAACTTGTTGCTCCATGTACTCATCTACTTCCTGCTCCAGGTATCTCATCTACATCCTGCTCCAAGTATCTCATCTACTTCCTGCTTCAGGTATCTCTCCCATTTCCTGCTGCTGGTATCTCATCTACTTCCAGCTCCATGTATATCTCATCTACTTCCTGCTCCAGGTATAACAAAAGTAAAGGTCTTATATAGCGCAGTATCCAGTTCTCAGGACTGCTCAAAACGCTGTACACTTTACTCCGTGACAGATCTGTTCAATCGAACGCCATCTCAACTTTTCTGGAAAGCATCCAGCCACTCTGCAATTAATGCGCAAAGACTATTCGTACACAAATATCCACCACCATCTATAGCCAGGTACTCATTCGTTCAGCTCAGTGAACTCGAACGACATAGATTGAACGAACTTGCCCAACGTTTGACACGGCTCCACAGGATTCAAACCTTTTGATCATTTAATATGTTTATATATAATCTGTTAAATGGTCTTCCAGAATCCTTCATACACCACTAGCGTCTGACAGAGTTCCCAGGTTTTGAACAAGACGCATTAGAACCGGGATCAGCAACATTTCCAAATAAAGGGCAAAATTAGAATAGGTCAGTGGGCCATATTAAAAACTATTATTAAACTTCTCTGGTTGGTAGCCTAATCCTCTTTGTAATGGACACATAGTTTATGTTCTGTCTGTCTGATGACCTTTGTGCACTGACCTTGACCACTGGTCACTCTGTGGCTGCAGGCGGACGCTGACCTCGAGGCGAGGGACAAGCAAGGCTGGACGGCGCTGTTCCACGCGACTTCCTCCGGCCACCAGAACATGGTGAAGTTTCTACTGGACAATGAGGCGAACACTGAGGCTGCGTATGTGCTGTTTGTTTTTCTCCTCTTATGGTGTCCAGGCCCCGACATAACTCCCAGAATGCACTTGTCCATAGGATTCATGTTTACTTGTGCCAACAAAAAAAGGCATTAAACATAATGTTATCACCACCTGTGCATCAGTATGCGTAAGCTGTACTAATGGCATTTACTACTGTATTTTATGGATGAATTCCATTAACATTGTTTGTGTTCCAAGGTAGCATGAACTGGTCACATTTTAAAACAAAATTGGCACATATGCCATATATGTGCCGGTGGAAGGTTTTTCTTAATAAAGAAAGACAAAAATGCATCTATTGTCTAATTTGTAATCCAGATATCATTGCTCCACCTATTGAGTTAGTGGTTTAAACAGCACTACTGGCACCATCTGGTGACTGTATTGGCATTAGTCTTGTGATGAAGTGAAACCAGTGAGCGATGATGCGTGTGTGCAAGATCTAACTGCTGGTTGTAAAGTTCAATATTATGTCAATGAATCAGATATTAGATTCTATCTGTTTACTATAATAAACAAGTGACAAATATTAATGTTGAGACCTGGTGTCCTGGTCGATATTCCACGGTATCATTTATGTGCAACCACTTGCACTGACGTGACAGATTAAAGGGAGATTGTCTACTTACAAGCCTCAATAACTAACTAAGATTATTTGGTGGTATAATAATAATTTCCTCTATTTTACTGTTACAAAACTAATTTGGGACTGTCGCAGGGTAACCTTAATTGCAAGGTGGCTGTATTACAGAGGTGACCTTTAAGCAAGATTCAACTGTATTGTTATAAGTTAATAAACTGTTTACTTGCAGTGAGCCTAGTCGAGAGTTCACACCGTTCCTTGAAGCTGCGGCTGCCGGACATGAGATCATTGTACAATATTTCCTCCAACACGTAAGTGCGTGAAACATCACCTGATTGACAGACACATGTCAGAGTAAATCCTTTCTGTGTAGTGGTGATTGAACTACAACTCTCTGACATGGTCTGTGTGTCTATCAAGAGATATTGCTACAGGTCCACAGCGTAGTCAGAAAGATGCTGGTCACATCAACAAATTGGCTGAGCAAATTGTGTATAGCCAATGTACAACAGTTTTCATTGGTTATGTTATTTGTCTGCTTATAAATGCGATCTTTATGTCACGCAACTTAGTCTACTGACAAATTCATTGTCGGTATGGTTGGTAAAACAGTCACTACTAAAATTGAAAAGAAAGACATAAATGCCGTATCTGTTAACCAATGAAAATCATTGCACTCTGTCTTTAAAATGTACTTCCAGTCCAGGTGTCCTGCTTCAGATGTTATATTTGAGACTATACATAGCTAGCAAAAATCCCAATCCTCCGGATGGTGCCAGACACACACACGCAGAAGACAGTTTCCTGGAGTATTCATAACTGACCGTTGTTGTAATGTAAATTTGAAAAAGTTTTTTTGTTTAACGTAAAATGTCAACACTGATGGAAACAATTGCAGATAATACACGTAGACATTATGAACAATCAATTTACGTCTGTGTAACATTTTGTATGAACCCTAAAACTGACAACAACATGTATTTAATCAATGGCAAATTTAAAAAGTAGTTACCATTCTTCCAAAGGTTTGTAGATTAACTCCAGCAATTTTGGTGCCAGAGAAACTAACTGTCTAGAATGAAAACAGTAACATGTCCAATAAATAACCATGAGACAATGTATTGTCCTGTTATAATTTTTGAATACACAGACAGATTTAGAAAACAAAGTATGTAGTATTGACATATGTGTAATTCTTAGTTGAATGCTTAATATGCTTTCTTGCTGGTGTTGTAACTTAGTGATTACATGAGTGCCCGTGAGTGATACAGATTGCTACAGGAAGTGGACCTGTTGTAACTTAGTGATTACATGAGTGTGAGTGAGTGATAGACTGCTACAGGAAGTGGACCTGTTGTAACTTAGTGATTACATGAGTGTGAGTGAGTGATAGACTGCTACAGGAAGTGGACCTGTTGTAACTTAGTGATTACATGAGAGTGAGTGATAGACTGCTACAGGAAGTGGACCTGTTGTAACTTAGTGATTACATGAGTGCGTGTGAGCGATAGACTGCTACAGGAAGTGGACCTGTTGTAACTTAGTGATTACATGAGTGTGTATGAGCGATAGACTGCTACAGGAAGTGGACCTGTTGTAACTTAGTGATTACATGAGTGCGTGTGAGCGATAGACTGCTACAGGAAGTGGACCTGTTGTAACTTAGTGATTACATGAGTGCGTGTGAGCGATATACTGCTACAGGAAGTGGACCTGTTGTAACTTAGTGATTACATGAGTGCGTGTGAGTGATAGACTGCTACAGGAAGTGGACCTGTTGTAACTTAGTGATTACATGAGTGTGTGTGAATGATAGACTGCTACAGGAAGTGCACCTGTTGTAACTTAGTGATTACATGAGTGTGAGTGAGTGATAGACTGCTACAGGAAGTGGACTTGTTGTAACTTAGTGATTACGTGAGTGTGAGTGAGTGATAGACTGCTACAGGAAGTGGACCTGTTGTAACTTAGTGATTACATGAGTGTGAGTGAGTGATAGACTGCTACAGGAAGTGGACCTGTTGTAACTTAGTGATTACATGAGTGTGTGTGAGTGATAGACTGCTACAGGAAGTGGACCTGTTGTAACTTAGTGATTACATGAGTGTGTGTGAGTGATAGACTGCTACAGGAAGTGGACCTGTTGTAACTTAGTGATTACATGAGTGTGTGTGAGTGATAGACTGCTACAGGAAGTGGACCTGTTGTAACTTAGTGATTACATGAGTGTGTGTGAATGATAGACTGCTGCAGGAAGTGGACCTGTTGTAACTTAGTGATTACATCAGTGTGTGTGAGTGATAGACTGCTACAGGAAGTGGACCTGTTGTAACTTAGTGATTACATGAGTGTGTGTGAGTGATAGACTGCTGCAGGAAGTGGACCTGTTGTAACTTAGTGATTACATGAGTGTGTGTGAGTGATAGGAGACTGCTACAGGGAAGTGGACCTGTTGTAACTTAGTGATTACACAAGTGTGTGTGTGGTGATGAACTGCTGGGAAGTGGACCTGTTGTAACTTAGTGATTACATGAGTGTGTGTGAGTGATAGACTGCTACAGGAAGTGGACCTGTTGTAACTTAGTGATTACACGAGTGTGTGTGAGTGATAGACTGCTACAGGAAGTGGACCTGTTGTAACTTAGTGATTACACAAGTGTGTGTGAGTGATAGACTGCTACAGGAAGTGGACCTGTTGTAACTTAGTGATTACACGAGTGTGTGTGAGTGATAGACTGCTACAGGAAGTGGACTTGTTGTAACTTAGTGATTACACGAGTGTGTGTGAGTGATAGACTGCT